>JBBDGP010003165.1:0-600000 GCA_037952835.1 Lithobates septentrionalis | reverse complement strand
AGAGAGAGGAGATGAGAGAAAAGGGAGGGGGAAGAGGTGGGGGGAGAGGGGGGTGAGAGAGGGGGGTAAGAGAGAGGGGAGGTGATAGAGAGAGGAGGGTCAGAGAGAGGGGTGCTCCCCTATCCCCCCCCCCCCCCCCCCTATACTACACAAGAAGTTGTTTTTTTTTTTTTTTATGTCATTAGCTTGTTGATAGGAGGAAGAACCAGAAAAGGCAAAATATAAGCAGATTTAATTTTGGATTTAAGACTTGTTATAGCAAGAATTTTGATATCAATTTATAATCCCCACTGCATTCATAAAAACGCGTAATCTGCTAAAAACTAAACGACAGCCATTCCAAAAAAAAACGCCCAGATTATCGACTATGACCAAACACATGTGGATCGTAATCCGAGTAATACACGCGGTTAATTTTGGCACTCGGCTCTGCGCGCGGCTTACGTTTATTTATATTTGCACATTATGAGGATTTAGAGCAAAGAACCTCAGCTGCGCGTAGAACACACCCGGCTGGTTGTATGATTATTAATTGAAGAGATAGCTGTATAAATATGACACCTTTACTGGCTGTGAATCGGCGGGCGTCTCCTCGGCCTCGGGCCTGGTTCGGGGTCTGGCGAGACCAGTCAGGATTGCGTTTTCTCTGCAAGCCTTCCCTATCGCAGAAAGCATCATCCCTGATAGGAGCGGCAATGAAAACTGCTGAAAGGAGATGGCTTATCTGTGTTTTCGATGCATTCCACATCGGTTTTTAATCTTGGTAAGATGTCAGCAATTGCGTATTGACGTATCATAGAGATAAACAAACAGATAAGACTCGTATATCATCTCTGTCTGCTCCAATTAGCAGCAGGGCGAACGGGGACATTGCAGACCCCCCGTGTACATTTCACTTCTATGAGGTAAGCCTTGAAGTATTGCGGTAATAGATGGGTCTAAATACTGGAATAGAGGGAAAAAAACGCAGACGCTGCCATACCCTACCAGGAGTGGACGATGCCGTATACATGTAACAACAAAGTATATAATATGTTTCCAGTAAAAACTTAGAGAAAGCTCCGCCTTCCTCAGCTGGTTGTCTATTCTCCAAAAATTAAATTTCTTCATCTTAAAGGATATCTCCACTTTTATACACCTTTTTTTATATATATTGAGTCAGAGCAGCAAAATAAGAAACCTCGTAAATAAAATGAATGTCCTATTTTGTTTTATCACAGTTATACAGGTTCCAATCTATCCTTGGCCCCAAGCACTTTCCTGAGACAAGCATTGGCAATAGGAATGCAGAAGGCTAGCTAGGTGGTTGGACAGGGCGCCCCCACTTCCCCCACGCCCATCCGAGAAAACAGCTAGCAAAGAGATGGCTGCATTGATAGCCGGTGCCTAGCCTTGGATTCAACGCTAGCCTGAGACCAGCATTGACAAGAGGAAGGCAGGAGGCTAGCTAGGGGGTTGGACAAGATGCCCCATCTTCCCCCATGGTTGTCCAACAACACAGCTAGCAAAGAGATGGCTGTATTAATAGCCAGTGCCTATCCTTGGCTCCAAGCACTTGCCTGAAACAAGCATTGGCAAGAAGAATGTAGAAGTGTAGCTAGGTGGTTGGACAGGATGTCCCCTCTTCCCCCACATCTTTCCAACAATGCAGCTAGCAAAGAGATGGCTGCATTAATAGCCAGCGCCTATCCTTAGCTCCCAAGAGTTGCCTGAAACAAGCATTGGCAAGAGGAAGACTAACCATGTAGGAGGCTAGCCAGTTGGTTGGACAGGATGCCTCCTCCTCCCCCCAAGGCTGTCCGACAATGCAGCTATCAAAGAGATGGATGCATTGATAGTCAGCACCTTTCCTTGGCTCAAACATTTGCCAGACAAGATAAGCATTGGCAAGAGGAATGCAGAAGGCTAGCTAGGTGGTTGGACAGGTCGCCCCCTCTTCCCCCACGCCCACCCGAGAAAACGGCTAGCAAAGAGATGGCTGCATTGACAGCCGGCGCCTATCCTTGGATTCCACGCTAGCCTGAGACCAGCATCGGCAAGAGGAAGGCAGGAGGCTAGCTAGGGGGTTGGACAGGATGCCCCATCTTCCCCCATGGATGTCCAACAACACAGCTAGCAAAGAGATGGCTGTATTAATAGCCAGTGCCTATCCTTGGCTCCAAGCACTTGCCTGAGACAAGCATTGGCAAGAAGAATGCAGAAGTGTAGCTAGGTGGTTGGACAGGATGTCCCCTCTTCCCCCATGTCTTTCCAACAATGCAGCTAGCAAAGAGGTGGCTGCATTGATAGCCAGCGCCTATCCTTAGCTCCCAAGAGTTGCCTGAAACAAGCATTGGCAAGAGGAAGACTAACCATGTAGAAGGCTAGCCAGTTGGTTGGACAGGATGCCTCCTCCTCCCCCCAAGGCTGTCCGACAATGCAGCTATCAAAGAGATGGATGCATTGATAGTCAGCACCTTTCCTTGGCTCCAACATTTGCCAGACAAGATAAGCATTGGCAAGAGGAATGCAGAAGGCTAGCTAGGTGGTTGGACAGGTCGCCCCCTCTTCCCCCACGCCCACCCGAGAAAACGGCTAGCAAAGAGATGGCTGCATTGACAGCCGGCGCCTATCCTTGGATTCCACGCTAGCCTGAGACCAGCATCAGCAAGAGGAAGGCAGGAGGCTAGCTAGGGGGTTGGACAGGATGCCCCATCTTCCCCCATGGATGTCCAACAACACAGCTAGCAAAGAGATGGCTGTATTAATAGCCAGTGCCTATCCTTGGCTCCAAGCACTTGCCTGAGACAAGCATTGGCAAGAAGAATGCAGAAGTGTAGTTAGGTGGTTGGACAGGATGTCCCCTCTTCCCCCACGTCTTTCCAACAATGCAGCTAGCAAAGAGGTGGCTGCATTGATAGCCAGCGCCTATCCTTAGCTCCCAAGAGTTGCCTGAAACGAGGAAGACTAACCATGTAGGAGGCTAGCCAGTTGGTTGGACAGGATGCCTCTTCCTCCCCCAAGGCTGTCCGACAACGCAGCTATCAAAGAGATGGAAACATTGATAGTCAGCACGTATCCTTGGCTCCAACATTTGCCAGACAAGATAAGCATTGGCAAGAGGAATGCAGAAGGCTAGCTAGGTGGTTGGACAGGTCGCCCCCTCTTCCTCCACGCCCATCCAAGAAAACGGCTAGCAAAAAAATGGCTGCATTGATAGCCGGCGCCAATCCTTGGATTCAACACTAGCCTGAGACCAGCATCGGCAAGAGGAAAGCAGAAGGCTAGCTAGGTGGTTGGACAGGTCGCCCCCTCTTCCTCCACGCCCATCCAAGAAAACAGCTAGCAAAAAAATGGCTGCATTGATAGCCGGAGCCAATCCTTGGATTCAACACTAGCCTCAGACGAGCATCGGCAAGAGGAAAGCAGAAGGCTAGCTAGGTGGTTGGACAGTATGCTCCCTCTTCCCCTATGGCTGTTCAACAACACAGTTAGCAAAGAAATGGCTGTATTGATAGCCAGTACCTATCCTTGGCTCCAAGCACTTGCCTGAGAAAAGCATTGGCAAGAAGAATGCAGAAGGTTAGCTAGGTGGTTGGACAGGATGTCCCCTCTTCCCCCATGCCTTTCCAACAATGCAGCTAGCAAAGAGATGGCTGCTTTGATAGCCAGCACCTATCCTTGGCTCCCAGGAGTTGTCTGAAACAAGCATTGGCAAGAGGAAGGCAGGTGGTTGAACAAGATGCCTCCTCCTCCCCCAAGGCTGTCCGACAACGCAGCTATCAAAGAGATGGCTGCATTGATAGTCAGCACCTATCCTTGGCTCCAACACTTGCCTGAGACAAGCATTGGCAAGAGGAATGCAGAAGGCTAGCTAGGTGGTTGGATAGGGTGCCCCCTCTTCCCCCACATTCATCCAACAATGCAGCTAGTAAAGAGTTGGCTGTATTGATAGCCGGCATCTATGCTTGGCTCCCAGCACTGGCCTGAGACAAGGATTGGCAAAAGGAATGAAGATAGCTATCTAGGTGGTTGGACAGGACACCTCCTCCTCCCCCCACAGCCGTCCAACAATACAGCTAGCAAAGAGATGGCTGCAATGATAGTAAGTGCCTATCTTTGGCTAAAACACTTGCCTGAGACAAGCATAGGCAGAAGACTAGCTAGGTGGTTAGACAGGGCGCCCCCTCTTCCCCCACACCTGTCTGACAACGCAGCTAGCAAAGAGATAACTGCATTGATAGCCATCACCTATCCTTGGCTCCAACTTTTGCCTGAGACAAGCATCAGCAAAAGGAAAGCATAAGGGTAGCTAGGGGGTTGGACAGGATGCCCCCTCTTTCCCCATGCCCGTCCGACAAAGCAGCTAACAAAGAGATGGTGCACTGATAGCTGACACCCGTCTTGTCTACATGGACTTGCCTGAGACAAGCATCGGCAAGAGGAATGCAGAAGGCAGGGGGCTGGATTGCCCAAGTGCTCCAAGCAATTCAGGGGTTGCATGGCCGCCTCCCATCCCTCTGCATTCCTCTTGCCAGTACTTGTTTCAGGCAGGTGCTTGGAGCCAACGATAGGCTATCAATGCAGACATCTATTTGCTAGCTGCGTTTTTGGATGGCCTTGGGGGAAAGAGGGGCGCTTTGTCCAACCACCTAGCCCGCCTTCCACGGCATGTACAAAGATTAAAAAAAAAAACCCACTTGAGTTTTAGATCTGGCAAAAATCACGAGCGTGTTGCTGATGCTAAAGAGCGGCGTGTTTTGCCTTCGGGTGAGAAAGGCATGTGTAGGCCAGGACATGTGCGGGGTTGGGACATGCTACTGACCTGCACATATGTGAACCCAGCCCTTAAGAGGAACTGCAGTCTGCTCACATAATTTGTATTAAAAACATCTTTACCATTCTGAAGCTTCCCTCCAACCACTTTGCATATTATTTTATATATACTGTGATTCTGTACTTGGCAAATATGCTGCAGAAATCTCCCTCCACTGAGTCTGGCTGCAGCCATTTTAACTGTGGGCAGCTGAAGCTGCTGCCTGTTCACTTCCTGGATTTACTCAGGCACACAGAGTCACACCTCCAGCTCTGCAGCTCTCATTGGCCCTCTTATGACTCCCTATCTGGCAAACTCTCACTAGAGAGAGAGAGCTGTGCATGATGTGATAAGCCTAGGCTAATGACCAGACAAGAAACAGGAAGTGGGCTGTATAAGGGATTTACTGGCAGATAAAAAAAAAAATGTTTTACTATCCAAAGTTAAAACAACAACAAGGGCAGAAGATTTAATAGATGGAAAGATGAAAAAATGACTGAAGGTCCGCTTCAAGGTGAAGGTCTGCTTTAAAATATCTAAACCCAATAAAATAAATATATTGCAGCTTACTAGTCTTTGGTGTGGTTGCTGCATTAGTTTTCTTTTTTTTTCCCCAAGCTTCTTTTGCTTTATTTTCACCTGGTAATCCTGCAAATAACGCACTTCCTGTCCCCGGGTGGCTACGTCATGCCTCCACTGCATCTATGGAGGGAGCCATGGTGGTCACCCTAGGCTGCTCTCCTGATACGGGCCATGAACATGTCGGTATCTCTTCATCTCCATTACATGGGAAGGCAGAGCGATTTGGTGGAATATTCTTCAGTGTAGCACACAAGAAGTGACAAGGACACAACATTTCTGGCAGGATCAATAGGTATTTCCTGTATTTGCTGAAAATGTTCTTAATTTGAAAAAAGAAACAAGAAAACTAACACGGCCACCAAATCTAAGGGCTGTAAGGTGCAACATATTCAATTTTTGTTCTTGCTTTTTGTTTTTCTTTAAAGTTCCCCCATTTTTTTTTTCTAATCTCATGTTGGTGCGTTTTGCCATACGGAGGGCGAGCGGCGTGTTTTCTCGCGTTCTTCAGCTAGACTAATTAATCCCATGACCTCACCGTTGTGATTCTGTACATCCTGAACGCTGACCTCACTCTCTGAGCGCTGCCAGCAGTCTGTGCCGGTGCCAGTGGGTAGTATTATCTCACCTTAAATAGCTTTTCATTGCAGGTCTTCAGCAGTAAATGTTTTATTTATGTTCCATATAAAGTACTATGTATGGGTGACTCCCTATTCATTAAAAATCTCCTTTTTTTTGTGATTTCTTTAAACATTTTCATTTTAGTAGACAACCAGATCGTGGGGTGTGTGGGTGCCTGGCAACCGGGGGGGGGGTGCCTGGCAACCCCGGGGGGTGTGTGTGGCTATCTGGCAACCATGGGGGGTGTGTGGGTGCCTGGAAACCGGGGGGGTGGGTGCCTGGCAACCGTGGGGTGTGCGGGTGCCTGGAAACCGGGGGGGGGGGTGCCTGGCAACCATGGGGTGTGTGGGTGCTTGGCAACTGTAGGGGGTGTATGGACGCCTGTGTGTGGCTGCCTGGCAACTGTGGGGGTGTGTATGGGTGCCTGGCAACTGGGGGGGGTGCCTGGCAACTGGGGGGGGGGGTGGGTGCCTGGAAACCGGGGGGGGGGGGTGGGTGCCTGGCAACCGTGGGGTGTGTGGGTGCCTGGAAACTGGGGGGGGGGGGTGGGTGCCTGGCAACAGTGGGGTGTGTGGGTGCTTGGCAACTGTGGGGGGTGTATGGGTGCCTGTGTGTGGCTGCCTGGCAACCATGGGGGTGTGTGTGGGTGCCTGGCAACTGGGGGGGTGGGTGCCTGGCAACCGGGGGGGGGGGTGGGTGCCTGGCAAATGAGGGGGGTGGGGGTGTGGGTGCCTGGCAACCGAGTTGGGTGATAAATGGTTGCTAGGGAAATGATGTATGTGGTTACTAGTCAGCCAGTGTATATGTGGTTACCCGGCAACATCCACACCTCTCAACATTCCTAAATTGTGTGTGGATGCCTGGCAACCGGGGGGTGGGATGGGTGCCTTGCAACGGAGGGGGGTGGGTGCCTGGCAAACGAGGGGGGGGGGTGGGTGCCTGGCAACCGAGTTGGGTGATAAATGGTTGCTAGGGAAATGATGTATGTGGTTACTAGTCAGTGTATATGTGGTTACCTGGCAACATCCACACCTCATAACATTCCTAAATTCTCGCAGGGTGATGATGGGTGGGGCCCCCACGGGGATCGATTTATCCAATATGGATGTGAAGACTTAAAAAAAATAGGGCCCTGTGCTGCACAGAAGAAAATTTGGGCTCACTTAATGGTACATAAAGGCATCTTTGGTTATAGGTTTGCTATAGTGACCCAGTGTTTTATTTTGATGAATTAAGGGCCAGTTTACACCACATGCAGTCTAGTGCGTTTTTTTTTTTTTTTTATATGGTTTCCAATGGCATAGTTCACACCAGTGCGGTCAGTTCCAGAAAAAAAAGTAGAATATGCTGCATTTTTCCTGCACTGGACTGGACTTTAAAATGCATTAAAAACACACCAGAACGCACTGGAATGCGTCAAAAACGTGCCTGCAGAAACGCATTCGGAATGGATCTGAAATGCTTTTTTTGTGGTGCAAACCAGCCCTTAAACTTATCAAAAAGGCATCAAAAATGCATGAAAAACGCACTGGACCCCAGTACAGTGAAAAAAAAAAAATGAAAAAAAAGAAGAAAAAAAGCATCTGAAATGCATCAAAAATGCACTGGAACATGCCAAAAACACGTTAAAAACACGCATGCAGAAACATATCCGGGACAGATCTGGAGCATGTTTTTGTGGTGTGAGCCTAAACCTAAAAGAATCAGGAATAAACATGTGCGTTTGCTAAGCAACAATGTTATGTGGCATGCATTCTTAGGCAGTCCTACTCTGCTTTGCCACTGCAAGTGCTACTGTGGACACAATGCCAACCTAGGGCAACAGATACAAATTAGGGGAGGGGTACACGGTTTGGGTCTGGCCACTGACCTGCAATACAGTAGAATCAAGACATACCTGTACTCAGATCCCAATAGCTTGTATATGCACATAAACTACCAGGTGCTAAGGGGGTGTGACCACATCAACACCAAAAATACTGGATGAACCCCTCTGCACACCGCTATACCCTTTCAAGCAAACTTTGCAATAAAAAAATAGGAATATTTAAACCCCTTTCACACCGAGCCATCCGTCCGTTCACGCTAAAGCGCCGTTCGTTCTAGCAGTGCTTTAGCGCTGTTTAAGTGGCGCTTTTGCAACGCTTTTCGGCCACTAGGTTAAAAACTCTACTTTTGCAGCGCTTTCAAATCGCTTTTAAGGTGCTTTGAAAGCGCTGCCTATTCATTCCAATGGGCAGGGTGTTTTGGGGGCACTAAATACAGCGCTTCCAACCTGCCCCAAAGATGCTGTTTGCAGGACTTTTCGGAACGTCCCGCAAGTGCACCGTCCCAGTGTGAAAAGGCACACTGGAATAAATGGGAGGCGGTTTTCAGGCGCTTTGCAGAGGCTATTTCTAGCGCTAAAGCGCCCGGAAACCCCCCAAGTGTGTTCACACATACATTGCAATACATGTTTAATCTGGATAACTGTGTCAAAGTAATCTCTCTATGGCCAGTCCTACTCTGCTCTGCCACTGCTCTGCCAATAGCTTGTCCCCATCAGAGTCACCTTTTACATCAGGGTCCCTATCAGAGTTTCCCCTTACATGAGAGTCCCCACCAGAGTCCACCTACCCCAGAAACTTACTGCGCGGCTGGGAGCCTGAAGACCTAGCTGTGGGCCAGATAAAATCTTGCAGTAAGTCTCATTTGGTCCACAGGCTGTCGTTTGGAGACCCCTGCCCTAATGCAATTGGATGTTCCCTGGATCAGCAAACTCTGACCCCTTTGCAGGGGCAGAATTTCATAAGAACCAAAATTCAACACTCCAGGTTGTCGGTAAAAGCATGGGAAGGCTGGCAGCTGGGTTTGCTCCTCACCAATTCCTCTACTTGGCCCGATCCTAAGAAGTCTTGACCGTCATCCATTACTCTTCCCGTCCCAGTATGGATGTTGTCCAGGGGGCTGGTTAAGGTTTTACTGTTTGGCCAGGAACAGGAAAATCTGCAGTCACATTACAAGGCACTCTTGCAGTTGTACAACAAAATGAATTGGGGCATTCGGAATGCAGTTGGGATCTTTTGAATGATCTTTTTTTATTGAGTATTAGTAATCGTAATTGAGTGCAGTTTAGGGTTTCGTAATTTCTTGCTCCATGTTGTATCGTTCCTGTCCACCCATCTTTACAGTATCAGTAGAATATTTACACCGACTCGGAAACAACACCACTATTAGCAGGTACAACCCAGACAAACCACAGGGAGGCGTACCCAAGACGGGTTCCTACCAATTTACATTTATCAAAAAAAGCACATACAAGGACCTTGTACCCCGCCAGCTGCCAGGCCACCATGGGAAAGAGCCCAAAAGCGCCCAAGAACTTAACCACCAAAAGAGGGAGGAAGGGTGGGAAGTTGTTCTGACGTTGTCTCTCTCCCTGAGTGAAGACCTTACCAGGATCCTCCTACTGGTCAACCCCTGAAGCCCCACCTGTTACCTCCACTCTTCCAGTCCAGTAAGTGTCCCCTTACTATTTATTTTAAACCCTCCTAAAAACTCCTACTACTCCAAACCCCCTTTAAACCCTGTCATGTCGGCCCTCCGTCTAGGTTTCTTTTCCTTACTCCGGGCCTTGCTTTATAATCAAGGGCTCGACAGTAGTTCAGGGCTTCACCTTGGAGACAGGAGGTCCCCTGCCCAGAGGCCAGGGCTTGGGTCAGAGCAGCAAGGCGCTGCAAGAGAGAAGCAAAAGAGAGGTGCAGAATTGCATAGGGGTGCACAAGGGTGTTAAGAGGGGATCTGTGGGACCAGACCAAAGGCCTAGAGTTAAGGCCTGAGCAGGGGGGCTACAAGAGAAAGCTTGATGTCAATTTTCTATGTGTGTTAAAATGATGGTGGAAACCCCTGCAAGGGCGACCCTTTTCCTGGAACTTTCTTTTTAAATAAAAATGGGCCAACAAGCCCTAAAACAGTACTTTCTGCCTAGACTGTACTCATTGGGAGGCACTATACTTGAATAACCCCATAGTAGTATTCCCCTTTGGTCCTCTCTAAAAGGTTATGTAGAGGGGGGGTGAAGGGGGGAGCGGAGGAGCTGGCCCAGCACAAACAGTAATTGGACACTTCCAGAAGATGGAAAGCGCTATGATGTGCAAGGAGGGAGGGGGCTATGCTGCGGATTGGACACTTCCTGGAGTAGTCAGATTTGGTGTTTATAGTATTTATAATTTTGTACTTATAATCTAGTACTGCAGTACAAATATTTTTTTTCTTTATGGGAGGTCATAGCTCTACTTTAATGTTAACAGTTTAAAAAGGCTGGCAAGATCAGATAAAATTCCAGCCATGCCTTGCACACCTGCTGAAATGTGATATCAGGTGGACAGTTCGCATACGCATGCTGACCGCTGAAATGAGAGTGACATAAAATCGTATTTCAAGTCTCTTCAGGCACTGGAAGCTTTTAAAAATATTATATATATATATATATATATATATATATATATATATATATATATATATATATATATATATATATATATATATATATATATAATATTATTATTATTATTATTTAAAAAAAAGATTATTTTTAGTTAATAGGTTACAAAGGGTATAAAATGGTGGGGGATTGTATGATGACGGATACTCTTGGCATAGTGAACCTACGTCATACATCCAGCTGTGAAGATAAAATTCCTATTTTTACTATATGACATATATTTTCATTTCACGTCACTTTATTCATTAGTAGATCCCTGAGAACGCTGCTTTCTTCCTTTCAGTAAACCCATTTCATTGTTTTGCTGCCTCGTGTGTATTTGTCCTGTTTTGTGCTGCCTCCTACTGGCTGACTTGCAGTCTGCTCACCTTGTATTATTTTTCAGGGATGAATTTGAGGAGGACGGTTACTGCCAGCCGTACCGAGGCATCGCCTGCGCCCGCTTAATCGGCAACCGCACCATTTACATGGAGTCTTTGCACATGCAGGGAGAGATAGAGAACCAAATTACAGGTGCGTCATATTCTCTACATTATCCAGTCTGCACTCTTGATGCTCATTGATCTTTCTATTATTATTAATATTATTATTATTATTATTATTTATTAATAATAACAATATTATTATTAATAATAGTAATATTATAATATAGGATTTTTATAGCACCAACAGCTTGCACAGAACATACAGTGCCTTGCAAAAGTATCCCCCCCCCCTTGGCATTTTTCGTGTTTTGTAGCCTCACAACCTGGAATTAACATGGATTGTTTGAGGATTTGCATCATTTAATTTGCAGAACATGTCCACAACTTTGAAGATGTTTTTTTTTTATTGTGAAGCAAACAACAAATCGGACAAAATAACAGAAAAAGTCAATGTGCATAACTATTCACCCCCCTAAAGTCAATACTTTGTAGAGCCACCTTTTGCGGCTATCACAGCTCCAAGTCACTTTGGATAAGTCTCTATGAGTTTGCCACATCTTACCACTGGGATTTGTGCCCATTCCTCCTTGCAAAACTGCACCAGCCCCTTCAAGTTGGATGGTTTGCGCTTGTGAACAGCAATCTTTATGTCTGACCACAGATTTTCTATTGGATTGAGGTCTGGGCTTTGACTAGGCCATTCCAACACATTTACACATTTTCCCTTACACCACTCAAGTGTTGCTTTAGCAGTGTGTTTGGGGTCATTGTCCTGCTGGAAGGAGAACCTCCATCCTAGCCTCAAATCACACACAGAGTGGTACAGGTTTTGCTCAAGAATATCCCTGTATTTAGCACCATCCATCTTTCCCACAACTCTGACCAGTTTCCCAGTCCTGACTGCTGAAAAACATCCCCACAGCATGATGCTGCCACCACCATGTTTCACAGTGGGGATGGTGTTCTTTGTGTGATGTGATTTGTTGGGTTTGCTCCAGACATAGCGTTTTCTTTGATGGCCAAAAAGTTAAATTTTAGTCTCGTCAGACCAGAGCACCTTCCTCCATACATTTTGGGAGTCTCCCACATGCCTTTCACAAACTCAAAACGTGCCATTTTGTTATTTGCTAAAAGTAATGTCTTTCTTCTGGCCACTCTGCCATAAAGCCCAACTCTATGGAGCGTACGGCTTATTGTCATCCTATGTACAGATACTCCAGTCTCTGCTGTGGAATTCTGCAGCTCCTCCAGGGTTACCTTAGGTCTCTGTGCTGCCTCTCTGATTAATGCCCTCCTTGCCCGGTCCGTGAGTTTTGGTGTGCGGCCGTCTCTTGGCAGGTTTGCTGTTGTGCCATGTTCTTTCCATTTGGTTATGATAGATTTGATGGTGCTCCTAGGGATCATCAAAGATTTGGATATTTTTTTTATAACCCAACCCTGACTTGTACTTCTCAACAACATTGTCCCTTACTTGTTTGGAGAGTTCCTTGGTCTTCATGGCAGTGTTTGGTTAGTGGTGCCTCTTGCTTAGGTGTTGCAGCCTCTGGGGACTTTCACAAAGGTGTGTCTATGTAATGACAGATCATGTGACACTTAGATTGCACACAGGTGGACATCATTTCACTAATTTTGTGACTTCTGAAGGTAATTGGTTGCACCAGAGCTTTTTATGGGCTTCATAACAAAGGGGGTGAATACATATGCACATGCCAATTATCAGTTTTTTTTATTTCTGAAAAATAGTTTTATGTATATATTTTTCTAATTTTACTTCACCAACTTAGACTATTGTGTTCTGATCCATCACATATAATTCAGATTAAAAAAAAAACATTGAACTAAAGGCTGTAATGTAACAAAATAGGTAAAAAGCCAAGGGGGGTGAATACTTTTGCAAGGCACTGTAGAGGGAGATTTACTAAAACTGGAGCGCTCCGAACCTGGTGCAGCTGTTCGCGGTAGCCAATCAGCTTCTAAGTTCAGCCAGTTAAGCTTTGACAATAAAACCTGGAAGCTGATTGGTTTCTATGCTGAGCTGCAGCAGATTTTGCACTCTCCAGTTTTAGTAAATCCTCCGCCATTGTATTGCTTTAAATTACCTTTTATTTATGTTCCTTTGATAAATTGAGTTTTTTTAGTTGTATCATTTTCTACAAACGCTGACGTTTTTTCAACTTATAGTTGCATTTCATTGAATATTTTACAGTTTGATGCTTGTAAGGAGAGCTCATAAAGAACTGCAAGAGGTACACATAATGTTCATTACATTACATTTACTACCCCTACACAAGTCCACAATAGTATAATTAAGTGTTCTTGCATAGCAAGACCACTTACTGTTATCTCACATATATATTATTCTTATTATTATAGCCAAATTTACCACCCTAACTCCTCCCACAGTTTTTACACTACATAGACAAGTAATATACCGAAACGTGCGGATTGTTCCCGAATGGTGTGCTATTACTTTGTGGAACGTTTCGCCGAATGGTTCACGAAATATCGTCGTTTTTGCGGCGAAATTGGTCCCATAGGAATGAATGGGGAAACTAGAGTGGGAGATGACAAAAGCTGGAAAATCAGAACATGATTTCTAAACTGCCGCCACTCCCTCATTTTCAAGCCCACCTACACAAATCTTATATCAAAACGTTCAGCTATCCCTGCTGCCACTAAACGTGTCCACGGCTAAGCCATAGTCCTGATAGTTTTCACAATATGACCATTTGTTTGCAACTCACGCCGTCCATTGACATTCATTGAAACTACGCTCTAGCCCCCTCCAAATTTGAAGGGCAATTTCTAAACTGCGACTGTGCCTTCATTTTTAATATTTCAGAGACATACTATACATCAAAATCTAGGTCTGGGTCTTGTGATTCTCACAATATGAAGATCTTCGCTGTAGGATGTATAGTTTTTAAAATACGGCCATTTGTTTAGAGGTCATTTCAGGAAATTTTAGCCATTAATCAGAGTGTACTGTTAGTGTTTGTTTTGTTGCCATGGTTACCAAAGCTTCTGTTATACACAGGGGGGAAGGTGGCTGGAGCATCTCAGCTGATTACAGAGCCCGGGGGAGGGGACAGACACACCATGTACTGATTTATAATAGAGGAATATGATGGGGCAGTTTTGATGGGGTAATTCTGATGGGGCAGTTTTGATGAAGCAGTATTTGGGAAGCATAAACAGGGCATGAGCGTTGCTAGGAAACAGTGGTTGTAAACACAAGATGCTGAGACACTCCAAATGCATGTGACTTCATCTGCTAGACTTGATAATGCTTGTAGACTCCTCCCACAGTTTTCACACTACAGAGACAAATAATATACCGAAACGAGCGGATTGTTCCCGATTGGTGTGTTATTACTTTGTGGAATGTTTTGCCGAATGGTCCACGAAATGACGTTTTTGCGGCGAAATTGGTCCCATAGGAATGAATGGCGAAATGTTCAAAACTAGAGTGGGAAGTGACAAAAGCTGACAACCCCATGATCAGCCAAAACATTATGACCACCCCATGATCAGCCAAAACATTATGACCGCCCCATGTAAAAAAAAAAATATTTTTGAAAAAAAAAAAAAAATTTTGAAAAAAGTAAAAAAATAATTTTTGAAAAAAAAAATCATTTTTGAAAAAAAAAAAAAATATTTTTGAAAAAAAAAATATTTTTGAAAAAAAAAATTATTTTTGAAAAAAAAAATATTTTTGAAAAAAAATTTCTTTTAAAAAAAAAATTATTTTTGAAAAAAAAATATATTTGAAAAAAAAAAATATTTTTGAAAAAAAAAAATTATTTTTGAAAAAAAAATTACTTTAAAAAAAATAATAATTTCGAAAAAAAATTATTATTGAAATAAAAAAATTCATTTTTGAAAAAAAAAATTACCTTTGAAAAAAAAAATTACTTTTGAAAAAAAAAATCATTTTTGAAGAAAAAAAAATCATTTTTGATTAAAAAAAATTCATTTTTGAAAAAAAAAAAATTACTTTTGAAAAAAATGTTCAGCTCTTTCAGCGAATGATGGAACTTTTTTACTACTATTTATACTTTTTAAAATATTAAGCTTTTTAACACTTTTCACAGTTACTCAAGCCACTCCACCCCACCCAGTTACTCCGCCCACTCCAGTTGTAGAGGCAAGAACACTTTCACAATTTCCCCAGAAATTGTACCTTTTCTAGTTATAATATAATATAATAATATAATGTCTATTGATGACTTACCAAATGGCTGTTATACTTATATAACTGCTTCACAGGCCTATGGGTCATACTGTATACAGTATATAGTAATACCTTGGATTACGAGCATAATTCGTTCCAGAAAAATGCTTGTAATTCAAAGCACTCGTATATCAAAGCGAGTTTCCACATAGGAAAAAATGGAAACTCAGATAATCTGTTCCAGTGGCACTGCCAGTGTATGCAGTACCGCATGTAACCAAAGGTGGGGGGAGCGCAGGAGACATTTGGAAACACTCAGAGAGCACTCAGAGCCGCTCGGATGCACTCGGAGAGGCTCGGAGACATTCGGGAATGGAATGTTTCAGAGTGTTTCCGAACGGCTCCAAGTGTCACCGGCGCCCCCCTCGCACTTCTGGCCAAATGCGGTACTGCACACCCCAGAGGCTTGAATCCTGCTCGTTTTGCGAGACAACACTCGCAAACCGAGTCAGGATTTAAAAAAAATAATAGCTCTTATTGCGAAACGCTCGTAAACCGCGTCACTCGCAATCCGAGGTATTACTGTATATTATAAAACAGGAATAAAAAGAAGTCTACTTTCAAAATGTACTTGCCATGATTGCTCCCCCTCTTCCTTCCCCTGACCACCCACCCTCCTCCACCCTAGCTGCATACTTATCAAGTTCATGCAGGCGCAGCCCACCACAATATTTACATCCAAACCTCATGTTTTATATGCTTTACATACAAAGGTAATGGTCTCCTCTGATTGGAGAACTTATTCTTTGTCAGACCTCCACAGAGAGTAAGGGTCCTTCTATGGAGCATGCTGGCAGGGGACAGGCCTTTCTCATCAAGGCTGTGGCTGCTTTATAATGAAAAGAAGTTACGTTGATGAATGAAACAGGGAAGATGGTTGTTTTCTATGTGCCTTGTTCACATCATACAAGTGCGATGGTGTGTGTGTGTTGCATAAAAAGGCAGCATTTTGCAAGGCACTGTTATGCATAGCGTTAAATGAATTGCCAAGAAAAAAAGTAAACAGTGCAATGTATTGTAACAATACTAAGTAGAAAGGCCTGTCCCCTGCCAGCAAGCTGCAGAGAAGGAGCCTTGAGCCGTGTGTGGATTCCGTGGTCTCTCCAGTTAGAAGGGAGCAGGACCAGCATTGTGTGGGTTGTATTGCATTGAACGGGCCCTTAGGGCCCTGCATTCACACCTGAGCGTTTTCAGCTCGTAAAACGCCCAAAAAAACACCCAACAAGCAAAAATCCCATTCATTAAAATGGCCCCTGTTCACATCTGAGTGTTTTGTAGCCTGAAGCAAAACGCCTGAAGTTGAAAAAAGTACATGAGCTTCTTACATTGGTGACCTTTTCACCTGTGCAAAATCGCCGCAAAAAACACGGCAAAAGTTGCGGCAAAATTGCGGTAAAAAAAACACGTGACTTTCTGCCTGAAAACAAAACGCTCAGGTGTGAATGCAGCCTTAACCACTTCCCGGCCGCCCCATAACATATTTACGGCTACAGGGCAGCAGTTCTGTGCAGAATCACATATATATATATATATATATATATATATATACGTGATTCTGCACTTTCGCCTAGGTCGCTTCTGCCTTCCGCCAGTGGGTCGCTTCTGCTGTGATTACTCACTGTAGAAGCCGATCTTCGGGTGCCGGTGAGTGGATGTCCGCCAGCACCCACCCATCGTCGGGCAGAGACGCAAAACAGAGCTCTGCCCATGTAAAAAAGGCAGATCTCTGTTCTGACAGTAGGGAAGGGATGGATTTTGTATCCCTGCAAAACAGGGAATAAAATCAATCACATCCCTTAGTAAAAGCACCTCACACAGTTAACACAAAAAACACTGGTTAGGCACACAGTAAACCCTTTGATCGCCCTAGATGTTTAACCCCTTCCCAGCCAGTGTCATTAGTACAGTGACAGTGCATATTTTTAGCACTGATCACTGTATTAATGTCACTGGTTCCCACAAAGTGTCAAAAGGGTCAGTTAATGCCAGATTGTCTGCCGCAATATCGCAATCCTGCTATAAGTCACTGATTTCCCCCATTACTAGTATAAAAAATAAATAAAAATTCCAGTATACTGTATATGCCATAGTTTGTAAACACTATAGGGGGGGGGGGTTTACTAAAACTGGAGCACACAGAATCTGGTGCAGCTGTGCATGATAGCCAATCAGAGTCTAACTTCAGCTTGTTCAATTAAGCTTTTGACGATAAAACCTGGAAGCTGATTGGTTTCTATGTAAAGCTGCACCAGATTCTGTGTGCAGAAGTTTGAAAATGCCCTGGTCATAAAGTGGGGTAAATCTTCCGGAGGGCAAGTGGTTAAACTTTTGAACATCTTTTGTTTTCTACACAAAAGTTCTGCTTTAAAACAGATAAACAGAACTTTGTGTAGAAAACTGAAATTTGCTGGCAGGTACGATTTTTTTTTTTTTTTTATTTAGTGATGAAAAGACTCTGCATTAATAAGCTCTTTACCAGCCTACTAGCACATTTCTAAAGATTGTACAGTTGTGAGTGAGTAGAGTTAGTTGACTTACGTTCGTCTTTACATTGAAAGTTTCATTTCAGTTTTTTTTTGTTTTTTTTTTTACAGCCCTGACCATAAAAAAAAAAACACGTACAAACCAACGCCAGTACTAGTATAAAAAATAAATAAATAAAAATTCCAGTATACTGGATATCCCATAGTTTGTAGACACTATAACTTTTGTGCAAACCAATCAATATACGCTTCTTGGAATTTTTTTTTTTTTTCCAAAAACGTAGCAGAATACATAATGGCCTAAATTTATGAAGAAATTTGATTTTTTAAATTTTTTTATTGGATGTGTTTTGTAGTAGAAAGTAAAAAAAAGTTTTATTTTTTCAGAATTGTCAGAAGCTGATTGGTTTCTATGTAAAGCTGCACCAGATTCTGGGTTTTAGTAAATCTCCCCGTATAACTTTTGGAACATTTTTTTACCAAAAACATGTAGCAGAATACATATTGGCCTAAATTTATAAAGAAATTAGATGTTTTACATTTTTTTATTGGATTTTTTTTTTTTAGCAGAAAGTAAAAAAAAAAAAAAAGTTTTATTTTTTTTTCAAAATTGTCGACAATTTTTTATGTTTATACACACTCTCTTGATTTGCTCTCTCTTTTTTTTTTTTTTTTCAGCTGCCTTCACGATGATCGGAACCTCCAACCACCTGTCCGACAAATGCTCCGAGTTCGCCATTCCATCTCTTTGCCACTACGCCTTTCCCTACTGCTCCGAGACCTCGTCCTCCCCCAAGCCCCGGGACCTGTGCCGGGATGAGTGTGAGATCCTGGAGAACGTCCTGTGCCAAGCCGAGTACATCTTTGCCAGGTCCAACCCCATGATCCTAATGAGGCTGAAGCTGCCGAACTGCGAGGACCTTCCGCAGCCAGACAGCCCCGAGGCCAGTAACTGCATCCGCATTGGAATACCAATGGCCGACCCCATTAATAAGAGTAAGTGCAGTGAGGGGCCCAATGATTACCCGCTCCGTCAGCTCATGTTTATCATTCTCCTTTCTCTCTATCCCACTAAAAATTGTATTAGATTTTAACATAAAGATGAATTCCAGGTATGGTATATTTTTATACTGTTATGCCCCGTACACACGGTCGGATTTCCCGACGGAAAATGTTCGATGGGAGCGTGTTGTCGGAAATTCCGACCGTGTGTATGCTCCATCGGACATTTTCCATCGGAATATCCGTCACACAAAATTTGTTCCTCCACCAAATGATTTGGACCAGTTGCACAAAGCAAGGTCCATAAAGACATGGATGAGCGAGTTTGGGGTGGAGGAATTTGACTGGTCTGACCTCAACCTGCATCCAGGTCCATAAGGCTCCACCAGTGACTTACCGTATATACTCAAGTATAAGTCGAGTTTTTCAGCACATTTTTTTGTGCTGAAAGTGCCCCCCCTCGACTTATACTCGAGTCAAGCACTTTTCTGCAGCAAAAAATTTCATTTTCCGAACTGAATTTGGCGCCCCGTATCTCAGGGCCACTTTGTGCTAGGAACCCCAAATTTGGTGTGCACACCCAGTGGAACGGGTACCATAACATATCCAAAGCTGGGGTTCCTAGGACCAAGTGACCCCGAGATACGGGTCCCCAAATCCAGTTTGGAAAATGTCATTCTCTGCTGCAGAAAAGTGCTTGACATTTTCTGAACCGATTTTTGGGGCCCTGTATCTTGGTGCTAGAAACCCCAGCTTTGCAGATTTTATGGTGCTAGTTCCACTGAGTTTGCACACCAAATTTGGGGTTCCTATCACTAAGTGGCCCCGAGATACGGGGCCCCAAAGTTGGTCAACTGTGTCCATCTGCAGCAATGTCATTTCGGGACCCTTTGGGCTCAGAGACCCCAAATTTTGGCTGCAGCTAGGGGGCATTTAGGAACCCTTAACTACCGAGTTTGAAGTTTGGGGGACCTATGGCTGCAAATGGGCACAGTGAGGCATGCAAATGGGCACAGTGATGCTGCAAATGGGAATTGTTGACCCTCTTTTCCACTTACAGTAGCTGTGCATTTCTCACCCTCGTCTTATACTCGGGTCACTAAGTTTTTCCCATTTTTTTGTGGTAAATTAGGGCCTCGACTTATACTCAGAACGACTTATACTCGAGTATATACGGTAAATATCACAGATGATCAGGCTGATCTTTTAACCCCTTTAAAAGTCTAGGTGTCTATGAAGCCTTCCTGTGCAGAAAGATTTTAGGTGGAAGAGTCTTCTTGTATGTCTGTGAAGGTTCTGGTCTATCCAGGTCATGGTGTATCTAGTAGTAGTTGGACTTCGAGTGATGTCAGGTACAGACAGGAAGTTCCTGGTGAGGTGAGTCGGGAGGAAGTAGAGAGAAGACATTGCTGGAAGAGGCAGCAGAGGAGGATCCATACCTAACAAACTGATAAATAACTCTTTCGAAAAAGTGACTGGCGAGATCCCTTTGGATGTCCTGACCGGGTGGAGCGAGCTGCAGAGGCCCTACAGACCACAAGAAGTCATAGATGGACCAGGAGCAGAGCCACCAAAGGGATGTCATCCAAGGCTATCCACACATGCCCATTACCCCTGCAGGGGTACAAAGAGCTGGTGAGTTGGGACCCATCAGGGGGAGCACACAAGTCACCTGATTTGCTGAACACAAGTCACCTGATTGTTTTGGACACTTGGCCATTTTGGAACTTCACCACTTTTTATTTTTTATATTGTTTCTATCAGGGTTTTTGTGTGTGTTTTTTTTTTTTGGGACTTTGCTGCAGACTTTTTCTGAGACAATTTATTGGTAGTTTTTTGATGATCTTAGGCCATAATAATTTGATCTATACTTCACTAATATATCTATTTTGATTCATATTTCACTTATATATTTCACATTATATATGTATAGGTTCATTGGGTACCTTTTATCACTTTTTGTTTTCACATCATACACATTGTTATGAATGCACGCTGCCTGCACTGTTGGGGAAAGCTTCTTCCCTTATAGGCAGTTATATTTATTTACATATATATTTGTTTGATTTAGGCTATGTTTCCACTAGTGCGACTTTTCATGCGACTTGGGACCGAAAAGTCGCATAACAAGTCGTACCCCATGATTTCCAATGAGTACCGATCATATCTGTGCGACTTCAAGTCGCAGCGACTTCAAAGTAGTCCCTGCACTACTTTGGTCCCACTTTGATGTGACTTGAGGTCCGTAGACACAGGCATTTCTTCAAATCGCTGTAAAAAATTGCGGTAAAAAATTGCGGCAAAATCGGTGCGACTTTGGGGACGCAATAGTGGAAACATAGCCTTACCCTCATTTGACAGCCAGCAAGGTAGCGCCACTCACCCCAACTTGTTTGCTTTTTATACTTTGTAAGTTCCTTCTGGGAACTGATTAGGGGAGGCTGCAACCTGATACTATCCTGAGCGCAGAGTATATTTCAATTCTGTCAAAAAGCAAAGAATGGCCTGGTCATGCAAGGGTAGGGGGGGGGGGGGGGTAAATCTTCCGGAGGTCAAGTGGATACATTTGGAAGGATTTCGCCAGAAAACTAAAACTGGTTTTGCCATTTTGTAAATACGCAGATATACAGAACTTTGTAGCAGATTTTCGAAAGAAATGGAATTTCATTATTTCTGGCTGATTGTAGAAAATGGCGCATATAATTGAATCTAACAGAAGCCGTGTAATTCTGATGGTTATAATGTCCCATTTGTAAAATTACTTCTACTGAAAACCACATGAAACAATCCATCGCTCCATTACTTCATTATGTCATTAATCAGCATCTTCCCAGCCATTATGCAGAGTGATACATGGGCTGATTTGGTAAGACAGAGATAATATAACCTACATATTGTTCCATTATACCCCAATCATTTATAATATCTACTGCTTACTTTCATCACCGTAATACATCATACTGTACGTTCTTCTATTTCCTATATATTACTTCCATTCACTCCAGCAGGCTGTAAGCGCTTTCACATTTTCTGTCCCTCCCTTATACTGTAATAGATTGTAAGCTCTTCCTCTGCTGTCCCTCCCTTATACTGTAATAGATTGTAAACACTTCCACCGCTGTCCATCCCTTATACTGTAATAGATTGCAAGCTCTCCAACATTTTCTGTCCCTTTATTATACCTTCATAGGTTGTAAGCTCTTCCACCGCTGTCCATCCCTTATACTGTAATAGAGTGTAAGCTCTTTTAACGCTGTCCCTCCCTTATACTGTAATAGATTGTAAGCTCTTCCACCGCTGTCCATCCCTTATACTCAATGGCGACCCTAGGGGGGGGCCAGAGGGGGCCCTGACCCCCCCAACATTATGCTGTGCCCCACCATGTGCCCCCCCAAAAAAAAAATTTTTTTTTTTTTACAAAAAATCAATGTCTAAGAGGGAGAGAGTCCCCAGTCAGCTCCTGCGGGTGATTCCTCCCCCCTCCCTCTGCTTGCTGGCACTGCATAATGCGAGCGCTCATACAACCACGGCCGCCCGATCTGCTTCTTCACCTGCATCCTCATTGGCAGGGAGAAGAGCGAGTTGCAGGAAGGACTCCACCAGGACTCTCAGTTACTGAAAAAACAGACTGATTTCTCCCATCCTTAGGACAGGACAACCAGCCTGAAAATTCCAAGAGATGCCAGACCAGAGCAGTCAATAGCAGGGGCAGGACAGTAAGAGGAGGCTGGGGAACCCCACAGTGGCAGAACACCAGGGCCCGGAGGCAAGACAACCTTTGCAACCCTGATAGTTCTCCCACTGCTTTGGATCCTTATATTTTCTTGGTATGCTGGTGACATATATCTCTTGTTCTCTGCCACCCTGGGGGGCCCCAATACAGTAGGAAGGGAGCTCACTGCAGAACATGTGAAAGGGCAGTTGTGGGGTAGTAGTAAAGGGCCCCAGTATATATATATATATATATATATATATATATATATATATATATATATATACATTTTATAGTTGCCCCCCTACTTTTGTCCCTGTCCCCCCATGTGCCCCCCCTAAATTTGAAAGCTGGAGACGCCACTGCTTATACTGTAATAGGTTGTAAGCTCGTCCACCGCTGTCCCTCCCTTATACTGTAATAGATAGTAAGCTCTTCCACAACTGCCCATCCCTCATACTGTAATAGATTGTAAGCTCTTCCACTGCTGTCCCTCCCTTATACTGTAATAGATTGCAAGCTCTTCCACCACTGTCCCTCCCTTATACTGTAATAGATTGTAAGCTCTTTTACCGCTGTCCCTCCCTTGTACTGTAATAGATTGTAAGCTCTTTTACCGCTGTCCCTCCCTTATACTGTAATAGATTGTAAGCTCTTCCATTGCTGTCCCTCCCTTATACTGTAATAGATTGTAAGCTCTTTTACCGCTGTCCCTCCCTTATACTGTAATAGATTGTAAGCTCTTCCACTGCTGTCCCTCCCTTATACTGTATTAGATTGTAAGCTCTTTTACCGCTGTCCCTCCCTTAGATTGTAAGCTCTTTTACCGCTGTCCCTCCCTTATACTGTAATAGAGTGTAAGCTCTTCCATCTCTTGTATTGCTCTTGAATCCTATACTAGTTTGCAAGCTCTTCCTCCTTTTCTGCCCCTTTCTTACATCATGATAGATTGTAAGCTCTTCCACCTCCTTTGTCACACCCCTATACTGTAAAAGATTGCAAGTCCTTTCAGCTTTTGTATTGTTTTTTTATCCTATAATAGATTGTAAGCTCTTCACCATATGTATCCCTCTGTTTTATCTATTCAATTGTCTATTCCTCTAAACAGACAAGGGAAGGATGGTGCCCCATCTTTGGTGTCAGTGGGAAGGATAGTGGAATTGAATAGATAATTGAATAGATTTGACAATAATTGAATCTTCCACCCTGCTTTCTTTCCCTTTTAACCTGGGTACACACTATGGAGAAAATCGGGAGAATGATCGTCCGGTTTTCCTCGATGTTTCACAGCAAGTTGAAACCGAGGATGGAAATAATGTACAAAAGTTCCTGTACGACGAACATACATAGTTACATAGTTGCATTGGGGGTTATTTACTAAAGGCAAAGCCACTTTGCACCACAAGTGCGCTGCAAGTGCAGTCGCTGTAGATCCGAGGGGGACATGCAAGGAAAATAAAAAACAGCATTTTTGCTTGCACATGATTGGATGATAAAATCAGCAGAGCTTCCCCTCATTTCAGATCTTCCCCTCAGATTTACAGCAACTGCACTTGCAGTGCAGAGTGGATTTGCCTTTAGTAAATCAACCCCATAGTTGTAAGCTCTTCCACCTTCTGTTTCTGCTCTTTAGCCTGGTACACACGATAAGAATATCAGACAAATGATTGTCCGTTTTTTTTTTTTTTTGCATGCTAGTCTCATATTGAAAATGAAGAGGTTACTAGAGTTACATAAATTCTCGTAAGACAGAATACAACTTCCTGCAATGATGTATTGTATTGTATTCTTTAGTTTGCAAGCATGCGCGGTCTTGGTCTTTCAATGTGTTATGGACGAGGAATAACCCCCCCCCCCCCACATCATTGGTTACAGTGGAAGGAATAGTACCCCTTTGTTTCTGTCAGTAGGAGGAATGGTGCCCCATCATTGGTGTCAGTGGAAGGAATAGTGCCCCATCATTGGTTTCAGTGAGGGGAATAGTGCCCCATCATTGGTATCAGTGGGAGGAATAGTGCCCCATCATTGGTGTCAGTGGAAGGAATAGTGCCCCATCATTGGTTTCAGTGAGGGGAATAGTGCCCCATCATTGGTATCAGTGGGAGGAATAGTGCCCCATCATTGGTGTCAGTGAGGGGAATAGTACCCCATCATTGGTGTCAGTGGGAGGAATAGTGCCCCATCATTGGTATCAGTGGGAGGAATAGTGCCCCATCATTGGTGTCAGTGAGGGGAATAGTACCCCATCATTGGTGTCAGTGGGAGGAATAGTGCCCCATCATTGGTGTCAGTGGGAGGAATAGTGCCCCATCATTGGTGTCAGTGAGGGGAATAGTGCCCCATCATTGGTGTCAGTGGGAGGAATAGGGCCCCATCATTGGTATCAGTGGGAGAAGTAGTGCCCCATCATTGGTGTCGGCAAGGGGAATAGTGCCCCATCATTGTATCAGTGGGAGGAATAGTGCCCCATCATTGGTGTCAGTGAGGGGAATAGTGCCCCATCATTGGTATCAGTGGGAGGAATAGTGCCCCATCATTGGTGTCAGTGAGGGGAATAGTGTCCCATCATTGGTGTCAGTGGGAGGAATAGTGCCCCATCATTGGTGTCAGTAGGAGGAATAGTGCCCCATAATTGGTGTCAGTGGGAGGAATAGTTCCCCCGAGGGCTAGATAAAAGCAAGCACAGTTTGGAGACCACTGTTCTAATAAATGATAAGCTCTTCCACCATTCTCCATTATGCTCTAATAGATTGTTAGCTCTTCCACCTCCTGTATCCTCCCTTATACCCTAACAGATTGGAAGTTCTTCTGCCTCGCCCTCTATAAATGGAAGTGAAAATCATTTACATTTTTTAATTCCCTCTGTTTTCTTTACAGACCACAAATGCTACAACAGCACAGGGGTGGATTACCGCGGCACAGTGAGCGTCACCAAATCTGGACGGCAATGCCAGCCGTGGAATTCACAATATCCGCACACTCATACGTTCAACGCTCTGCGATACCCGGAACTGAACGGGGGTCATTCATACTGCAGAAACCCCGGCAACCAGAAGGAGGCCCCGTGGTGCTTCACGCTGGATGAAAACATGAAACACGAAACTTGCGACATCCCGGCCTGCGGTAAGCGCTAAGAAACCTCCTTCTGCCTTATGAGTGTGTTATAAAGCCGTGCTACCCGTTACTAGCCAACTGGATTGAGGGCGGGGTTTAAAGGACATCTGCAAGTCAGGTCCCACCAGGGGCGTTGCTATGTCTACAAAAAATCTGGGGCTAGACCCCATAGCAACGTAGTAAAGAAAGTCATACGCTTGGGCGGGCATACACATGTATATACAGTAGTATACATGTGTGTATATCTCCCCAGGGAGCCCCCCACTTACATCAGAGTCCCCAGAGAGCCTCCCCCTTGCATCAGGGTCCCCAGAGAGCCTCCTCCTTACATCAGGGTCCCCAGAGAGCCTCCCCTTACATCAGGGTCCCCAGAGAGCCTCCCCTTACATCAGGGTCCCTAGAGAGCCCCCTCTTACATCAGGGTCCCCAGCGAGCACCCCCCCTCACATCAGGGTCCCCAGAGAGCCTCCTCCTTACATCAGAGTCCCCAGAGAGCCTCCCCCTTGCATCAGGGTCCCCAGAGAGCCTCCCCCTTACATCAGGGTCCCCAGAGAGCCTCCCCTTACATCAGGGTCCCCAGAGAGCCTCCTCCTTACATCAGAGTCCCCAGAGAGCCTCCCCCTTGCATCAGGGTCCCAGAGAGCCTCCCCTTACATCAGGGTCCCCAGAGAGCCCCCCTTACATCAGGGTCACCAGAGAGTCCCCTCTTACATCAGGGTCCCCAGAGAGCCCCCCCTTACATCAGGGTCCCCAGAGAGCCCTCCCCCCCTTACATCAGGGTCCCCAGAGAGCCCCCTCTTACATCAGGGTCACCAGAGAGCCTCCCCCTTGCATCAGGGTCCCCAGAGAGCCCCCCTTACATCAGGGTCACCAGAGAGCCTCCCCCTTAAAATCAGGGTCCCCAGAGAGCCTCCCCCTTGCATCAGGGTCCCCAGAGAGCCCCCCCCCACTTATATCAGGGTCCCCAGAGAGCCTCCCCTCCCCTTGGGGACCCCTGCAGAGACTCAGGGCTATGGGCCCTAGATTTGGGGCTATAGCCCCAAAAGCCACCCCCTAGTGACACCACTGGGTCCCACAAAGTTTTGGGCTTGATGAAGTGATTGAACCTTCTCTCCGACTCCTCTGCTTTCGAAGTCATGACGGCGCCCCTCCAGTACATACATGACTCTCCGTCCTTCCACCAGGTCTCCATTGCTGGAGTTGGAAATAAACGCTTTGCCGCACGGGACTGATATCAGAGGGGTAGATAGAACTCCCAACTGAACAAAAAAGCTTATTGACGTCATCAAATAATGCAAAGCTGCGCAGGGGTTCTAGTCCTTCGCTACACTACCCAAAAATAAAGCTGCACGATTAATCGTTAAGAATCGAAATCGCAATCTTTTTCTCTTCCCGATCTTAAAAACAGCATGTCACGATTCTTTCTAACAAGTGCAGAGAGTTCTCTCAGCTGGGAAAGAAAAAAAGAGAAAAAAATCCAGGCAGCCTGCCAAGTTTAATCACAACACACACGAATAAGTAGAAACAAAGTATCTTTTTGTTCTTTTATCAAAGGAAAGAACCAGTCCGGTGTTTCGTCACATGTGGCGGCCCATCACATTTGGCTACCCGCTGGAGTGCGCATGCGCGACGCCGCCATATGCGTTCCAACACTTATAAAACTTTTGTCACTTTTAACACTTTTTTAAAAAGCGTTTAAAAAATAAAAATAAATAAAAAGTGTTAAAAGTGTTTTTGTCACTTTTAACACTTTTAAAACGTAAAGTTTTAAAAGTGTTGGAATGCATATGGCGGCGGCGCGCATGCGCACTTCCAATGTGATGGGTCACCATATGTGACGAAACACCGGCGTGTAAATGAAGGAAGTTTAACCATTTAAAGACCAAACCTTTTCTGACATTTGTTGATTACATGTAAAAATCATTATTTTCTGCTAGAAAATTACTTGGAACAGCCAAACATTGATATTTTTTTTTTAGCAGAGACCCTATAGAATAAAATGGCGGTTGTTGCAATATTTTATGTCACACCGTATTTGCGCAGCGGTCTTTCAAACACAATTTTTTTTTTTTTAAAAATACACTTTAATGAATTAAAAAAAAAAACTATATAGTAAAGTTAGCCAACCCAATTTATTTGTATAACGTGAAAGATGTTACACCGCGAGAATCGTGATCTTTATTCTAAGCAAAAAAATCGTGATTCTCATTTTAGCCAAAATCGTTCAGCTCTACCCAAAAACTACAAAATGTATTCTGACTATACCTTAAAGAGACCCTGTCACTAACTTCAAAAAATTTCAGTTTAAAGCAGAGAAAAATTTGAATGCTTCATTTAAATTTCTTAAATTGTATATTTCTTTTCCATAAATGATTTTCTATTCATTTGCAATGTGCATTTGAACTTGCTCGCTACTTCTTCAGCAAGAGTCCATTCCCTAGCACAGCCCCCTCCCTCCCTGCATATCATTCCTCTCTCCTCTTCTGGGAATGCTTACTGTCTGTGCTGGCCCAGCTCCCCTGCCCCTCACCAAACTACATAACCTTTTATGTAGCTGCTGGGGGAGGAGTGAGGGTGGAGGGGGGATTACTATAGAACAGGGGTTCTCAACCCGTGGCCTGCGGATTATGTGTGGCCCTCGGAGCCCTCTCACGTGGCCCTCTACCTCAAAGCAGTGCTCACCTGTAAAAACCCACCCACAGTGGTGACATTCTATAGCAGGGGTGCTCAACCATTTGAAGAGCGCGGGCCACTAAAAGTGATACTTAAGTCTCGTTTTTTGTTTTTTTTTCTTTAAAAATAACAAACATGTTATACTTACCTGCTCTGTGTAATGGATTTGCACAGAGCAGCCCCGATCCTCCTCTTCTCAGGCCCCTCCTCGGCGCTCCCTCCTGTCGAGTGTTCCCTCAGCAAGCAGCTTGCTATGGGGGGCACCCGAGCCGAGCTGCAGCTCTGTGTGTCCATTCAGACATTGAGCCGCTGTTCTGCCCCGCCCCCTCTCTGTCCTGATTGGCTAACTGACTTTGATTGACAGCAGCGGGAGCCAGTGGCGCCCCGCTGCTGTGTCTCAGCCAGTCAGGATGGAGAGTCCCGGACGGCCGAGGCACTCGTGCAAACATAGCTGGATAGAGAGGGGGCTCGGGTAAGTATTATGGGGGTTTCTGCACACAGAAGGCTTTTTATCTTAATGCATGGAGGGGCCAACATGGCGGGCTCCCTGGACAGGTAAGTGTCCTTATTAAAAGTCAGCAGCTGCAGTGTTTGTAGCTGCTGACGTTTAAAAAAAAGACTTTTTTGAGGGTGGAACTCCGCTTTAGGCCCCTTTCACACTTGTGCGGCTTGTCCTGCGACTTGGGACTGCAAAGTCGCGTGACAAGTCGTAACCCCAAGATTTCCAATGAGTACCGTTCATATCTGTGCGACTTCAATGTAGTCCCTGCACTGCTTTGGTCTGACTTTGATGCGAGTTACAAAATCACGGACGCGAAATCGCGGGAAAAATCGCAGCAAAATCGCGCAACGTTGAAGTCGCGGTAGTGTGAAAGGGGCCTAAAGGCTTTACTTTAAGTGACCTGGTAACCGGTCGGGGGGGCCACAATGAAATGAAATGGTTCTGAATTCCAAATTATTTATGTTGAATAGCATAATGAAGATTTTTCCTCCTACAGCCGCTGAATGCTGGCGGGAGGGAGAGGAGGAGAAGCCGGCTTTCAGCGATTGCAGGAGGATCAGGAGAGGATCAGTTGCTGTATATGCCGCCCCTCCTGTCCAAGTGGGAAACATAATGGGACAGGGAGGCCGCAGGGGCCCCCTGAAGCATGGATCACCGCTGCAACCCCCGACACTACACCAGTGCTTGTAGGAGTTTTGGTGCTTTTTCTGAAAGGACATCACACTCGCAAGAATAGTAGAAGTCTATGGCAAAGCATAGGAAAGGGGCGGTGCACTCACGGTGCGGGGGAACTGCAGCTCGTCAGTATAAAAGCAACCTTATAGGGAGCTCAGGACAGTAAGGGCTTATTTACATTTGCCATTTGGGGGGCCAAAAACCCCATAGTTGAGACCAGGGTTTTTTTTTCAGCAGGAACGCAGTTCTGGCACCTCCAGCACTGAATGTAGGTAATGGAAAGGGGTGTGCTGGAGGGTCTATTGATGCTGGCTGCTGGGGATCTATTGTCACTGGTGGGGATCTGTTTTTGTGAGGGTCTGTTTTTGCTGGTGGGAGATCTATTGTTGCTGGGGGTCTTATGTTGCTGGTAGGGATCTACTGTGGAGGGAGAGGTCTATTGTTGCTGGCTGCTAGAGGCTTTATTGATGCAGGCTGCTGGGAAAATCTGCTGTTGCTGCTGGGGGGTCTACTGTTGCTGGGGTAGATCTTTTTGGTGCTGGGGGTGGTATTTTGTTGTGGGTGGTCCATTGCTGCTGTGTGGGAGGGGGGGGGTGTCTGTTGTTGTGTGGGGGAACTATTCTTTCTGGGGTGGGGGTCTATTGTTGCTGGAGGGACCTATGGGAGTCTATTGCGTGGGGCAAATTAGTTAATTTGGAAATATGCGAATTAACGAGAACTAGTTTAACGAAATTTCCGAATATTCTTAAATTTGAATATTCGAAAATTTGTAAATTCATAAATTCAAATATTGGAAAATTCGTAAATTCGAAAATTCTGAAATTCAAAATTCGAAAATCCGAAATTTCTGGAAATTCTGAAATTTGAAAACCCGAAAATTCAAAAATCTGAAATAATAACTAACTAATAATAACTTAACTATTAAATTATAGGTATTGGAATTTCCTTTCAAATTTGGCTGTTAGTGAACGAATACAAATTTATCTGAAGTTACGAATTATCCAAAATAACGAATGCCATATCTAAACGAATGCAACGTAACAAATTAACAATAATAAATACCATTATTATTATTATTATTATTAATAATAATAATAATAATAATAGAAATAGAAACGTTTTATTATTCTTATTATTATTATGATTATTATTATTAATAATGGTATTTATTATTATTAATTTGTTACGTTGCATTCGTTTAGATATGGCATTCGTTATTTTGGATAATTCGATAAATAAATATGAATTTATCCAAAGTTATCAATTATCCAAAATAACAAATGCCGCATCTAAACAAATGGAACTAAATTAATTATTAATAATAATAATAATAATAAAAATAGAAACATTTTATTATTATTATTATTATTATTATTATTAATAATAATAATTAATTTAGTTCCATTTGTTTAGATGCAGCATTTGTTATTTCGAATAATTGATAACTTTGGATAAATTCGTATTCGTTACGTTCACTAACAGCCAAATTTGAAAGGAAATTCCAATACCTATCATTTATTAGTTAGTTATTTAGTTATTCTTTCGAGTTTTTGGATTTTCGTTCTTTAGAATTTTTTAGATTTTCTGAAATTCCTGAATTTTAGAATTTACGAATTTCGATCATAACGAATGACCCAAAAAAGGAAAAAACAAACAAAAAACAATGAAAATAAAAGGAATGAATTTTTCGGCAGTGCACATGTCTTGACATGTGACATGTGTCAAGTCATGACATCACTTCCCTTCTTGTGTGGAATTAAACATTTTTTTTTCTTTTGCTTTTAAAGGTAAAAGAGAGATTTGGGGGTCTTTTTGACTCCAGATTTCTCCATAAAGAGGACCTGTCATTCTTATTTATATTACATTTATTATATTAAGGGATGTTTACATTCCTTGTAATAGCATTAAAAGGGATAAAAAAAAAAATGAGGGACAGTGTAAAAATAAACGAAATAAGAAAACAAATGCGTTTGCAGAAGCAAACGCATACGTAGGTCGCGTACCCATATGTAAACGGTGTTCGCACCACACATGTGAGGTATCGCTGCGAACCTTAGAGCGAGATTCTAATTCTAGCCCTAGACCTCCTCTGTAACACTAAGAGCCCTTTCACACTGGGGCGGTGCGGGCGTCGGCAGTAAAACTGCGCTATTTTTAGCGCCGCATTACTGTTGTTTTAGCGGCGGTATTCGGCCGCTAGCGGGGGGGGGGGGGGCGATTTTACCCCCCCCCCCCCCCCCCCCCCGCTAGCGGCCAAAGAAATGGTTAAAACACCGCAAAGCGCTGCTGCAGCAGCGCTATGCCGGTGGTATAGCCGCGCTGCCCCATTGATTTCAATGGGCAGGAGCGGTGATGGAGCGGTATACACACCACTCCTTCACCGCTCCAAAGATGCTGCTAGCAGGAGTTTTTTTAGCGTCCTGCCAGCGCACCGCTCCAGTGGGAAAGCTCTCGGGGCTTTCACATTGGAGAGACAGCAGCGTCTCTTTCAGGGCGCTCTGCAGGCGCTATTTTTACTCGACATAACATCACCTTTCATATTTTACAAAAAAATTCAACCAAAACACAGTAGGGCTGCAAAGGAAGGGTCTATTATTGCAGGGGGATCTACTGTTTTGAGGGAGGTCTGTTGTTTCTGGAGAGTGGTTGCTGGGGTTGATCTATTGTTGCAGGTTGGGGGTCTATTGTTGCTGGGGTTGATATGTTTCACGTTGGGGGGTTTATTGTTGCTGCGGTGGGGTTCTGTTGTTGCTGGGGGGGGGGGGGTCTATTGTTGCTGGAGTTTATTGTTGCAGGTTGGGGATCTATTGTTGCTGGGGGATATGTTTTAGCTGGTGTTGATCTATTTTTGCAGATTGGGGATTTTTTGTTGCTTGGGGGGGTCTATATTTGCTGGGGTTGATCTATTGTTTCTGTAGGGTCTGTTGTTGCTGGCGTTGATCTATTATTGCAGGTTTGGTATTTATTGTTGCTGGGCAGGTCTATTGTCGCTGGGGGGGGGGATCCATTGTTGCTGGAAGTTCTGTTGTTGCTGGGGTTAATCTATTGTTTCTGGGGTGTCTTTTGTTGGTTGCTGGGGTTAATCTATTGTTCCTGGAGGGTTCATTGTTGCTAGAGTTGATCTGTTGTCGCTGGAGGGTCTGTTGTTGCAAGTTGGGGATCTATTGTTGCTAGAGTTGATCAATTGTTGCAGGTTGGGGGTCTATTGTTGCTGGGGTTGATCTGTTGTTGGGGGGTTCTATTGTTGCTGGGGTGGATCTGCTGTTACAGGTTGGGGATCTATTGTTGCTGGAGGATGTGTTTTAGCTGGTGTTGATCTATTATTGCAGGTTGGGGATATTTTTGTTGCTGGGGGGGGGGTTCTGTTGTTGCTGGGGTTGATCTGTTGTTGTTGGGGGATTCTTTTGTTTTGCTGGTGTTGATCTATTGTTGCAGGTTGGGGATCTTTTGTTTCTGGGGGGTCTTTTGTTGCTGGTGTTGATCTATTGTTGCAGGTTGGGGATCTTTTGTTTCTGGGGGGTCTTTTGTTGCTGGTGTTGATCTATTGTTGCAGGTTGGGGATCTTTTGTTTCTGGAGGGTCTTTTGTTGCTGGTGTTGATCTATTGTTGTAGGTTGGGGATCTTTTGTTTCTGGAGGGTCTTTTGTTGCTGGTGTTGATCTATTGTTGCAGGTTGGGGATCTTTTGTTTCTGGAGGGTCTTTTGTTGCTGGTGTTGATCTATTGTTGTAGGTTGGGGATTTTTTTGTTGCTGGGGGGGGGGGGGGGTCTGTTGTTGCTGGGGTAGGATCTATTGCTGCTAGTGGGAATATATAGTTGCTGGGGTTGATCTCCTTTTGCAGGTTGGGGATGTATTGTTGCTGGGGTTGATCTATTGTTGCTGGGGTTGATCTGCCTTTGCAGGTTGGGGATGTATTGTTGATGGGGTTGATTCATTAATACAGGTTGGGGATCTGTTGTTCCTGGGGGGTATTCTTCCTGCAGGAATTTATTGCTCATCCATGGTGATCCTGCCATGGAGATCTTTGTTCAGGCACTTCCTGTTATAGGGTGACAACGCTCTGTCCCCACCTCCCAATTCTGCATCTATGTTGTCACCTTGACACATATTGCAACAAAAAAGGCTAAAATAATTGTATTTTAAAAAAAAAATCATGAATTATAACATACGATTTATTTTCATTATTTATTTATTTTAAGTGTATTTAACATTATAGGTAGGAGGTAGGGGTATTATTTATCAATATACAATTGGGTAAAGGTAAACAGTTTGAGGGTAGGGGGATTGGCTTGTTCACGGTATCCAATAAAAGTGTGGGAGGGTTTTTTTTTTTTTTTGGGAGGTGGGGGGGGTTTCCCTTTGGGTGGAATATTTCCAATTTTTGGGTTTTTTCACTTTTTTCTGAGAACTTTGAAAAATCTGGTCTTTTAAGAGGAGCGCGCTACAGGATAGATCCAGTTTCTTATTTTTTTTTTTATTTGTTTTTATCTTTTTTTTTTTTTTTTTTAAGTTTATACACATATAAAACATTTCACATCATTTCAAAGACAAATATACAAAACATTTGTGTTTTTTTTTTTTTAATGAATGTTTTGTATATTTTTGTCTTTGAAATGATGTGGAATGTTTTATATGTGTCTAAACTTAATAAAAAATAAAAAAAAAGTATAAAAAAATAACATACAATGATTGGCAGATAAAACGCCCTTCAGTTATGGTTTCCATCTACATAAACTCTGTAAATTGTAGAGATGGGCATGGAAGGGTGGCACCCTCTGTAGTCCAGGCGCACGTAGAATTAAACAAGGGCCCTGTATCCAGCAGCGGTGTTTTCTCCTTTATTGTGGAAGGAGGGGAGGCCCCCCCCCCCGTGTCAGCTGTGCTCGGTGATCTGGGATCCTCAGGACACAAGCCGCCTTTGTAGCACCTGAAAGAACCAGCCCAGCCGAGGAGAACGGCACGGCCTGGAAGACGAAGCCGCAAACATCCCAAACAGGAAATTCCCAGGCCAGGCAAACTTCACCGCCGATGCCTGTGTTCTGCAACCCGAGTCGTGACGTGAAATCTTCTGGCTGCCGCTGTTTACAGGGAAAACACAAAATCCACAGCGACCGATCGGATCCCCAGCATGGCGAGAACTGCAGGGAGGCCGGCGTTGGGGGTCCTAATTAGCCCCATCACTGTCCACTTTGCAAGCTTGCGGTCGCCACTTATATTTTCTGAATTTGCTGAAAATACGTTATTTAGGAATTTAAAAAAAAAAACTTTTCTGGAGAGATGCTACAGGGAGCAATGTTGGATCATTCAAGGCTTGATTCTCATTGTTGGGTGTGTAGGTGATGCCCTCTGCACAATAAAGCTGGGGAAAAGTCCAAAGTAAAAAAATAAAAAAATAATTTATTTCAGGTACAGTAAAACCTTGGATTGTGAGCATAATTCGTTCCGGAAACATGCTTGTAATCCAAAGCACTTGTATATCAAAGCGAATTTCCTCATAAGAAAAAATGGAAACTCGAGTGATTTGTTCCACAACCATTTATTCATAAATCCTTCAGTTTATAGTCCATATAAAAAGATTATAGCAATGTGATCGGTTGTGTCACCATGAAATGTCCATCCACAAATGGAAGCCTCCACAAGGGGATTAGAAGCAAAATCAAGCAGGAGCTCCAGAGTATAAAAGAGAAGAGAGGAGCCTCTAATGCCCCGTACACACGGTCGGATTTTCCGATGGAAAATGTCCGATCGGAGCGTGTTGTCGGAAATTCCGACCGTGTGTGGGCTCCATCGGACATTTTCCATCGCATTTTCCGACACACAAAGTTTGAGAGCAGGATATAAAATTTTCTGACAACAAAATCCGTTGTCGGAAATTCCGATCGTGTGTACACAAATCCGACGGACAAAGTGCCACGCATGCTCAGAATATATAAAGAGATGAAAGCTATTGGCCACTGCCCCGTTTATAGTCCCGACGTACGTGTTTTACGTCACCGCGTTCAGAACGATCGGATTTTCCGACAACTTTGTGTGACCGTGTGTATGCAAGAGAAGTTTGAGCCAACATCCGTCGGAAAAAATCCTAGGATTTTGTTGTCGGAATGTCCGAACAAAGTCCGACCGTGTGTACGGGGCATTAATGTAGCAATACGGTTACATTTAATGAAGGTACAACATTTAGCAACTCACATGGCTGATGAATAAAACACTAGACATGTGCAATTCGTTTAGTTCCGAATTCGTTTTTTTTTTTTATGAATTTTGACAAATTCAGAATTTCCCGAAAATTCAAAATTCGGAAATTCGAAAATTAAAAAATTCGGAAATTCAAAAATCCGAATTTTCTAATTTTTGAATTTTTGAATTTCCGAATCTCTGAAAAAAGCAAAAAAACAAATGAAACGAAAATGAAAAATTTTTTTTCAGTGCACATGTCTATAAAAACACACATCTAAGTATGCAGGCATCCGGGGTAAAGCTGTCCTCATAGACCACCCTCCGCACCGCCGGCTCTCACCGCTGTCATCCTGCAATTGTGACCGGGAAGACTACCCTGCAGTAGAACGATCTGAAAGCGAGGCGAGCGCAGCGTGGAAGGGACGACGTCGATGGCAATGCGGAGGATGGTCTATGTGGACAGCTTTACCCCGGATGCCTGCATACTTAGATGTGCTATTTTATTCATCAGCCATGTGTGTTGCTAAATGTTGTACCTTCATTAAATGTAACCATATTGCTACACTTAGAGGCGCCTCTCTTCTCTTTTTTTCTGCTCAGTTGTGACATGACGCTACTCTTATATCAAGATATCGCTTGTATATCAAGTCACAATTTATTAAAAAATTTTGCTTGTCTTGCAAAACGCTCTCAAACCAAGGTTTTACTGTACTTATATAGCGCTGTCAATTTACGCAGCGCTTTACATATACATTGTACATTCACATCAGTCTCTGCCCTCAAGGAGCTTACAATCTAAGGTCCCTAACTCACATTCATACATACTAGGGCCAATTTAGACAGGATCCAATTATCATCCCAGCATGTCTTTGGAGTGTGGGAGGAAACCCACACAGGCACAGGGAGAACATGCAAACTCCAGGCAGGTAATGTTGTGGTTGGGATTCGAACCGGCGACCCTTTTGCTGCTAGACAAAAGTTCCAACCACTACACCACTGTGCTGCATTAACCATAAATGTAGGACCTAGAATTATTCCTCTCACTCCAGTGTTACTAAACCCAGGAGCCGGCATTCACTATATCTGATCTCCCACAGTACACAGGACATGGAAATGACATTATTTTAGCAAATATAAACTGCTAAATACCGTTTCTCATCAGCAGTATATAGCAGTCTTGTGACTTCTATCAGTGTCTGGCTAAAGCTTGTAGGAGGAGTTTTCATTTTGCTCTGACTGTCCTATCAGGCTGCAGGACCCCTGACCCCCTGCAATGGCCCTGTGCTCATTACATGCACTCTCCCAAGAAAAGAAAGCAATACAAGCTAAACTGAACTTGTCCCCAAGGCTCTGTCTTATCAGGAGATTTTTGGGGGACTGTGGAAGAAGGGGAGGATCAGAGAAGACGGGATCAAGTAGCCTTTTTATACAATGCATTTTTTTTTCCATAATGTTTATTTTTTTCCGGATAATTTGTAGAAACAAGGGGTTATCATACAGAATGTGTCAAATAACGCTTATAGTGGAAGAATAGTAAATACAATATGTGCGGTTCATCTGATAATAATTTGTATTCTTAACGTAATAGTAATTGTTAAGCATGGATGAAGAGTTGGACCATTTTACAGTTTAACATTTTAACAATTCTAGATTCCTTGTCAAAAACCAATTCTAAGTAATTTAGAGTATTTTAGAGTATGATAATGTATAATAAAAATAAGATATAAAATAAAAGCAAAAATATAAAAATAAAGAATAAAAAAGCAAAAAATATAAAAGTAGTAATGACTGAAGCTGTTGTACCTATGTGTAAGAAAGTGTCATTTCAGTCCAGAGGCTATGTGGAGCAATGGGATCATTTCCAAAGGGATTTTCAGAGGGCTACTGTTGTGGGTTTAAAACTTTAAGAGCTTTAAGTGTCATTTCTGTCTGCTGCTTCATTCCTCTGCTGTCAACATGAATCACTGCTCACAAGTTTTTCTGACACCAAGAGAAAAAATGGTGACAGGGGAGGGAGCTCCAGCTGATTGGCAGCCTCAACTCGGATCCTTTGAGCTGCGTGGAGGGTGTGTGTCTCCCTGCCCCCCAATCAGCTGTCAGAGCTCTCCTCACTGAGCTCTGCAGACTGTGACTTCTGCTCTTCGTCCCTCCAATTTTCCTGAACTCTCAGACCAGCTTTATAAATTCAGCACTTTCAACAGGTGTAGAGAAGACTGCAGGTAAACAGGTACAGCTTATGTAGGAGGATTTGTTTTATCTCTGTGTATCACCTGAGGCCAGTCACTTCACTGGGTATAGGTAAGGGGTTACAACCACTTTAAATAATAAATAAAATGGTTTACTGACCCCCGTTTTCTTTATGTACCAGATACAATTATGACACCATGAATAAGTCATTGATGATCTGAACCTCTATGTTCCAGACTCCAAAGATTCCAAAGAAAAGAACAAGATGGAGATACTTTACATCTTGGTCCCCAGCGTCACCATCCCGCTGGCCATTGCTTTGCTGTTCTTCTTCATCTGCATCTGCCGGAATAACCAGAAGGCCTCATCCCCGGCGGTGCCGCGGCAGCCCAAACACGTCCGAGGACAGAATGTAGAGATGTCCATGCTGAATGCCTATAAGCCAAAGGTAATACATACATAAAGAACCGCCGTCCCCTCTTTGGTTTTATATATGGGGCCATTTATTACAGTTGCATTGGGGGGTGAAGCTCGGCTTTTTTGTTTTTTTTCAACTTTTTTTTGATTAGTTTTGGATGTAGCAGAGCCGGTTGAAAACCCTTGTGAGTTTTTTTCTCTCCCATTGGAGAGATATCCCTTCACTGTCTGCCCTGTGATGTGTGTGTGATGGCGCGGGCCGCGGGGCCGATAGAAGCGAAAATTGCTTCCGATAGGGAACACTTTCTTGGATGTACAGGCAGTCCCCGAGTTACAAACTTCTGACTTACATAACGCAGGGCCGGCCCAAGACATTGTGCTGCCTGGGTCCAAGAATGAAATGCTGCCCACCCCCCCAAAAAAATAAATCACGCCCACCAAAAGGCCCCCCACATCCATTATTTTATATCATGATAATTAAAACTAAAATTAAATTTATCAGAAAGTCAGATTTACATGCAATAGCACCTTGTTTTATATGCAAAATTATTACCTACTTACCTACTTGTATGTTCAATTCCAAGGGGTGGGCTAGGGCAGTATAGGGGCGGGCTAGGGCAGTATATATACAGGCTAGGGTAGTATATGGACAGGCTAGGGTAGTATATGGACAGGCTAGGTTAGTATATATACAGGCTAGGGTAGTATATGGACAGGCTAGGGTAGTATATGGACAGGCTAGGTTAGTATATGGGCAGGCTAGGGTAGTATATGGACAGGCTAGGGTAGTATATGGACAGGCTAAGGCAGTATAGGGGCAGGCTAGGGTAGTATATGGACAGGCTGAGGTAGTATATGGGCAGGCTAGGGTAGTATATGGACAGGCTAGGTTAGTATATGGGCAGGCTAGGGTAGTATATGGACAGGCTAAGGCAGTATAGGGGCAGGCTAGGGTAGTATATGGACAGGCTAGGTTAGTATATGGGCAGGCTAGGGTAGTATATGGACAGGCTAGGTTAGTATATGGGCAGGCTAGGGTAGTATATGGACAGGCTAAGGCAGTATAGGGGCAGGCTAGGGTAGTATATGGACAGGCTGAGGTAGTATATGGACAGGCTAGGGTAGTATATGGACAGGCTAGGTTAGTATATGGACAGGCTAGGGTAGTATATGGACAGGCTAGGGTAGTATATGGACAGGCTAGGGTAGTATATGGGCAGGCTAGGGTAGTATATGGGCAGGCTAAGGCAGTATAGGAGCAGGCTAGGGTAGTATATAGACAAGCTGGGGTAGTACATATATAGACAGGCTAGGCCAGTATAGGGGTGGACTAGGGTAGTATAGGGGCAGGCAGAGTGGCCCGGTAGTCATCACGACACAAAAAACTGCTGGGTAAATAGAAGAGAAGGAAAGGCGGCCGTGGTTCAATTTGCTGCCCCTCTTAAAGTGCTGCCTGGGTCCAATGGACCCACTGGGACCCATGGTAGGGCCTGCCCTGTATATACGCCTCATACAGTGGAACCTTGGGTTACGAGTATAACGCAGTTAACAAAGGTTTGGAAAGACGAGCAACTTTTTTTTTTTTAATCCTGACTCGGTTTGCGAGTGTTGTCTCGCAAAATGAGCAGGATTCAAGCCAATGGGGTGTGCAGTACCGTATTTGGCCAGAGGTGCGGGGGCGCCCGTGACACTCGGAACAGTTCGGAGCCGTTCGGAAATACTTGAAATCACTCGGAAATACTCGGAAACACTCGCAAATACTCTGTTCCCCAGTGTTTTCGAGCCTTTCCCGAGTTTCTTCGAGGGTTCCCGAGTTCAGCCGAGCTGTCCCCGAGTATTTCTGAGGCTCTTCGGCGCCCCCCCACCTTTGACCACATGCGGTATTGCATGCAATAGGAATTATCTTATGCCGTGTACACACGGTCGGACTTTACGGCAGACTTTGCCCGACAGACTTTTCGACGGACTTTACGACGGACTTTCTGAATGAACGAACTTGCCTACACACAATCCACCAAAGTCCGACTAATTCATACGTGATGACGTACGACCGGACTAAAACCAGGAAGTTCATTGCCAGTAGCCAATAGCTGCCCTAGCGTGGCTTTTTGTCCATGGAACTAGCATACAGACGAGCGGACTTTTCGACCGGCCTCGAGTCCGTCAGATAGATTTGAAACATGTTTCAAATCTAAGTCCGGCAAACTTTTGAAAAAAAAAGGTCCGCTGGAGCCCACACACATCGAATTGTCCGACGGACTCAGGTACGCCGGACCAAGTATGCCGGAAAGTCCGCTCGTGTGTACGCGGCATAAGTTTCCATTGACTTCTACGGAGCAACTCACTTTGATATGCGAGTGCTTTGGATTACAAGCATTCTCCTGGAACGGATTATGCTCTTAATCCAAGGTTCCACTATACTTACAAATGGAAGGAGACAACAGGAAGTGAGAGTAAATCTACCCCTAGGAAGGGAAATTCACTGCTCTAATCATAAAAAGGTGCCTCCACTGAAGCTTTATCACCAATCCTTGTTTCCACAACAACCCAAAATTTTCAAAATCCAATTGTCACAGGGAAAGAAAGTGAGGAGAGCAGGGGCACAGACAGCAAAACAAATGTCACAGGGGTGTTAACCCTTCCCTATGCTATCCAAACAAAACTTAAAATTTTAATATTTTTTTGGGGGGCTGGAGTTACACTTAAAAAATGTACCTGTTCCGACTTACATACAAATTCAACTTAGACCTGATTCACACCTATGCAGGTTGCAGTTTGCATATTCCAGGTGCATTTTGCATTTTTCCATACACATTTTTTGATCCATTGAAGTCTATGGAAGTCTATGGAACCAAAAACCAGAAAAAAATCCCTGGCCCGTTCCATAAAATGCACAGATGTGAACTACATCCATAGGAAACCATGTTAAATGGACTGTAGTGTGTTTCTGCAAAATTGAAAACGCACTAAAAAAGTATAGGTGTGAACCAGGCCTTAAGAACAAACCTACAGACCCTATCTTGTTTGTAACCCGGGTACTGCCTGTATATTGAGAAGCACCTGGTACAAAAGTTCATCGAATTTGAAGGACTTTTTGAAACATTTAATGCTTAATTTAAGAGCATCAAATACATCCAATTTTGTTTTGGTGGGAAAAAAAGCCCTCCCTTTCTTTAGGGCTTGAGTAGTCAAATGCCTTAGTGCCATCATGACATTGTTTTTCGTCAAGCCTGAACACCGGTCCCTTGGTGCATTCTGCTCAAACCCTAAAGAAGGGGAAGGCTTTTTTCCCCCGAAGTGCATTAGCTGTATTTGATGCTCCTAACCTTTAAATGTTTCAAAAAGTCCTTCAGATGAGATGAACTTTTGTACCCTGTGCTCCTCTGTATACATCCAAGAATTTACCTTCTAGGCGTAACAGGAAATGAGGAGAAATCTCTCCAGAGTGTAAGAACCCGCTAAGACAGTTATCACCAGAATAAGTGTGCCTTGTTGAAAAATCCCCCCTTTGTTCCTGTTCTGGTGATATCTCAAAATTTTGCATTTCCCATTACTTTCAGTCCTGGTGACAAAGATAACCAGGACAAATCCAAATCCTATGGGTATGAGGTCAAATGATCCGGAACCTATGAAAATGAGGTCATAAGATCCGGAACCTATGAATATGTGGTCATATGATCCAGAAATTATGGATATGAGTTCATATGATCCGGAACCTATAGATATGAGGTCATATGATCCGGAACCTATGGATATGAGATCATATGATCCGGAAATTATGAATATGAGATCATATGCTCCAGAACCTATGGATATGAGGTCATATGACCTGGAACCTATGGATATAAGGGAATATGATCTGTAACCTATAAATATGAGGTCATGTGATTCGGAATTTATGGTTATGAGGTCATGTGATTCAGGAACCTATGGATATGATATCATATGACCTGGAACCTATGGATATGAGGTTATATGTTCTCTAACCTATGGCTATGAGGTCATATGATCCTGAACTTATGGATATGAGGTCATAGGATCCTGAAACTATGAATATGAGGTCATTAATATTATTATTATACAGGATATACAGAGCCAACAGTTTGCACAGTGCTTTACAACTTGAGGGCAGACAGTACAGTTACAATACAATGAAATACAGGAGGGATCAGAGGGCCCTGCTCGTTAAAGCTTACAATCTATGAGGGAGGGTCAAGTGAAACAAAATAATAACCGTGAGGGATAAACTGATGGAGAAAATGAAAACGCAGTTTTTAAGTGTGGGGTAGGATAGGCTTCTCTGAAGAGGAGGGTTTTCAGGGATCGTCTGAGGCTCGATTCACACCTATGCATGTTGCTTTTGAGCGTTTTTGGAGGTTTTTTTTTCATGCTTGCCACGTTTTTGAGCCGCGTTTTTGCCGCGTTTTTGCCGCGATTTGCGTTTTGCGTTTTTTTTTTTTTTTTTTTTTACAGTTTTTTTAGTCTAAAAAAGAATGTAAAAAAAATGTTAAAAAAAAAAAAAACGTCAAAAACGCACCAAAAACGCATCAAAAACGCTGCAAAAACGGTGCACTTGCGTTTTTGATGCTTGTCCATTGAAATCCATTACATGCAAAACGCTGCATTTTGCATGAAAAAAAGTCCCCGACCCTTTCCAAAAACGCAAAGAAACAAAAAAGCATTGATGTGAACATGTTCCATAGGAACCCATGTTAAAAAATTCCCGTGCATTTCTGCAAAATGCAAAATGCATCAAAAAACGCGCTAGTGTGAATCGAGCCTAAAAGTTAATAGAGTAGGAGATAATCAGACAGGTTGGGTTAAGGAGTTCCATAGGATGGGAGAGGCTCTGGAAAAGTCCTGGAGGCGAGCAAAGGAGGAGGTGACGAGGGAGCTAGAGAGCAGGAGGTCTTGAGAGAAATGAAGAGAACGATTAGGTTGGTACTTTGAGACTAGGCTAGTGATGTAGCTGGGGGCTAAGTTGTGGATGGCTTTGTAAGTAGTTGTTAGTATTTTGAATTTAATTTGTTGGGTGAGCTGGAGCCAGTGGAGGGATTGACAGAGAGGAGTAGCAGACACAGAGCGATTGGTAAGGTGGATGAGTCTGGCAGCAGCATTCATGATGGTCTAAAGGGGGGATAGCCTATGTAGAGGTAAGCCAATGAGGAGGGAGTTGCAGTAATCGAGGCGAGAGATAACCAGGGAGTGAATTAAGAGCTTTGTTGTGTCATTGGTTAGAAAGGGGCATATTTTGGAGATGTTGCGGAGGTTGAGGCGGCAGGATTTGGACAGTGATTGGACATGGGGCTTAAAGGAGAGTTCAGAGTCCAGGACTACACCTAGGACCTTGGCATGCGGGGATGGGCTGATAGTTGTGCCATCTATTTTGACAGAGAGATCAGGGGAAGGGGCATATGGGGGAGGAAAAATAAGTTTGGTGTTGGATAGATTGAGTTTGAGGAAGTGGTGTGACCTCCAGACTGATATATCTGATAGTGATACGTGAGGAGACAGAGGGAGTGAACTGAGGGGTAGAGAAATAGATTGGGTGTCGTCAGCTTAGAGATGGTGTTTGAAGCCATGTGAGGCTATCATCTGACCCAGGGAGGAGGTGTAGATTGAAAATAGGAGAGACCCCAACAGAGAAAGGAAGAGAAGGGGAGGAAGTTGAGTTGTAAGCAATGCTAAAGGTGCGGTTGGATAAGTAGGAAGAGAACCAGCAAAGAGTACATATGATCTGATACTTTTGGATATGAAGTCATATGATCCATCCTCTATTGCTGCTCAGCAACAGTTACATTGTTACTTTATACTGGTTCTAACATAGATCTGTGAGCTCATCCAAGGTTTAATCAGCGTTGAGCCTTGATGAAGTAAGAAGTTGCCCCAGAAAGGTGTTGGCTTTTTTTGTATGCCCTATTCATCAACAGTTGAGGTTATCTGAGACTCTTTCATCCATTTTTGGTCTTTCTTTTTTGTCTGTGATATGATCCAGCCTGACCTGATCACCCGACCCACCTAGAACAACCATGTCACCTCATATCTACAGTCAGCTTCCACCAGCTATGACCAGCGTGTTTCAACAGACACAAAACTCAGTTCCTTCTAAAACTTTTACAAAGTCATTAGAAAGGAAATAAAACAAGTTTAAAAAACGGACACTGTAGATGCTTATCAGTTACAATAACAATATGAGAAAAAAAAAATGTTTTTAGCTTTTTGATTCCCCAGACGATGGATCTAATAAACCTAATCCTTGCCTTCTCCAATAAAATGAAGATACTGATGGCAAGACAGGAACAGCCGGATTGAATTTTCCATTACAGAATGTTTATTCTGGCCCCGGTTAAAATCCGGCGTACACATATATATATATATATTTTCTCCCGTACATCGTCATACAACACGTACTTGTCAAACACAAAAGAACCTCGTCATGGGCAGTTCCCATTGGCTTAGGAAGACTCGGGACTGCCAGATCTTAATGGGCTCTCTTCATTAGCAAGTCTTATGATGCCGGTTTAGGCAAGCGAAGGTCATCCAGAGGACATCACACGTTCATTGCTGAGATATAATTTACTATATATCAGGATCTAAACAAGTTTGGCCTTCAGGATTTGGGTAATGTAAACCATCTGGACTTTGACAACACAGCTCATTTCCTGCCATCACCATGCCTGAGACCAGCGCCGTACTTCAATACCGCCATTCGACTTTCTTCACCGGCTTAGTCTTAGTTATTGTCTTTATGGGGTTTTTAATTTCACTTTGATATGTTAGACATTAAAGGGCAATTAGTTATCTGTGTTTGAAGACTGGTGATTGTTCTTTTAAGTCTAAAGGTTGAAGCTGTTGAATAGTTATAAGCCGGTGCAATAAATACGAACGCTACAGTCATATAATATCAGTTTCCCCCATTAAAGCAGAACTCCAGGCAAGAACTTCTTTACATAGTTTTATTGCCGCTTTCCACCCTTCCTAGAATATGTAGTCCATCTTCTGGCTGAAAAATCCAATTAACAAAAACGATGTGCTGCATATACCCTGTGAAGTGACCTTCCTCTGGTGATACACAGGGAATAAACAAATCCTCCTACATAAGTACCTGTTTATCTACAGGTTCCCTTTTCTACATCCCTTCAAAGTGACACATTTATAACGTTTGTCTGAGGATTCAGAAAAAAAGGAGGTGGAGAGTTGAAGTCGCACTCTGCAGAGCTCAGTGAGGAGAGCTCTGAGAGCTGATTGGAGGGAAAGGACATGCCTCCCTCTACATAGCACACAGGAACGGAGCTGAGGCTGTCAATCACAGGCTGTGTGCTGGAGATCCCTCCCCTCTCACCTTTTCTTTTTCTTGGTGTCAGGAAAACCTGTTGGAAGTGACTTATGCAGATAGCAGAGGAACAAATTAGTAGACAGAAATGACACACAGGGGTTGATTTACTAAAGGCAAAAAGACTTTGCAGTTCCTCCAGAGCTTAGTAATAGTAGTTAGTTTATCCTTTTTTTTTTCCTTGCATGTGATTGGATATTCTTTTCAAATTGAAGCTTTACGTCATTTACTAAGCTCTGGAGCAGTTGCACTTGCAGAGTGCACGGTCTATTTGCCTTTAACCCCTTCCCACCGACCGTACACAGATGTGAGTACTCGGCTTTCTGGGGTTATACCGGGATGATGCCCACAGCTGCAGGCATCATCCCGGTACCGTTGTTTAGAGCGGGCGATCGGCTATCCGAGTATAACAACCGATGCGGCTAAAAGCCGCTCGGCTGTTATACCGGAGGAGCGGGGGGCCTCCCGCCACTCTTACCGGGCCTCCTGTTCGATCCGGAGGCCTGGTGGCCAATCGGCTGCCTCCGGCAGCTGGGAGCGGGCTGGAACGAAGCCGTGGGTGGCTTTGTTCCAGCCTTCTAATTGGAAACGCGGAAGCGACGTCATGACGTCACCTCCCGGTTACTCGGCTGCCAATGGCGCCAGTTTAAAAAAAATACACAGTTTTCGGCAATCTGAATACTTTGAAGTGCAAAGGAGGGATCGGGGGTCTTTTAGAGTACCTGTCACCACCTATTACTGTCACAAGGGATGTTTACATTCCTTGTGACAGCAATAAAAGTCATCAAATTTTTTTTTTTTAAACACAATTTATAAATATCAAAATAAATAAAATAAATAAGAAAAAAAAAATTTTTAAAGCGCCCCCGTCCCCGCGAGCTCGCGCAGCAAAGATAACGCATACGGAAGTCGCGCCCGCATATGTAAACGGTGTTCAAATCACACATGTGAGGTATCACCGCGGTCCTCAGAGCGAGAGCAATCATTCTAGCACTAGACCTCCTCTGTAACTCTAACCTGGTAACTGTAAAAAAAATTTAAAGCGTCGCCTATGGAAATTCTTAGGTACCGTAGTTTGTCGCCATTCCGCGAGTGCGTGCAATTATAAAGCGTGACATGTTTGGTATCTATTTACTCGGCGTAACATCATCTTTCACATTATACAAAAAAATTGGGGTAACTTTACTGTTTGGATTTTTTAAAATTCATGAAAGTGTCCCTTTTCCAAAAATTTGCGTTTAAAACACCGCTGCACAAATACCGTGTGATATAAAATATTGCAACAATCTCCATTTTATTCTCTAGATTCTCTGCTAAAATATATATATATATAATGTTTGGGGGTTCTAAGTAATTTTCTAGCAAAAAATACGGATTTTAACTTGTAAACACCAAATTTCAAAAATAGGCTTAGTCATGAAAGGGTTAATAAATCAACCCCCCCATAGTGTTCTTAATTAAGACAAGTACACACTATAGAGGGATATGCTTTGTTTATATTTCATGTCTGAGGTTTACAACCACTTTAATTAAGGGTGTCTGCGCTTACAGTTTTCTCTCAGCCCCCCCCCCCCCCCCCCCCAAAATCCCACAGTGACAAGTGCCCTTTGATCCTGCCATTTAAGTCTACCTAATGCAGCTTCCTGTGATGGTGTGGTAACGATGCTGCACTGCTCCTGAGTTGAGAGTAGATTTGCCACTCTCAATTTGGCTGCACCTGCTTTGCAATACAGTGGGATTAAAAATTTTTTTGCAAGGGTGTGGCTATCACAACCATCATCGCTGATTCACAAGCTTGTAGCTCTCCGTTTGGAAGCAGTGGTCTCTCTACAGAGGTCCAATGCACCCCCTGCTGAGCACGGAGCATAAGCTTTACTAATTTGGGAATGCTACCTCTAACTCAGTAGGGGGCATGTTGGACCTCTGGGTGTTATATCAGAAAATACTTGTCTTGTGAGATCTCTTCCTATGTCTGCCATGGCTTCTAAATGTTCAGCACATTTGCAAATCCGATCAATAAGAATGATGGACAAAATTTCATCATACACAGTGCCTTGAAAAAGTATTCATACCCCTTGAAATCCTCCACAATGTGTCATGTTACAGTCAAAAACGTAAATGTATTTTATTGGGATTTTATGTGATAGACCAACACAAAGCGGCACATAATTATGAAATGGAAGGAAGATGATAAATGGTTTTCAAAATGTTTTACAACTAAATATCTATCTGAAAAGTGTGGCGTGCATTTGTATTCAGCCCCCCTTTACTCTGATACCCCTAACTAAAATCTAATGGAACCAATTGCCTTCAGAAGTCACCTAATTAGTAAGTAGAGTCCACCTGTGTGTAATTTAATCTCAGTATAAATAGATATTTAGGCCTGCCTCAATTTACCTGCTCTGCTAGAAAATCCTCACTCTAGAACCTACCTAACTAGAGGGTGTAACAAATGCATAGGTGTGAACCGGGCCTAAAGCAGGGTTAGGTTATAAAATATATCCCAAGCTTTGAACATCTCACGGAGCTCTGTTCAATCCATCATCCGAAAAAATAAAGAGTATGGTACAACTGCAAACCTACCAAGACATGGCCGTCCACCTAAACTGACAGGCCGGGCAAGGAGAGCATTCATCAAATACTAATACGAAAATACTACCTGTTCCATTTTCGGATGATGGAGTGAACAGTGCTGAGATGTTCACAGCTTGGGATATTTTTTTATAACCTAACCTTGCTTTAAACTTCTCCACAACTTTATCCCTGACCCGTCTGGTGTGTTCCTTGGCCTTCATGATGCTCTTTGTTCACTAAGGTTCTCTAACAGACCTCTGAGGGCTTCACAGAACAGCTGTATTTATACTGAGATTAAATTACACACAGGTGGACTCTATTTACTAATCAGGTGACTTCTGAAGGCAATTGGTTCCACTAGATTTTAGTTAGGGGGTATCAGAATAAAGGGGGCTGAATACAAATGCACCCCCACACTTTTCACATATTTATTTGTAAAACATTTTGAAAACCATTTATCATTTTCCTTCCACGTCACAGTTATGTGCCACTTTGTGTTGGTCTATCTCAGGGGTCTCCAAACTGCGGCCCTGGGGCCAGATGTGTCCATTTGCTAGCCTTTATCCGGCCCTTGGGGCACAATTCCTCCCACTGACACCAACAATAGAGCACTATATCTTCCACCGATTCCAATGATGGGATACTTTTCCTCCTACTAATAGGGGGAATACTCCTCCTCCTATTGACCACCAACCCTGAGGCCATATTTATTCTCACCGATGCTGGGCCCGGGACATTTTCTGCCCCCTGCTGGCCACAATCCGGCCCTCCTAAAGTCTGAAGGACAATAAAGTGGCCCTTTGTTTGAAAAGTTTGGAGACCCCTGGTCTATCACAGGAAATCCCAATAATACACATTTATGTTTTTGGTTGTGATGTTGCAAAATGTGGAAAATTTCGAAGGGGTGTGAATACTTTTTCAAGGCACTGTATAAAAGCACTTAATGCAAATGATACATCAAGGAACTAGAATTTCATCCACAGGAAGACTCCTATTAATGACATGCCTTCTTGACATGCCAACTCCCCATTTTAATCCATCTTTAGCCAATTAATAGTTTTATTCTATCTCCACCCAAAACCAAATTTGAAGTGCATGTTGTCGAAGCTTTTGAATAGATAGCTAGTGTTCATAGTAAGAGGTGACTGAGCTGTGAAGGTTATCCCTCAGCGGTGGTTCTGTAAATCTGTAAGAAGTCAGTGTGGTGGAATCTGTTTGCTTCTGTGTAGGGAGTCAAATAGTTTCCAAAATTTAATTGCACCCAGTGGCCGGTTATATAACTATTAATAGATAGAGAGGAATTTCTCTGTGTTATTTATGGGAGGCTGCCTGAGGTGTGAGGTTAGCGCTGTGTAATCAGGAGCAATTCTATTTTATAAAATATAATATGTAACTTTATGTTCTTATCAATACTTTAACATGAGTCGGAGCAAATATGGCAAAACTTCGACCCTGACTTAAGAGCATTACAAAGGGTGGAGCTGGATGGTATGTTCAATGGGAGTATCCTGTCAACATCCTAAAATCTCAAAATACAAAAAAGGGGAACCCCAACCCTCAAGGAACTTTTAAAGGCAACATCATATGTGTAAGTTTAAAAGGCAAATGCCAATCTTTATTACAAACATAGTAAAAGACCAAGAGGTCAATAAAAGTATACCATAGTTTTACAAAAAATGACATAGAAGTACAACATATTACAATGCGTAATTGGGGATACCCTTCTTTTTTTAGATACACCAAGGAAAAAACTGCCAACAATCATTCAGCTTGGTCAGCCTCGGTATATATATCGGGCAAAGCCAGACGTGTTTCGGAAAGGGTTACTTCTTCAGGGGAGAGGGGTTCACCAGATGTTGTACATACATAAACAGAGTAAAACAATAAAACCACCAATAGATCAAATTTTGGCTGATGTCTGCTGTTCAGCGGGCAGTTCAAAAGAAGACATGTGCCACAGTCCACCACACGCACACAGGGGTCATCTGGCAAATGCCAGGCAATCACAGCAACAGAATTCAGGAGCAGTGGTGTACAACAGGGGCGCTCAACCTTTTGAAGAGCGAGGGCCACTTAAGTGATTTGGTAAACAGTCGTGGGCCACAATGAAATAACATTTTCCAGAATTTAGAATTATTTCTTTTCTGAGATACACCAAGGAAAAAACTGCCAACAATCATCCAGCTTGGTCAGCCTGGGTATATTCATCAGGCAAAGCCCGACATGTTTCGGAAAGGGTTACTTCTTCAGGGGAGAGGGTTTCACCAATAAAATAAAATTTTTCAGAATTTAGAATGATTTATTTTGCATATCATGATGAAAATTTTCCTCCTGCAGCTGCTGAGTGCTGATGGAAGGGAGCAGAGGAGAAGCCTAAGAGGATCCGTTCTTGTATATGCCGCCCCCCCAAGTGTAAAACAGAATGTGACAGGGAGGCCGCACAGGCCCCCCCAGGAGCATGAGACAGGGTTATGATTGCAACCCCAGATGCTACACCAGTAGTTGAGGGTGTGTGGTAAAAAACACATCTTAAAGAGGGAGTCCACCCAAAAAAAAAATATTAAAAGCCAGCAGCTACAAATACTGCAGCTGCTGACTTTTAATACATGGCCACTTACCTGTCCCAGGGTCCAGCGATGTCGGCAGCCGACGCCAATGAATCGCTCGACTCTCGGCAGCTGCCGCCGCCATCCTAGGTGAGGGAATCAGGAAGTGAAGCGTTCCGGCTTCACTTCCCGGTTCCCTACTGCGCATGCGCGAGTCGCGCTGCGCGTCGTAACTGGTCCCTGCTATCTCCTGGGACCTGTGTGTTTCCCAGGGGACAGCGCGGAGGGACAGGAAGAGGCATAGACTCCCGTGGGAGTCTATGCCGGAAGTGGGTGCAAATACCTGTCTTAGACAGGTATCTGCACCCCCCTCCCCCCTGAAAGGTGCCAAATGTGACACCGGAGGGGGGGGGGGATTCCGAAAAGTGGAAGTTCCATTTTTGTGTGGAACTCCGCTTTAACTATGGGGTTTTACCACCCCCCAATCTGCAAATGTAAGCAAGCTCTTAATGTCCTGAGCCCCCTATAAGGCTGCTTTCACACTAATGCGCAGTGCACCTATGGCTTTCCTGCGGGTGAGCTGTGCTTTGCCAAAGACTTCTATTATATCTTGCAGTTGTGGTGCACTTTCTGAGCGCACCAAAACTCCTGTATTCCGAAAGTGCACCAAACCCGCAGGATATAATAGAAGTGCGCTTCTCTGGTTTGAGGTGGAGGGTTACGTCAGAGGACTTTGAGGGCCACATGTTGAGCAGTGCACCCCTGGTTGGTGTACAAGATATCTTTCCCATAGGATCAGCCAAGAGTTTTAGCAGCATTATGGGAAACGTGGCCTACTAAAAGTCTTGAGTTGGCACAAAATAAATGAAAAACAAATTCTCACCCCATAAATCATCTTCTTTCCTTAATTGTGTTTATATAAAGAGACCCTGTCCCCTTTGAAAAACAACAGGTTTTATACATTTATAGTGCCCAAGAAATAGTTTCTATGGAATAATCTTGGAATTTCAAGCTACTGTATGTTTGGTATGAGACAATAAGTAGTAATGCTGACCACTTTTTTTTTTTGCTCTTCTTTCCTTTAGCAGACCAAAGCAAAAGAGCTCCCCTTGTCTGCAGTGAGGTTTATGGAAGAACTTGGAGATTGTGCATTTGGAAAGATCTACAAAGGTCACCTGTACCTCCCGGGAATGGACCATGCTCAGCTCGTTGCCATCAAGACCTTAAAGGATTATACCAATCCGCAACAGTGGTCTGAATTTCAGCAAGAGACCTCCCTTACGGCTGAGTTACATCACCCCAACATTGTGTGTCTTCTTGGGGTTGTAACTCAGGAGCAGCCAGTATGCATGTTGTTTGAGTACATGAACCAAGGAGACCTACATGAATTCCTCATTATGAGGTCCCCCCATTCCGACGTTGGTTGCAGTAGCGATGAGGATGGCACAGTTAAATCTAGCCTTGATCATGGAGATTTTCTGCATATAGCCGTCCAGATCGCTGCTGGGATGGAGTACCTTTCAAGTCATTTCTTTGTCCATAAAGATCTAGCAGCTCGAAATATATTAGTTGGAGAACAACTGCACATCAAAATCTCTGACCTTGGATTTTCTAGAGAAATATACTCGGCTGACTATTACCGGGTACAAAATAATTCTCTTCTTCCAATTCGATGGATGCCCCCAGAGGCAATAATGTATGGAAAATTCTCCACCGATTCGGATATTTGGTCTTACGGAGTGGTTCTATGGGAAGTGTTCAGCTTTGGTCTTCAGCCTTTCTACGGCTTCAGCAATCAAGAAGTTATAGAGATGATTCGGAAGAGGCAACTCCTTCCATGTTCTGAAGACTGTCCTCCTAGAATATATAGTCTGATGACAGAATGTTGGCAGGAAATTCCCTCACGGAGACCGAGGTTCAAGGACATCCATATGAGACTAAGGTCATGGGAGGGACTTTCAAGTCACACAAGTTCAACTACTCCTTCTGGTGGTAATGCTACAACTCAGACAACATCGCTGAGTGCCAGCCCTGTTAGCAACTTAAGTAATCAAAGATATCCAAATTTGTTTTTCTCTCCCCAAGGTATGCCACAGGCCCCAATTACTGGCTTTATTGGGCCTCCTTTAGCTCAAAACCAGAGATTCATACCAATCAACGGGTACCCTATCCCACCAGGATATGCTGCTTTCCCTACTGCTCATTACCAACCACCAGGGCCTCCAAGAGTCATCCAGCATTGCCCGCCTCCAAAGAGCCGCTCACCAAGTAGTGCCAGCGGGTCGACCAGTACGGGTCATGTGACCAGCTTACCGTCTTCTGGATCCAACCAAGATGCCAACATCCCTTTGCTATCCCATATGTCTATGCAAAGCCATCCGAGTAGTATAGGAGTACAGTCCTTTGGAAGCAAAGGGAACAAACCCTACAAAGTGGACTCCAAACAGTCATCGTTCTTAGAAGATTCTGTTATTCACGGACATAACGACTCAATGATTTCTGCAGAATTGTAAAACTCGCAGTGCCTTTCATAAGTACTCTATGCAGAAGAAAAAAAAATAAGTTTTATATAAAATATTTTTTATTGAACTGAGGTCATTCCAGATGTTAAACGGACATTTTTTTCAGGTACCTTCTGTGAAGTTCAATTATATATCTAACAAACGGACCTGTAACCAGATCGAAATTTGGTGACAGTGATTGGTTCATTCCTTGTACTAGGAAGACACATTGTACAAAGTGGCTTAAGAAAAATCTCGGTGGTGTTAACATGTTAGAAGTTGCTGTTTTCATATTTTGTGAACATACATCATCAATCTTTTTTTTTTTTTCTTTGTGTGCTATGCATTCACTAAAGTAGAACTAAAGGCAAAACTTTCATTTTCATTTTGGCTAGAATAAGAAAGGGTTATAAACCCTGTAAGGTTTATTTTTTGCCATCTGTTCCCCCATTAGGGGGGATTTACCTTCACTTCCTATCCCATATCCCTATCCCAAAACAGGAAATGAGAGGAAATCCTTGCAAAATTAAGGGAATCCCATTTGGGACTCCTAGGCCACCAGAGCTAGTGTCCCCATTGGAAGATTCCCCCTTTTCCGGGGACAAACTAGTTTTGGGGATCTTCTTTTACTTTCACTTTTAATTCCAATAGTAAACAGGACAAATAGATAGGAGCACAGAGAGCAATAAAAACTGACAGGTGTTCTAATCCATCTCCACTTGAACCAAAACTAAAGAAAAAGTTTTGCCTTTAGTTATACTTTAATAACTAAAACCAAAGATCATCACTGAATTAAAACCTTTAAGAACAACTACTGTATACCGAAACAGCTACAACAGTGGGAACAAATTTATAGGTGTTTTTACCTTTCATCAGTGTTTCTCAACTCCAGTCCTCAAGGCGCCCCAACAGGTCATGTTTTCAGGCTTTCCATTATTTTGCACTGGTGATTTGATTAGTTTCACTGCCTTAGTAATTACCACAGCCCTTTTATCTGAGGGAAATCCTGAAAACATGACCCGTTGGGGCGCCTTGAGGACTGGAGTTGAGAAACATTGTTCCAGATGATTGGCAAAGGAATGCACATCGTTTTTGAATTACCTCTTTTATTTTATGTAGCAGAATAGTATGAAGAGGGTGAAAGCAGTTCTTTGACACTACTTTGTACTTTGACTATTAGTGAACTGATTGTGTCCAGGTAAGAATCTCCCTCTAGCCTCATCATTCCCAAAACCGGTATTTAATTTTTGGACAGGCAGTGGTTTGATCACTTCATATATCAGAAATTTATACCACCTAGTGTTGCCAACCTCCCGCAGCATTTTTTAATGACAAAATATGGAAAATTTACTGACGGAGCACTTTTTTCTTTTTTTTTTTTTTACTGACAGCCTAAAAAATTACAACATTAAAAACTAAGACAATCAATATTTAAACAGTATAAACACAATATGACAACACTGATAATACCCATAACAAGTAACCTGCCTGGTTTACACTTAAAAAGTCAACACAGCATGACAAATTATCAGCCCCTGATATTTTTATTTTATATATATATATATATATATATATATATATATATATATATATATATATATATATATATATATATATATATACACACACACAGGGTTTTTTTTTCTCAGAAAATAGGTGCAGGAACTCAATCACGACCCCCCCCCCCCCCCCCCCCCCCCCCCGAAATCTACTCACACCAACACCCTCCAAACCTCATTACATAGCGGGTTAATAGTGTGGTTAAATTTCCCTAACAGTGGAAGGGTCTTAAGGGGCATTAAACACCAGGAGTGCATTACATACAGAGTGCAGAGTTCAGAGGTGCACTACAAAGAGAGTGCAGCATTCAGCCTTCTTTCACAGTCGCTTACCTCTGCGTCCCCCATCCACATCCCACTTTCACCCATCTTCAGCTCTGACCTCTGCATGCAACCCCCTCTTCCTTAAAAGCTCCACCATCATCCACATATCTTACTTTTGTTGCTGTATTAAGCTGAAGCACCCAGCTGGCTCTAGTACCTCCACTGTAGGTGACTTCTGTGTTTACAGGTGATAGTGGTAGGCAGAGAGCCTGAGCCAGAGGTGGTGGAACTGAGTTCCACCAAGTTCCAGCTGAAAAAAAAGCCCTGCATATGTATATATATATTATATTTAACCACTTGCCGACCGCTGCATGCCGATATACGTCGGCACAATGGCAGTGGTGGGCAAATGGGCATACCTGTTTACATTGGCGGGGCTAGCAGGCGCGCATGTGCCCGCCGCGTACAGCGTGACTGTAGATGCCAATGTAAACAAGGCATTTCCCAGTTGTGCCTTGTGACATGACAGATCACTGCTCCCTGTCATCGGGAGCACTGATCGCTGTCATGTCAGTGGTAGCCCATCCCCCCCACAGTTAGAATCACTCCCTAGGACACACTTAACCCCTTCATCGCTCCCTAGTGTTTAACCCCTTCCCTGCCAGTGTCATTTACACAGTAATCAGTGCTTTTTTATAGCAGTGATCGCTGTATAAATGACAATCGTCCCAAAATAGTGTCAAAAGTGTCCGATGTGTCCGCCATAATGTCGTAGTCACGATAAAAATCGCAGATTGCCGCCATTACTTAAAAAAAAAAAAATTCATATTAAAAATGCCATAAAACTATCCCCTATTTTGTAGACGCTATAATTTTTGCGCAAACCAATCAATATACGCCTATTGCGATTTTTTTTAACTAAAAATATGTAGAAGCATACGTATCGGCCTAAACTGAGGAAAAAATTAGGTTTTTTTATATATTTTTGGGGGATATTTATTATAGCAAAAAGTAAAAAATATTGCGTTTTTTTTTTTTTTTTTTAATTGTTGTTCTTTTTTTGTTTAAAGCGCAAAAAATAAAAAAACGCAGAGGTGATCAAATACCACCAAAAGAAAGCTCTATTTGTGGGAAAAAAATGACGTCAATTTTGTTTGGGTGCAACGTCACACGACCACGCAATTTTCAGTTAAAGCGGCGCAGTGGCGAATCGCAAAAAGTGCTCTGGTCGGGAAGGGGGTAAAATCTTCCGCGGCTGAAGCGGTTAATCACTGATTTTTGCAAACTCTTTAACGTTACTGACGGTTGGCAACCCCAACCCTCCCAATGTTTTGAGATGGGAATGAGAGGCACCTACTAGCAAAAGCATGTAGGCATAGGACACGCCCCCTGCCACGCCCCCTTAAAGGAGCATTAACCTAAAAAAAAAAAAGATCAGTTAAACCCACAAGGGCTTTTTTTTTACCACTACTGTTCCTTGGCTTTTGAAATTTACAATTGCAGCAATTTAGATTTTGGATGAAAGGTTTAGCGCTGGGAAACACTTTTTGAGGGATAAAAAGTGCATTTTATATACATCTATATAGATCAGACCAAAATGAGGGACAAATGAGGAGGAAAGAGGGACAGAGGGGCATTGCTCCAAATCGGGGACAGTCCCTCGAAATCAGGGACAGTTGGGAGCTATTCAACGCTGATATCACCTCTAAAGTTGCTTGTATATCTACTCCTCCAACAAGAACCACCCTAATATTTGACTATTCTAAATTCTAGACCAGGAGACTCCAAACTACGGCCCTCCAGCTGTTGCGGAACTACACATCCCATGAGGCATTGTAAAACTCTGACATTCACAGACATGACTAGGAATGATGGGAAGTGTAGTTCCTGAACAACTGGAGGGCCATAGTTTGGAGACCCCTGTTCTAGACAGCCCATTGTTGGAGGTTGACTTGAGATAAATAAATGCAGCATGTGATTCAGCTCATCAGCAACCCACACCCAATTTTTGGAGGGTCAGACTGGGCTTTACGGCACAAGTTCAGCTTAAAATGTTCATTTTCTTTTCCGTATAGTGCGGGGAAACCTTCGTAGGGTTTTACTTGCCATCTGTGTACCTACCAGGGAGAATTACCCTTACTACCTAAGCCAGTGGTTCTCAACCTTGTCCTCAAGTACCCCCAACAGGCCATGTTTGCAGGTTTTCCTTTATCTTGCGAAATTTGGAAATTTTTGTAAAAGAGAAATTTCCAAAACATGGCCAGTTGGGGGTACTTGAGGACAGGGTTGAGAACCACTGACCTAAGCGATGGGAGATCTCTCCAATGGGTATACAAACAAAAACACATTTTTATGAACAAACTTTTTACACTCCAATAACATCAGACTTCACAAAGATTTATTATTCCAGGAGTAGATCACACAAGAGTCCACCCAGACCAAACCTCACTCTGACATATTTCACCAAAAAAGGGGCTTAATCTTAGTGCTGGAGACAGGCCCCTTTCTTGGTGCCAACATGGCAGCATACTGCCACATGTAAGCTGCCATGGATTGGCACCAGGAAAGGAAAATTACAGTAAGTATTAGATACAATTTTCCGTTTTCCATGTGCCAACATGGCAGCATACATGTGGTAGTATACCGCCATTGATTGGCGCCAGGAAAGCAAAATTACGGTAAGTATTTGATACAAACATGTCAGAGTGAGGCTTGGTCTGGGCGGACCCTTATGTGATCTAGTCATGGAAAAATAAAGCTTTGTGAAGGCTGATGTCTTTGGAGTGTTGCTGACTTGTTTGTTCATACCATGTGGGGAGATGGTGATGATGATGATGATGATGATGATGGGCACCTGAAATCATGGAGATGGGTGGATTGTGGATTTTGAGTGGCAGTTCCCTTTGATACTAAAAGCACATTTTAGTTGAGTGAGGAAGCATTAGAACATCTAATAGCGTTTTTAATTTTTTTGTTCTTTTCCAGTGATGAACAGGCTGCTATGGTTTATTATGTATGGTATATACTTCTAATCCACACTGAAAAAAAATTACAGCTGCCAAAACGATACGTTTTATTGCCACCTCCTTTCCCCAAATAGTTTGTAATGAATCATTCCAACCTGCAAACCCCCCGTCATCTGAGATCCCTAAGGCGGCCACACATGGATCAGAATTAGTCGAATTCAGCAGGGACCGGCAGAACTTCAATCCATGTATGGGCGAGGTGGTTGTACAGAATTGATTTACCGATCAACTTATGTACAACCACCCTGTCAAAATTTTCTCGCTCGATCAGCGCTGCAGGCTAAAACAAGCAGAAGTCTCCCCGCAGTCAGAATACAAAGGCCCAGCGGTAAGTTTCCCCCATCCACCTCGAATGTGTGAATGGGGGAAAACCCAGTCCTTTTTTTTTTTTGTTAAACCCACTGGTTAAATAAAAATCATCTATGGGCTGCCTTACTACGTGGCCTGCCCAGCATTGCACAGCCTCTCTTCTGAATTCTGCAAAACGCTACCTGTACTTGCATACCGTGAACTTCATTTGCTTGGATGGAAAGCCCATTTACAGCCTATCTAAGAGATATTGAGGGAGGTTGTGTGATGTCTGTATGGTTCATAAATGCGCACATTTTCCCACTCAGTATTCAGTATCTATAGATTTTGCAGCAGCTCCAGTGCAAATGAGGCTTGCATAAACTGTTAACATTCTTCATTCATGAATACATTTATTGTTACAATGTATTTTGATTAGTCACTGTGGAAACTCCAATAAAAGAAGAGAGGGGAACCACTCATCATATTAAAAGCCTTAAAACAATTTAGCGATACATCCAATGATCCATGAAAATGTATGCCTTGATTTTTTTGAGCATTGTTTGGTAGAAAAGCTAATGATCAACATCTAATTTTGTCTACTATAACCCCCAAGACTTGTCTGTGAATTAAGTGTTTCTGGGTGTGTTTAGAGCGGTTCCTCCAGAGGTGGCTAGAAGTACCTTGAGATGTCACTTACTGACCTCCCATGTGATGGTGCCTGCATGGTTCTAGGTCCAAAACTAGGACCACCACTGGAAGGGGGTATTTTTCCCACAGACCACCACCAATGTAAGGGGCATTTTTTCCACCCAATGACCACCAATCTTAGCAGGGATTCCCTGAGACCTGAAAGTTTACTGCAAGGGTTCCATTGGGGTAAAGCAGGTTGAGAAAGGTTGGTTTAGAGCAGTGGTCTTCAAACTGCGGCCTTTTGCTTGCCTTTATCCGGCCCTTGAGGCACTATTCCTCTCACTGATACGAGACACCATTCCTCCCACTGACACCAACTATGGGGCACCATTCTTTCTACTGACACCAATGATGGGGTACAATTCTTCCTAGTGACGCCAATGATGGGGTACAATTTTTCATACTAATACCAATAATGAGGCACTATTCTTCCTACTGACAGCAATAATGGGGTACTATTCCTTCCACTACCAATGATTGGGTACTATTCCCCCCAATGACACCAATGATGGGGCACTATTCCTCCCACTGTCCCCAAATCATGGGGTACTATTCCTCCCACTGACACCAACATCCGGCCCCCCTAAAGTCTCAAGGACTGTAAAATGGCCCTTTGTTTAAAAAGTTTGGAGACCCCTGGTTTAGAGTGATATTAACCATTGCAGAGTGGGTGATCTGAGCCAAAAGTAAACCCAACCAGGTTAATTGATAGAAATCGGTATAACTGCATGCTGGAGGTGAAGGAGGCTTACAAAAAACGAACAAGTGGACATTTTCCAATGTAATATGAGTTTATTAGTATTATTAAAAAGGTACTTTACATGATCAATACATTCTAATGATCAACTGAATTGCAGCCTGTTGATTGTGTCACCCCCTACGCCATCTGGTTACGATTTGTATGAACCATATTTGAAATATTATCGTTTAGCGATTAGAAGCTGATCACTCTGAAACCACTTCAACGTATTACGAACCATATTTTTATATTATGCTATTTACACTGTCAATTTGTATATATAATTTAGTAGGTTTTTTTGTAATTATGGGGTCGGGAGGGCAGATTGAAACAGCTGTTTTACAGTTTTGTATTATGATGTTATGTACAAATCATTTTTTTGCACAAAATTGTTATGTTTTGTACAGCAGGAATGAAAATACATCTCTGCGATTTATGTCTTTTGTGTGTTTGGAGTCTTTTAATGATTTATTTATATATACTTTAATTGCACTTTTAAATGCACCCATATCGAATAATAAAATTAAAATATATATATATATATTTATTACTTTTTTGCACTGGAGCCTCCCTAGCATTGCAACCAGGATCATGGGTGCAGTGCTCTGGCTCCTGCAGACTATTCCTCCAGCCACAGGTCCTCTTTCAGGGTACAGACCTTCAGTTGGGGCTGGAGGAACTGTCTACAAGTGTGCTGACATCACCCCACTTCTGTTCCATTGAATAATGTACTTGGGGCTTGTAGTTTTGTTATTCATAGGTTGCTGTGAATGACATCGATGTGAGAGCCGAGCCACGCACAGCAGTGCCTGATTACATTTTTTTTACAGGAGATGATAGGGGGTAGAACCCCCAGAATATGGAAGTGGGGGCATTTTTGGAGTGAGGGGGCTGCAGGTCCTAAATACAGTTGTAACAAAAAAACATGGACTTCTCTTCTAAGGAAACTTGGCAGGAGATAACAATGTGGACTTCCCTTGTTAACCTCTTTTTCAAAATGTTGGTACTCTGGTTGTCATGGCTAGGGCTTGTGACATCACTTGTGGACTATTTATTCATTGGAGCCCGGTGACATCACTGAGAATGCAGCCTATCCATTCACTAGAGACCAGTGATGTCACTGGTCTCTAGTGAATGGATAGGCTGCATTCTCAGTGATGTCACCAGTCTCCAGTCTGAGAATGCAGCCCATCCACTCACTAGAGACCGGTGACATCACTGAGAATGCAGCCTATCCACTCACTAGAGACCTGTGACATCACTAGAGACTGGTGACATCACTGAGCATGCAGCCTATCCATTCACTAGAGACCGGTGACATCACTAGAGACTGGTGACATCACTGAGAATGCAGCCTATCCACTCACTAGAGACCTGTGACATCACTAGAGACTGTTGACATCACTGAGCATGCAGCCTATCCATTCACTAGAGACCGGTGACATCACTAGAGACTGGTGACATCACTGAGCATGCAGCCTATCCATTCACTAGAGACTGGGGACATCACTGAGAATGCAGCCTATCGACTCACTAGAGACTAGTGACATCTTTGGAAATGCAGCCTATCCACTCACTAGAGACCAGTGACGACACTGAGAATGCAGCCTATCCAGTCACTAGAGACCAGGGACATCACTGAGAATGTAGCCGATCCATTTACTAGAGAATGGTGACATCACTGAGAATGCAGCCTATCCACTCAATAGAGACTAGTAACATTACTGAGAATGCAGCCTATCAACTCACTAGAGACTAGTGACATCATTGCGAATGCAGTCTATCCACTCACTAGAGACCAGTGACATCACTAGAGACCGGTGACATCAATGAGAATACAGCCTATCCACTCACTAGAGACCTGTGACATCACTAGAGACTGGTGACATCACTGAGAATGCAGCCCATCCATTCACTAGAGACCGGTGACATCACGGAGCATGCAGCCTATCCACTCACTAGAGACCTGTGACATCACTAGAGACTGGTGACATCACTGAGAATGCAGCTCATCCATTCACTAGAGACCAGTGACATCACTGAGAATGCAGCCTATCCATTCACTAGAGACCGGTGACATCACTGAGCATGCAGCCTATCCATTCACTAGAGACCGGTGACATCACTGAGAATGCAGCCTATCCATTCACTAGAGACCGGTGACATCACTAGAGACTGGTGACATCACTGAGAATGCAGCCTATCCATTCACTAGAGACTGGTGACATCACTGAGAATGCAGCCTATCGACTCACTAGAGACTAGTGACATCTTTGGAAATGCAGCCTATCCACTCACTAGAGACCAGTGACGACACTGAGAATGCAGCCTATCCACTCACTAGAGACCAGTGACGACACTGAGAATGCAGCCTATCCACTCACTAGAGACCAGGGACATCACTGAGAATGTAGCCGATCCATTTACTAGAGAATGGTGACATCACTGAGAATGCAGCCTATCCATTCACTAGAGACCAGTGACATCACTGAGAATGCAGCCTATCCATTCACTAGAGACCAGTGACATCACTGAGAATGCAGCCTATCGACTCACTAGAGACTAGTAACATCATTGGGAATGCAGCCTATCCACTCACTAGAGACCAGTGACATCACTGAGAATGCAGGATATCCACTTACAGGAGACAGATGAGGTCACTGAGAATGCAGCCCATCCATTTACTAGAGACCAGTGACATCACTGAGAATGCAGCCTATCCATTCACTAGAGACCGGTGACCTTGATTATAATGATGGGCTTTATAGTATAAATATCTGACCTTAAAAAAAGAACCTCTCTGGCTGTGGCACTACTTGAACTGGGTTTATCTGAGGTCTAGAATTTTTTGGTATTTTCTCGGCAGATCTGTTCACAATAAAGCCCACGTTCAGAAGAGAAATATTCCACAGACCACATCAGCACCAGGCAGCTCAGACCCATCAGACTCAGATAGAGGGATCAAAGCCTTTCAGCACCATTCTTGTCTTGTTCTAGGTGCGGAGAGCTTTGTTGCTGTTAATCATTCGAAGAACTTCTATTCTACATGTTTCCAAACAGATTGCAGGCCAACCACAGCGCAGAGTGGAAAGTACTGAAATGATTAGTAAACGTTTCCATCATGTGTCTTTATATGTAAATCCACCATTCCCATACAGCCTTTGTCTGTAGGACTCTGTCCAACTACAATACTGACATGTCCATCAAGAAGACTCCGATCCATCCTAAAGTGCACCTTCCATGAAAATGTACGATGTGTACACTGAGCCTCCTCCCCATGTAAAATAAGTTCCTTGTTTTTTTTTTATTATTTAACATAGGGAGAAAAGTAATAAATATAAAAAGTGACCTTACTCTCTGACTTTTGCCCTGCATTGCCCCTAGAAGATGGTGACATCAAAGGGTATTTGGTGAGATCCTGGTAAAGCTAAAAATTAGAACCAGGACAATACTAAGCTAAGCAGGGCAATAACTTCTCCGCAGGATGTGGAAAACTTTCAAGAAGATCTGAACAAATTAATGGGATGGGCAACTACATGGCAAATGAGGTTTAATGTAGAAAAATGTAAAATAATGCATTTGGGTGGCTAAAATATAAATGCAATCTATACACTGGGGGGAGAACCTCTGGGGGAATCTAGGATGGAAAAGGACCTGGGGGTCCTAGTAGATGATAGGCTCAGCAATGGCATGCAAAGCCAACAGAATATTGGCATGCATTAAAAAGGGGATTAACTCCAGGGATAAAGCGATAATTCTCCCGCTCTACAAGACTCTGGTCCGGCTGCACCTGGAGTATGCTGTCCAGGTCTGGGCACCAGTCCTCAGGACGGATGTGCTGGAACTGGAGAGCGTCCAGAGAAGGGAAACAAAAGGAAGGGAAGACCCTCACCATGCCAACATCCAAAATATGTATATATAAGAATTGAACAAGTCAAAAAAATTGGTGGACTTTGTGGGCACATAATATGAGGGAGAATCAATAAAAAGGTATACATTTTATTACAGCATAATTAAAAAACATACAGTATCTCACAAAAGTGAGTACACCCCTCACATTTTTGTAAATATTGTATTCTATCTTTTCATGTGACAACACTGAAGAAATGACACTTTGCTACAATGTAAAGTAGTGAGTGTACAGCTTGTATAACAGTGTAAATTTGCTGTCCCCTCAAAATAACTCAACACACAGCCATTAATGTCTAAACCGCTGGCAACAAAAGTGAGTACACCCCTAAGTGAAAATGTCCAACTTGGGCCCAAAGTGTCAATATTTTGTGTGGCCACCATTATTTTCCAGCACTGCCTTAACCCTCTTGTGCATGGAGATCACCAGAGCTTCACAGGTTGCCACTGGAGTCCTCTTCCACTCCTCCATGACGACATCACAGAGCTGGTGGATATTAGAGACCTTGCGCTCCTCCGCCTTCCGTTTGAGGATGCCCCACAGATGCTCAATAGGGTTTAGGTCTGGAGACATGCTTGGCCAGTCCATCACTTTTACCCTCAGCTTCTTTAGCAAGGCAGTGGTCATCTTGAAGGTGTGTTTGGGGTCATTATCATGTTGGAATACTGCCCTGCGGCCCAGTCTCTGAAGGGAGGGGATCTTGCTCTGCTTCAGTATGTCACAGTACATGTTGGCATTCATGGTTCCCTCAATGAACTGTAGCTCCCCAGTGCCGGCAGCACTCATGCACCCCCAGACCATGACACTCCCACCACCATGTATGACTGTAGGCAAGACACACTTGTCTTTGTACTCCCCACCTGGTTGCCGCCAAACACACTTGTCACCATCTGAATCAAATACGTTTATCTTGGTCTCATCAGACCACAGGAGATGGTTCCAGTAATCCATGTCCTTAGTCTGCTTGTCTTCAGCAAACTGTTTGCTGACTTTCTTGTACATCATCTTTAGAAGAGGCTTCCTTCTGGGACCACAGCCATGCAGACCAATTTGATGCAGTGTGCGGCTTATGGTCTGAGCACTGACAGGTTGACCCCCCACCCCTTCAACCTCTGGAGCAATGCTGGCAGCACTCATACGTCTATTTCCCAAAGACAACCTCTGGATATGACGCTGAGCACGTGCACTCAACTTCTTTGGTCGACTATGGTGAGGCCTGTTCTGAGTGGAACCAGTCCTGTTAAACTGCTGTATGGTCTTGGCCACCGTGCTGCAGCTCAGTTTCAGGGTCTGCCAATCTTATAGCCTAGGCCATCTTTATGTAGAGCAACAATTCTTTTTTTCAGATCCTCAGAGAGTTCTTTGCCATGAAGTGCCATGTTGAACTTCCAGTGACCAGTATGAGAGAGTGAGAGCGATAACACCAAATTTAACACACCTGCTCCCCATTCACACCTGAGACCTTGTAACACTGACGAGTCACATGGCATCGGGGGAGGGAAAATGGCTAATTGGGCCCAATTTGGACATTTTCACTTAGGGGTGTACTCACTTTTGTTGCCAGCGGTTTAGACATTAATGGCTGTGTGTTGAGTTATTTTGAAGGGACAGCAAATTTACACTGTTATACAAGCTGTACACTCACTACTTTACATTGTAGCAAAGTGTCATTTCCTCAGCCTCAGTTCACACCAGAGGTGGCGTGGTCGACCACGCCCCCTAAAACGTCACAGTCCCAGCATGCCCAGGGCCTGTGACATCATATGGGGGCGGGGTCTCCGCCTATATAAGTCACAACGCAGCCCTCAGAGACCAGTCCAGCCGGAGAGAGCGTCGTGTCAACATCTGGGGGAAGAGAAGAGAAGACAAGAAGCCCAGCAGCTCAGAAGTCCGGACCTCTGCTGGCAAGAGAGCTACCTGAACACAGCAGAGGAGCCGGCCGAAGAACTGGAACACCGGGAGAAGAGAGCGGAGAAGAACCAACCGGACCCCGGGAGAAGATGAAGCGGAGGGACCCCCGAAGACGGAAGAAGACCCCCCCCGGAGCAGTTTAATAAATTATTTTAAAAACCTGTGTTGTGTTTTATTATTAACACTTTTTACCTAGGTGAATGGGTAGGGGTACCATGTACCCCATATTCATTCACATAGGGTGGGGGGGCCGGGATCTGGGGGCCCTCTTATTATAGGGGGCTCCCGGATTCCGATAAGCCCCCCGCCCGCAGACCCCGACAACCAACGGCCAGGGTTGTCGGGAAGAGGCCCTTGTCCTCATCAACATGGGGACAAGGTGCTTTGTGGTGGGGGGGCACCGTAAGGCGCCCCCTCCCCCAAAGCACCCCCCCATGTTGAGGGCATGCGGCCTGGTACGGTTCAGGAGGGGGGGGGGGGCGCTCGCTCGTCCCCACCCCCTTTCCTGACCGGCCGGGCTGCGTGCTCGGATCGGGGTCTGGTATGGATTTTGGGGGGGACCCCCACGCCGGTTTTTCGGCGTAGGGGGTTCCCCTTAAAGTTCCATACCAGACCTAAGGGCCTGCGACGGGGCTCGCAAGGTTTCAATCTCGCCAAAAAAAGCGGCGAGATTGAATTCCTTTTCTAGTCCCGTCGTACCCGAGTCACGTTCAAAATGAACGGACTTGTCCGTGTGTGGGAAAGTCCGTTCATTCTGAAAGTCCGGCGGAAGTCCGTCGGGAAGACCGGATTCCGGAAAGTCCGGCCGTGTGTAGGCAAGTCCGGCCGTTCAGAAAGTCCGGCGGTAGTCCGCCGGAAGTCTGGCGGCAAGTACGTCGGACCTAGCTTTCTAGAAAGTCCGACCGTGTGTACGCGGCATAAGTGTTGTCACATGAAAAGATAGAAGAAAAGATTTACAAAAATGTGAGGGGTGTACTCACTTTTGGGAGATACTGTAGATATGTCCAAAAATCTATATACAGTAAATAAACTAGAGATAGATAGATAGAGAGAGAGAGAGAGAGAGAGAGAGAGAGAGAGAGAGAGAGAGAGAGAGAGAGATAGACAGATAGACAGACAGACACTTTTACAGCAGCTTTATATTGTTTAATAGAACTAAAATATTTTCTTATCTAGATGTAAAGAGATGTAGAGAGATGTAGAGAAGAGATAAATACCCTGTATGTAATGTATATAGTTCGATCATATAATTTGACAACAGCTTTGCAATATTTAAAAAAAGTAAAATCTTTTTATCTAGATGTAAAAACATAGATCGATCGATGGGTAAATAGAACGTCTTTTTTCTTGTACATTTTCTTGCAGCTCTTTACCAGAAGGGGAATATTTTCAGTAACAGCGAAGTGTGACTGCGCCCTTTTCTCCCGGCCCAGCGATCTGTAGAATACGTGTTCGTTTTACTTCTCTGACTCTGCAGACTAATAATATTTATCCTGATGGTGTCACAAAATATTAAGCGTCAGGCCGTGGTCGATTCACCTTTCGCCAGCCGCGCCGTGAATGGTAACTTTCAGGAATGCCCCGGCTCCAGCTTTTCACAGCCAGCCCGTTAAAGGAACTTTTGGAAGAGAAGGCCCTTTTTTTTTTATTTTTTATTTTATGGCGTAGAGGAAGAAATATTTCCAGAGCGGGAGGAAATACAGAACCCGAGTGTTGCTGGAGGGTTATCCATATTCATAAAATTATTCCTTTTGGAAGGTAAAAAGTTACGGGCAGGAATGGCGGGAGGGGGACGGTGAGAGGTGAGATCATGCAGGGACGGGCGGTAAAACCCAACGCCGCACATTACAGATCACCTCCAAAGGTCTGTGTCATGAAGGAAAAAAGATTATCCAATACCAGGCTTATTCTATAAATAATAATGTGATCATGGGGGTCATTTAAATTAAAAATAATATTGTGTTAAAAAAAAAAAATAATAATAAAAGATATAGAAAAAAACTTGAATTCATGTTTTTTTTTGTAGCCGTTAAAAAAAAAAAAGAATGCTTTAACCACTTCAGCCCCGGAATATTTGGCTGCTGAATGACCGGGCCATTTTTTGCAATTCGGCACTGCGTCGCTTTAACTGACAATTGCGCGGTCCTGCGACGTTGAACCCAAACTAAGTTGACGTCCTTTTTATCAGACAAATAGAGCTTTCTTTTGGTGGTATTTGATCACCTCTGCGGTTTTTATTTTTTGCGCTATAAACAAAAAAAGAGTGACAATTTTGAAAAAAAAAAAAAGCAGTATTTTTAAATTTTTGCTATTATAAATATCCCCCAAAAATATATATAAACATTTTTTTTTCCTCAGTTTAGGCCGATATGTATTCTTCTACATATATTTGGTAAAGAAAAAAAAAATCGCAATAAGCGTATATTAATTGGTTTGCGCAAAAGTTATAGCGTCTACAAAATAGGGGATAGATTTATTTTTTCATTAGTAATGGCGGCGAGCTGTGATTTTTATCGTGACTGCGACATTATGGCGGACACATCGGACAATTTTGACGCTATTTTGGGGCCATTGTCATTTATACAGCGATCGGTGCTATAAAAATCCACTATTTACTGTGTAAATGACACTGGCAGGGAAGGGGTTAAACACTAGGGGGCGATGAAGGGGTTAAGTGTGTCCTAGGGAGTGATTCTAACTGTGGGGGGGATGGGCTACCTAGGATATGACAGCTATCACAGCTCCCGATGACAGGGGGCAGTAGATCTCTGTCATGACACAAGGCAGAACGGGGAAATGCCTTGTTTACATAGACATCTCCCCGCTCTACCTCTCCACGCCGCAATCGCGGGCCGCCGGAGAACATGGTATTCCTGGGACCCGCGGGCGTGTGCGGCGGGGGCGTGCGCCTGAAAGGTGGAAAATTTAAAGGGAGACGTACCTGTACGCCTGAGCCATTCTGCCGACGTACATCTGTGTGCGGCGGTCGGCAAGCGGTTAAAGTAAAACTAATGTCCCATCATTCTTTTCATTTTAGATAAAGCAAGGGAGAGTTTTTGTTTTGTTTTTTTGTTTTTTTAACTAGATGGACTTGTGTCTTTTTTTTCAACCTGACTAATTATGTTACTATGTAACTATAACCCCTGTCAGCTTTTTTTGCCATCTGCGTCTTATTGCAGAGATTTCCCTTCACTTCCTGTCCCATAGCCAAAACAGGAAGTAGAGGAAAATCCTCTAACGTTAGGTTGTCACCGGAACTAGTGTCCCCATTGGAAGATTTCCCCTCTGTTCCTGTTCTGGTGACAACCCACAATTTAAAAGTTTTCTTTCACTCTCACAGTAAACAGGATGAGTAGAGAGAGGGTGAATCTTCCTAATGGGGACACAGACAGCAAAAAACTCTGACAGGGGCTCTAATCCCTCTCCACTCCATCCAAAACTAAAAAAAAAAAAATGCAGCTAATAAGAACTTTGTATCGGTCTTCTGTAACCCCCTGTACAGCAGTACCCAGAGTGGGACAATGATGACAATGATAGGAGGAGAGAGAGAACGGAGTGACCAGTGGGATGAGCTCATCCGTCTGCTGCTGCTCCTTCACTGACCAATCACAGAGTTGAGGGGGGCGGGGGAGACGACCTGGCTGTGTTGGCTAATTGCTATTGTTTTTGCTGTTCTGTCTGGAGGGGCTTTGTAGATCTCGGGGCTGTATAGACAGACATAGAAATCCTCTGGCAGGTAAAGCAGCTTTTATATGCATTTCAGCTTTCCGTTTAGCTTTTTCAACTGTAATAAAGTGAGAAAACAGTGGAAAGTGTAAATGGGAACACATTGGAGAGCTGCACATTTTATAAGAGGTGTGAAAACAAAACCGGAGGCGAGGGGGGCGAGGGGCCGGTCATCGCGGAAAAATGTGCGTACAGAACGGGAAACATTTCCAATAGACGGATGGTTATGAGAGTTTGAGAAAATGTTCTTAAAGTGTATGTACACCCCAACAATCAACTTCTGTTATTGGCTCCCTTTTTGCCTGTTTACAGTGCCTTGCGAAAGTATTCGGCCCCCTTGAACTTTTCAACCTTTTGCCACATTTCAGGCTTCAAACATAAAGATATAAAATTTTTATTTTTTGTGAAGAATCACCAACAAGTGGGACACAATTGTGAAGTGGAACGAAATCTTTTGGATTTTTGAAACTTTTTTAACTAATAAAAAAATGAAAAGTGAGGCGTGCAAAATTATTCGGCCCCCTTGCGTTAATACTTTGTAGAACCACCTTTTGCTGCGATTACAGCTGCAAGTCACTTGGGGTATGTCTCTATCAGTTTTGCACATCGAGAGACTGAAATTCTTGCCCATTCTTCCTTGCAAAACAGCTCGAGCTCAGTGAGGTTGGATGGAGAGCGTTTGTGAACAGCAGTTTTCAGCTCTTTCCACAGATTCTCGATTGGATTCAGGTCTGGACTTTGACTTGGCCATTCTAACACCTGGATACGTTTATTTGTGAACCATTCCTTTGTAGATTTTGCTGTATGTTTGGGATCATTGTCTTGTTGGAAGATAAATCTCCGTCCCAGTTTCAGGTCTTTTGCAGACTCCAACAGGTTTTCATCCAGAATGGTCCTGTATTTGGCTGCATCCATCTTCCCCTCAATTTTAACCATCTTCCCTGTCCCTGCTCAAGAAAAGCAGGCCCAAACCATGATGCTGCCACCACCATGTTTCACAGTGGGGATGGTGTGTTGAGTGTGATGAGCTGTGTTGCTTTTACGCCAAACATATCGTTTTGCATTGTGGCCAAAAAGTTGGATTTTGGTTTCATCGGACCAGAGCACCTTCTTCCACATGTTTGGTGTGTCTCCCAGGTGGCTTGTGGCAAACTTTAGACGAGACTTTTTATGGATATCTTTGAGAAATGGCTTTCTTCTTGCCACTTTTCCATAAAGGCCAGATTTGTGGTGTACGACTGATTGTTGTCCTATGGACAGACTCTCCCACCTCAGCTGTAGTTCTCTGCAGTTCATCCAGAGTGATCATGGGCCTCTTGGCTGCATCTCTGATCAGTCTTCTCCTTGTCTGAGCTGAAAGTTTAGAGGGACAGCCAGGTCTTGGTAGATTTGCAGTGGTCTGATACTCCTTCCATTTCAAAATGATCGCTTGCACAGTGCTCCTTGGGATGTTTAAAGCTTGGGAAATCTTTTTGAATCCAAATCCGGCTTTAAACTTCTCCACAACAGTATTACGGACCTGCCTGGTGTGTTCCTTGGTCTTCATGATGCTCTCTGCGCTTTCAACAGAACCCTGAGACTATCACAGTGCATTTATACAGAGACTTGATTACACACAGGTGGATTCTATTTATCACCATCAGTCATTTAGGACAACATTGGATCATTCAGAGATCCTCGCTGAACTTCTGGAGTGAGTTTTCTGCACTGAAAGTAAAGGGGCTGAATAATTTTGCACGCACCACTTTTCAGTTTTTTAATTGCTAAAAAAGTTTAAAATATCCAATAGATTTCGTTCCGCTTCACAATTGTGTCCCACTTGTTGGTGATTCTTCACAAAAAATTTAAATTTTATATCTTTATGTTTGAAGCCTGAAATGTGGCAAAAGGTTGAAAAGTTCAAGGGGGCCGAATACTTTCGCAAGCCACTGTATTATACCACTGGAAATGTTTTGTTGGATCTGTTTGATAAGAGCAAAGGAAGCCTGTTGATCCTGCCAGGAATCCAGATCATAGCTTCCTGCGGACTCTCTCTCTCATCAGCCCTGGCCAGTTCAGCTACAGAACACATCCCCATGTTATGGAGCTGAAGGGGGTGGGAGGAGTTTTGTAGTCCTAGGGTATCTTGTTCTAGGGTGACAATGCTTCTCCGTGAACTACAGAACACCCATCATTCTATGTTATAGAGTTGAAGAGAGTGGGAGGGGTTTTGTAGCCCTGGGGTATCCTGTTCTAAAGTGACACACCTCCTCTGTTAATTACAGAACGCCGCTCCCTCTATGCTCATAGCTCCCTGTGGTCTCATCAGCCCTGGCCTGTTCACCTCTGTGAACTACAGAACACATCTCCCAGACCTATGCTATAAAGCAGAAGGGAGTGGGAGGGCAGAACACCCATTCCCCTATGTTATAGAGCCTAAGGGAGTGGGAGGTGTTTTGTAGTTCTAGGATATCCTGTTCTAAGGTGACACTACTCCTCTCATGATTTACAGAACGCCTATGCTCATAGCTCCCTGTAGACTCTGTCTCATCAGCCCTGGCCTGTTCACCTCTGTGAACTACAAAACACATCTCCCAGATCTATGCTATAAAGCTGAAGGGAGTGGGAAGTGTTTTGCAGTCCTGGGGTATCCTGTTCTAGGGTGATAATGCTCCTTGGTGAACTACAGAACACCCATCCCTCTATGTTATAGAGCCTAAGGGACTGGGAGGTGTTTTGTTGTCTTCTAGGGCATAGGGTTGCCACCTGTCCGGGATTCACCCTTACAGTTCGGGTTTGGAATCAAGCGTCCGTGTTTCAAACTGCCTGAAACCCGAACACATTATTCAGACTGGACTATGGCTTCCCAGCAGGGTTGCTGGCTGCAGATGTCTAAGCTGAGAGTGTCTGTTACACTCTCACACTGCCCAAAGCCAACACTAACAATACCACCCCCCCCCCCCCCAATACACACACACAGACGGGAGAGGAGAGAGAGGGCTCGATCTGCACCTCTTCCTCCTACCCCTCTGTGTCTGCCCACACTCCAATCCCCGGCACTGTGCCTCAGAAAAGGAATGTGGGGCCAGAAATTTGAAGTCCAGCAGCCTCAGATACATCTGGATGAGAGGTGCTGACTGCCAAGGGGTGAGTGAGCTCACCATCCATCCCTGTCTGTGATTGAAGTCTCCCCCCTTCTCTCTCCTGCCTCTGAGTGAGTACACTAAGGTAAATCAGGGTTCTCAGAGCACCCCTTACATCAGAGTTCCCCTTTACACCAGAGGCCACAGTACCCCTTACATCAGAGTCCTCTCCGTACATCAGAGTGTTCAGTGTTCCCCCCTTAAATCAGAGTTCCCAGAGCATCCCTTATGTCAGAGTCCCCAGAGTTCTCCTTTACATCAGAGTCTGCAGAGTCCCCCCTTACAGTGAAAGGGAACTCTGAGGATACAGATGTAAAAGGGGGACTCTGATGTAAAAGGGGACTCTTGTTATTAACTTAATATGATTATAAATGTTATTTAATTGCAAAATATATGTATAGTTTATACTGTAAAAAAAAATTGCTGTGCGCCACTAAAGTGTTCGGGTTTGACTTGAAAAAAAAGTGGCAACCCTACTAGGGCAGCCCTCAAATTTTGATGAGGGCTGGCGAGCGTGGGCTGCCTGGGAGCGGGGGGGGGGGGGGCGAGCACCGCCGGGGTTGAATGGGAGCCATTCTTGCAGTGATCGCGGAGGGGAAGAAAGAGGGGGGCAGGCGGCCGGATTTCAATAGCAGAGTGTTCCCACCACTCACCTCCTGGCCCCGGTACTTTGATAGACAGATCACCCGTCCAATCCTGCGACATGACTCTTTACCTCATTTACTAAGCTCTGGAGCAACTGCACTTTGCAAAATGCACAGTCTATTTCCCTTTAATAAATAATAACAGAGTGAGATTACATTAAAAGCAAGCTATGAATCAGTGGCGGAACTATCAGGGTCACAAAGGTCGCATTTGCGACTGGGCCCTGGTGTTCTGCCACCGCAGGGGGAGGCGAAGCCCATGGCGGCAGGAAGGAGGACCGCCGCGGAACCATAAGACCCCAAAGTTAGGCGACTTGCTTGTGATTTCCCTTTGACTTCCTTGTGACTTGCTTGGGACTTTTGTGATTTAAAGGATTTAGGGCCAGTTCACCCCACATGCAGTCCAGTGCGTTGTTTTTTTTTTGCATCAAAAAGGCATGGAAAGTAGGTTATATGGTTTCCGATGGCAAAGTTCACACCAGTGCGATCAGTTCCAGGGCTTTCCAGTTCCAGAAAAAATAAAATAAAAAGGAGAACATGCTGCATTTTTTTCTGTACTTTACTGTACTGGAATGTGGTAAACGCATCAAAAACGCACTGGAATGCACTGGAACGCATAAAAAACACACTGCACCCCAGTACAGTAAAAAAACACAGGAAAAAAGAAGCAAAAAACGCATCTAGAAGTACATCGAAAACGCACAGGAATGTGCCAAAAATGCGCATGCAGAAATGCATCCAGAATGGATCTGGAGTGCGTTTTTGTGGTGTGAGCCCACCTTTAGAAAGTAAAGGGCCCTGGGATCAGAGGAAAGGGGCCCGGGCCGGAGCGAAGGGTCTGATTGAAAGGGCCTCAGCGGTCAGGGGAGACCTTCACGGTTTCTTGCACAGGGGCCCCGAAGGTTCTAGTTACACCTCTGCCATGAATATATCATCTAATATGGTAAACATTGTTTTCTGTAAACTCTTCAGTACATGGTAACATTTGGGGGTCCATTTATAAAAAATCTATTTATAAAAAGAGCCGTCACAAATAATCTCAGTCATTTGTGTAATATGTTTGACAGTAAACGGCTTCAATCATGCTTGGGACAAACATAGATCTACAGCATCTCACAAAAGTAAGTACACCCCTCACATTTTTATAAATATTTTATTCTATCTTTTCATGTGACAACACTGAAGAAATGACACTTTGCTACAATGTAAAGTAGTGAGTGTACAGCTTGTATTAGCCCCCCTTTCACATGCTTTACATTGTAGCAAAGTGTAATTTCTTCAGTGTTGTCACATGAAAAGATATCATAAAATATTTACAAAAATGTGAGGGGTGTACTCACTCTTGTGAGATACTGTAAAGTCAGACAAAGAAGTTAAAAAAAAAAACACAAAATATCAAAACATGTATAAAAAAGAAAAAATGTGAGGGGTGTACTTACTTTTGTGAGATACTGTATAGTCAGACAAAGAAGTTAAAAAAAATACAAAATATCAAAACATGTATAAAAAAGAAAAATGTGAGGGGTGTACTTACTTTTGTGAGATACTGTATAGTCAGACAAAGAAGTTAAAAAAATATATATAAAATGTCAAAACATGTATAAAAAAGAAAAAAATGTGAGGGGTGTACTTACTTTTGTGAGATACTGTATAGTCAGACAAAAAAGTTTAAAAAAAAATACAAAATATCAAAACGTGTATAAAAAAAGAAAAAAATGTGAGGGGTGTACTCACTTTTGTGAGATACTGTATAGTCAGACAAAGAAGTTAAAAAAAAAAATACAAAATATCAAAACGTTTAAAAAAAGAAATAAAAATGTGAGGGGTGTACTCACTTTTGTGAGATACTGTAAAGTCAGACAAAGAAGTTAAAAAAAAAATACAAAATATCAAAACATGTATAGAAAAGAAAAAAAAAAACGTGAGGGGTGTACTCACTTTTGTGAGATACTGTATAGTCAGACAAAGAAGTAAAAAAAAATACAAAATATCAAAACATGTATAAAAAAGAAAAAAATGTGAGGGGTGTACTTACTTTTGTGAGATACTGTATAGTCAGACAAAGAAGTTAAAAATATATATATAAAATGTCAAAACATGTATAAAAAAGAAAAAAAAATGTGAGGGGTGTACTTACTTTTGTGAGATACTGTATAGTCAGACAAAAAAGTTTAAAAAAAAATACAAAATATCAAAACGTATAAAAAAAGAAATAAAAATGTGAGGGGTGTACTCACTTTTGTGAGATACTGTAAAGTCAGACAAAGAAGTTAAAAAAAAAATACAAAATGTCAAAACATGTATAAAAAAGAAAAAAAATGTGAGGGGTGTACTTACTTTTGTGAGATAACGTATAGTCAGACAAAGAATTAAAAAAAAAAATACAAAATATCAAAACATGTATAAAAAAAGAAAAAAATGTGAGGGGTGTACTCACTTTTGTGAGATACTGTAAAGTCAGACAAAGAAGTTAAAAAAAATACAAAACATGTATAAAAAAAAAAAGAAAAACAAAAACGGGCAGACTCGATGGACTACTCCATCTTTTTTCTGCCATCTCTTTTCTATGTCTCTAGCTCCATCTAGTGATCATAATGTGGTATTTCCCTCATTGGCAGATTTCAGAATAATACCATATTATGGCCACTAGATGGCGCTAACAATCATAGCAAGTAAACATATTATACAAATGATGGGGATTAAATGGGACAGCTGTGCGAATGCTTGAATTTTTTTTTATAACACGTCTCCAATCGTTTAGTGGAAATACAAAAACCATAACTCCTTAAGAGGTCGGTTGAAATACAGCAAGGTCCAATAACTGATTAAAGAGCAACAGCTGGACAAGCCTCTGCCCGAATCTCCCGTAAAACCGCCACCGAGTTTTACACTCCAAGCTGTCCGACCTTCCAATGTGTTACAATGGAGGAAATTGTTTAAACATCGCATTCTTTAATATTTAAATAATTCTCGGGTTCAGGCCAGGATTTGTATCCCAGCGGATCGTTTCATATTAAACTCTGCTCCTTTATCGCTCCGAGTCGGTGCCGCGCCCCCCCCCCCCCCCCCCCCCTAGACCATTATTAAAACCAGAACGAACGCATACTCCTCAATCACATCAAACGGCCCGGAGATCAGCTACAGGAAAAATGTTGAAACCTCTCAAAAGAAAATAAAATAAAAGATGAATTTATCAAAAGAATCTGTGTTTTCACTGGACGCCGCTGACGGAATTATCTCTGAATGTGATCTCCTCGTTCGGGGCAATCGACAATTGGCTATTCAGACCGAAACATTCCTAAATAGAACTTTGCTTTTGTTTTCTTGTACTGGAGAGCCTTGGCATGCGAAGAACTTCTGTGTTAAAGGCGAGCTGTCCCCCGGACGAGACACACCAGCTGCAAGATTCGATTCAGGTATTTGTTAACCACTTCAGCCCCGGAAGGATTTACCCCCCTTAATGACCAGGCCATATTTTTATTTTTTGCGATACGGCACTGCGTTACTTTAACTGACAACTGCGCCGTCATGCGACGTTGTACCCAAACAAAATTGACGTCCTTTTTTCCCCACAAATAGAGGTTTCTTTTGGTGGTATTTGATCACCTCTGAGGTTTTTATTATTTTGCGCTATAAACAAACAAAGAGCGACAATTTTGAAAAAAAGAAAAACTAAATTTTTTTATTTTCTGCTAAAAAAAACACACCATAATAAAAAAAAGTTACAAAATCGAATTTCTTCATCAATTTAGGCCAATATGTATTCTGCTACATGTTTTTGTTAAAAAAAAAAACACAATAAGCGTATATTGATTGGTTTGTGCAAAAGTTATAGCGTCTACAAAATAGGGGATAGGTTTATGGCATTTAATGGCGGTGATCTGCGGTTTTTTTTTTTTTAGCGGGACTGCGACATTACGGCGGACAGATAGGACACCTAACTGACATTTTTGGCACTTTTTTTGGGGAACCAGTGACATTATTACAGTGATCAGTGCTAATAAAATATGGACTGTCACTGTACTAATGACACTGGCAGGGAAGGGGTTGACATCAGGGGCGATCAAGGGGTTAAATGTGTTCCCTGGGTGTTTACTAACTGTATGGGGGGGGTGGGCTGCCTGGAAAAACACAGAGATCCATCTTCCTGTGTAGCAGAAAGACAAAATCTCTGTGTCATCCCCTGACAGAACGGAGATCTGCCTTGTTTACTCTGGCAGATGCCCGTTTTGTCTCTGTGGGGAACGATGTGGGGACATCCCGCTGATTGGCTCCCCCCGGTGGCCGATCCCGTGTACGAGCCCGACGTACACCTACGACGATTCACGCAGCCGAGCCAACCTGTCACAGTGTAAATGCGGCGGCTGGTCGGCAAGCGGTTAATCTTGTTTGATTCGCTGGGCTCGTTCACACTAGCTTTGGTCTCTGAAGAGCGATCCATGTTTGGATCGTTCTTCAGAGGGTGTGTGACAAGCAGTGATGAGGTGTTGTATTGCCTCCTAACCACTTGCTTTAACCCCTTGTACCCACACTGGTGTCTGTGCCTGCATTCAGAGAGACTGAGCCTGAGAGTGTGCTGGGGCTAAGCCCCAGAAAGGTATTTCGCTATCCTAGGACCAGTGCTGGAGAGGCCTGTTGGTTACACAGGTGAGAGACTGAGCCTTGTGAGGACTGGAGACTTCTGGAACAGCAGACCACCATGCGTATGGGACGAACCTGTTGCAGTGCTTATCTCTACACTGACACATTTAATGCAATAAAGACTGCTCCTTGTTCAGCAGCCCATCAGCCATCCAAAGGGACAGCTTCACGCGCACCTCCTTACAGAAGGGCCCCAATGGTAGCTGGCTAATACGGACACAGGAGGTCGATCGCTGTATATGAGTGCAGTTCAGAGAATTCTTTGCATTTTCTCTGTGAATGAAATGAATTCTCTGTTTGGACAAAGTGGAGAAATTGGGTGATGATATCACGCTCTCCACCTTGTCCAATAAAAGAACGCTTTGAATTAATTGAGAAAATGCAAAGCATTCTCTGAGTGGTGTCTCTGCCCAATGACCGACCTCACACAGATTGATGTTCTCTATGGTCCAAATCCTATGTGCATATCTCTTACCTCTCTTAGCTATACAAACATACATGATGGATTTCCAGTCTCTTTATGTTGCCTCAGGGACACCAGTTTTGTACAGCCCTGATGAAGAGGCCAATGCAATGACCCTGAAATGCGTAGGATATACACCGCTATAGAAAACGAACACAGGCCAAGATTCATCTAAGAGCCCTTTTGTGGAGTTGAGTGCTCACTATAATGAATTTAAATGTACAGTGCCTCGAAAAAGTATTCATACCCCTTGAAATTTTCCACATTTTGTCATGTTACACCCAAAAACGTAAATGTATTTTATTGGGATTTAATGTGATAGACCAACACAAAGTGGCACATAATTGTGAAGTGGAAGTAAAATCTACTGGAACCAATTGCCTTCAGAAGTCACCTAATTAGTAAATAGAATTCACCTGTGTGTCATTTATTCTCAGTATAAATACAATACAATATATAGATCACTCCGCCTGCACCCTAAAGTGGTTAAATGGTCTCCCTTTCGGCCCTAGGTCCTTAGCTAAACAATGGGACCTGGGAAGATTTTTTTTTTTTTTTAAATAGCTGCAGAGCAGTAGTTGAATTGGCAGGTCGGGGCAGAGCGATGTGCAGGGGGTGACTAGGGAGTGCCCAGGTACACCCCGTGTCTGTGCACACCTATGTACAATCCTTTATCTTCCAGAGTTTCCTAAGCCACTAAATGGTCAATTATCAACTTCCAGTTCTAAAGTTGGATCATTGGTTCCCCCTCGCACTCCCACAATGTGCACCTCTTTAATGGTCATAGTGGCCCAGGGCCTCACATGGCTAGGGGATGCCAAAGCTCCATGTTTGAAACTGGATTCCCCATTTGCATATCAGCACTTCCAGTTCACGGGGGGGGGGGGGGGGGGCCTCCTGGGGCTCTCTGTAGAAGATAAAGACAGGTAACTTCCAGAAGTTGGGTTCCTGGTCAACTCCTTTGACCAGAAGCTATGCCCCTAGGTCAGTGATGGCGAACCTCTGCACCCCAGATGTTTTGGAACTACATTTCCCATGATGCTCAACTACACTGCAAAGTGCATGAGCATCATGGAAAATGTAGTTCCAAAACATCTGGGGTGCCGAGGTTCGCCATCACTGTCCTAGGTCCTTAGCTAAACAATGGTACCTGGGAAGATATTCTTTTTTAAATAGCTTGCAGAGCAGGAGTTGAATTGGCAGGTCCAAGCAGAGCGATGCGCAGGGGGTGATTAGGGGGTGCCCAGGCACATCCGGGACCCCGTGCACACGCCTATGTAGATCATTCCGCCTGCACCCTAAAGTGGTTAAATGGTCCCTTTTTCTGCCCTAGGTCCTTAGCTAATAGCCAAGAGGGGGGGATTTGGGACTTTAAATGAGGCACAATGATTGTGCCTCCATCCCGGGTTCAAGTACATATAAAAAAAAGGGGGGGATGTGGGACTTTAAATGAGGCAATTGACTTGTGGAGGTAGAGTATATAGTAATCTCATTTTTTATTTGTAACAATAGTAAAAAAGTATTTTCATATATATACATGCACAATGGCATAAACATAATAGATACATATACATTAGCTAGGCAACACATAAAAGATAGTAAATGTTAATAAATATAATACAAGGTCTTTCATATTAGCAGGCATTAGTACATCATATACAAAAGAGCTGCTATAGGATAGGTACACATACACATTGATAATTGCATAGTACTCAATGGATCTTAGATGTATAAAAAGTATATATGGGCCAGTGAATAAGTAATGAGCCAGACTTGTCTGAGCACCCCATGGAAACTCTACGCGTTTCATGGCTATTTGCCATTCATCAGGAGTTGGGTGCAGAAGTAAACTGTAAAAAAAAAAAAAAAAAAATGTAATATTAGTAAATATGTTCTACCCCTTTAAAGGGAGAAAAGACCTCATGGGGAGAAAGAGATCTGTACTCAAAGGTCGGCTATAGCACTGTGCTTGGCTAGCATCGAGGAGGATGGGACCCCGAATGGTTGTCTGTTCCGGAGCTGAGGCCAGGGACCCCACCCCAGCCAAGAAAACCTCCACATAGCATGCCCGATTGCTGCAACACATTCCACATGTGTGGGGATGATTGAAAGTGTGGTGCTCTGAAAGAAAATGTATGAAAATGAGAAAAATCTGTGTAAAAACAGTGAAAAAAAGTAAAAAAGCGGGAAAATGTGAAAAGTGAAAAAATAAAAATAAAAATAATTGATATGTGTATATTAAATGAGTATTGTGTATGTATGTATGTAAGGTCCTTAGCTAAACAAGATATTCTTTTTTAAATAGCTACAGAGCAGGAGTTGAATTGGCAGGTCCAGGCAGAGCGATGTGCAAGGGGGTGATTTGGGCTGTGCCCAGGCACATCCGGCACAACCCGTGTGCACGCCTATGTATCATCCTTTATCTTCCAAAGTTTCCTAAGCCACTAAATGGTCAATTATCAAATTACAGTTCTAAAGATGAAGCATTGGTCCCCCTCTCACACCCCCACAATGTGCACTTCTTTAGTGGTCATATTGGCACAGTGCCTCCACATGGAGGAGATACACTGGGAGAAGCCAAAGCTCCATGTTTGGAACCGGATTCCCCATATGCACATCAGCGCTTCCAGTTCTCAGTGGCCCTCTGTAGAAGATAAAGACAGGTCATGCCGGAAGTCGGGTTCCTGATTTTAGCTCCTTCGGCCAGAACGTTAAACACGTGGCTGTTTTTCTTTGAGCCAAATACAGAACATAAGTGCCGGTCAGCCGGACAGAAGGTGGAATAGGAAGTGGTGGAGGATGCGGCATTATACGTAGATCATTATTGCAGGCTGGAGAAGAATTTGGTTTATTTTCTTGTCTCTGGGTGATTATAAAGATGCAGCCGCACTAATTTGTTTGATGAAAACGGTTCTTTATTTACTCCTGATTGTTTCGGGCTGTGCAGTGCCTCTAAATCTGCCTCTCGTTTAAGGCTTGTAATCCAGAACGTTCCCATATGTGAGGGGCAGCCGGGCATGATAAGTGACTAATACAATTTACAAAACAAGCATGAAAACGTTCGACGTCCCGGCCCTGCGCTCCCTGAGACGTACTCCCCCCCCCCCACCCCCACCCCCCGCCTTGTAGTGTAGCTGGCAGCCCCGCGCTCCCATAGGCCCCTGAGTGGAATTAACTCTGTAGGGCCACACTGACATCAACACATTACTCCAAAAAATAATTCAACCCCCTCGTTCCTCAGTAATCATAACACTTGTAGGTGCAATGGGGTTCTAATATATGAGAGATTCGGGTACACTTAGGGGGTTAGTGGAATTTAATCAGCTCAGCACTTGCACCTGTATACCCCTTATGGACCAGATTTTACATGTCTGCTAAGGGCCTATTAACGTGCTTGGGAACTTGCTGGACGCACCCGGCAATGCCGGAATCTCCGGAATGTTTGTAAACATGACTGCCGTGACATCATACTTTTTTTTTTTTTTCTTCAAATTCTTTAGGTAAAGAGGAACCGCAGTCTGCTCACATAATTTGTAATAAAAACATCTTTGCCATTCTGAAGCTTCCCTCAACCACTTAGCATATTATTTTATATATACTTAGATTCTGTACTTGCCAAATATGCTGCAGAAATCTCCCTCCACTGAGTCTGGCTGCAGACATTTTAACTGTGGGCAGCTGAAGCTGCTGCCTGTTCACTTCCTGGATTAACACAGACATACAGAGGCACACCTCCAGCTCCGCAGCTCTCATTGGTCCTCTTCTTATGGCTCACCCCCCTCCCTTCCTGGCAAACTCTCACAAGAGTGAGAGAGAGAGCTGTGTATGATGTCATAAGCTAAGGCTTTTTGCCAGACAAGTGTAGCAATAGCCCCTAGAGTCCTGATGGTGACCCCTAGAGTCAGAGAGAGCTGACATCCATCCTCATAGAGTGGGTTACCAGGCATGGCGGGTGTAATGCAAGATGAAATGATGGGCGCCAGTCACCTATTGAATGCAAATAAAGAGATTTATTGTCTCTTAACAAGAACTGTGGGAGAGCGGGTTAGAGCCAGGACACCCTTAGGTAGATACAATGACAATTAGCAGACTCCAAGACACAATAGACAGACAGCTATACAGTTCAAAGCCTCCAGCCAGGTGCAACTTCTGTATTGGCAGGACTGCTGTCTCCTATGGCAACTAAGCTTTTAACAGTTTCCAAAGATCTTCACACATAGAACTTGACAACAGACTACGTTCTTCTCTTATCTCACTTTCCCACTGTAGGTCTTCAATCACTGAGCTCCCAGTCTCTCTCTAGACTTCCAGATCCCAGCCACCCGCTGGATCCCCTGAGCGCTTCCACAGCTAACCTGCTGTATACTCCACAAGCGTCACCCCCGCTAACCCGCTGGGTCCCTGGCTTGGCACTCACTGTAGCTTTTCCACTTCTTTACCGTCCCCGGCTGGTGAGAATACTGCTCTGGTACTTCTTCAGGCTTACTCAAAGTAGTCTCTGGTAATAAGGTGGATGGTCCCTTAGTGGCGACAGCTTCCCCTTCACCTCCGACCATGACTGGTTCCCCGTCCGGCTGAACCTCTGTAACTCGGTTGGACTCCAATCATGCAGTCCCAACCCTACGCTGCTTCTTCTGCTCCTGGATAGGACTCAGGCAGCCTAGCAGCCAGGTGTCCCCAGGATAGGCCTCAGGCAGGGGCGGACTGACCATTTGGGCACTCGGCACTGCCCGAGGGCCCCATGCCACTAAGGGGCCCCATCAGGGTTTCCAGCCTCAATAAAACCAGGGACAGTATGTAAAAATCTGTGTTTTTTTAAAAATCCCAAGATTATAGATGCCCCGCCTCTCTAGTACCTTTTCAGTGTGTGCTTGTGTATTCTGTGTGTGTATACTGTGTGTGTATATTGTGTGTGTATATTGTGTGTGTATATTGTGTGTGTATATTGTGTATACTGTGTGGCTCCATAATCTTTTGCCTTGGGGCCCCATAATCTCCTATTGCCTGGGGGTCCCATAATCTCCTATTGCCCAGGGGCCCCATAATCTTCTTCTATTGCCCGGGGGCCCCATCTTCTCCTATTGCCCGGGGGCCCCATAATCTCCTATTGCCCGGGGGCCCCATGAGTTGTCAGTCCGCCCCTGGTCTCAGGCTTCCGGCCTAAAATCCCGTGACGACATAACACACGTCCATCCAGACAGCCGTCCACGTGGCACAGAACACCGATCACCTGACTCCACCTAAATAAATAGGCTCTCCCAGCAGGCCAAGGGACTAAAGAAACCCCTGCCCATTGGCTGAGATTCCCCATCCATTCATAATCTGACCTTGTCGATCTAATGTCATCATCAACAGTGCCACCCAGTGACAGAAGAGAAGAGGTGCAGCAACTCCAGAATTTAAGAGGGATCAGTGAATCTTCTAACAATTAACCAGAACATTTGCTATCTGGCAAAAATAAAATTTGTGGGCAACCCTGCCTAAACTCCGGGGTGCTACACAAGAAACAGGAGGTGGGCTGTATAAGGTATTTAGTGGCAGAAAAAAAAGTTTTACTATCCAAAGTTAAAACAACAACAAAGGGCAGAAGATTTAATAGATGGAAAGTTGACAAAAATGACTGAAGGTCCGCTTTAAACAAAAAAGTATCCAGCAAACTGCATCCAGGCAAGGCCAGCAGTTTTTTCATACAAGAAGAAGAAACAATATGGGAAAATGTCATAAAGATCTACTGCAGATATAACAATGCGTAAAGGGTACAAAATATAAATCACATTTAGGTATTCAGTAGAAGGGTATAATTCATTGGTGCCCAGCTGCACCAAGCATGGGACAGTGGAGTGTCAACATTACCCTGAGTATAAGCTGATGGCAGGGCAGGGACAAGGGATGGGCAGGAGGGACAGGTGCCCTGGGCACAGCGAAGCAAGGAGGGCAGAGAATGGACACAGGGCAGTAAAAACCTATTCTACAACATGCATTAACAGTGGGGGAGGGATGCAGTTCCACATCTTTGCCCTGGGAACTAGATGAACCTGTGAGGGCAACACGAGTCTTCAGGATGAAGGCACAATGTAGACCTTTTAAAAAAAATAATACAAAAAATACAAAATAATAAGCAACTTCCTCATGCTACCATACTTCCCAGAATGAGGCCGTTTACTAAAAACTGGCAGGCTTCCAATTTCTTTTTTTAATTAAGGAGTAAGAGAGGACGAGGGATGTAAGGAAAGAGTGGAAGAGGGGGAAAGAGGGGAGGAGAGAGAAGAAAAATAAAAAGGGGGGGTTGCTAAGTTGACATGTGCAGGACCTTGAAAAGGTCATGGAAAAGTCAATCCCAAGAACAGGTGTCCCTTAGGGCCTTGCCCTCATCAGAATACATGAATATGTTCTAGTGGAGACACATTTTAGAGTATCGGTCCCGTCTATTCTGAGCAGTAACCACTAAGTCTTCTATCCTGTTAATGTCCTCTACCTTGTTGAGCCACAATAAGATGGAGGAGGGTTAGGGTTCTTTTGTTTCAGGGCAATGTAGGCTTTGGCGGCATTAAGCAAATGATGAAGGACTGACTTCTTGTAAATCTTAACAGGGATATCAGAACTGTGAAGAATGAAGAAGGCAGGGCCATCTGGGTCCGAATAGCCTGTGAAGTTTTGGGTAAGACTTTGCATTTTGAGTCACGCACAATGCGCTGTCTGCCTGAGTCCGCCTTGGAGAGGAGTGAGGGAGGGGGTGGCATGCATAAGCGGCTGCAGCAATAACTCACTCTCTTTACCATTGATGACCAGACTGCCTGGTACTGATAGGTGGGGACCGGAGCGTGGTGGGACAAGGGCCTGGGTCGTTGAAGTGAGGAAGAGGAAGATGATGGGTCAGAGGGAGGATAACAAGAAACCAAGAAGGGGGATGGGGTGGCCTTCTGCAGACAGTTGGAAACCAAGAGAACTCCAAGCTATGAGGACCGCACAGAGGTCTCTGTAGATATGGAGTTTTTCAAGGCTTGTCTATTGGTCTCTCCCTGAGGCCAGTCTTAGCTGGACAGGATCAGGTGAAGGGTGAGATCAGAGGCCATATGTATGTTTGATGTACCATGACCCCTGTACTATGTACATTACCCAACCCGCAACCTTGCACCATGTACCTTACCCAACCCAGACCCCACCCTACACTGTGTACCTTACCCAACCCAGACTCCTACACTATGTACCTTACCCAACCCGCAACCTTGCACCATGTACCTTACCCAACCCAGACCCCACCCTACACTGTGTACCTTACCCAACCCAGACTCCTACACTATGTACCTTACCCAACCCGCAACCTTGCACCATGTACCTTACCCAACCCAGACCCCACCCTACACTGTGTACCTTACCCAACCCAGGCTCCTACACTATGTACTTTACCCAACCCAGACCCCACCCTACACTATGTACCTTACCCAATCCAGACCCCACCCTACACTATGTACCTTACCCAATCCAGACCCCACCCTACACTATGTACCTTACCCAATCCAGACCCCACCCTACACTATGTACCTTACCCAACCCAGACCCCACCCTACACTATGTACCTTACCCAACCCAGACCCCACCCTACACTGTGTACCTTACCCAACCCAGGCTCCTACACTATGTACTTTACCCAACCCAGACCCCACCCTACACTATGTACCTTACCCAATCCAGACCCCACCCTACACTATGTACCTTACCCAATCCAGACCCCACCCTACACTATGTACCTTACCCAACCCAGACCCCACCCTACACTATGTACCTTACCCAATCCAGACCCCACCCTACACTGTGTACCTTACCAAACCCAGACCCCACCCTACACTATGTACCTTACCCAATCCAGACCCCACCCTACACTATATACCTTACCCAACCCAGAACCCACCTCACACTATGTACCTTACCCAACCCAGACTCCTACACTATGTACCTTACCCAACCCAGACCCCACCCTACACTATGTACCTAACCCAGACCCCATCCTACCCTATGTACCTTACCCAACCCAGACCCCATCCTACACTATGTACCTTACCCAACCCAGACTCCAACACTATGTACCTTACCCAACCCAGACCCCATCCTACACTATGTACCTTACCCAACCCAGACCCCATCCTACACTATGTACCTTACCCAACCCAGACTCCAACACTATGTACCTTACCCAACCCAGACCCCACCCTACACCATGTACCTTACCCAATCCAGACCCCACCCTACACTATATACCTTACCCAACCCAGAACCCACCTCACACTATGTACCTTACCCAACCCAGACTCCTACACTATGTACCTTACCCAACCCAGACCCCACCCTACACTATGTACCTTACCCAACCCAGACCCCATCCTACACTATGTACCTTACCCAACCCAGACCCCATCCTACACTATGTACCTTACCCAACCCAGACTCCAACACTATGTACCTTACCCAACCCAGACCCCACCCTACACTATGTACCTTACCCAACCCAGACCCCATCCTACACTATGTACCTTACCCAACCCAGACCCCATCCTACACTATGTACCTTACCCAACCCAGACCCCACCCTACACTATATACCTTACCCAACTCAGACTCTTAAACTATGTACCTTACCCAACCCAAACCCCACCCTACACTATGTACCTTACCCAACCCAGACTCCTACACTATGGGGGTTATTTACGAAAGGCAAATCCACTTTGCACTGCAAGTGCACTTGAAAGTGCAATGAAAGTGCACTTGGAAGTGCAGTCCCTCTAAATCTAATGCCGCGTACACACGGTCGTACTTTTCGTCTACAAAAGTCAGACAGCCTGTCCGACAGACTTCCGGCAGACTTTCGGTGGACTTGCGGCGGACTTGCGGCCTACTTTCTAACGAACGGACTTGCCTACACACGACCACACAAAAGTCGGTCGGATTCGTACGTGATGACGTACACCGGACTAAAATAAGGAAGTTCATAGCCAGTAGCCAATAGGTGCCCTAGCGTGGCTTTTTGTCCGTCGGACTAGCACACAGACGAGCGGATTTCGGGGTCCGTCGTAGTTACGAAGTAAAGTTTTAAAGCATGTTTCAAATCTAAAGTACGTCGGATTTGAGGCTAAAAAAGTACGTTGAAAGTCCGGAGAAGCCCACACACGATCGGATTACCAGCCAGCTTTAGTCCGTCAGCGTCCGTTGGACTTTTGTAGACGAAAAGTACGACCGTGTGTACGCGGCATAAGGGATAGATCTGAAATGAGTGGAAGCTCTGCTGATTTTATCATCCAATCATGTGCAAGCTAAAAATGTGTTTTTTTATTTTCCTTGCATGTCCCCCTCGGATCTACAGCGACTTTACTTCCAAGTGCACTTGCAGTGTAAAGTGGATTTTCCTTTAGTAAATTACCCCCTATGTACCTTACCCAACCCAGACCCCACCCTACACTATGTACCTTACACAACCCAGACCCCACCCTACACTATGTACCTTACACAACCCAGACCCCACCCTACACTTAGTACCTTACCCAATCCAGACCCCTGCACTATTTACATTACCACCCCAGACCCCTGCACTATGTACCTTACCCACCCAGATCCCTAGCCTATGTACCTTACCTAACCCAGAAACCTACACTATGTACCTTACCCACCCCAGACCCCTACACTATGTACGTTACCCACCCCAAACCCCTACACTACGTACCTTACCCACCCCAGACCCCTACACTATGTGCCTTACCCACCCTAGACCAGTACACTACGTACCTTATCCACCCCAGACCCCTACACTATGTGCGTTACCCACCCCAAACCCCTACACTACGTACCTTACCCACCCCAGACCCCTACACTACGTACATTACCCACCCCAGACCCCTACACTATGTACGTTACCCACCCCAGACCCCTACAGTATGTACCTTACCCAAACCAGACCCCTACACTATTTACGTTACCCACCCCAGACCCCTACACTATGTTCGTTACCCACCCTAGACCCCTGCACTATGTACCTTACACACCCCAGACCCCTACACTATGTATATTACCTACCCCAGACCCCTACACTATGTACATTATCACCCCAGACCCCTGCACTATGTACATTATCAGCCCAAGACCCCTGCACTATGTACCTTACCCACCCCAGACCCCTACACTATTTACATAGTGTATTGTAACTGTACTGCAAGTTGTAATGCTCTGTGTAAACTGTTGGCGCTATATTGCCGTGCCGTAACGCAAAAAATGGCCTGGTCATTAAATCTATCCCCTATTTTGTAGACGCTACAACTTTTGCACAAACCAATCAATATACGCTTATTGCAATTTTTTTTTTTTTACCAAAAATATGTAGAAGAATACATATCAGCCTAAACTGATGAAGTAATTCGGTTTTTACATTTTTATTTTTGGATATTTAGAAAAACGTAAACAATATTGTTTTTTTGTTTTTTTCTTTCAAAATTGTCAGTCTTTTTTTTTGTTTATAGCGCAAAAAATAAAAACCACCAAAGGAAATCTCTATTAGTGGGGAAAAAAATAAATACATTTAGTTAGGGTACAGCGTCGCACGACTGCGCAATCGTCAGTTAAAGCGACGCAGTGCCGTATCGCAAAAAATGGCCCGGTCGTTAAGGGGGTAAATACTTTCCGAGGCTGAAGTGGTTAAGCATGTGTGCGCAAAATGAACAAAATGGCTTTGAAACAAAGGTTGAGAAACGCTGATCTGACTATTCTCTACTCCTCTATCCAAAACTAAAAAAAAAAAAAAAAAAAGAGTTTGGTCTTTAAATATACTTTCATTGAATATTAAATGAATATTATTTTTGAAGCTTGGGGTAACATTTGTATCCCTTTTATACAATCTATTTGTGCAGCCACAACGATCGGGCATGATGAGGTTAAACCTTCATATTCCACCCTCTGTACAATGTGACTGCCACTGCTATAGCAACACAAACAATGGAGAGGAACAGCAGACACCGGCCATTCCTTTGTAGGGAGTTCTTCTAGTTACATGCAAAACAAATTTCCCTTCAGCCCTAAATATTACATTTTTATTTTTATTTATTTTTTATTTTATATATATTTTTTAATTTTTTTGTATGAACCGCACAGGAAAACATCGGCATACTAAATCCAGGGACACCATGTGAACCATTGCTTCTGATGTGAACCATTTTGGAAGAGGATTAGCACAGATCTCCATACAGGTAAGTGCCATAGTTGAAATTAGGATTACTGTGGGAATTCTCGGATGCAAAATATGCAGCATAAGGACTAAAAATATGTACTTTGGTTGTTTTGCTAAACTGTAGCGTTTTTGTTTGCAGGTTGGATCTAAAAAGTGGACCTGAGATCAAGTATTTTGTTTATGTTAACCACTTGACCCTTGGAAGATTACCCCCCCTTCATGACCAGGCCATTTTTTTGCGATACGACACTGCATTATTTTAACCACTTCAGCCCCGGAAGGATTTACCCCCTTCCTGACCAGAGCACTTTTTGCGATTCGGCACTGCGTCGCTTTAACTGACAATTGCGCGGTCGTGCGACGTTGTACCCAAACAAAATTGACGTCCTTTTTTTTCCCCACAAATAGAGCTTTCTTTTGGTGGTATTTGATCGCCTCTGCGGTTTTTTATTTTTTGCGCTATAAACAAAAAAAGAGCGATAATTTTGGAAAAAAAAAAAAAAAGCAATATTTTTTACTTTTTGCTATAATAAATATCCCCCAAAAATATATATATAAAAAAAAAATGTTTTCCTCAGTTTGGGGCGATATGTATTCTTCTACATATTTTTGGTAAAAAAAATTGCAATAAGCGTATATTGATTGGTTTGCGAAAAAGTTATAGCATCTACAAAATAGGGCATAGTTTTATGGCATTTTTATTATTACTTTTTTTTTATCAGTAATGGCGGCGATCAGCGATTTTTATCGGGACTGCGACATTATGACGGACACATCGGACACTTTTGACACTATTTTGGGACCATTGTCATTTATACAGCGATCAGTGCTATAAAAATGCACTGACTACGGTGTAAATGACACTGGCAGGGAAGGGGTTAACCACTAGGGGGAGATGAAGGGGTTAAGTGTGTCCTAGGGAGTGATTCTAACTGTAGGGGGGGATGGGCTACAACTCACATGACAGCGATCACTGTTACTAATGAAAGGGAACAGTGATCTCTGTCATGTCAATAGGCAGAACGGGGAAATGCCTTACATAAGCATCTCCCCGTTCTTCCGCTCCGTGACACAATCACCAGCACCCGGCGGACATAGCGTCCGCGGGACCCACAGTCACGAAGCACGCGGCAGGCGTGCACGCGCCCACAAAGCTGCATCTTAAAGGGGACGTACCTGTACGCCCATTTGCCCAGCCGTGCCATTGTGCCGGCATATATCGTCGTGCGCTGGTCGGCATGTAGTTACCTGACAATTGCAGCCATGCGCCCCTGTACACAAATAAAACTTATGTTCTTTTTTTCTCCCACAAATAGAGCTTTTTTTTGGTGGTATTTGATCACCTCTGCTCTCTTTTTAGCTTTTTGCGCTATAGACAAAAAAAGACTGACAATTTTGAAAAAAAAAAACTAAAATAAAATGTATTTTCTGCTAAAAAACACACCCAATAAAAAAAAGTTACAAAACCAAAATTTCTTCATCAATTTAGGTCAATACAACAATTTTGAAAAAAAAATAAAAAATTATACACATTATATATATATATATATATATATATATATATATATATATATATATATATATATATATATATATATATATAAATATATAAAACACATCCAATAAAAATAAAAAATGTAAAATAATGGAATTTCTTCATCAGTTTAGGCCAATATGTATTCTGCTACAAATTTTTGGTAAAACAAAATCCCAATAAGCGTATATTGATTGTTTTGAGCAAAAGTTATCGCGTCTACAAACTGAGAGATTTTTTTATTTATTTATTTGTATTTATTTATTTTTTACTAGAAATTGCGGCGATTAGCGACTTACAGCGGGACTCAGGGTTGCCAACCTCCCGCAGCATTTTTTTACTGACAAAACATGGAACATTTACTGGCGGAGCACATTTTTTTACTGGCAACCTGAGAAATTACAGAACCCCTATTGGAAACTAACACAGTGAATATTTGAACAGTATAAACATGATATGGAAACACTGACAATACCTTTAACAAAGTAATCTGCTTGATTTACACGTAAAAAGTCAACACAGCATGAAATTATCAGCCCCTGATATTTACAGGCAGTTGTAAAAAAAAAAATCACAGATTTTTACAAACTGTCAGTAAATTTACTGGCGGCTGACAACCCTGGCGGGACTGCGATTCTGCGGCGGACAAATCGGGACACCTAACTGACACTTTTGACACTTTTTGGGGACCAGTGACACTAAAATGCCCCGTACACACAGTCGGATTTTCCGACGGAAAATGTGCGATAGGACCTTGTTGTCGGAAATTCCGACCGTGTGTGGGCTCCATCACACATTTTCCATCGGATTTTCCGACACACAAAGTTTGAGAGCTTGCTAAAAAAAATTTCCGACAACAAAATCCGTTGTCGGAATTTCCGATCGTGTGCACAAAAATCCGACGCACAAAGTGCCACGCATGCTCAGAATATATAAAGAGATGAAAGCTATTGGCTACTGCCCCGTTTAGAGTCCCGACGTACGTGTTTTACGTCACCGCGTTCAGAATGATCGGATTTTCCGACAACTTTGTGTGACCGTGTGTATGCAAGACAAGTTTGAGCCAACATCCGTCGGAAAAAATCCTAGGATTTTGTTGTCGGAATGTCCGGTCAATGTCCGACCGTGTGTACGGGGCAATACAGTGATCAGTGCTAAAAAAATATGCACTGTCACTGTACTAATGACACTGTTTGGGAAGGAGTCAGTGGCGGCCTGTCCGTTCCCTCTCATCCCCCCCATAATGTGAACCTCTTTAGTGGCATAGCGCCTCACACTGGGGGATGCCAAACCTCCAGCTTTGAAGCCGGATTCCCCATATGCAGATCAGCACTTCTAGTTCACAGGGGGCTTCCTGGGTCCCTCTGTAGAAGATAAAGACAGGTAATGTCAGCAGCTGTGTTCCTGATTTTTAACTCCTTCGACCAGAACGTTAAACACGTGGCTGTTTTTCTTGAAGCCAAATACAGAACATAAGTGCCGGTCAGCCGGACAGAAGGTGGAATAGGAAGTGGTGGAGGATGCGGCATTATACGTAGATCATTATTGCAGGCTGGAGAAGAATTTGGTTTATTTTCTTGTCTCTGGGTGATTATAAAGATGCAGCCGCACTAATTTGTTTGATGAAAATGGTTCTTTATTTACTCCTGATTGTTTCGGGCTGTGCAGTGCCTCTAAATCTGCCTCTCGTTTAAGGCTTGTAATCCAGAACGTTCCCATATGTGAGGGGCAGCCGGGCATGATAAGTGACTAATACAATTTACAAAACAAGCATGAAAACGTTCGACGTCCCGGCCCTGCGCTCCCTGAGACGTACGCCCCCCCCCCCCCCCCCACCCCCACCCCAACTGGTAAGGTAGCAGACAGCCCCGCGCTCCCATAGGCCCCTGAGTGGAATTAACTCTGTAGGGCCACACTGACATCAACACATTACTCCAAATAATAGCTCAACCCCCTCATTCCTCAGTAATCATAACACATGTAGGTGTAATGGGGCAAATCTGCTTAAGCAAATCTGCTACTTAAAGAGGAACTGCAGTCTGCTCACATAATTTGTAATAAAAAACATCTTTGACATTCTGAAGCTTCCCTCCAACCACTTTGCAGATTAATTTTTATAGACTGTGATTCTGTACTTGCCAAATATGCTGCAGAAATCTCCCTCCACTGAGTCTGGCCGCAGCCATTTTAACTGTGGGCAGCTGAAGCTGCTGCCTGTTCACTTCCTGGATTTACACAGACACACAGAGGCACACCTTTAGGTCTGCAGCTCTCATTGGCCCTCTTATGACTCATCCCCCCCCCCCCATTCTTCTTAGCAAACGCTCACGAGAGTGAGAGAGAGAGCTGTGCATGATGTCATAAGCCTAGGCTTTTTACCAGAGGTCTGTATAAGGTATTTATTGGCAGAAAAAAAAATGTTTTACTATCCAAACTTAAAACAACAACAAGGGCAGAAGATTTAATAGATGGAAAGATGAACAAATGACTGAAGTTCCACTTTGCTCTGAGCATACAGCTATAAAAAGCGGATGGAACACATGTAAAGTTACCTGGCACAGGATTTGTATTTCTGTCCATCCAGTCCTGGGATATACACAGCCCTGCCATAGTTAACATCCCCAAGCAGCAGACCGATGTGTTCATCTCTCTGACACTTTGCTCTGTCCTCCAATCAGCATGCTCCTTGTTAGCACACAAGAACAGCTGAATAACTGACTGGATCCTTGTGCTGCATCCCCCCCATTCCAGTCGGAGCTCTGCTTTACAGGGATTGCAGGAGGCTGATACAGGTCAAATTCAAGAACTTCTGCATTAAAAAAATATATACATTTGTAGAAATGAATTTAGAGCTGCGTTATTTTGTGTCTTTTATATCTGCCTGGAATCTAGCGTTTGTTTTCTGTAAATTTATCATCAGAGATCCCCCCGTTACTCCACAAGTGCCAGTCATGCATTCAAGAGCCTACCTTCTATTGGAACGGGATTATGAGGATCTGCAGAAGACCCCACTCTACGTGAGTATATAGTTATATATCAGGGATGTATAATAGCATTGCAGAAAACAGAAAAGTGGTTGTAAACCTCAGACATGAAATATGAACAAAGCACATCCCTCTATAGTGTGTACTTGTTTCAGTTAAAAGCACTAAGTGTCACTTCTGTCTGCTGCCTTGTTCCTCTGCGATCAGCATGAATCACTTCTGACAATTTTTCCTGACATCAAGAGAAAAATGGTGACAGGGGAGGGAGCTCCAGCACACAGCCTGTAATTGGCAGCCTCAGCTCTGTTCCTGTGTGCTGTGTGAAAGGGGTGTGTGTGTGTGTCCCTTCCCTCCAATCAGCTCTCAGAGCTCTCCTCACTGAGCTCTGCAGAGTGTAACTTCAGCTCTCCGCCCCGATTTATTCTGAACTATCAGACTAGCTTATAAATACTGCACTTTGAACAGATATTGAGAAGAGAAGACTGCAGATAAACAGATGCAACTTATGTAGGAGGATTTGTGTCACCTCTGTGTATAACCTGAGGACAGTCACTTCACTGGGTATATGTGAGGGCTTACAACCACTTTAATCTTTAGAGTCCCAAAATTCCAAGGCGACAAGTAAAACCAGCTGCTAATGTTCTTAAAGCTACCCAGTCAAGTCTCAAAAAAACTTAAGGCGTTACTAAACCCAGTAATATGAAAATAGTTCATCTACCCCCCACAGTGCCCACAGCTTATAAATATTCTTTTTACATTAAAATACTGCCACTATATACCTTTTTCGCTGATCTGTATACCACAATTACACGATAAACCACAGAGTTTCTCCAGTGCTGAGAGTTCAGGAAGGAGGAGATTTTCATTACAGCCTGTATACACGCCCACATGTGTGATGTCAAGATCATGTGACCTGGCTAGCTCTGAGAACAAGGAAATGTTCTCTCCAGCATAAAAGACACAACTGAGCATGTGCAGGTTGGCTATTGCCTGTGTGTTAGCTGACCTTCCCCAGATAGACATTGCAGGAGGGGGGAGGATCTGTACATACAGGATCAAACCGCCCTTTTACACAATGCAGAGGATTAGCCCCTTAAGTTCCACAGTAAGTATAACAAGCATGCTGTGCTGCATATACAGACTGATTTTACTGTTGTGGGTTTAGTAACACTTTAAGGCCAGTTTCCACAATAGAAAAAGTAATATACTTGCCTCTCTGCATCTCCGACCTCTTCTCTGTTCCAGTACTGCGTCCCTCATCAGACTGCAGAATTCGACACTTCCAGGAGTGTCGGCTGACACCGGGATTTAGCTGGACCGAACAGTAAAGTACACAAGATCAATGCTGGAATAAAAATGTTGTCTTCTGAGCCAGATTAAATGCCACATTTGTTGGTTTTACTCGAGTGACTCTTTAGTAAATACAGTCATGCCCCATACACACGATGAGATTATCGGACGAATGATCGTCCGTTTTTTATTGCATGCTGATCTCAGATCGAATCTGATGAGTTTACTAAAGTCACAAAAATTCCCGCACGACAGAAATAAAAATCAGAAGTGATGTCATGTGTTGTAATGCATCTGTATTGCATTTTCGAAACGATAGCTGTACTGATTAAACGAAAATCGTACGATCTGGCATCGTACGAAAAAAAATTTCCTGCATGTCCGATAGAATACTATCGGATGAACTGTCCTGATCGGCTCTCGAAAGCTCTGTACTAGCGATCCGATTATCGTACGATCGCTTTGAAAGTGGTATTTTCCGTACGATTTTCTGATCGTGTGTACGGGGCATAAATCTTGGAGCATCTGAGGAGTATCTCCTATTCAGAAATAGACATGGCTATAAAAATGGCCGGTGTGGGGAATACACGGGGGACAGAAATTCACATACACAGAATAAAATGTGTTTCCGATGTTTGATCACTTCATTTATCCACATAGTAACATCTGGGCAATATATAAAATAAAGTGATGTGTGTATAGATCAGGAATGTGTGTCATTCCTATAGTGATTGTTCTGATATAAAGAAATCATTTGTATTTTAGGGTATTTCTGTAAGACCAGCAAGTGAAAACTTCCTGACATGGATAGCCAAGATCCGAGGGCTGAAGGACTCCATTTGGGAAGGTTTGTGTCTCTCCTCTCTCTCTCTCTCTCTCTCTCTCGCTTTGGGTATCAAAAAATCTACTTTGTCTATCTGTGTCTATCCTTCCACCCACCTACTCATTTGGTCATCTATCCGTTTATCCCTCTAGGCTTCCATCCCCCTATTCCTCCAGCCATCCATCCATCTATCTATCCAACCATCTAACCATCCATTAATCCTTCCATCCATCTATTTATCCACCCATCTAACCATCCATCCTTCTAACTATCTATCCAGCCATTTATCCATCAAGCCATCTATCCATCTACCGTCTAATAGCGGTTGAACGATTATCGGCGGCAGATATTCACTTTTTTTGAAGTATCGGTATCGGGCACAAACGTACCCGATATTACCGATATTGCTTCAAGGGGTTTTACCCCGTTCTTTAGAGCGGACGGTCGGCTTTATTGTAATAACAACCGATGCGGCTCAGCAGCAGCCTCCTGCCTCCTTCCGCCGATCGCCTGGGCTCCCCCGTCCCACCAACCTGCCGGCTGGCTGCGGGCCTTAACAAAGCCGATGCTTCATTCGGGTCTCGGATCTAGTAACCCGGAAGCGATGTCATGACATCACTTCCCAGATTACTGCCATGTTAAAGGCACCATTTAAAAAAAAAAATATAAGGTATTCAAAAACACAGATCTTGACATTTTTAATACTTTCGAATGTAGAGGAGGGGTTTGGGGTCTTATAGACCTCCGATCTCTCCATATAGAGGACCTGTCACTGCCTATTACTGTCACAAGGGATGTTTACATTCCTTGTGACAGTAATAACAGTGATAAAAAACAAACCAAAAAAAACATTTTTTAAATGTACAGAATATCGGCACACAATATTGGCTATTGTTCTGAGAGGTGGCCGAAATATCGGTATCGTATCAGCACCGAAAAAATTATATTGATTGAGCCCTACTATCTATTCATCCTTCCATCCAACCATCCTTCCATTCACCTTCCATCCAACCATCCTTGCTTCAAGCCATCTATCCATCTGTCCATCCATCCAACTATCCATGAATCCTTCCATCCATCTATTCGTCCAGTCATCTAACCATTTAACCATCCATCCTTCCATCCATATAGCTATTTATCCATTCGTCCATGCATTTTTCTATTTACCATCTATTCATCAATCCATCCATACAACAATCCATCCTTCCATCCATCTATTCATCCTTCCTTCCATCCATCCATCCATCCATCCAACAATCCATCCTTCCATCTATCTATTCATCCTTCCTTCCTTCCATCCATCCATTCATCCATCCATCCAACAATCCATTCTTCCTCCATCTATTCATCCTTCATTCCATCCATCCATCCAACAATCCATTCTTCCATCCATCTATTCATCCTTCATTCCATCCATCCATCCATCCAACAATCCATCCTTCAATCCATCTATTTGTTCTTCCATCCATATATTCATCCTTCCATCCATCCATCCATCTATTCATCCTTCATTCCATCCATCCATCCAACAATCCGTCCTTCGATCCATCTATTCATCCTTCATTCCATCCATCCATCCATCCAACAATCCGTCCTTCCATCCATCTATTCATTCTTCATTCCATCCATCCATCCAACAATCCATCCTTCAATCCATCTATTCGTTCTTCCATCCATATATTCATCCTTCCATCCATCCATCCATCTATTCATCCTTCATTCCATCCATCCATCCATCCAACAATCCGTCCTTCCATCCATCTATTCATTCTTCATTCCATCCATCCATCCAACAATCCATCCTTCCATCCATCTATTCATTCTTCATTCCATCCATCCATCCAACAATCCATCCTTCAATCCATCTATTCGTTCTTCCATCCATATATTCATCCTTCCATCCATCCATCCATCTATTCATCCTTCATTCCATCCATCCATCCAACAATCCGTCCTTCGATCCATCTATTCATCCTTCATTCCATCCATCCATCCATCCAACAATCCATCCTTCAATCCATCTATTCGTTCTTCCATCCATATATTCATCCTTCCATCCATCCATCCATCTATTCATCCAACAATCCATCCTTCAATCCATCTATTCGTTCTTCCATCCATATATTCATCCTTCATTCCATCCATCCATTCAGCCTTCATTCCATCCATCCAACAATCCATCCTTCCATCCATCTAGTCATCCTTCATTCCATCCATTCATCCATCTATTTATTCTTCCATCCAGCCATCCGTCCTTCAAACCATCCATCTCTCCATCCATGTAATTTTTTCTTTGCTACCCCTGCAGTTGTAAAAAAAATACGCTATTGTATTTATTTAATATCTATCTATCTATCTATCTATCTATCTATCTATCTATCTATCTATCTATCTATCTATCTATCTATCTATCCCCTCTTTTCTCTTCACAATGAATAGGCTGCTGTAATACACGCATACCTTATCTTGTGAAATGCCACATGTAAACATACGTGTTCTACTGTATGGCTACATTCTGAATTGGCTGTGATAGGATTAGGGTTCCCCTTTCATTTCTGGTGGGAATACAGTAGAACTCCTCTTAATGATGTAATGAGTATTCAGTGCCGGCCAGAGAACGGCTTCAGAGGAGATTCAACTAAAATTCTGTCAGCAGATATTTTTCTGGAGGAAAAACAGCTCAGGATAATGACTGTCAAATAGAAAACAATCTGACCTTCTCTTCCTCTTCACATAGAGCTAAAAGAACAGCTCTGGACTCCTGTGAACGATCGCTGTTCAGAGGACAAGCTGCTGAGCTGATAATCCGGCCAGCAGACAAACCAGGGCAGCAAAGCGCCGGGTGAAAACGGCCCGATGGGGGCGCCACTGGGGCGCTTTACAATTTAAGAAATTGACTGCAAATCTTTTATTTTCCTTTCATTCCCAGGGGCTGCTCTCCAGGTCTCCTTGTCATACACAGAAGAATACAACAACTTCCCCCCGGCTGTAACATTCAACACTATCCCATTTCACCCCAATGGTAAGAACATCATCAATAGTACGGCGGGCCTAGATGCAAATGTTACCATAACACTATAGTAATGGAAGGGTTGAAATGCTTCGTTCTCCAGGAGGAAATGCTGCTCTAAGCTCCCTTCAGTTCTAGCTACAAACAGTATGTGAAGCCTACATGTGTCTCTACTAGGGTGACCACATTTCCAAACCGCCATTCAGGGGAAGCCCCTCTCCCCCCTCCCAAAATCAGCCTGTGGTATAAGAAATCACAGCCCAGCCGGGGCGGTGGGTGCACAATCTACCCAGAAGCCACCGCATCGCCACTTTACTCACTGACAGTACATGTCCTGGCCGTCCGGGACCCATTTTTCCTGGTTCTCAGTGATTAGACACAAGAGGTGAGATTTATGATTTCTCCAAACACAAGCAGGGGGCAGGGATTGTGCCTCTCCAGGAGTAAGGCGGTGATGTGGCTGCCTTTTTTTGGGGCATCAGATCAGCGGGGAGGAGGGGGTGGCTGTGTCAGTTTCATTCTGGGACAATGTATTGTCCTGGAATGAAGATACCCGGGACCCGGGACAGACGACAGACCTGCAAAATGCGGGACTGTCCCGGGCAATCCGGGACAGTTGGTCATCCTAGTCTCTACTGAAAGTGGAACATAAATCATTTTTTCATCTTTCCATCTATTAAATCTTCTGCCCTTGTTGTTTTAACTTTTCTACTGAAAGTGGAACATAAATCATTTTTTCATCTTTCCATCTATTAAATCTTCTGCCCTTGTTGTTTTAACTTTGGATAGTAAAACATTTTTTCTTCTGCCAGTAAATAGCTTATACAGACCACTTCCTGTTTTCTGTCTGGTCATTAGCCTAGGCTTATGACATCATGCACAGCTCTCTCTCTCACTCTCCTGAGATTTTGCCAGGAAGGGAGGGGGGGGGGCATGAGTCACAAGAGAGCCAACGAGAGCTGCAGAGCTGGAGGTGTGTGTAAATCCAGGAAGTAACCAGGCAGCAGCTTCACCTGCCCACAGTTAAAATGGATGCAGCCAGACTCAGTGGAGGGAGATTTCTGCAGCATATTTGGCAAGTACAGAATCACAGTATATATAAAATAATCTGCAAAGTGGTTGGAGGGAAGCTTCAGAATGGCAAAGATGTTTTTATTACAAATTATGTGAGCAGACTGCAGTTCCTCTTAAAGTAAAGAATCAGCAAATTTGAACTCAGATCCTTCTCTTTGGTAGATACCATATGACTAAAGCCTGGTACACGCGATCAGATTATCGGACGAATTTTCGTCAGTTTTTTTGTTGGATGCTAGTCTCATATCGAAAGTGAAGAGGTTACTCAACATACGAAAATTCTCGTCCCACCAAATTCAGCTTCAGAAGTGACGTAACGTGTTAAATTGTTGTGTATGTGTTCTTTCGTTTGTGAACATGCGTAGTCTTGCTCTTACGATTTTTTTTCCCAGACAAAAACTGTACTGATTAAAATGAAAGTCGAACGTTGTGTTCACTTACGACAAAAATTTTATAGCCTGCGCATCCTGTTTTTGTCGTCCGAAAATTTCGGAATCGGCTGTCGAAAAGCACCGTACTAACAATACGAAAAATCGGCAGATCGTTCATCGGACAAAATTTTACTTCCAATTTTCTGATTGTGTGTACGGTCCTTTAGTCCTGTGGGAATTCTCAGTGACTTCTTTGGGTTTTTGAAAACGCTGCCATGGCGCAGCCGGAGGGATTGTGGAAAATTTCCGATTGTATTTGTAGTTTTTTTTTTTTCTGTCAGTACACTGTTTTTGTTTTGTACACAATTTTATATATATAAAAATAGTAAATAATGGCTCTTTTATGTGGACAAATATTTTTTTAAGTCGTAGTGTTGGGCCTCAAAAAAATTCCATTTACTTTTAGCTACTTGCCGCCTGTAGGACGTCCTCAGGTTTCAGTAGTTATATTGGGATGGTGGCTGCATCTACCGGCATCATCCCGGTATGGATCTTTTCAGCCGTTGATTCCCTTTGTAGCAGAAGTGATTTGAGTGATTCCAACCCCCCCTCCGGCCTCAACGCCTTTCCCGGGCTCTACCGTCCCATTGCGGACAGGGCCGTCTTAACAGCATCATGGGGCCTCTGGGCAAAGTAATGCACTGGGGCCCCTACAAGCCTGTCCCAATTTTCGCACCTACACTCAAGAATTAAAGTATAATTCCTCACTGTGCCCAACATTGCAGCCTCACTGTGCCCAACATCGCAGCCTCACTGTGCCCAACATCACAGCCTCACTGTGCCAACATCACAGCCTCACTGTGCCAACATCACAGCCTCACTGTGCCCAACATCACAGCCTCACTGTGCCAACATCACAGCCTCACTGTGCCAACATCACAGCCTCACTGTGCCCAACATCACAGCCTCACTGTGCCCAACATCGCAGGCTCACTGTGCCCAACATCACAGCCTCACTGTGCCAACATCGCAGCCTCACTGTGCCCAACATCGCAGGCTCACTGTGCCCAACATCACAGCCTCACTGTGCCCAAAATCACAGCCTCACTGTGCCCAACATCGCAGCCTCACTGTGCCCAACATCGCAGGCTCACTGTGCCCAACATCGCAGGCTCACTGTGCCCAACATTGCAACCTCACTGTCATTGCAGCCTCACTGTGCCCAACATTGCAGCCTTACTGTCATTGCAGCCTCACTGTCATTGCAGCCTTACTGTGCCCAACATTACAGCCTCACTGTGCCAACATTGCAGCCTCACTGTGCCCAACATTGCAGCCTCACTGTGCCCAACATTGCAGCCTCACTGTGCCCAACATTGCAGCCTCACTGTGCCCAACATCGCAGCCTCACTGTGCCCAACATCGCAGCCTCACTGTCATTGAAGCCTCACTGTGCCCAACATTACAGCTTCACTGTGCCAACATTGCAGCCTCACTGGCATTGCAGCCTCACTGTGCCCAACATTGCAGCCTCATTGTGCCCAACATCGCAGCTTCACTGTGCCCAACATCGCAGCTTCACTGTGCCCAACATTGCAGCCTCACTGTGCCAACATTGCAACCTCACCGTGCCCAACATCGCAGCCTCACTGTCATTGCAGCCTCACTGTGCCAACATTGCAACCTCACCGTGCCCAACATGGCAGCCTCACTGTCATTGCAGCCTCACTGTGCCCAACATTGCAGCCTCACTGTGCCCCCATTGCAACCTCACTGTGCCCCCATTGCAGCCTCACCGTGCCAACATTGCAGCCTCACCTGAGGGCGGCCAGGCTGGATCATGACTGGAGGAAGAGGAGAGCCGGGGATCACAGAGCGTGAATAGCACGCTGTTACAGCTTACATGAAATTGTCTCCGTTCTGCTCGCCGTCACACACAGCCCCGCTTCCTCCTGACCTAGCGCCTGTGATAGACAGAACACATCCCAGCATTGGACCCGCATTCTGTCTATCACAGGTACGGGGTTAGGAAGAGGCAGGGCTTTGTGTGACGGTGAGCAGAGCGGAGGCAATTCCAATGCCTTCGCTCTAGATCCTGTGCATCACTCATGTGCATCTGGGGCCCCTGGGCTGTGCCCAGGTGTGCCCGCTCGGTAAAACAGCCCTGATTGCGGAACCCAGGAGCGATGATGCCAGCGGCAATTGCTGCCCTGGACAGAGATAGAGGAACTGACATCATTCCGCTCTCTCTGTAACCACGGAAACCGGGAGCGACGAGGATTTTGTTACTTTCGGTGTTCTGTCAAAATAGCGAATTCATAAAGATCTCCAATTACGTCACTTTCCGGTTACTTTAAACCATCAGTACATTAGAGATTTCAACGATTTGCTGTATTTACACAACAGCGGGTATGGAGGAAAAAAGTTGTCGCCGCCACGGAGGCGTCCATTTTGTTGGTTTGTATCAGAGCAGACTAACAATGTCATAATATCATAGCACCCAACTGTCCCTGAATTGGAGCAATGTCCCTCTGTCCCTCATTTTGCTCTGATCCATATAGTTGTATATAAAATGCACTTTTTATCTTTCAAAAAGTGTTTCCCAGCGCTAAACCTTTCATCCAATTTCTAAATTGCTGCATTTGTAAATTTTAAAAGCAAATATAAAGGAATAGTAGTGGTAAAAAAAAAGTCCTTGTGGATTTAATTAACCTTTTTTTTTTGGTTAATTCTCCTTTAAGAGGGTGTGACAGGGGGCGTGTCCTATGCCTACATACGTTTGCAAGTAGGTGTCCCTCATTCCCATCTTAAAATGTTGGGAGGTGTGTAATATCGTGTACCGGAGCTTAGACGGTCGACGGTGTTGTGTCAAAGCAGCAAGTGGTCGAAATCTCCAATTACTGATGGTTTACAGTAACCTGGAAGTGACGTGATTGGAGATCTTGATGAATTGGCCATTTTGACAGAACACCGGTTCTGCCTCTGTGTCTGATCGGTTGTATGGGAGACCAGAGAAGAGATTTGGGGTCTAATAGACCCCAGATCTCTTCATAAAGAGGACCTGTCACGGGACATGCTGTCACAAAAGTTCATCCCTTGCAATAAAGTTAATCCCCCCCAAAAAAGCGTAAAAAATAAATAAATTATAAAATAAATATTAAAAATAAAAAACTTTAAAGTGCCCCCATCCCACCGTGATCACGCGCAAATGCGAGCGCATACGTCACTCCCGCACGTATATGTATGATCGCATCACACATGTGAGGTATTGTGACGAACATCAGAGTGAGAGCTATAATTCTAGCACCAGACCTCCTGCGCAACTCTAAACTGGTAATCTGTAAAGGCATTTAAAGCGTCGCCCATGGAGAATTTAAAGCACCGTAGTTTGCTGCCATTCCACGGGCAGACGCGTTTTTAAACATAAAAAGAATAGCAAATGCTCCTGCACTTGAGAGGTTGCTGTGCGACTGATTAAAAACGCGTGTCTCCACTGGTACAGCCACCACAAAGGCCGTGCTGCCACTCACAACAGTTTAGGGAAACCCAGAGGGACTCTAAAATGAAAGAAAACACAGAGGGCGCACAAGCCTAGTGCATTACCTTTGCGGAAATTTATTGTTTAAAAATGTGTACATTATACACAGAATTGGAAGGCAAATGTCAAGAAAAATATATATAAAATCCACCAGATGCTCCATTCAGCGAAGTGCACTGATGGTATTGGTCGTGGGATAAAAGTCCAAACAGAGCTGACGCGTTTCAAGGGGTCTCCCCTCTTCTTCAGAGCAATAAATTGTCACAAAGGTAATGTGCTAGGCTGGTGCGCCCTCTGTTTTCCTTCATGTTAGAGGCATTTTTTAAAGCATGACATGTTATGTATCTATTTACTCGGCGTAACATTATCTTTCATATTATACAAAAAATTGGGCTGACTTTACTGTTTTAATTTTTTGTTTTAATTCATTAAAGTGTGTTTTATTTTTTTTATATTGCGTTTGAAAAACCCAAACCACACCCACCATTTTATTCTATAGGGCCTCTGCTAAAAAAAAAAAAAAAAAAAAAAAATACGTTTGGGGGTTTCAAGTCATTTTCTAGCAAAAAAAAAGAAAGGTGATTTTTACATGTAGGAGTGAAGTGGTTAAAAAATATGTTTTTTTTCTGTCCAAAAACTTTAGAGATTTGACACTTTTAGCCAAGTTGCTAGTTGCCTTTTTTATTATTATTTGTTTCATTAGTTATTTTTTTTTTAGCATTGCATTAAAATGGTGCGAAATGGAAAAACAAAAACAAGCTTTATTTTATTTGTAATTAACCACTTGCAAACTGCCCGCCCGCAGTGTACTGCAGACGGGCGGCCCGAGCAGGCACAGCTATGTACCCGGACGTCACTGGGTTTAGGGAGTGCGAATGTGTGCAACCCCCCCGCCGACACCCAGAGTGATTTTACACAGGCAGTCTGTCAGCAAGTCCCAGCCAATGATTCATGGCCGGGACCAGCTGATCAGCTGTGTCCAATCACCCTAGATCAGGGGTCGCAAACCTGGGGGCCCTCCAGCTGTTGCAAAACTACAATTCCCATGAGGCATTGCGAGGCTCACAGTTACAAGCATGACTCCCATAGGCAGAGGCATGATGGGACTTGTAGTTCCGCAATAGCTGGAGGGCCGCCAGTTTGAGACCCCTGCCCTAGATCTTTACACCTTCCCAGCCAGCGTCATTAGTACAGTGACAGTGTATAGTATTAGGACTGATCACTACACTACTGTCACTGGTGATGTCAGTGGCAGTTAATCAGTCCCCCCCCCCCCCAGCATCAGTTAGTGTCAGATTGCCCGCTGCTCTATCGCAGTCCTATTATGAGTTGCTGTTTACAACTATTACTAGCATATGAAAAAAAAATTCTGTATATATACCATAGTTTGTAAACTCTATCACTTTCGCTCAAACCAATAAATATACATGTATTGGGATTTTTATTTTTTTTCAAAGACGTAGCAGAATACATTAAGGCCAACATTTATGAAGAAATGGGATTTTTTTTTATTGGATATGTCCTATAGCAGAAAGTAAAATAAATAAAAAAAAAAAAAAAAAGCAGAATCAAAGTGACTTTTTTCTGTTTTGTTACATTTTAATAGAAAAGGCAAAATCTAGTGCTCTCTGTATATCAAAACGGTTTATTTCCTCATTATAGTATTAAAACTTTACTCACAAACACAGCACTTAAGCAGTGCGGGCTCAGGATGCATAGAAATGACAAGATGCTCGCGGGATGACGCTGCCACTGCAACGCCTTACCCAGGGGCGGACTGACCATTCGGGCACTGGGGCGCTGCCCGAGGGCCCCATGCCACTAAGGGGCCCCATCAGGGTTGCCAGCCTCAATAAAACCAGGGACAGTATATAAAAATCTGTGTTTTTTTAAAAAATCCCAAGATTACAGCTGTCCCGCCTCTCCAGTACCTTTTCAGTGTGTGTATTCTGTGTGTGTATATACTATGTGTGTATATTGTGTATCTGTGTGTGTATACTGTATGTGTGTGTGTATACTGTGTGGCCCCATAATCTATTGCCTGGGGGCCCCATAATCTTCTCCTATTGCCCGGGGGCCCCATGAGTTGTCAGTCCGCCCCTGGCCTTACCCCTATACGCGTTACGTCGATTGGGCTGCTACACCACCGTGACTTCTTCAGTAAGGGCTGGAGACTGAACATCTCACCGCTGTTTGAAAAGACTAATTAAGAGACTTGGTGAGAGAGGAAGATATATGAATTATTTGGTATACAGTATTAAATAATTACAAAGTTATTGCCGAACAAACAGACCCATAGCAAAAAATGTAAACATCGCTGTAGTCCATAGAGGGGTGTATAGGTGGGAGAGCTGAAGTGGTTAAAGATCCGATCGATCTCGGGTGTCACATTCTCCAGATACTTCTCTGGTGCAAACACAGATGAATATTAGAGACAAGCCCTGCCATAATCCGCAGTCATGTACTGTTGCTTTTCAGGAACTTGTCGGCTTCTTTCTTGTAATGCAAATTGGAGATAAAACATACCGAGGCGGAGCGCAGAATCCCATTCCTTGGGGATTTGGTGTAATCGTCCGCAGATGTCACCTCGACCTTCTGTGTTTTAGGTGTGCAGATTGCAGTACATTGGGAGTTTGCGGTGGCGCATCATAGATGGATTACAGAAGTGTTGGTCAACTTTCTTGATATGCGGGGCCACAAGGGGGCATCACCAAAGGGCTGCACATAAAATTCAGTGAACATTCAGTGTCAGAAACAACAGACACATAACAGGATATAGTCAAAGAGATGGTCAGAGACTGCAGACATGATACAAGAGATGGTCCAAGAATGTGTGTGTATATATATATATATATATATATATATATATATATATATATATATATATATCAATATATATATATCACAAGAGATGGTCAGAGACTGCGGCCACAGTATGGGAGATGGTCAGAGACTGCGGCCACAGTATGGGAGATGGTCAGAGACTGTGGCCATGGTACGGAAAATGGTCAGAGACAGTGGCCATGGTACGGAAAATGGTCAGAGACAGTGGCCATGGTACGGAAAATGGTCAGAGACAGTGGCCATGGTACGGAAAATGGTCAGAGACAGTGGCCATGGTACAGGATATGGTCAGAAACTGCGTTCATGGTACAGGAGATGGTCAGAGACTGCGGCCATGGTACGGGAGATGGTCAGAGACTGCGGCCGTGGTACGGGAGATGGTCAGAGACAGTGGCCATGGTACGGGAGATGGTCAGAGACAGTGGCCATGGTACAGGAGATGGTCAGAGACTGGGGACATGGTACAGGAGATGGTCAGAGTCTGGGGACATGGTACAGGAGATGGTCAGAGACTGGGGACATGATACAGGAGATGGTCAGAGACTGTGGCCATGGTACAGGAGAGGGTCAGAGACTGTGGCAATGGTACAGGAGAGGGTCAGAGACTGTGGCCATGGTACAGGATATGGTCAGAGACTGTGGCCATGGTACAGGAGATGGTCAGAGACTGCGGCCATGGTACGGGAGATGGTCAGAGACTGCGGCCATGGTACGGGAGATGGTCAGAGACTGAGGCCATGGTACAGGAGATTGTTAGAGACTGTGGCCATGGTACAGGAGATTGTCAGAGACTGTGGCCATGGTACGAGAGATGGTCAGAGACTGTGGCCATGGTACAGGATATGGTCAGAGACTGTGGCCATGGTACAGGAGATGGTCAGAGACTGCGGCCATGGTACGGGAGATGGTCAGAGACTGAGGCCATGGTACAGGAGATTGTTAGAGACTGTGGCCATGGTACAGGAGATTGTTAGAGACTGTGGCCATGGTACGGGAGATGGTCAGAGACTGTGGCCATGGTACGGGAGATGGTCATAGACTGTGGCCATGGTACAGGAGATGGTCAGAGACTGCGGCCATGGTACGGGAGATGGTCAGATACTGCAGCCATGGTACAGCAGATTGTATGAGACTGCAGACATGCAGATGTCAGGGACTGCAGATATGATACAAGAGATAGAGACAGTGGACAGGGTACAGGAGCTGGTCAGAGACTGTGAACATGTTGTTGGATGCTGAGATCGTGCTTCTGGAGACATATTAGATGAGACTGCTAGAAATCACTGCAATAACAGTGCAATAGGGAAACAGGCTGGTGTTTGCAGGGGCCCAGATGGCCACACAAAAAGGGGCTGCATGTGGCCCCTGGGCTACAGGTTGGGCCCCAGGGCATTACTAGAAACACTTGAATGGAGTTCTCTTCTCTGCGTTTCAGCAACTTATAGGGCCAATCCACCCAAAAGTGATTTTTATTTTAGAGTGCCACTTCGTGTTATCAGGGGGGCTCCCTGTCTATTCCTGGTTTTTGCAGCCACCCCACTGCTGACATGGCACAGGACATGTATGTCATCATGGGGCCGCTGCACAACCCTGAAGAAACAACTGACACCCCCTGGTGATGCCAGAAGAAGATGTTGTGCTGGGGCAAAGCAGTAGAACCCTAGAGAACACCGCTGGATCGCCAGGGGTGTGAGTATACAGTGGAACGTCGGTTAACGAGTAACGCGGTTAACGAGCGTTTTGAAAGACGAGCAACATTTTTTTTTAAAATTCTGACTCGGTTTGCGAGTGTTGTCTCGCAAAACGGGCAGAATTCAAGCTAATGGGGTGTGCAGTACTGCATTTGTCCAGAGGTGTGGGGGCGCCAGTGACACTTGGAACGGTTCGGAGCCGTTCGGAAATACTCGGAATCACGCTGAAATACTTGGAAATACTCCGTTCCCGAGGGTTTCCGAGTTCGCTCTCCGGCGCCGCCCCCCCACCTCTGGCCACATACGGTATTGCATGCAATAGAAGTCAATGTGGAATGAATTATCTTAGTTTACATTGACTTCTATGGGGAAACTCACTTTGATATGCGAGTGCTTTGGATTACAAGCATTCCCCTGGAGCGGATTATGCTCGTAATCCAAGGTTCCACTGTATATCTTTTTTTTTTTGATTTCGCATAACTCTGCTATACAGATAAGAGAGGGAAAAAAGGAGAAGGGGGGGGGGGTAAAATTCTCTTTTACATTATGTAGAAGGGAAAACTAGGTCAAAATTTTAGACAAATAAGCAAGTAAAATGTTAAGTAGCAATATTTCAATCTTTTTAAAGTTATGTGAATGGAAACATGTGAGACACATAGGGTAGGCAGAATCCCAATTGGGCTGCAAAAGTGGAAATAATAATTTAAGCACATGTACCGGGCAGTTGGAAGCACATAAAGCATTGATTGTTTTTACAGAGATTCTAGATTTTTTTTTTTACAATGTTGTGGAACCATTTAACAACCAATTAGCGCTTAGCAGGGTTTTTCTGTAATAGCCGCGCATGCACACTACGCCTTATTGGACTTGTCTTGTTTCTAGGCTCCCAGACCCCATTAGCTGAACTCTCTGCTGGGAATTCCGATCTGTCATACTCGATACTTGTTTGGACGGCGAAACCTAATTTGTCAAAGACAAATATACATTGCGATATTATTTACAACCCGCCGTAAGGGACGCTGAGTAATATCTGACAGTTCCCGGTGAATGGAACATAGATGTGAAATATCCCCGGCCAAAAGTGTGCTCTGAAGCCTCTGGGTTTAAAGTGTATGTCCAACTTTCTTTTATTTTACAGCTGAATTCCGGCCTCACCTTCAGTCTCGCACAGTTGTAGCGGCTCCCTCTCCTGGACTGAAATGGCTTCCTGTCATCTCACCGCACACTGTGAGCTTCTCACAACGTGCATTAGAAGCTGAAGCAAGTCAGATAGAGCCCTCCTTTATTTCCTGGCTGGAGGACATCCAGCATCATCTCTCCTCTCCAGCCTGACTGTCCCTGGCCTGTCCCTTTCATTCATTGTATTTCATTTCTTTCAATCATGGAGGCTCATGTGGGCTCAGGGTTGGTCTGCATGCAAATACAGCCTGCCTAGGAACACCCACTCCTCCAAACTGACATCCACCTATCAAAGCATTGCTATTTCCATAACTCCTCCCAAACGGACATGATATCATCCCTGGGTGCAAATTAGGGTAACTAATGAATGCAAAAAGGTTTTTTCTTTTAAAAACTGAATTCGTATATTGATGAGGGGGTAAAGGAGGAACCAGGAAGGGCAAAATATAAACAGATTGAACCTCAACTTCAAAAAGGGGAAATATCAGCATCTGAGCCCAAATAGAAGTAAAAAACTGACAGGGTGTCTAATCCTACCTCCACTCTATGCAGAAAAAAGTTTTGGCTGGACTTGCACTTTAAACCAGAACTCCACCTTTTACTAAACAAAATAAATCATCACATCTAATGCCCCGTACACACGGTCGGATTTTCCGATGGAAAATGTGTGATAGGACCTTGTTGTCGGAAATTCCGACCGTGTGTAGGCTCCATCACACATTTTCCATCGGAATTTCCGACACACAAAGTTTGAGAGCAGGCTATAAAATTTTCCGACAACAAAATCCGTTGTCGGAATTTCCGATCGTGTGTACACAAATCCGACGGACAAAGTGCCACGCATGCTCAGAATAAATAAAGAGATGAAAGCTATTGGCTACTGCCCCGTTTATAGTCCCGACGTACGTGTTTTACGTCACCGCGTTTAGAACGATCGGATTTTCCGACAACTTTGTGTGACCGTGTGTATGCAAGACAAGTTTGAGCCAACATCCGTCGGAAAAAATCCATGGATTTTGTTGTCGGAATGTCCGATCAATGTCCGACCGTGTGTACGGGGCATAACTCTTACATTCTCAAACATTTTCTTTGGTTTAACGTATTTTTAATTAATCCCATATTTTATTTTATTTTTTTATTTCCCACTTGATTCTGGACTTCTGATTTTCTCTGAAGTTGCATTCCTTCTGTCAAGTGGGCGGGGCTAAACTGGCCTTTAGTTCAAACTTCTGTTTGTACCAATCACCTGTGGCAACTTTGAAACAGATTATTTTTAAGTTAAAAATCTCTGTCTCACCCCTCTCTCTCTCCCATCTCTTTCTCACCTCTCTCTCCATTTCTCCCTCCCTCCCCCTCTCTCTCTCCCCAGCTCTCTCTCCCCCCCCCCCCATCTCTCTCTCTCTCTCTCTCTCTCCCCTCCTCTCTCTTTCTCTCCCCATCTCCCTCTCCCCTCTCTCTCCCTCCATCTCTCTCCCCCATTTCTCTCTCTCTCTTCCCCCCATCTCTCTCTCTCTTCCCCCCTCTCTCCCACATCTCTCTCCCCTCCTCTCTCTTTCTCTCCCCATCTCCCTCTCCCCCCTCTCTCCCTCCATCTCTCTCCCCCTCCCCCCTCTCTCTCTCCCCCATTTCTCTCTCTCTCTTCCCCCCCCATCTCTCTCTCTCTTCCCCCCTCTCTCACACATCTCTCTCCCCCCCTCTCTCTTTCTCTCCCCACCTCTCTCTCTCCCATCTCTCTCTCCCCTCCATCTCTCTCTCTCCCCCATCTCTCTCCCTCCCTCTCTCCCCCCTCTCTCTCTATACCCCATCTCTCTCTCTCTCTATACCCATCTCTCTCTATACCCCATCTCTCTCTCTCTCTCTCTTCTCCCCTCTCTCCCACATCTCTCTCTCCCTCCATCTTTCTCCCCCCCTCTCTCTCTCCCCCTCTCTCTCCCCCCTCTTCCTCTCAGTACTCCTCTCAAGAGCCCTCAGGCCAGTCACGTTCCTCCACCCCAAACTTGCTCATTCATGTCTTTATGGACCTTGCTTTGTGCACTGTTGCGCAGTCATGTTGGAACAGGAAGGGGCACATCTGGTGGCAATGCCCAGGAATTAAAAAATTCTGGGGTGAGATTAGGAAAATCATTAGTGAGATAACCTATATAGTGGTCCCCGATGATCCATGGGTGTGCTTATTTCACGGTTTTAGAATGTCAACTGAGTCATATCTGAGAACACTTATACCACAATTTTTGAACGCAGCCAAAAGTCTCATACTCAGACATTGGCAGGAAAGAAGCTGTCCAACATTACAAGAATGGTACGACAAAACAAATGAAATCCAAAATCTTGAATATCTGAGATATACCGAGGGAGTGGAAATGTTACATAGTTACATAGTAGGTGAGGTTGAAAAAAGACACAAGTCCATCAAGTCCAACCTATGTGTGTAATTATATGTCAGTATTACATTGTATATCCCTGTATGTTGCGGTCATTCAGGTGATTATCTAATAGTTTCTTGAAGCTATCAATGCTCCCCGCTGAGACCACCGCCTGTGAAAGGGAATTCCACATCCTTGCCGCTCTTACAGTAAAGAACCCTCTACGTAGTTTAAGGTTAAACCTCTTTTCTTCTAATTGTAATGAGTGGCCACGAGTCTTATTAAACTCTCTTCTGCGAAAAAGTTTTATCCCTATTGTGGGGTCACCAGTCCGGTATTTGTAAATTGAAATCATATCCCCTCTCAAGCGTCTCTTCTCCAGAGAGAATAAGTTCAGTGCTCGCAACCTTTCCTCATAACTAATATCCTCCAGACCCTTTATTAGCTTTGTTGCCCTTCTTTGTACTCGCTCCATTTCCAGCACATCCTTCCTGAGGACTGGTGCCCAGAACTGGACAGCATACTCCAGGTGCGGCCGGACCAGAGTCTTGTAGAGCGGGAGAATTATCGTTTTATCTCTGGAGTTGATCCCCCTTTTAATGCCAATATTCTGTTTGCTTTATTAGCAGCAGCTTGGCATTGCATGCCATTGCTGAGCCTATCATCTACTAGGACCCCCAGGTCCTTTTCCATCCTAGATTCCCCCAGAAGTTCTCCCCCCAGTGTATAGATTGCATTCATATTTTTGCCACCCAAATGCATTATTTTACATTTTTCTACATTAAACCTCATTTGCCATGTAGTCGCCCACCCCATTCATTTGTTCAGGTCTTTTTGCAAGATTTCCACATCCTGCGGAGAAGTTATTGCCCTGCTTAGCTTAGTATCGTCTGCAAATACAGAGATTGAACTGTTTATCCCATCCTCCAGGTCGTTTATGAACAAATTAAATAGGATTGGTCCCAGCACAGAACCCTGGGGAACCCCACTACCCACCCCTGACCATTCTGAGTACTCCCCATTTATCACCACCCTCTGAACTCGCCCTTATAGCCAGTTTTCAATCCATGTACTCACCCTATGGTCCATGCCAACGCACCTTATTTTGTACAGTAAACGTTAATGGGGAACTGTGACAAATGCTTTTGCAAAATCCAGATACACCACGTCTACGGGCCTTCCTTTATCTAGATGGCAACTCACCTCCTCATAGAAGGTTAATAGATTGGTTTGGCAAGAACGATTCTTCATGAATCCATGCTGATTACTGCTAATGATATCGTTCTTATTACTAAAATCTTGTATATAGTCCCTTATCATCCCCTCCAAGAGTTTACATACTATTGATGTTAGGCTAACTGGTCTGTAATTCCCAGGGATGTTTTTTGGGCCCTTTTTAAATATTGGTGCTACATTGGCTTTTCTCCAATCAGCTGGTACCATTCCAGTCAATAGACTGTCTGTAAAAATTAGGAACAACGGTCTGGCAATCACCTGACTGAGTTCCCTAAGTACCCTCGGATGCAAGCCATCTGGTCCCGGTGATTTATTAATGTTAAGTTTCTCAAGTCTAATTTTAATTCCGTCCTCTGTTAACCATGGAGGTGCTTCCTGTGTTGTGTCATGAGGATAAACACTGCAGTTTTGGTTACTGAAGCCCCCCGATTCACTCGTGAATACTGAGTGATGAAAAATGGATGAGTTTGAGGAAAAATGGAGTGGTTGGCTAAAATTTAAAAGTTCAATAAGATCTGCAGAGGTTTTAGGAATCGAAAAGGTCTATTTGATATGGTCTTTGCTTAGTTAGAGATCGGTAAAAAGAAATATGAGTGGAATTCATGAGCGGTGTTGAACCAGTTGGCTCTGTGGCCTATGGTTGAACGATATATAGGACTTCAAGGGGGTTTGGGGGTTTAGACATGTTTGGTATTGGACTTGTCTCACTTGCCATTAATAAAGAGGGGTCCCAAGATGGTTCGGATTGTAAGCGACGCAGATTTCATCTAGCGAAATATGTATAGATGGCAAGGGGAAAAAAAAAAAACAAACATTTAATACATGCCACTATGATGTGAATAACTAGTCAGGCAAATATTGAACTGCAAAGTTGAAATTTACTTCCCCGAAAACGGTCACTGATGTGGAAAGAAAAAAAAAAAAAAAAAAGGGAACAGGAAGGGGCCATCCCCAAACTGTTCCCACAAAGTTGGGAGTGCCCAGCTGACACCTTAAGAGTTCCCTTCACTGGAACTAAGAGGCCAAGCCCAACCCCTGAAAAACAACCCCCCACACCATAATCCCCTCTCCACCAAATGATTTGGACCAGTGTACAAAGCCAGGTCCATAAAGACATGGATGAGCGAGTTTTGGATGGAGGAACTTGACTGGCCTGCACAGAGTCCTGACCTCAACCCAATAGAACACCTTTGGGATAAATTAGAGTGGAGAATGCAAGCCAGGCCTTCTCGTCCAACATCAGTGCCTAACCACAAATGCACTTCTGGAATAATGGTCAAACATTCCCATAGACACACTCCTAAACCTTGTGGACAGCCTTCCCAGAAGAGTTGAAGCTGTTATAGCTGCAAAGGGTGGGCCAACTCAATATTGAACCCTACGTGTTATGCCCCGTACACACGGTCGGATTTTCTGATGGAAAATGTCAGATCGGAGCGTGTTGTCGGAAATTCCGACCGTGTGTGGGCTCCATCGCACATTTTCCATCGGATTTTCCGACACACAAAGTTTGAGAGCAGGATATAAAATTTTCCGACAACGGATTTTGTTCCGATCGTGTGTACACAAATCCGACGCACAAAGTGCCACGCATGCTCAGAATTAATAAAGAGATGAAAGCTATTGGCCACTGCCCCGTTTATAGTCCCGACGTACGTGTTTTACGTCGCCGCGTTCAGAACGATCGGATTTTCCGACAACTTTGTGTGACCGTGTGTATGCAAGACAAGTTTGAGCCAACATCCGTCAGAAAAAATCCTAGGATTTTGTTGTCTGAATGTCCGATCAAAGTCCAACCGTGTGTACGGGGCATTAGACTGGGGTGCCATTAATGTTCATGTGTGTGTAAAGGCAGGCGTCCCAATGCTTTCGACAATTTAGTGTATATACGGTATATATATATATATATATATATATATATATATATATATATATATATATATGCACATACACACACACACACATACATACATACATATATATATGGTACCTTCATTATCACTTTAACTGCAGTAAAGAAAATCAGGTCCCCGGGTTAGCCGTACAACAGAGCTGTGTAAATCTCAGAACTGGATAAACAGAAAAACTTCTTTTGACAGGTAAAAAAGCCCCAGTATATACATTTCCTTTGTGCATTTACTGTCTGCTTGGAATTCAGCTTTAATTTTTTTTTTTTTTTTTTATATATTCAACATGCCAAACATTCGACCTCATTACATGGTCGTTACATTCCACTTTTTCTGATGTTTCTTCGTGTTAGGCTCCTTTCACACTTATACGACTTCAAAGTCGCACGATTTTACCGCAATTTCGCGGCCGCGATTTTGCCGCAATTTTACCGCGATTTGCCGCGATTTTGGAGCAGTACTACTTTGCCACGTTTTTGGCATTAACAAATGAAAACATACAGTAGTAGGAATCATAAGGGGGAACTCCACGCCAAGTTTTAAATAAAAAAAACTGGCGTGGGTTCCCCCCCAGGGGCATACCAGGCCCTTAGGTCTGGTATGGATTGTAAGGGGAACCCCCTACGCCGAAAAATCGGCGTGGGGTCCCCCCCAAAATCCATACCAGACCCTTATCCGAGCACGCAGCCCGGCCGGTCAGGAATGGGGGTGGGGACGAGCGAGCGCCCCCCCTCCTGGACCGTGCCAGGCCGCATGCCCTCAACATGGGGGGTGGGTGCTTTAGGGCATGGGGGGCACCCTGCCGGGCCCCCCACCCCAAAGCACCTTGTCCCCATGTTGATGAGGACAAGGACAGAACACTGGCCACCGCCCACACCCATAACTGGCCTTCACAGTAAGGAGCACATGGAGGGCATATACATGTAAGACAAAGACAATTCCATAGCTCAACTCACCAACCAGTCTGCTGACCAACCAAATTAGCCTGTCTAACCGTCTGTTAAAAGCAGGGGTTTAGTTAGCACACATTTGCAAACGCATGTGAAAGCTGCAAGGCCTCGTCAAGGCACCCTCTATACTTGCAGTCCTAACACTACTAAATTTATAAGTGTCTCCACAGTGGAAGCACATGCATTGAATGGATAGGTGTAGACAGGTGAGCCTGGAGGCGGCCCAAGCCCCCTTAAAGGGACAGGAGCACACTGGACACCCAGCAAGAGCACAATGGCAGCAAAGGTGTCCAGTGTGTCCCCGACCCAAATTTACGTACAGTAACAGAACACTGGCCACCGCCCACACCCATAACTGGCCTTCACAGTAAGGAGCACATGGAGGGCATATACATGTAAGACAAAGACAATTCCATAGCTCAACTCACCAACCAGTCTGCTGACCAACCAAATTAGCCTGTCTAACCGTCTGTTAAAAGCAGGGGTTTAGTTAGCACACATTAGTTAGCACACATTTGCAAACGCATGAGGACAAGGGCCTCTTCCCGACAACCCTGGCCGTTGGTTGTCGGGGTCTGCGGGCGGGGGGCTTATCGGAATCCGGGAGCCCCCTTTAATAAGGGAGCCCCCAGATCCCGGCCCCCCACCCTATATGAATGAGTATGGAGTACATGGTACCCCTACCCATTCACCTAGGGAAAAAAGCGTCAATAAAAAATACAGTACACAGGTATTTAAAATAATTTATTAGGCAGCTCCGGGATCTTCTTCCGACTTCGGGGGTCCTCTTCCGACTTCGGGGGTCTCTCCGGCGTCTTCTCCCGGTGTCCGCATCTTCTGCCGGCTCCTCCGCTTTCTTCTGGCGCTCTTTTGCCAGCGGTGGTCCGGACTTCTGGATCGTCTTCTTCCCTCTTCTCTTCCAGAGATGTTGACACGACGCTCTCTCCAGCCAGAATGGTCTCTGTGCGCTCCGCAACCGACTTATATAGGCGGTGACCCCGCCCCTTTATGCCATCACAGTCCCTGGGCATGCTGGGACTGTGACATTTTAGGAGGCGTGGTCACCGGGTGATGACCACGCCCCCCTATGACGGCACAGTCCCAGCATGCCCCGGGACAGTGACCTCATAACGGGGCGGGGTCACCGCCTATATAAGTCTGTTGCGGAGCGCACAGAGACCATTCTGGCTGGAGAGAGCGTCGTGTCAACATCTCTGGAAGAGAAGAGGGAAGAAGACGATCCAGAGGTCCGGACCACCGCTGGCAAAAGAGCGCCAGAAGAAAGCGGAGGAGCCGGCAGAAGATGCGGACACCGGGAGAAGACGATGGAGAGACCCCCGAAGTCGGAAGAGGACCCCCGAAGTCGGAAGAAGATCCCGGAGCTGCCTAATAAATTATTTTAAATACCTGTGTACTGTATTTTTTATTGACGCATTTTTCCCTAGGTGAATGGGTAGGGGTACCATGTACCCCATACTTATTCACATAGGGTGGGGGGCCGGGATCTGGGGGCCCCCTTATTAAAGGGGGCTCCAAGATTCCGATAAGCCCCCCGCCCGCAGACCCCCGACAACCAACGGCCAGGGTTGTCGGGAAGAGGACCTTGTCCTGATCAACATGGGGACAAGGTGCTTTGGGGTGGGGGGGCCGCAGGGCGCCCCCCCATGCCCCAAAGCACCCACCCCCATGTTGAGGGTATGCGGCCTGGTACGGTCCAGGAGGGGGGGCGCTAGCTCGTCCCCACCCCCATTCCTGACCGGCCGGGCTGCATGCTCGGATAAGGGTCTGGTATGGATTTTGGGGGGGACCCCACGCCGATTTTTCGGCGTAGGGGGTTCCCCTTAGATCCATACCAGACCTAAGGGCCTGGTATGCCCCTGGGGGGGAACCCACGCCGGTTTTTTCATTTAAAACTTGGCGTGGAGTTCCCCTTCTGGATTCATACCAGACAGCTGTCAGCACTGCCTGTCGCTCATCGGGAAAGGAAATAAAAGTTTTCCTTTCCCGATCAGCGAGCCAGGCTTGTGCTTACAAAGTCGTGCTGAAGTCGTGTCTATATTATTCAGGCACGACTTGCATGCTACTTCAGGGTTTAACATTGAGGTCTATGGAGTACAACTCGCATAGAAGTTGGACCAAAGTAGTGCAGGGACTACTTTCAAGTCGGCACGACTTAAAGTCGTGCCAATATGAATGGTAGTCATTGAAAATCATGGAGAATGACTTGTCATACGATTTTGCAGTACAAAATCGTGGGACAAGTCGTGTAAGTGTGAAAGGGGCCTTATTCTTATATTTTTATAATGTGTCTTCTGTTTATGTTGAATCCTTTACTAAAAATAAGATTTGAAAAAGGTTTGAAATGTCTTCACTACCAACAGTTGATCCGAGGACTGGAAAGCCTTGTGTTGATTTCCTGGACGAGCCATCGGCCTGGAACCCTCTCTACACCATGAGTTATGTACTGCTGGCCCTCCAGGTACACAACAGTCACTCCTGATATCCATGTTGGAAGCACTTCTGTCCAGGTTTCCTGTTAACCACTTGCTAACCGGGTACTTTCACCCCCTTCCTGCCCAGGCCAATTATCAGCTTTCAGCGCTGTCACACTTTGAATGACAATTACACGGTCATGCTACACTGTACCCAAATTACATTTTTATAATTTTTTTTTAACAAAAATAGAGCTTTCTTTTGGTGGTATTTATTCACTGCTGGGTTTTTTATTTTTTGCTAAAAAAGAACTAAAACAGACCGAAAATAAATAAATAAATAAACAAAACAGTTTTATAGTTTGTTATAAAATTTTGCAAACAGGTAATTTTTCTCCTTAATTGATGTGCGCTGATGAGGCTGCACTGATAGGCACGGATAAGGTGGCACTGATGGGCACTGATAGGCTGCACTGGTGGGCACAGATAAGGCGGCACTGATGGACACTGATAAGGTGGCACTTATGGACACTGATAAGGCGGCACTGATGGGCACTGATAGGCTGCACTGGTGGGCACTGATGAGGCGGCACTGGTGGGCACTGAGAGGTGGCACAGATGAGTGACACTGATAGGTGGCACTGATAGGCACTGCCTTTCTGGCAGGATCAAAATGTATTTTTCTTAACTCTTTTAAATAGCCACACTAAAATCGTTTAGTGCCTCCACAGCTCCAAGGAAACAGGCTGCACTGATGGGCACTGATAGGCTGCACTGATGAGGCGGCGCCGGTGGACACTGATGGGCACTGAGAGGTGGCACAGATGGGTGGCACTGATAGGCACTGCCTTTCTGGCAGGATCAAAATGTATTTTTCTTAACTTTTTTAAATAGCCACACTAAAATCGTTTAGTGCCTCCACAGCTCCAAGGAAATAACAGTCAGACCCCTTTCACAGTGGGGTCTCCAGCTTTCATAATTAGGGGGGGCACATGGAGGGACAGGGAAAAAAGTAGGGGGGCAACTATAAAATGCATATATATATATATATACTGGGGCCCTTTACTACGACCCCACAACGGCCCTTTCACATGTTCTGCAGTGAGCTCCCTTCCTACTGTATTGGGGTCCCCCAGGGTGGCAGAAAACAGGAGATATATGTCACCAGCATACCAAGAAAATATAAGGATCCAAAGCAGTGGGAGAACTATCAGGGTTGCAAAGGTTGTCTTGCCTCCGGGCCCTGGTGTTCTGCCACTGTGGGGTTCTCCAGCCTCCTCTTGCTGTCCTGCCCCTGCTATTGACAGCGCTGGTCTGGCATTTCTTGGAATTTATAGGCTGGTTCTCCTGTCCTAAGGACGGGAGAAATCAGTCTGTTTTTTCAGTAACTGAGAGTCCTGGTGGAGTCCTTCCTGCAACTCGCTCTTCTCCCTGCCAATGAGGATGCAGGGGAAGGAGCGGATCGGGCGGCCATGGTTGTGTGAGCGCTTTTTGTAAAAAAAAAAAAAAAAAAAAAAAAAAAATTTAATGGGGGGGGGGGGGGGGGGGGGCACATGGTGGGGCACAGCATAATGTTGGGGGGGAGGGATCAGGGCCCTCTCTGCCCCCCCCTAGGGACGCCATTGCTCTTTCACACTGGGGCCACAGCCGCGTCAGCACTAAAGCGCCGCTCGTTTGAGGGGCGCTCTAGCGCTTTTTAAGTCTTGCTTTTCGGCTGCTAGCGGGGTGCTTTTAACTCCAAAGAAGGGGTTAAAAACTCCCGTGTTGCGGTGCTTCCAAAGCGCTTTACAGGCGTTTCGGAAGTGCTGGCCATTCATTCCAATGGGCAGGGGCGTTTTGGGAGCACTGTATACAGTGCTCCCAAACCGCCCCAAGGATGTTGCTTGCAGGGTTTTTCCGAACATCCCACAAGCGCACCGCCCCACTGTGAAAGCACTCATTGCAGAGAATAGGAGGCAGTTTTCAGGCGCTTTAGAGGCGCTATTTCTAGCGCTAAAACGCCTGAAAACTGCCTCAGTTTAAAAGGGGTCTTAAGGTATAACTCTAGGGTGCAGACATCATAAACAGGTGGATAATGTAACTTTATGGCTGCCGCCACTTACACTATTTTGCCAAAAGTATTGTGACGCTTGCCTTTACACGCACATGAACTTTAATGGCGTCTTAGTCCGTAGGGTTCAATATTGAGTTGGCCCATCCTTTGCAGCTATAACAGCTTCAAGTCTTCTGGGAAGGCCGCCCACAAGGTTTAGGAGTGTGTCTATGGGAATGTTTGACCATTCTTCCAGAAGCGCATTTGTGAGGTCAGGCACTGATGTGGAGGAGAAGGCCTGGCTCACAGAAAGTAAAAAATATTGTTTTTTTTTTTTCTAAATTGTCGGTATTTTTTTGTTCATAAAAATAAAAACCACAAAAGGTGATCAAATACCACCAAAAGAAAGCTCTAATTGTGGGGAAAAAAAGGACATAAATGTTATTTGGGTAAAGCAGTGCTGTATCACACAAAAAATTGCCTGGTCATGAAGGGGGGTAAATCTTCCGGAGCTGAAGTGGTTATATATACAGTATATTAATATATGACATCTCTCTCTTTACCTGGTATTTCAGACTCTGCTTTCCAATCCTGTGATGGAGGACTTTGTGAATTTGGAAGCCGCAGACGCTCTGCTTAACAGACCACAGGAGTACAGAGAGATGGTGTTGAACTGTGTGAAGATCAGCAGACAGATTGATGGTAAGTCTGTCCGCCGTGTTAACCACTTCAGCCCTGGAAGATTTTACCCCCCTTTCTGACCAGAGCACTTTTTGCGATTCGGCACTGCATCACTTTAACTGACAATTGCGCGGTCGTGCGACGTTACACCAAAACAAAATTGACGTTCTTTTTTTTCCCCACAAATAGAGCTTTCTTTTGGTGGTATTTGATCACCTCTGTGGTTTTTATTTTTTGCACTATAAACAAAGAAAGAGCGACAATTTTGAAAAAAAAAAAGCAATATTTTTTACTTTTTGCTATAATAAATATCCCCCAAAAATATATAAACAAACACATTTTTTTCCTCAGTTTAGGCCGATATAAATTCTTCTACATATTTTTGGTAAAAAAAAAAAAAAAATCGCAATAAGCGTATATTGATTGATTTGCGCAAAAGTTATAGCGTCTACAAAATAGGGGATAGTTTTTGGCATTTTTATTATTCATTTTTTTTTATTAATAATGGCGACGATCTGCGATTTTTATAGTGACTGCGACATTATGGCGGACACATCAGACACTTTTGACACCATTTTGGGACCGTTGTCATTTATACAGTGATCAGTGCTATAAAAATGCACTGATTACTGTGTAAATGACACTGGCATGGAAGGGGTTAAACACTAGGGGGGCGATCAAGGAGTTTAGTGTGTCCTAGGGAGTGATTCTAACTGTGAGGGGGATGGGCTACCACTGACAGCACAGTGATTACTGCTCCCGATGACAGGGAGCAGTAGATCTTTGTCATGTCACTAGACAGAACAGGGAAATAGCATGTTTACATAGGCATCTCCCTGTTCTGCCGCTCCGTGACACAATCGCGGGACACCGGTGGACATCGAGCCTGCGGGACGCGCGGGCACGGTCACACTGTACGTGGCGGGCACGTGCCCACTAGCCCCGCAAATTAAAGGGGATGTACAGGTACGCCCATTTGCCCAGCGCTGCCATTGTGCCGACGTATATCGGCGTGCGGCGGTCGGCAAGTGGTTAACTGACACTGTGCATAGTGTGGTTGATTTTCATGCTTTCGCTAAGGTTTGTTTTTCTGCCGTGGTTAGAAAAGGAGCAGGACTTTGAATTGGCGGTGTGTTATGGCTTGTGGTTTGCTATTCAGGAGCGATAACGTTGGGTCAGGTGTCAAGGTGGTATTGAACATGGTGGAGAGGATGTTGAGAGGAGAGGATGTTGAACATTTCCGACCAAAAGGTGTGGGCTATGGGACATTACCACCAGATGTGTAGATGAGTATCTGGGGCACTACAGCCTCAGAAGCATTGGGAGACGTATTGGGGGAGAAATTTTGATATCCTGGCGGGGACCAGGTACCATCTGGTTAGTACCTTGTAATTAGTTTCAAGGGCCGCTGTGTTTGGGGTGGCTGATTTGGTAGCCTGCCAGATTTGAGCCCAATCTAGTGTGTTTAATTGGAGGTTTGGGTCAGTCTCCCATTTGCTAGTGTAGGGTGGGGGGGGAAGAGGTTGTGTGTGAGAGTAGCTGGGCATACAAATCTGAGATGAGTCCACGTCTGTGAGGGTTGGATTTGCAAGTTTGCTCAAAGGTTGTGAAGCCGATGAGTTTGGGGGAGCATTTTGGGACCAGAAGTGTTTTATTTGTAGGTATCTAAAAGTTTCCATATGTGGAAGATCTTGTGTTTCACGAAGGGTAGGAAAAGGTGTAATATTATGCCGCGTACACACGATCTGGATTTTGGTCGGAAAAAGATAGGACGGCTTTTCCAACGGGATTCCGCTCAAGCTTGCCTTGCATACACACGGTCACACAAAAGTCCTCTGAACTTTCGAACCACCAAGAACGCGGTGACGTACAACACTACGACGAGCCGAGAAAATGAAGTTCAATGCTTCCGAGCATGCGTAGGAATTTTGCGCGTCGGAATTGGTACAGACGATCGCATTTTCGTATAGGAACTTTTTCCGACCGAAAAATTGAGAACATGCTCTCCATCTTTTGCTGGCTGGAATTTGGACAGGAAATGTCCGATGGAGCATACACACGGTCGCATTTTCCGACCAAAAGCTCTCATGGGTCTTTTGCTGGCCGAATTTCTGATCATGGATATAAGTGGATTTGTAAAAATGATGGGCACGTATTAGTCCTGCATTTGACCATGCGAAGAAGGAGGATGGAGGAAGGAGGGGTTGCTGAGGAAGGAGAGGAGGGGATTATGTTGAGATTGGAGACCAAAGCGAATTCTAATGCCGCGTACACACGACCGGACTTTCCGTCAGAATAGATCCATTACCCTTTTCCACTAAATGAAAGCCCAATTTGTCCTGGAAAAAAAACACGGTATAATCCACCTGGATGCACAAAGTAGTTGTGATGATATTTACAGTTTTACTAATACATGTCAAAGTTGCAAAATCGTGCTTAGGCATTAACATTTGTTTTAATCTTAGGCACAAAGGGGTTAAAAAATGCAAAGCGTTCTCTAAATGGCGAATGTACCGAGTGGCTGACCTTCTGGGTTCACAATGTAGCAGGGCAGCTGCTCAGCACAGGACCCGGAAGTCAGTGGAGATCACTGGAGTAGACCCAGATGATATATCGCTCCAGGTGGCAATCCCGCCACTATACCTTCCTTGCACTTGAAAAGGGTGCTGGCTCAGCGTGCAGTAACGATATAAGTGAAAAGTCCCAGGTGGCTGCACTCCAATGCAATCACCTTTATTGACCCATAAAAGACAGTCCATACAGAAAATGGAGGCACAAATAACAGCTTTAGCTAACGCGTTTCACACCCTTATTGGTGCTTAGTCATAGCTAGATCACTCGAGTAGTGGTGTCTACTACACTGATTTCCAGCTTCTAGAAGGATCCCACAGGTATGATATATGCATAGTTACATTATTCCAAGCTGTAACGATGTAATAAATACCATACCTGGAATTCTTCTTTAATCCTGTAGGGGGTGTAAGTATATATTTATCAGGATGGGGCCATCCAGACTTCCACCTGTAATCCAGCTAAAGAGAGCTTGCTGTCACTGCATGTATGGTATGAGCAGGGCACATAGAGAGCAATGTTTTCTATGTTTCCTTGCATTGAGCCTGTGTAGATCAATGCTGATAAATGGTACCTGGTGTGATTGAGCCCTTAACAGAAATGTATTTAAATGAGAGATGCATGTGTAGCACCCTGATGTTTAGGCAGGGTTGCTAGTAAATTTACCTGCCAAGTATAGTTGCCTTGGCCAATTGATAGGAGATCTATTGATTTCACCTTAATTCTTGGAATGGCTTCTTTCACTAGATGGCCGGGTATTTGGTGGCATTAGATAAGACAAGGGCCCTGCAAGGACAGATTAGGTATAGATTGGATATCTCAGCCAATGGGCAGGGATCTTCTTGGGTCCCTTGGCCCGCTGGGAGAGCCTATATATTTGGGTGAGGTCAGGTGATCGGGTTCTGTGCCACCTGGACGGCTGTCTGGGTGGACGTGTGTTGTATTGCCCCGGGCGGCTAGGCCAGAGTCTGAGGCCTATCCTGGGCACATCTGGCTGCCAGGCTGTCCGAGGGGCCTATCTAGAAGCAAGAGAGCAGCGTAGGGTTGGGACTGCGGCTTGCAGTCCAATCAGAAGTGACAATTCTGCCTGGTCGGAGGTAGAGGGGAAGCTGCAGCCACTAAGGGACCATCCGCCTTATTACCAGGGACTACCGTGAGTAGCTGAAGCAAGTACCGGAGCAGTATTCTCACCAACCGGGGATGGTGAAGAATTGGAAAACTTCAGCAGGTGTCAAGCCAGGAACCCAACCAGTGGAGGTGACGCTTGAAGAGCAGCCTTGTGTGCCAAGCCAGAGACCGAGCAGGCCAGTGGGGTGACGCTTGAGAAGTATCTGTGAGGGCCAAGCTAGGGACCCAGCAGGGAAGTAGGGGAGGCGCTTGAGGAAGATACTGAGCGAGAAGGTTGGAAGAGCTCAGGAGATCCAGTGGCAGTGGATCAGAGGGTCTAGGTGATAGACTGGGAGCTCAGTTGAGTGAAGAACTAAAAAGGAGATTGTGGAGGAAGTGAAAGAGTTCATTGTAACCTTTGTTAGAACTGTTCAAGATTGTTGCCATAGGAGACAGCGTGTCTACCCATGTAGATGTGGTGTCCGGCTGGGTGCCTTTCCCTGCATGGTTGTCTACCTATAGAAGCCTCGGTGTCTGCTAATTAACATTGCAACTACTAAAAGGTGTCTTGGCCCTAAACCTCTCTCCCACAGTTCTGTTTAAGAGAAATTAAATCTCTTTGCATTCAAGAAGTGTCTGGTGCCCATTAGTCTACCTTACATTGCACCCACTATGCCCCATAACCCATTCTACACAGAAGGGTGTCAGCTCTCCCTGACTCTGGAGGTCACCATTAGGCCTCTGGGGGTCGGGTCCTTTGCTACACATGGAAATGCAATTCTGCAAAATTGCTGACTCCAATGACAATGTAATCTTCAAACTTTGCTAAGATGTTATAACAAACAAGCTACATGATGTATGTGTATATATATATATATATATATATATATATATATATATATATATATATATATACACACACACACACACACATATACATATACTTTTTGCTGAAGTACATTAACATGCTGCAATGGGTAAGGGTTCCAAGACTTGTAGTGAGGGACCCTGTGATTTCTGATGACAGAACTGAGTCCCCGATGAGGCCGCCAACAGGCAGCTCGTTCTGGCGGCGTTTCACGCTGACCTCACAAAGGGAGACGTTTTTTGGCACCAACAGTTCTGCAAATGGATTCTGTACAGGGTCCACCAAGAGTACAAGTAATTCTGCTTTCCGCCTCGAGATTAAAGTTAAGTGGGGAACTTTCCTCTACAAATATATGATCTGGCAGTTGTATGGCAGCTGATTATTTGACTTTCAAGTCCCATTCCCCCCCAAAAAAAAAAGATATATAAAAAGGGTTTTTTGACTGTTTTTCTTATCGCACAACATGTTGGAAAGAGATCCAGGTGCCTCGCGCCTGTATGCCAGATGGTGTTAACCCTTTGCGGGCCAGAGGGGGCTGGGGCTGCTGCACTTAGCACTACATCTGCCGACATTAATGATCCTCCGAGGGCTATTTATGAAGGTCAGAACTGATATTTTGCCGGTTTGCCGGGAGGAACATTATTTCCAATAGTTCAGCCTGTTTATGCTGTTTTAGGCAATTTCTATACCTCTTTTCTCTATATAATAACCTCATCAAAATTATTTGGCAGATGACTTTGCCAGCTCATAAAAACTTAATAAAGCCATTTTTCTTTAAAAAAAAACATTTTGTCAATAATTTACACCACACTAATCCTGGTGCAAATCATTTCTTTTCTAAAGAGGAAAGCTGGAGAAGTAATCGCCCTCAAGGTGGAGAATTTTTTTTTTTTAAATCAATTTGTAATTTATGTTTGTTATTCTGTTTGCTGTAAACATCCCTTGTGATAACAATAAGCAGTGACAGGTACTCTTTACTGTTGGAATAAACAGACATGCAGTGCAAATCTATAGAAAATCCACAAACAATTCTCAAAATCTAAAAAAGATAGATTTCTTACAATTTTTTTGCATATATTTTAACACCTCCCTACCAATCCTCTGCCACTAATTCATGTGTTTAAACAACCTATAATGTGCATATATGAATGAATGAATAAAAAAAAAATAAATATATATATATATATATATATATATATATATATATATATATATATATATATATATATATATATATATATATATATATATATATATATATATAAGTGCCAATCTTAATCCAAAATCTTAATCTAATTATTGGATTAAGATTTGCACTTTATTTATATCTGCACATTATAGGTTGTTTAACCACTACAGCCCCGGAAGATTTGGCTGCTGAATGACCAGGCCATTTTTTTGCGATTCGGCACTGCGTCGCTTTAACTGACAATTGCGCGGTCGTGCGGCGCAGCACCCAAACAAAGATGACGTCCTTTTTTTTCCCCCACAAATAGAGCTTTTGATTTGGTGGTATTTGATCGCCTCTGCGGTTTTTATTTTTTGCACTATAAACAAAAGAATAGTGACAATTTTGAAAAAAAAAAAAAAACGCAATGTTTTGTACTTTTTGCTATAATAAATATCCCCATTTTTAAAAAAAAAAAAAGCAAATTTTTTTTCTCAGTTCAGGCCGATATGTATTCTTCTACATATTTTTGGTAAAAAAAAAAAAATCACAATAAGCATATATTGATTGGTATGCACAAAAGTTATAGCGTCTACAAAATAGGGGACAGATTTATAGCATTTTTATTATTTTTTTACTAGTAATGGTGGCGATCTGCGATTTTTATCAGGACTGCGACATTATGGCGGACACATCGGACACTTTTGACACATTTTTGGGATCATTGGCATTTATACGGCGATCAGTGCTATAAAAATGCACCGATTACTGTAAAAATGTCACTGGCAGGGAAGGGGTTAACACTAGGGGGCTATCAAGGGGTTAACTGTGTTCCCTGTGTGTGTTTCTAATTGTAGGGGGAAGGGACTGACCTAGAGGAAGTGACGGGTCGTGGTTCCTAGCTAATAGGAACTCACGATCTGTCACGCCTCTCCTCACAGGACAGGGATTTGTGTGTTTACACACACACTTCCCTGTCCTGCCTCTCATGCCCGCGATCGCTCGGCAGCCCTGCTGTGCAGCGGGCGTGGGCGTGCGCCTGCTATCCCGATCTCGCAAACCAATGTATAGCTACGGCGGCTCGTGAGATCATGCCGACCTGCCGCAGTGAAATGACGGCGGCTGGTCGGCAAGGGGTTAAACACATGAATTAGTGGCAGAGGATTGGTAGGGAGGTGTTAACCACTTTAAGACCAGCCTCGTTTTGGATTTTAGGTGTTTACATGTTTAAAACTGTTTTTTTTGCTAGAAAATTACTTAGAACCCCCAAACATTATATATTGTTTTTTTTCTAACACCCTAGAGAATAAAATGGCGGTCATTGCAATACTTTTTTTTGCACCGTATTTGCGCAACGGTCTTCTAAGCGCACTTTTTTTGGAAAAAATTAATAAGACAACAGTAAAGTTAGTCCAATTTTTTTTTATATTGTGAAATATAATGTTACGCCAAGTAAATTGATACCCATCACGTCACGCTTCAAAATTGCGCCCGCTCGTGGAATAGCGTCAAACTTTTACCCTTAAAAATCTCCATAGGCGACGTTTAAAAAATTCTACAGATTGCATGTTTTGCGTTACAGAGGAGGTCTAGGGCTAGAATTATTGCTCTCACTCTACCGGTCGCGACGATACCTCACATGTGTGGTTTGACCACCGTTTTCATATGCGGGCACTACTCGCGTATGCGTTCGCTTCTGCGCGCGAGCTCGTCGGGACAGGGCGCTTTACAAAATTCTTTTTTTTTTTTATTATTTATTTTACTTTATTTTATTTCTTTTTTCACTGTTTTTAAAAAAAAAAAAAATTTGGATCACTTTTATTCCTATTACAAGGAATGTAAACATCCCTTGTAATAGAAAAAAGCATGACAGGTCCTCTTAAATATGAGATCTGGGGTCAAAAAGTCCTCAGATCTCATATTTAGACTAAAAAAAAAAAATAAGTCGTTTAAAAAAATGACACAAAAAAAATTGTGCCTTTAAGAGAAGTGGGCGGAGCCGTCGTAATGACGTCGCTCCGGCCGTCACATGGTATGGAGACGGGTGGGGGCCATCTTAGCCTCACTCATCTCCATACCGAGGAAGTGACAGGACCCGATCGCCTCCGCCGCTACCGACGGCTCCGGTAAGCGGCGGAGGGTGCGGGAGAGCGGCGGGAGGGGGGTGGCACCTCTCCCGCCGCCGATAACGGTGATCCCGCCGCAGAGACCACCATTATCATGTACGGAACCGCCCGCTGAAAAGATGGATACCTCGGTTGTGGCAGCAGCTGCTGCCGTTACCGAGATATCCATCTTCAAAAAAATGACGTATATATACAGTGGGCGGTCCAGAAGTGGTTAAAATATACAAAAAACTGTAATGCCGCGTACACACGAGTGGTTTTACCGTCGAAATAAACTCCGAAGGTTTCTCCGAAGGAACACCGACGGAATTCCATTCAAGTGGTCTTGCCTACACACAATCAAACCAAAGTCTGACCGTCCAGAACGCGGTGACCTACAACACGTACGACGGGACTAGAAAAAGGAAGTTCAGTAGCCAATAGCTTCCGTCTCGTACTTGCTTCAGAGCATGCGTCGTTTTTGGTCCGTCGGAACAGCATACAGACGATCGTTTTTCCCGATAGGAATTGGTTCCGTCGGAAATATTTAGAACATGTTCTATTTCTAGGTCCGTCAGAATTAAAAAAAAAAAAAAAAAAGTCCGATGAGGCATACACACGATCGGAATAGATGATGAAAAGCTTTGGTTTGACTTTTTCTGTCGGACATTCCACTCGTGTGTACGCGGCTTAAGGAGTCCACCATTTTATGATTTTGAAAATTGTTTGTGTGATTTTAGATTTTCTATAGATTTGCGCTGCATGTCTGTTTATTCTGATTGTTTTCTAGTGTTTTACTGGGATTGAGCAGCAGCACTCTTAATTGGAATCCAGAATTATCCATTGGTCTCTGTGGCGCCGATTCCTCTTTCCCTCTTGTGGCTCTCTACTGTTAATAGACCCCAAATCTCTTCTTTGCCTTTAAAAGCCTTGGCTCATACCAAGATCGGTACCATACCATGCTTTTTTTTTCAAACCAGTAATGGTTTGATTACAACCGGTGAAAGCAGAAGTGACTAAATACTCATCACTTTCAGTTTCTTAGACCAGTTCCCTGATCAGCTCTATGGTCAGCGGGGGAAACCACTGTCTGCAGCAGGGGCGGACTGACCATTCGGGCACTCGGGGCCATGCCACTAAGGGGCCCCATCAGGGTTGCCAGCCTCAATAAAACCAGGGACAGTATGGTATTGAAGTGGTTAAATAACAAATATAATATACTGACCTGTTCTGTGCAGTGGTTTTGTACAGAGCTACCCATATCCTTGTCTTCTCAGGTCCACCGCCGGCTCTCCTGGCTCCTCCCTACCGCCGAGTGCAGCTTGCTATGGGGGCACCCCAGCAGGCTCGCTCCCGAGCCACTGCTCTACGTGTCCATTCACACACGGAACACAGCTCGACCCTTTCCCTGCTCTCTCTTCATTGGCTCACTGGCATACGTAGAGAGAGACAATGGCTACCGCAGCTGTCTCAGCAAATAATGGAGGGAGAGACCCAGGAGAGCCGAGGCTCTCGTGCACATTGCTGGATCAAAATGGGGCTCAGGTAAGTTTTAGGGGGGGTGCTGAACACAGAAGTTTTTTTTTTTTATCTTCATGCATACAATGCATGAAGATAAAAAAACCTTGAGCCACTTACAACCACTTTAACCACTTCAGCCCCGTAAGTATTTACCCCCTTCCTGACCAGAGCACTTTTTGAGATTCGGCACTGCGTCACTTTAACTGACAATTGCGCGGTCATGTGACGTTGCACCCACACAAAATTGATGTCCTTTTTTCCCCCACAAATAAAGCTTTCTTTTGGTGGTATTTGATCACCTCTGCGGTTTTTATTTTTTGCGCTATAAACAAAAAAAGAGCGACAATAAATATATAAAAAAACTGATTTCTTTCTCAGTTTAGGCCGATATTCTTCTACGTACTCTTCAAAATATTTTTGGTAAAAATAAAAAAAAAATTGCAATAAGCGTATATTGATTGTTTTGCGCAAAAGTTATAGCGTCTACAAAATAGGGGATAGATTTATGGCATTTTTATTATAATTTTATTTTATTAGTAATAGCGGCGATCTGCTATTTTTATCGTGACTGCGACATTACGGCGGACACATCGGACACTTTTGACACCATTTTGGGACCATTGTCATTTATACAGCAATCACTGCTATAAAAATGCACTGACTACTGTGTAAATGACTCTGGCAGGGAAGGGGTTAAACACTAGGGGGCGATCAAGGGGTTTAGTGTGTCCTAGGGAGTGATTCTAACTGTGGGGGGGGGTGGGCTTCCACTGACATGAAAGCGATCACCGCTCCCGATCACAGGGAGCAGTAGATCCCTGTCATGTCACTAGGCAGAACGGGGAAATGCCTTGTTTACAAAGGCTTCTCCCTGTTATTTCGCTCCGTGACACGATCGTGGGCCTACCCGGTGGACATCGAGTCCGCGGGACCCGCGGGCCCGGAGTATGCGGCGCCCGCGTGCCCACGATGCCGCGATTTGAAGGGGGCGTACCTGTACACCCATTTGCCCAGCCGTGCCATTGTGCCAACGTACATCGTCGTGCGCTGGTCGGCTAGTGGTTAAACCACATAGAATGTATTCTTATTTCAGTCCAGTCTACACATATTTCTCACCATCAAACCCTGAAGAAGGAAGACATTTTTGGCCCCTGAAATGTGTTGGCTCAATTTGATCCTTCATTAGAATAAATTTCTATCTGGACTAATAATCTAAGGTTTGGCGCTTCAGTTTTAGATCCTCTTAGCTTGGGTCACAAAGCCGAATCTTTTAGCAAGTTTAACATCCTCTATGTATGTATGTCCACTGGAGCTCAGCTTTAAGTTATCGTTAAAGTGGTGTTCCAGCCGAAATTATACTTTTTAAATAAAAATACCCCTGTAATACACAAGCTTAATGTATTCTAGTAAAGTTAGTCTGTAAACTAAGGTCTGTTCTGTTGGTTTATAGCAGTAGTTTGTTATTTTATAAACTTACAGCAGGCCGTGGCCATCTTAAGTGTGGGCATCTGAAGCCAGACTGTATTTCTTCCTGGATCTCATCCTTGCAGATCTCGCACATGCTCAGTGCAGCACAAGCAGTGTAATAGGTTTCAGGTCAGGTTTCCATAGCAACGGCAGTGTCAGAGGAAGTTGCCGCCCCTTCCCAGAAGGCATTGGAAACAGGAAATGATGCGATGGGCCACGGCCAGGGAGGAGGAAGTGAAAAATGAATACAGCAGATATACAGTAAGTGCTGAGAAAAAAAATAAAAAAATATCCAATTCGTTTACAGTGCGCAGTTTAGTGAGGGATGCTGAAGAGTTGTAAAAGTGGGTGGAACTCCACTTTAAGTTATCGTTAATGTAAGGTGACCAGATTTTTAAAATTAACTGGGGACATATTTTTTTTTTACTAGTAACGGTGGCAATCAGTGACTCCGCCGCCCGCCTCACAGCCTGTTAGGTCCTACTCTCAGGGCCCCGCCTACTACTGGGTGGGAAGCGGAGGAAGATCACTCCACCAGGGAAGGCAAGGAGATAAGCAGGCAGGCGGCTGGCCGGGACTTGAGCCAAGGCAGAAGAACATGCAAGCGGGGCTAAATGGGCATGCACCCAAAACTGAAGAAATATTCCCTCCACTCCGACCAGCACATGATCATCAGAAAGGGGCACAGATAATGGGAAAAATATACCCCCTAAGCTAGTAAGATTATTTTTTTAAAATTCTGCACTGACTGTCTTTGAAATTGCCCCAGCCCCTGTTCAAATCCAATCCGGGGACAAAACTGGGGACAGACTTGGTCCGGGGACAGTGTCCTCAATCCAGGCACTGTCCCCAGAAACCGGGGATGTCTGGTCACCCTACGTTAATGTCCATAATTTCATGTCACCTGTGAACGGTAAAAGATTGTTGCATTTCCCCAGTAGTGAATGAAGTCATATTTTCGGAAATCCCTCCAATGTGCATTTCATATCCCAGGCCTTTAGGATTGTCATACCAAGACGATATGAATATCATGAGCTCAACTACTGTATCTAAGGTGACCTGTTGTTCCTCTGACTGAGGATTGCCAGAAGCTGCAATAGTCAGGAAACCGAGTATCTCTATAGGTTTGCTCATACACAATTTCACTTTTGCAGCTGGTTCGTTTCAAGATTGCACACCGGTTAGAAAGCCATCGGCCATAGAGAAAACACCTGCACAAAGGTCTGTATAACTTGTATATATTCTGTTTTATCCACTATATGAGGCCTTGAGATATTGTCTCTTACCAGTGTTAATTTTGGCAGCAAATTTTCGATTTAGTTTTAGTCTAATGCCCCGTACACACGGTCGGATTTTCCAATAGAAAACGTGTGATAGGACCTTGTTGTCGGAAATTCCGACCGTGTGTAGGCTCCATCACACATTTTCCATAGGAATTTCCGACAGACAAAGTTTGAGAGCAGGATATAACATTTTCCGACAACATAAGAGGCAGGTGCCTCAGGCGCTATACCAAGATGTGGGCCAAAAGGAGCAGGACCAGCAACCTATGCTGATGAGGCGGTTCACAGCTCATGGAGGGGGCACTTTTTGGTATTTTTTGTCTGTGGAGCTAAAGGACCGTGTTCCAGTACTGCCAATGCCTCATAAATTTTCACTTGTCATTAGGCCCCTTTCACACTGGGGTGGGGGTCGGCGTCGGCAGTAAAGAGCCGCTATTGTAAGCGGCGCTTTACCGTCGGTTAGCGGCCGCTAGCGGGGCGGTTTTACCCCCGCTAGCGGCCAAGAAATGGTTAAAAACCACCGCAAAGCGCCTCTGCAGAGGTGCTTTGCCAGCGGTATAGCCGCGCCGTCCCATTGATTTCAATGGGCAGGAGCGGTGGAGGAGCGGTATACACTCCGCTCCTTCACCGCTCCGAAGATGCTGCTAGCAGGCCTTTTTTTTACCGTCCTGCCAGCACATTGCTCCAGTGTGAAAGCACTTTTTTTTCCCACAAATAGAGCTTTCCTTTTGTGGTATTTGAAAACCTGTGCGGTTTTTATTTTTTGCGCTAAACCAAAAGAAGAGCGACAATTTTGAAAAAGAAAACTATAGTTTTTACTTTTTGCTAGAATAAATATCTAAAAAAAAATGTAAAAAAACAAATTTCTTCCTCAGTTTAGGCCAATATATATTCATACATACATATACAACAATACATATTGTTGGTAAAAAAAAAAAAAGAACCCTATTAGCATATATTGATTGGTTTGCGCAAAAGTTATCACGTCTACAAAGTAGGGGATAGATTTATGGCATTTTCATTATTATTATTATTTTTTTTTTTACTAGTAATGGCGGTGATCTGCGATTTTTAGCAGGACTCGACATTGCGACGAACAGATTAGACACTTTTGACAATTTTTTGGGACCAGTGACATTTCTACATATTTTTGGTAAAAAAAAAAATAAAAAAAAATCCCTATTAGCATATATTGATTGGTTTGCGCAAAAGTTATCACGTCTACAAAGTAGAGGATAGATTTATGGCAGTTTTATTATTATTATTTTTTTTTTTTTTTACTAGTAATGGCGGTGATCTGCAATTTTTAGCGAGACTGCAACATGGCGACGAACAGATTGGACACTTTTGACATTTTTTTTGAGACCAGTGACATTTATAAAAACGCACTGATTTTTGTATAAATGACACTGGCAGGGGAGGGGTTAACACTAGGGGGCGATCAAAGGGTTCACTGTTCCATAGGGACACGCATTCTAACTGTGGGGGGAGGGGACTGACAGGGAGTAGAGGTCACTGTTCCTAATCACTAGGAACAGACAATCTCACTCTCCCCCCCTGACAGAACGGGGATCTGCTTTGTTTACACTGGCAGATGCCCGTTCTGCCTCTCTGTGGAGCGATCGCGGGTGGCGGCCGCTGATTGGCTCCCCCCGCTAGCGAATAGGCACGCGCACCCACGGAATGCCGTGTAGGCGTCTGACCTACAATGATGGCAATTCGCGCAGGAGAGCCAACCTGCCGCAGTACAACTGCGGCGGCTGGTCAGGAACCGGTTAAAGGAGAATTATACAAAAAAAAAAAAATTTAGTTAAACCCACAAGCGCTTTTTTTACCACTACTATTCCTTTATATTGGCTTTTGAAATTTTACAAATGCAGCAATTTAGAAATCAGATGAAAGGTTTAACACCGTGAAACACTTTTTGAGAGATAAAAAGTGCATTTTATATACATCTATATAGATCAGAGCAAAATGAGGGACAAATGAGGAGGAAAGAGGGACAGAGGGACATTGCTCCAAATCAGGGACAGTCCCTTTGAAACAAGGGACAGTTGGGAGCAATGCATATTAGACACGTGCAATTCGTTTAGTTCCGAATTCGTTTTTTAACGAATTTTGACAAATTCGTTAATTTCGAAATTTCGGAATTTCTGAAATTTCCTGAATTTCCGAATTTAGAATTTCGGAAATTACGAATTTAGAATTTTCAAATTTCCGAAAATTTGAAATTACAGAAATTCAAAATTCGAATATTCGAAATTCGAATATTCGAAATTTCATAAATTTAAAAATTTGGAAATTTGGAAATTTGAAAATCCAAGAATAAGAATGAAAATCTGAAAATTCAAAGGAATAAAAATCGGAAAATTCGAAAACCCAAAAATCTGAAATAATAACCAACTAATAATAAATATTATATTATAGGTATTGGTTTTTCCCTTTCAAATTTGGCTGTTAGTGACCGTAATGAGTACGAATTTATCCGAAGTTATGAATTATCTGAAATAACGAATGCCGAACAGCCAAATTTGAAAGGAAATTCCAATACCTATAATTTAATAGTTAGTTATTATTTCAAATTTTACTGATTTTCTTTTTTTTCAGATTTTTGAATTTCCAAAAATCTGAAAATTCAGAAATTTGGAATTCGAAAGAATCTGAAACTTCGGAAATTTGAAAATTAGGAAATTCGAAAATTCGAAATTTGAAAATTCAGAAATTCAGAAATCTGAAAATTCGAAAATTCAGAAATTCGGAAATCTGAAAATTCGACAGTTCATAAATTTGAAAATCTGAATTTTCGAAAAAAGCAGAAAAACGAATGAAACGAAAACGAACAATTTTTTTGTCAGTGCACATGTCTAATGCATAAGAAAGTCAATAATGTCATGATGAGCATCCATACCCCTTTTTATGTATCGGCAGCTGTGAGATAGAGGCTCCCCCGCCCACAGCTCATTGCGCAGCCAATCAGCTAACTTCCAGGTTCAAACAGAATAAGGTTAAACCAAACCTCATCCCAGCTTCTAATACATAAAGAAATTGCAGCATCACCCTTTTTGTAGATTTGGATTGACCTACACATTCATTACAGCAAATTGGTTAGTTAAAGAGGAACTGCAATCTGCTCACATAATGTGTAATAAAAACATCTTTGCCATTCTGAAGCTTCCCTCCAACCACTTTGCATATTATTTTATATATACTGTGATTCTGTACTTGCCAAATATGATGCAGAAATCTCCCTCCACTGTGTCTGGCTGCAGCCATTTTAACTGTGGGCAGCTGAAGCTGCTGCCTGTTCACTTCCTGGATTTACACAGACACACACCTCCAGCTCTGCATCTCTCATTGGCCCTCTTATGACTCACCCCCCCCCCCTCCCCTTCCTGGCAAACACTCAGGAGAGTGAGAGAGAGAGAGAGAGCTGTGTATGATGTCATAATCCTAGGCCAATGACCAGACAAGAAACAGGAAGTGAGCTGTATAAGGGATTTACTGGCAGAAAAAAAAATGTTTTACTATCCAAAGTTAAAACAACAACAAGGGCAGAATAGATGGAAAGTTGAAAAAAATTACTGAAGGTCCACTTTAAGAACTTATCTTCCCCTGCAATTCTCCCTCTGTACCTATCCACTGTAAAAAAAAAAAAAAAAAAAAGCTAAACAGAGCCTTGAACTCTTCGGTTTCAGAAGCTATTACTGGTTTCCCGAAGCAATCCCATTTTCACCAAGCAAATAAACAGAAAGTCTGTCTGCAATGACTGAGCAAAAGAGATGAGAACTGTTGATGGGGTGTTCTGGTTGGACAATACCGCCCTCCAATGTTGAGATTATATTACTGCACCCTTGTGTCTTGTGTCCTTGTGTTCCATATACACTATATTACGAAAAGTATTGGGACGCCTGCCTTTACACGCACATCTACTTTAATGGCATCCCAGTCTTATGCCCCGTACACACGGTCGGATTTTCCGACGGAAAATGTGTGATAGCACCTTGTTGTCGGAAATTCCGACCATGTGTGGGCTCCATCACACATTTTCTATCGGATTTTCCGACACACAAAGTTGGAGAGCAGGATATAAAATTTTCCGACAACAAAATCCGTTGTCGGAAATTCCGATCGTGTGTACACAAATCCGACGGACAAAGTGCCACGCATGCTCAGAATAAATAAAGAGATGAAAGCTATTGGCTACTGCCTCGTTTATAGTCCCGACGTACGTGTTTTACGTCACTGCGTTCAGAACGATCGGATTTTCCGACAACTTTGTGTGACCGAGTGTATGCAAGACAAGTTTGAGCCAACATCCGTCGGAAAAAATCCTAGGATTTTGTTGTCGGAATGTCCGAACAAAGTCCGACCGTGTGTACGCCCTATTAGTCCGTAGGGTTCAATATTGAGTTGGCCCACCCTTTGCCGCTATAACAGCTGAATACGGGTCACGGGAGTGCAGAACAAAGTGTACTCCTGCGACCTACAGAAAAAATTTTCCCTTTAACGGAAATATGCACCGTTCACAGCATTCATTGTTGCAAGTGACCATTTAAATCAAAAGTCTGTATCACTTACTGCCACACCCAGACATGAATGTAACAGAGTTTACAATACAGTAGCTTTCCTCAAAGAGGCAATAGTCCTTTAATTTCTGATTAGAGCATTTAGAGATTCAGCTTAACAATTTGCTAAAAATTGTTTCATTAACCCCTTCCTGCTGACCGTGCAGTGTGCACACACGAGCGGCCTCACAGAAGTGGGCTTTTTTCTGCGGGGCCGCATATATGCATATCTCCCTTTGTGCTGGGAGTGCACCGCACAGCGCGCTCCCGGCACAGAGACCGGGCTCTCTACCAAGACCCCCGGGTCTCGTACTAATGATCGGGACACGGGACTGTCGGTTCTGGGTTACCTGATCACTGTGATGGCCTCTGATTGGCTGATTGAGATAGGATATGTAAAAAAAAAGTCAAATAAAGAGTAAAGAAAAAAAATAACAAGATCAAGGTTTGGCAGGGTTAGGTTCAGGGTCAAAGATCACGGTCAGCATATTTTGGGTAGAATTTAAAGCGTAACTCCACTTTTGTTGAGAAAAAAATACTCCCCTCTGGGTGATCCATGTACATTGCAAGGATTTTAACAAACTTTGTTTCAGATTCTTACCTTTTTGTTATTCTGAAGAAATCTCTGTGTGTTTGTCTGTCTCCCATGTGGGAAAGTGAGTCTAATGGGAGTGGTTTCATAATTATCAATCAGCTGCTGCACCTGCATGGCTCTAATGAGGAAAGCAGCTGGGACTGCATCCCTTTAGACGTGATTTCCTATTGTAAGTGGCTCACCAAAAACGACATTTTTGTTGCAGGGGATGCCTGAAATCTGACTTGTATCTTAGGCCCCTTCCACACTGGGGAGTTTTTCAGGCATTTTAGCGCTAAAAATAGCGACTGTAAAGCGCCTGAAAAGCGCCTCTCATGCCTCCCCAGTGTGAAAGCCCCAGTGACTTCACACTGGGGCGGTGAGCATGCGAGACGGGAAAAAAAGTCCTGCAAGCCGCATCTTTAAAACTAGCAGCGCTTTACCGCTAACGCACCTCCGCCCCAGTGTGAAAGTAGCCTTAGTGACTTACGCCGCATACACACGATTGGAATTTCTGACAACAAATGTTCGATGTGAGCTTGTTGTCGGAAATGTGTAGTCTCCATCGGACATTTTTTGTTGGAATTTCCAACCAACAAAATTTGAGAGCTGGTTCTCAAATTTACCGACAACAAACTCCGTTGTCGTAAATTCCGATCGTGTGTACACAATTCCGACACACAAAATTCCACGCATGCTCGGAATCAAGCAGAAGCTATTAAACTGCCTATTGAACTTCCTTTTTCTAGTCCCGTCGTATGTGTTGTACGTCACCTCGTTCTTGACGTTCGGAAATTCCAACAACATTTGTGCGACCGTGCGTATGCAAGACAAGTTTCAGCCAACATCCGTCGGAAATAAATCCACAGTTTGGTTGTTGGAAATTCCGATCGTCTGTACTGAGCATTAGACTTCTGGGAAACTTGGTGAGCCAATCACACAAGCAGGAAATGATGATGTTTCTGGGGGGCGTTCTGTACATTATCTGTCTACAGAACACCTCCAGGTTGCCATGTCACATTTACGGAAAATTACAGTGGCTGCAGATTGATAAGGATAGGTCATTTTTAATAACCTTCAATTACAATATGACTCGAGTTGCAATTGTATACGGTATATTATTTTTTCCTTTGTTTGCTATTTTTTTCCCCACGAAAATGGAGTTACCCTTTAGGCTGGGTTCACACCTAAGACGGATTCCTCTCACAGCTGGGGTCCGGTGCATCCTGGTTCACTGTTTCAGGTCTGATTTCAGCCTGAATTTTGGGCTGAATTTGGACCTGAAACAGGCCAAAAGATGCACAGCGTATTTCTGCAACACACAAAGGACCTGCTGCGGAGATATGTGAACCATAAAGAGCTGGTCAAAATCCCCTGCTATTGTGAATTGGATGTTTGGATGCCGCATCCAGTTCGCAATGGTGTGAATCCAGCCTTACAATTTTTTTAAATTGGTATCAGTGTCAGTTAGTGTCAGTGTTAGCAGTGGTGGCTGGTGCTTAAAATTTTTGGGGGGATGCAAAAACATTTTTTTTAAAAAATCATCGATTGCTGCCACTGTGCCCATTAAACGCTGCCAGTGTGACCATTATATGCTGCCAGTGTGCCTTTGAATGCCCCCAGTGCCTGCTCGCCGTCTGCCCAGCACTTACCCTGTCTTGGTGGGGCAGCGGGTGACAGCAACGAGTGGGGTCCTTCGTGCGTCTCCTACCGACCTCATCTTCCGTCCTCTCCTCCTGATAGGCGTCCAATAGCAGCGCCTGTGTTTCAGCCAATTAGGTGACAGGTAACAGATCTGAGCACCTGACTGGCGCAGAGGCGGTTTACTGTGAGGAAAGCGAATATTCATTTGCTTTTCTAACACAGCTGAGTGCGCCCAACATGGCGCTCGCAGGTCACCTTTTTTGACGCCTTTTAGAGCCTATGGCTCTAATCAGGTGCTTCAAAAACACTCCGTAATTCAGGCATCCGGCGCCCGAAAAGGGGCCAGGTACCTGAATAGGGGTTGGCAGCGGCAGCCATAGATAGATTCATGCAATGCATCAATCTATCTATTGGTGATAGAGGGGGTGGCTGGAGAGAGGGGGCGGACCACCACTGAGTGTCAGTATGTTTTAGCCAGGATTTTTAAAATAATGCAAAATGCGCACCATTGTTTCTGGGCTTTACTACAGGTACAAACAACAACTAACCTACACATAATGTATAAATCATCCTGGTCACCATGCCTTCATTTTAACATCCTGTTAACAAGACACTGTCCACAAGGGGTTAATCTCCGGCCACTACATGCTTACTACATGCTTCTTCTAGGAATATAGACTGTTCATCATGATTTGTGATTTGATCTTGCAGGAAGATAAAAGCCATTTCTTTTGAAGATTATCACAAAATTTGGAGTGGAATAGCTACATCCACCGATCCTGAGAATTTACAAGCTGCAGGTAAGATAAACAGGGGCCTGCAAACTCGCAATGTTTTTTTTTTTTAGACTTACCATATTTTATTTCTATCATTTTGCTCACAGGAAAGTAGTTTGTGTGATATAAATTGAAAAGGATCAGAGTTTTGTCTGCAGTGTCTTGTATGACCAGTAGATGTCACTGTTGTTCCAGGAAACAACACAGTGTTTGAAATTCAAACTTCTGAAACTTTGGGATATTGGTTTAGTACATTTTTTTTTTATTATTATTATTATTGTGATCATGACAAAAAAAAATAAGAAAAAATGTATTTATTTTACTTAAAGCAGAACTTAATTGTCAAATATCCACTTGACGCCAATTGATGTACCGGTACGTCGCTTGACTTCAAGTGGTTGTACCGGGATGATGCCTGTGACTGTAGGCATCATCCCAGTACTGTTTATCAGAGGCGGCGCTCGGCTTGCTTGTAATAGCAATCAGAGTGGCTAACTAGCCGCTTGATCGCTGATACAAACATCAGGAGGGGACGTCCCTCCCCCCTCCTGCCGCCTTCCACGACTCGCTCGAGCTCTCCTGTCCCACCGAGAGACCCGAGCAACCAGCCAGTTTGTCCGCCGGCCACGGCCGTCTTTAACACAGAGGAAAAAGGGGCAGCTGCCCTGGGCCTAGTCATTGTTGTGGTGCCCAAAGCAGCGGCCCCTTGAGCCTGCACTGCCTGCAAATATTGGATTTGGGAGGGCCCAAGAAAATGTTTACCCAGGGTCCAATCAATATTAAAGATGGCCCTGTCGCCGGCTCTCCGGACACCCGAACAAAACCGGGATTGGCTTTGATCGTGTCTTCATAGCGGTGAACTGACATCACCTCCAGTTTATCGGAATGTCATTGATGTTTTGAATGCTTTTAAGTGCAGAGGAGTGATTTGTTTTTTTTTTTACCCCAGATCCCTACATAAAGAGTACCCGTCACGTGCCTATTGCTGTCACAAGGATGATTACATTTCTTGTGACAGCAGTAAAAGTGATAAAGGGTTTTGCACAGAGTGCCCCCGATCCTCCTTTTCTGGGGTCCCCCCGGCGGCGCTCCTGGCTCCTCCTCTTCGGCGAGTGCCCCCACGGAGATCCGATTTCCATGGGGGCACCCGTGCGGGTGCGCTCCCCAGTCCTGCTGCTGTGTCCATTGACCCAGAAAGCAGGACTCAGCCTCGTTCCCGGCTCCCAAGTCACTGGAGTTGAATAAGAGCAGCGGGAGCCATTGGCCAATCTATCCAATGAGGACCAGAGACAGCGGCTGGAGCATAGAATGTATTAAGGTGAAAAACCTCAAGACTTTACATAACATAATGCTTCCAGTGGTATATTTACCAAACCAAAAGGGAGCAAATAAGCGAAGTTCAGTGTTAGGGTTTACATACACTTCAAATTGTACAAGTTTCAACCTCAGAACACTGCTCGACAATCCATTTTTTATTTTTTTGGCAGGGCATAAAGGTCTCAAATCCAAAACACAGTACAAGCAAACCAATGAAACTAGTACTGCAAACAAACAGTAAGTAGAAAAACACGCAACTGAATAAACACACAGCTGTTCAGAATCATTATATTCATATCATCCAGTCTTCAAGCCAGCCAGCAGTTGGAGCTTTACTCCCCTTTTCTATATTCTGCTATTGGTATGCCCGACAAAGTTAACTGGAAAGCAATCCACTCTTGTTGTGCCTCTTTAGGTAAACCATGGTGCTCGTTGAATCCTTGGCTGTGTATTAAAAGTATTTGTAAAACAAATACTGTGTGTGTGTATAATAACCACTTGAGCTCTGGAAAATGTTATCCCCCTTCATGAACAGACCCTGTACTACTTTAACTGGTAATTGCAGGGTCATGCAACACTGTACCCAAATTACTCAAATAGAGCTTTTGGTTGTATTTCGGCACCGATGAGGTGGCACTGATGAGGTGGCACTGATGGGCACTGATAGGCAGCACTGATGGGTGGCACTGATAGGCAGCACTGATGGGTGGCACTGATAGGTGTTGATAGGTGGCACTGATGGGCATTGATAGGTGGCACTGGTGGGCACTGAAAGGCTGCACTGATGGGTGCTTATGGGTTGCACTGATAGACGGCACTGCTAAGCATTGATGAGCACTGAAAGGCGGCATTGATGGGCACTGATGGCTGGCACTGATAGGCATCACTGGTAGCACTGGCAGGCATTTTTCTTTGGCACTGATTGGCAGCTGCCTGGGCACTGATTGGCATTTTCCTGGTGGTCTAGGGTGGCATACCTGGTGGTCCAGTGTGGTGGCCATCCATGGTGGTCCTGGCGGCATCCTGGTGGTCCTGGGTGGGCATCCGAGAGGGGGGGGGCTGCACTGATAAACAATCAGCACAGACCCCCCTTGTCAGAGGAGCAGCTGATCGGCTCTCCTCTACTCACGTCTGTCAGACGCGAGTGAGGAAAAGCCGATCAACGGCTCTTCCTGTTTACATGGTGATCAGCCGTGATTGGACACGGCTGATAACATGGAAAAGGGTCTCTGTCAGAGACTCTTTACCTAGATCTGAGTTGCGGTGTGTCAGACTGATACGCCGCAACAACGATCGCTGCGATGCGCCCCCCATTTTGCTATATGATGGGCGGCAAGTGGTTAAAAATGCTGAAAAACGTGGCTATTTGGCATTTATCAGTGTTTTTGAGCCAGAAGCTTTTGTGTGAGTATAGTCTTGCTTAAAAAAAAAAAACTAAAAAATGCTGAAAAACGCTACTGCAAAAACGCTGCAAAACTCATTCTACAGCCACAGCTTTCTACAGCTAACGCTACTGGCGTTTTTATAACGTCCAGTGTGCATGAGGCCTAAGTGTATATAAATTGATTTGCATGAAAATTATTTTGTCTACTAAGTATGGTCTACTGTATATACTGTAATTTTTATTTATTTGTTTTTTTATACTAGAAATCAGCGACTTATAGTGGGACTGTGATAGTGCAGCGTGCAATCTGACATTAACTGACACTTTGTGGGAACTGACTAATGCCAACTGACATCTCCAGTGACACTAATACAGTGATCAGTGCTAATACTATACATCAGTGTTTCTCAACTTCAGTCCTCAAGGCGCCCCAACAGGTCATGTTTTCATGCTTGCCATTATTTTGCACAGGTGATTTTATCAGTTTAACTGCCTTAGTAATTACCACAGGCGTTTCATCCGAGGGAAATCCTGAAAACATGACCTGTTGGGGGCGCCTTGAGTTGAGAAACACTGCTATACACTGTCACTGTACTAACGACACTGGCTGGGAGGGGGTTAACATCTAGGGCAATCAAGGGGTTAATTGTGTGCCTAACAATATGTAATATGTTCTGCCTTTTACTACAGATTGATTTGTTTCTTTTCCCTGATTTGCAGGGAAAAGAAACAAAGCGAACGTTCTCTGTGTACAGAGTTCTGTGTTGGTTGTCAACACAGGGCTCTGGGCTGTGATTGGCCATGGCCGGGATCTGCTGACAAACTTGCGTTGTGCCACATCACAGGGGAGTAAGCAGGCGGGGTGTATGCTGTGTACGTTGCTGTGCCTGTAGGAGACGGCCCATTCGCAGTACAGTGAAACCTTGGTTTATGAGTAACGCGGTTAACGAGCATTTTGAAAGACGATCAACTTTTTTGACAAAAAACCTGACTCGGTTTGCGAGTGTCGTCTCGCAAGACGAGCAGAATTCAAGCCAATGGGGTGTGCAGTACTGCATTTGGCCAGAGGTGCGGGGGCGCCGGTGACACGCGGAACGGTTCGGATCCGTTCGGAAATACTTGGAATCACTCGGAAATACTCCGTTCCCGAGTGTTTTTGAGCCTATCCGAGGGTTTCTGAGCTCAGCCGAGCTGTCCCAGAGTTTTTCCGAGGCTCTCCGGCGCCCCCCCCCCACCTCTGGCCACATGTGGTATTGCATGTAATAGAAGTCAATGCAGAACGAATTATCTTCATATCCATTTGACTTCTATGGGGAAACTCGCTTTGATATGCGAGTGCTTTGGGTTACAAGCATTCTCCTGGAACGGATTATGCTCGTAATCCAAGGTTCCACTGTATATGTACTGTGGCAGGTCAGCAAGCGGATAAATAACCAACCAAAATACAATCGTCACTGAACGCTTTTAGTGCTCTCATTCAGACAGGCGATTAACCCCATCCTTCACGCAGAGGTGCTGGCGAATGTGTGTGCGTTCACCTCAGTGCTGCATGCAGGCAGCCCATAGAACTGCATGCACAGGAATGGGTGCACGGGTCCAGACGCAGACACCTGCGGCTCCGAGGTGGATGCACACACATCTGCCAGCAACTCCGTACTGAGGACATAATTAATCACCCGTCTGAATGAGCCCTTAAGCCTCGGCACCAAATTGTTTTGATCTACTACAAAATGCTCATCATATTTTGTTTTTTGCATCAATAGATACAACATCCTTACCCATGGGCTTATTGATGATAGAACAGGAGTGATTCCACCCATACAGCTGGGGAGCAAGGAAGACCCTCACAACTGTGTGTTCTGCAGGTTGTCCGGTATGTACTGTTATATTTATCAGGGTGGTGCAAATCCTCCTGCAGTCCGAGGTATGGTGAATGTTCATACATACACTACCGTTCAAAAGTTTGGGGTCACCCAAACAATTTTGTGTTTTCCATGAAAAGTCACACTTATTCACCACCATACGTTGTGAAATGAATAGAAAATAGAGTCAAGACATTGACAAGGTTAGAAATAATGATTTGTATTTGAAATAACATTGTTTTTACATCAAACTTTGCTTTCATCAAAGAATCCTCCTTTTGCAGCAATTACAGCATTGCACACCTTTGGCATTCTAGCTGTTAATTTATTGAGGTAAGCTGGAGAAATTGCACCCCACGCTTCTAGAAGCAGCTCCCACAAGTTGGATTGGTTGGATGGGCACTTCTGGCGTACCATACGGTCAAGCTGCTCCCACAACAGCTCAATGGGGTTCAGATCTGGTGACTGTGCTGGCCACTCCATTACCGATAGAATACCAGCTGCCTGCTTCTGCTGTAAATAGTTCTTGCACAATTTGGAGGTGTGTTTAGGGTCATTGTCCTGTTGTAGGATGAAATTGGCTCCAATCAAGCGCTGTCCACTGGGTATGGCATGGCGTTGCAAAATGGAGTGATAGCCTTCCTTATTCAGAATCCCTTTTACCCTGTACAAAGCTCCCACCTTACCAGCACCAAAGCAACCCCAGACCATCACATTACCTCCACCATGCTTAACAGATGGCGTCAGGCATTCTTCCAGCATCTTTTCATTTGTTCTGCGTCTCACAAACGTTCTTCTTTGTGATCCAAACACCTCAAACTTGGATTCATCCGTCCACAACACTTTTTTCCAGTCTTCCTCTGTCCAATGTCTGTGTTCTTTTGCCCATCTTAATCTTTTTCTTTTATTGGCCAGTCTCAGATATGGCTTTTTCTTTGCCACTCTGCCCTGAAGCCCAAAATCCCGCAGCCGCCTCTTCACTGTAGATGTTGACACTGGTGTTTTGCGGGTACTATTTAATGAAGATGCCGGTTGGGGACCTGTGAGGCGTCTGTTTCTCAAACTAGAGACTCTAATGTGCTTATCTTCTTGCTTAGTTGTGCAACACGGCCTCCCACTTCTTTTTCTACTCTGGTTAGAGCCTGTTTGTGCTGTCCTCTGAAGGGAGTAGTACACACCGTTGTAGGAAATCTTCAATTTCTTTGCAATTTCTCGCATGGAATAGCCTTCATTTCTAAGAACAAGAATAGACTGTCGAGTTTCAGATGAAAGTTCTCTTTTTCTGGCCATTTTGACCGTTTAATTGACCCCACAAATGTGATGCTCTAGAAACTCAATCTGCTCACAGGAAGGTCAGTTTTGTAGCTTCTGGAAGGAGCTAGACTGTTTTTAGATGTGTGAACATGATTGCACAAGGGTTTGCTAATCATCAATTAGCCTTCTGAGCCAATGAGCAAACACATTGTACCATTAGAACACTGGAGTGATAGTTGCTGGAAATGGGCCTCTATACACCTATGTAGATATTGCACCAAAAACTAGACATTTGCAGTTAGAATAGTCATTTACCACATTAGCAATGTATAGAGTATATTTGTTTAAAGTTAGGACTAGTTTAAAGTAAGCTTCATTTAAAAGTACAGTGCTTTTCCTTCAAAAATAAGGACATTTCAATGTGACCCCAAACTTTTGAACGGTAGTGTATGTAGCAAGGTCTCTGGCCTTGTCCAGTCTAATGAGAACTTTGCTGACATCCTTCTGTATGTGGTGGGTTGTGAGGCATAGTGGGTGCAAGGTGGACAAAGTTATTGGGCGCCAGACACTTCTTGGGTGTAAAAGAGGTTTTATTTCTCTTAACAGTCCTTTTTATACTTTTGGGGGAAAGAGGGTTAGGGCCAGGACACCCTTAAGTAGTTGCAGATTCAATTGGCAGACTCCGAGACTTCAGTAGGAGGACAGCCGTTCAGGGAAAGGCAAAAAACAAAAAAGAGAGGGCGCACCGGCCTTGTGCATTATCTTTAAAAAGGTTCATTAAAACAGAAAACGTAAAAGTACTACTCACAAGGGTAGATAAAAATCACTCATAATAGTCAAATGATGGTAGCAGTCTCCAGACCTATGGACAAGACGTGCAGAGCCTCTGAAGAAGAAGGTGCTACCTTCGAAACGCGTCAGCCAGCAGCGGTCTGCACGTCTTGTCCATAGGTCTGGAGACTGCTACCATCATTTGACTATTATGCGTGATTTTTATCTACCCTTGTGAGTAGTACTTTTACGTTTTCTGTTTTAATAAACCTTTTTTAAAGATAATGCACAAGGCCGGGTGCGCCCTCTCTTTTCTGTTTTTTGACTGTATGTTAGGATTTCCCTATCCTTGAGGGCAGCAAGGCTGAAAGCTACCATCCATCGAGAACTTTGAACTGTCGGGCTTACACATTTATGCGCAAGAGTTTTTGTTTTGTTTTGTTGCTCAGGGAAAGGCCCCAGCAAGGCGCCACATCTGCACATGCAGGAATGCTGTCTCCTATAGCAACAGTCTTTAACAGTTCTTAACTCAAACGTAACAGTTCCTTCAGCTTCACTACAACTGCCTCTTGTAGTTCTTCAACACTGAGCTCCTGGTCTCTCATCAGACCCACTGAATCCCTTGAGCTCCTCCAATATTTATGGTGGTATCTCCCTCAAGTGTCACCCCCGCTTCCCTGCTGGGTCCCTAGCTTGGCACTCCAGATACTTCTCAAGCTTCACCCCTGCTGACAAGGCTGCTCTGCAAGTATCACCTCCGCTGGTTGGGTCCCTGACTTGATCACCGCCTGAAGTTTCCCGATTCTCCACCGTGCCCTTTCGGTGAGAACACTGCTCCGGTACTTGCTTCAGTTACTCACTGTGGTCCCTGGTAAAGGCGATTGGTCCCTTTGTGGCAACAACTTCCCTTCTATCTCCAACCACTGACTGGTTCTCCGGCCGGCCGAACTGTCACTTCTGGTTGGACTGCAAGCCGCAATCCCAACCCTACGCTGCTCTCTTACTTCTGGATAGGCCCTCAGACAGCCTTGCAGCCAGATGCCCCCGGTATAGGCCCAATCTCTGGACTAGCAGCCCGGGGCACACGACACACATCCACCCAGGTGGCACAGAACATAGATCACCTGACTCCACCCGAATATACCATATAGGCTCTCCCAGCAGAGATTCAAGAAAACCCCTGGCCATTGGCTGAGATACGTCATATACCCATAACCTGACCTTGATTTGTCATCCTCATATCTAGTACCACCAAGTGCCTGGCCACCTAGTGGAAGAGAGAAGCACGATCAGGCCAAGCTTAGGGAGAAATCTATGGATCTCTAACAATTGACCAGGGTAACTACTCCTAGCAAGTAAATTTGTGAGGAGCATCCCTGCCTAAACCCCAGGGCGCTACACATTATATTTAAATGAAAAAAGTCATAGATATCATGTAGTACTGTTCTAATTAAAAGAGGTCAAAGGTCGTAAAAAAAATATAAAGGCTATAAATTTCTAGCTAGCGGCCTGGTTATACTTGGATTTATTATAGTCACAGACCTGAAACAAGTTATCAGCAGCCAAAATTCCAATTTTATATATACACAATACAGAATACTTTATTAATCCCAAAGGGAAATTGGGAATATACACACATGACTTAACATTATGGCTACCCACCATAACCCTTTGAGGCATGGACTCCACTAGACCTCTTAAGGTATACTGCGGTATCTGGCACCAAGCCGTCAGTAGCAGATCTTTTAAGTCCTGGAAGGTGTTAGGTGGGGTCTCCATGGATCGGAAAATTTGGAAAATTTGGAGGCCAAGTCAAACGCCTGAAAATCATTGTTCCTCAAACCATTCTTGAATTCATCAGACCAGGCCACCTCCTTCCATTGCTCTGTGGTCTGGTTCTGATGCTTACTCGACCATTGTAGGCAGTTTCGGCTGTGGTGAATGGACACGCTGACCAGTCTGCGGCTACACAGCCCCATACACAACAAACTGGGATGGACTGTGTGTTCTGACACCTTTCCATCAGAACCGGCCTTTACATTTTCAGAAATTTAAGCTACAGTAGCTCTTCTATTGGATTGGACTACACAGGTCAGCCATGAGCCTTGGCTACCCAAGACCCTGTTTCCGGTTCACTGGTTTTCCTTTCGTGGGCTACCTTTGGCCTGACCACTGCAGACCAGGAACATCCCACAAGCTGCAGTTTTGGAGTTGCTCTGACCCAGTCATCCAGCCATTACTATCTGGCCCTTGTCGAAGTCACTCAAATTCTTACTCTTGCCCAATTTTTCTGCTTTCAATACATGAGGTGCCATTGTAACAAGATAATCAATGTTCTTCACTTTACCTCTCAGTGGTCAAAAAGTTATGGCTGATCGGTGTACATAGTTAGAGTTAATATGCAATAAACTAGAGACTTATTTGGTCAAACAAATACATTTAGAGGTTCATTTGCAGGGATGTGCACGAGTGCCGAGGCCCTCCCAGGTCTCATCCTTCTGATTGGCTGAAATGCAGCAGCAGGAGCCATTGGCTTCCGCTGCTGTCAATCAAAGTCACTGAGGCGGGGGGGGGGGGGGGGGGCAGGGCTGAGATGCACTCTCTGTGTCTTATGGACGCAGAGAGCCGGCTTGGGAGTGAGCACGCCTGAGTGCCCCCTACAACAAGTGGCTTGCTATGGGGCACTCAGCAAGGGGGAGGGGCCAAGAGCGCCGGCGAGGGACCCGAGAAGAGGAGGATCGGGGCTGCTCTGTGCAAAACCATTACACAGAGCAAGTAAGTATAACATGTTTGCTATTTTTTTTTTAAATACATTTTTTCCTTTACAATCACTTTGCTGCAGTTGACGTACCGCAGTGGTGCTCAACCTTTTGAAGAGAGCGCAGGCCACTTAAGTGATTTGGTAACCAGTCGTGGGCCACATAGAAATGAAATTGTTTAGAATTTCACATTTCTATTTTATTTTCAATAGTATAATAAAGATTTTAACCAGATATTGACCGCCGCACGCCGATTTTACTTTAGAATGGCACAGGCTGGCAAAAGAACGTACCCGTACATCCCTTTGAAATCCCCACCTAGCGGGCATTCGCCAGTCCCGCAAACTCAATGTTCGCCAGCGGCCCGCGATTGCGGCGAGGAGAGGCAGAACGTGGAGATGCCTATGTAGACACGGAATTTCCCTGTTCTGCCTAGCAACATGACAGGGATCTACTGCTCGGGAGCTGTGATCTCTGTCATGTTGTAGTGAGCCCCCCCCCCCCCCCCCACAGTAAGAACACACTGAGGGAACACACTTAACCCCTTGATTGCCCCCTAGTATTTAACCTCTTCCCTGCCAGTGACCTTTATACAGTAATCAGTGGCTATTTTTAGATCACTGTATAAATATCACTGGTTCCCGAAATAGTGTCAAAAGTGTCCGATCCGTCCGCCGCAATGTCGCAGTTACAATAAAAATCGCAGATCTCCGCCATTACTAGTAAAAAAAAAAAAAAATGAATAATAAAAATGCCATAAATCTATCCCCTATTTTGTAGACGCGATAACTTTTGCGCAAACCAATCAATGTACGCTTATTGCGATGGGGCATCTTAGGACTTGTTAAAAATTACACACATGCCTTTCTAACTTTCCCTTTTCGCCTCCTCAGATCATCGTGGCATCGAGTTCCTGAGACACTCGGAGCCAGATACAAGCCAGAGATCCCATTTCAATCAAGATGCTACGGTGTGGTTCTGTGGATCCAGCTGTGATGAAGAACCTCAGGAGGAGGAGGTGGATCACCTGGTGGTCTGGACCAATACACTCAGGTCTGATTTACTAGAAGACTGAGCGGGGACTAAAACCAGCCAACAAACCCAACGGTACAAATATATGATTGCAGCCTCTGTGTCCCTATGAGACAGGGACTGATGTGAACAATATTATGTACAGTAAAACCTCAGATTGCGAGTAATGCGGTTTACAAGCTTTTCGCAATACAAGCTGTTTGCTTTTTTTTTTTTTTATTAAATCCTGACTCGATTTGCAAGCGTTGTCTCGCAAGACGAAGGGGATTAAAGCCTCTGGGGTGTGCAGTACCGCATGTGGCCAGAGGTGTGGGGGGCGCCGGTAACATTCGGAGACACTCCTTTCCCGAGTGTCTCCAGCACCCCCCCACCCCACCTCTGGCCACATGCGGTACTGCATACACTAGCAGTGACACTGGGACTAATTATATTTTTTTACTTTTTGCTATAATAAATATTCTACAAATTAAAAAAAAAAAAAAAAATTCTTCCTCAGTTTAGGCCGATATATATTCTTCTACATATTTTTGGTAAAAAAAAAAAAATCGCAACAAGCGTATATTGATTGGTTTGCGCAAAAGTTATCGCGTCTACAAACTATGGGAAAGATTTATGGCATTTTTTTAATTATTATTTTTTTTTTTTACTAGTAATGGAGGTGATCAGCGATATTTTTTTAGCGGCATTGCGGCGGACAGATCACTTTTGACACACTTTTGGGACCATTGACATTTATACAGCGATCGGTGCTATAAAAATGCACTGATTACTGTGTAAATGTCACTGCTAGGGAAGGGGTTGACACTAGGGGGCGATCAAGGGGTTAAATGCGTGTTCTAACTGTATGGGGATGTGACTTATTAGGGGAGAAGACATATCGTTGTTCCTTCTTAGTTTACAACCCCTTAAAGTGGTTAAGAATACCTCTGCATATCTGGACTTCATGTCCTTGTGATTTTATCTTATGTGTGTGTGCAATGGCTATTTGTAGGTGTTTATGCACCTGTGGGCATTCTTTTTCTTACTATTCTGTCTTTGGGGTTATAGACAGAGCAGACAAGACCGGTATATACATACCTATGTTTTGTGTTGTTTCTCACCATCTCTTCTTTTTCTTCAATTCCTACCCCCCCCCCCCCCCGCCCGCTTCCCCTCCCTCCCCCATAACCTCCCCTCTTCCCCCCTTCCCCCCTTCCCCCCTTCCCCCCTCCCTTCCTCTCCCTCTTCCCCTCCCCATCTGTTTTTGTTTTTGTTTTGTTTTTTCTACATTTTTTTTTCATTTTTTTTACATACTGTGACCAGAGTAGTACTATACTACTCTGGGGAGATGATCAGGATTTTTTTTTTTTACAGTATGATGATAAGCAATCATTTTTATGAATGGCATTCATTCATTGTCAGTGTGTACTATTGTGAAGCTATGATTGGCAACAGCTATCACAAGCTACAGATGTGCAAGGGCATATCCCCCACTCGGCTCTATGCCCTTGGAGGACCGGATCAACGATTGAGGTCACTTCCGTCTCTCGGGCTTTAAAGAGGAGTTCCCATTTAAAAAAAAAATTTAAAAAGTCAGCAGCTACAAATACTGCAGCTGCTGACTTTTAATAATCGGACACTTACCTGTCCCAGGATCCAGCGATGTGGGGGGGATAGAAGCCCCGCTCGTCTCCCCCTCCGTTTGGCGGCGCCGGCATTGCAACTGTGGGTGCCGGGCACAGCCGGGCACCCACTGTGCATGCGCGAGTGGCGCCGCGCGCCGCGATTGGCCGCTCAGTCATCTGGGGCGAGTTTCCGGTGGAGGAACTTGACTGGCCTGCACAGAGTCCTGACCTCCACCTGATAGAACACCTTTTGGGTGAATTATAGCGGAGAATGCGAGCCTTCTCGTCCAACATCAGTGCCTGACCCCACAAATGTGCTTCTGAAAGAATGGTCAAACACTCCTAAACCTTGTGGACGGCCTTCCCAGAAGAGTTGAAGCTGTTATAGCTGCAAAGGGCGGGCCAACTCAATATTGAACCCTACGGACTAAGACTGGGATGCCAATAAAGCTTATGTGCGTGTAAAGGCAGGCGTCACAATACTTTTGGTAATATAGTGTATATTTTATAATATCTACTTCATCTGTGGGACAGAAACGTATTTTAGGGGGTGTTGGATTTGCATTATCCCATATTTTGTGACATAATCTTTATCCCCCTTTCCATCTATATTCACCATATGTTATGCAAGACCCTTCCTTAACCACTTGCGGACCACCCACCGTACATATATTGCGGCCGCTCTGCACCATATTGTGTATCTAATACAGTGATGGAGAACCTTGGCACCCCAGATGTTTTGAAACTACATTTCCCATGATGCTCAACTACACTGCAGAGTGCATGAGCATCATGGGAAATGTAGTTCCAAAACATCTGGGGTGCCAAGGTTTGCCTTCCCTGATCTAGTATGTGATCCAATACTTCCAGGTCTGGGGCGTGCATGCGTGGCGCCGGCGACCCACTCTCGCTGTGATTGGACACAGCGGGAGCTGATCTGCGGGTACCGTGGACTCGATGTCTGACGGCACCCGCCAAATCGGGTGCCGTCTAGAATGGTGGTCTATGTAAACAAGGCAGATCGCCGATTCTGTCAGTAGGGAAGGCACCGATCCATGCCTTCCCCTAGTGAAAGCACCTCCCCCACAGTACACAAACACTGGCTAGGCACACAGGTAACCCTTTGATCGCCCCTTCCCAGCCAGTGTCATTAGTACAGTGACAGTGCATATTTTTAGCACTGATCACTGTATTAGTGTCACTGGTTCCCACAAAGTGTCAGTTAGTGTCTGATTGTCCGCCACAATATCGCAGTCCTGCTATAAATCGCTGATTGCCGCCATTACTAGTAAAAGATAAATAAATACAAATATCCCATGTTTGTAGACGCAATAACATTTGCGCAAACCAATCAATATACACTTATTGGGATTTTTTTTTTACCAAAAATATGTAGCAAAATACATATTGACCTAAATTGATGAAGAAATTCGATTTTTTTTTTCATTTTTTTATAGGGTATGTTTTGTAGCAGAAAGTAAAAATTATAGGTTTTTTTTTTCAAAATTGTCGCTTTTTTGTTTATAGCGCAAACAATAAAAATCGCAGAGGGGATCAAATACCACCAAAAGAAATCTCTATTTGTGGGGAAAAAAGGACGTCGATTTTATTTGTGTACAGAGTCGCACAATCGCGCAGTTATCAGTTAAAATAACGCAGTGCCGCATTGCAGAAAATGGCTTGGTCATGAAGGGAGGGGGGTAAATCCTCTGGAGGGCAAGTGGTTAATAAAATCATCAGTGTGCGGATTGGGGGTGCAGTTGGGAATCTTTGGGGCGCCTAATCCTATCCATATACATATTATTGATCTATCCTATACTTGTCCCACAGTATATTACCTATTTCTGTATTTCTTGCAGCTCTCTCCATTGGAATATAGTGGATGGCTGACTCTACCCAACTTCCTCCAACCCCACCGAACACTCTGATTGGTTTCCGAGCTTCTGTTACTTTATATCTTCCTGAAGAAGCGGCTCTGACCCGTGAAACGTGTTGGAGGAAGGAACAAGCCACCAATGTCGTGATTTATTATATTTATTATGATGTTTGTATGACGCAGCAAATGCAGAGACAACACATGATCAGTCGTTTCTGACTCATTTTTACTCAGTTTTAATATTTGTACTAATAAAGTTCAATATTTTGTATACATGTGGAATTGTGATACTGATAAAGTTCTGGAGTTTGTTTGGTTGGGGTGGTTTGTCTAGATATTCAGTAATAAGGATGTGGTAGCAAACAATCTATGTCCTATACCAGTGGTCTCCAAACTGCAGCGCAGGGGGGGCCGGACGTGACCCTTTGCTTGCTTTTATCCGGCCCTTGGGGCATTTTTTTATCCCACTATCAGCAACAGCGGGGCATAATTCCTGCTACCGACACCAACAATGGGGCACTATTCCTCTCACTGACACCCACGATAAGACACTATTCCTCCCACTGACACCAATGATGGGGCACTATTCCCCCCACTGATACCAATGATGGGGCACTATTTCCCCCCCACTGACACCAATGATGGGGCACTATTCCTCTCACTGACACTCACGATAAGACACTATTCCTCCCACTGACACCAATGATGGGGCACTATTCCTCCCACTGATACCAATGATGGGGCACTATTTCCCCCCACTGACACCAATGATGGGGCACTATTCCTCCCACTGACACCAATGATGGGGCACTATTCCTCCCACTGACACCAATGATGGGGCACTATTCCCCCCACTGACACCAATGATGGGGCACTATTGCTCCCACTGACACCAATGATGGGGCACTATTCTTTCCACTGAAACCAATAATGGGGCACTATTCCTCCTACCGATACCAATGATGGGGCACTATTCATTCTACTGATACCAATGATAGGGACACTATTCCTCTCACTGACACCAATGATAGAGCACTATTCCTCCCACTGACACCAATGATGGGGCACTATTCCCCCCACTGACACCAATGATGGGGCACTATTCCTCCCATTGACACCAATGATGGGGCATTATTCCTCCCACTGACACCAATTATAGGGCACTATTCCTCCCACTGACACCAACAATGGGGCACTATTCCCCCACTGACACCAACATTGTGGCACTATTCCTCTCACTGACACCAATGATGGGGCACTATTCCTCCCACTGACATCAATGATGGGGCAGTATTCCTCCCACTGACACCTATGATGGGACACTATTCCTCCCACTGACACCTATGATGGGGCACTATTCCTCCCACTAATACCAATGATGGGGCACTATTCCCCCACTGACACCAACAATGGGGCACTATTCCCCCACTGACACCAACAATGGGGCACTATTGCCCCACTGACACCAACATTGGGGCACTATTCCTCTCACTGACACCAATGATGGGGCACTATTCCTCCCACTGACACCAATGATGGGGCACTATTCCTCCCATTGACACCAATGATGGGGCACTATTCCTCCCACTGATACCAATGATGGGGCACTATTCCTCCCACTGACACCAACAATGGGGCACTATTCCTCCCACTGACACCAATGATGGGGCATTATTCCCCCACTGACACCAACGATGGGGCACTATTCATCTCACTGACACCAACATTGTGGCACTATTCCTCCCACTGATACCAATGATGGGGCACTATTCCTTCCCCTGACATGAATGATGGGGCACTCTTACATCCACTGACACCAATGACAGGGCCCTATTCCCTCACTGGCAGCAATGATGGGGCACTATTCCTCCCACTGACACCAACATTGTGGCACTATTCCTCCCACTGATACCAATGATGGGGCACTATTCCTTCCCCTGACATGACATCTTGGTGGTGTAGATAAATGCGTGTAGGTGGGATCTGAGGGAAGCACCAGTACGCTAGGCGTGGGGGAATGAGGGATAATGAAACTTGGGGGAAGGAAGCTCCACTGCCCACACTCACCCCATACCCAGGGTGGCAGCACCCCCTCTTGGTGGTGAGTGGGTGTATCGAAGCCTGTAAAAGGCATTGCCACCCTTGTTGGTAGATGAGTGCAGGTATTGGGTTGTGGGGAGAGGCAGTTGATCCAGAGGAAGGCGAAAAACCCCAGAATATCATGATCCAATGTGCTACACTGGGGGGGGGGGAATTCCTTCCTGATCCCCCGAGAGGCCATCGGATTTTCCCTGGATCGTCTTTACCTAAATACCCAGACAGGTAGGTGGGGCCTGAGGTAAGCCCCACCCTCGGTGATATGCGATTGGAGACGTGAGTGTCAGTGTGCGGAGAGCGTGGAGAAGGGAACATCCCCCCCACACAGAGCCATCGTCTGTACGACAGCCGAGTCACGGCGTGTTTGTGTGTCTGGGGAACCGGCCGCCTCTGAGGAACTACAACTCCCAGCATGTACTGTGAAAGTAATAGGGCTTCAGCTCCCAGCCTGCTGTGGGACTACATATCCCAGCATGTCTTTCTCTATGGGTTGCAAGTAAAGTAGCGGCACGCTAATACGCAAAGTTTTTTGTTAATTATATAAAATAGTGAGAAATGTAATGTGATTCAAATTTTGCTGTAGCTGTCACTATTGTGCTCCCAGAAAAAAAAAAACAATAAACATATATAAGTGTGACAGCGCTGTAATTATAATATATTAGGATACAACTTTCCAGTGATGATAAAAATAAAGAATATGAAAAATAATGATGTAAAAAAGTCCCAAAAAAACAGTATGGGGAACTAAAAGTGGGATGGCGCTAAAATGATAATACTGCAATAATAAATATTATACCAAAATACAAACTTTCCAGTGAAAATGCAATATGTGAAGAAATATAAAAATAAATTAATGCAAAAAAAGTCTAATAATAAATACTGAGAAATCCTCCACAGTGATGGTTCTTCTAACAAAAACTTTATCCTGAGTGCTCCCACCACCACATGCAATGGCCGCGGCGCTCACCTCCTTTATGCGACCCCTAGGGGTCAAACACGCCTTTGCACTTAGTGCTAATATGCCTTTAAAGGAATCTTCTATGGTCTTTAATCAAACGACACCATCAATGGCTGACATAGGTCTCATCCACTGTACTCCTTTCACGTTTTTATGACCAGCATTGCATATGAAAAACCAACAAGAAAAAGTGCCTCCTATAGTGCAGTATCCGAGGGGTTAAATAATATAGCCTCCACCCCAGCTAGCAATAAACTCAATAGACTTAGATGCTTGCTGCAGAGAGAAGAGAGTAGGAACACCAGTGGCCGGGTGCCCTAGGCGGCTGCCTAGTTTGCCTAGTGGTAGCGCCGGCCCTGTACGCCAGCCTGTTCCCCTCCCCCTCCTCAGGGGGGATTGTGCCCCCCCCAGTCCCGCCACCCCACTCATCTTCCACCGCCCTTTCCCCTTCCCGCGCAGGCCCGACCAGCCCACCCTTATCCTGGGGGACCCACCACCCTTGGTGGGAGATGAGTGTGGGGTGCATTCACCCCTGAGGAGGGGGGAGTGGAGCAGGCTGGGGTATGTAGAGATTGCTGGGATCTGTAGTACATCTATAGAAAAAAACATCATGCTGGGATATGTAGTCCCGTAACATCTTATTACAGGCTGGGAGTTGTACCCCATTATTTACACAGTGCATGCTGGGAGTTGCAGTTTCCCATGCGGACAGAGATTGCTGGGAGTTGTAGCTCCTCAGAGCCTGAGCAGAGGCGGCAGGTTTCCCCGGACACACAGACACGCTGTGATCCGCCTGCAGTCCGGACAATGGCTCCTCCCTACGGAGCTCTGTGGTGGAGCCGCTTCCTCCTCTGCGCTCTCCTCAGACTGACGCGCTAGCTCCCCCCCTGCTCGACTGTTTACCAGCTCAGGCCACGCCCACTCTTGACGTCACTGTTTAACGGCTCCAGCTGTTGCAGGCGTAAAACCTCATACACACAATCCGAATATCGTACAACTTTTTTCGCTTAATAGTCGCAAGTAGAAATTGAATAGGTAACTAGGGTTGCACCGATACTAGTATTGGTTTCGGTGCTGATACCGAGTATTTGCACAAGTATCGGCACCGATCCCTGAAACAGATACTTTCAGGCTCGGTTCTTTGAGCTGTCAGTGGGTCTCCCCTGTGTTAAAGAAGTCAGATAATTGGAGCTGTCAAAAAAAAAAAAAAGCCGGTAATGTTTATTAACAACATTGCTCAGCCCTAAAACACTAAAATAAAAAGAAACATTGTTTCTTTTTGTATATTTCTGTTTCTTCATCTGCAGATCAAAGGGATGAACAAATGTTCCTCTGTTTAACCCCTTAATAACCCTTAACTGCTTGCCGACTGGCTCACGCCGATATACATCGGCAGAAGGGCACATACAGGCATATTAACGTACCTGTACGTTGCCCTTCAAGAAGCGGCTTGCGGGCGCGGGCGCCGCAAGCTCCGTTAGTGTGACCGCGGGTCCCGGGGACTCGATGTCCGCGGGGATACCCTCGATCGTCTCACAGAGAGGAAGAACGGGGAAATGCTGATGTAAACAATCATCTCCCTGTTCTGCCTAGTGACGGGACACTGATCACCGCTCCCTGTTTTCAGGAGCGGTGATCAGTGTTGTGTCACACATAGCCCCTCCCCCCCACAGTTAGAATCACTCCCTAGGACACACTTAACCCCTACAGCGCCCCCTAGTGGTTAACCCCTTCACTGCCAGTCACATTTACACAGTAATCAATGCATTTTTAATCGTACTGATAGCTGTATAAATGTGAATGGTCCCAAAATAGCGCCAAAAGTGTCCGATCTGTCCGCCATAATGTCACAGTCACGATAAAAATCACTGATCACCGCCATTACTAGTAAAAAAAAAAAATTAATAAAAATGCCAAAAAACGATCCCTTATTTTGTAGACACTATAACTTTTGCGCAAACCAATCAATATACGCTTATTGCGATTTTTTTTACCAAACATATGTAGAAGAATACGTATCGGCCTAAACTGAGGAAAAAAAATGTTTTTTTAGATATTTTTTTGGGGATATTTATTATAGCAAAAAGTAAAAAATATTGCGTTTTTTTCAAAACTGTCGCTATTTTTTTTGTTTATAGCGCAAAAAATAGAAACCTCAGAGGTAATCAAATACCACCAAAAGAAAGCTCTATTTGTGGGGAAAAAAGGACGTCAATTTTGTTTGGGTACAACGTTGCACGACCGCGCAATTGTCAGTTAAAGCGACGCAGTGCCGTATCGCAAAAAGTGCTCTGGTCAGGAAGGGGGTAAAATCTTCCGGGGCTGAAGGGGTTAACAACATTGCTCAGCCCTAAAATACTAAAATAAAAAGAAACATTGTTTCTTTTGGTATATTTCTGTTTCTTCATCTGCAGATCAAAGGGATGAACAAATGTTCCTCTGTTTAACCCCTTAATTTACTCTAATCAGCCTTAATTAACTCCCTATACTCCTCCATTTAATTATTATTTTCCTGCTTTGTTTTTTTTTTTGTTCACGGCTATTTTTTTTTTTTTTGTTTGCTTTGTTAGTGAATATTTTTACACATATATATTAACATATATTTACAGATTTCATGTTGAAAAAGTGAAAAATTAAAAAATAAATACATTTTCAATGCTTTGTATCATTGCTGATAGCTGAAGTTATAACAAAACAGTTGCGGTAAGTATCGGTAATTGGTATCGGCGAGTACGATAAAAAGTATCTGTACTCTAATGGCCGTACACACGCTCCGAATATCGTACGAAAACGGTCTTCCGAGGAAGGATCGTACGATATTCGGATCGTGTGTACACTACTTTCGACAGCCGATCGCGACCGTTCATCCGATATTATTCGATCGGACATACCCGTAAATTTTCCTCGTACGATTCCAGATCGTACGATTTTCGTTTATTCAGCATAATTGTCGACCGAAAATACAATACAAATACATTACAACACATGACATCGCTTCCGTTTTTTTTTTTTGTCTGTCGTACGAGAATTTCCGTGACTTTATTTCGCTATTAAATTTCTACTTGCGACTATTAAGTGAGAACGGTCGTACGATATTCGGATCGTGTGTACGGGGCATTACTCCTTGTAAAAAAAAAAATGGTATCGGTGAATCCCTATAGGTAACTACAGTCACGAAAATTCTCGTACGACAGAAAAAAAAAAAATCGGAAGTGATGTCATGTGTTGTAATGTATTTGTATTATATTTTTGGACAACAACGGTACTGATTAACTGAAAATCGGACGATCTGGTATCGCACGAGGAAAATTTTTGCGTTTGTCCGATCGAATAATATCGGATGAACGGTCGTGATGGGTTTTCGAAAGTACTGTACACACGATCCGAAAATCGTACGATTCTTCCTCGGACGGCAGTTTTTCGTACGATATTCGGATCGTGTGTACGGGGCCATAAGGCAGTACGAAGTCATGTGATGTGCGTGTGAGAAGACGTTCCCTGCCGAGCGAATATAAGCAGCTGACGTAATCAGAGGGGCGGGAATATCTTCACCCCCCTCCCCCCCCCCCCCCTCATTGTAATAATTGCCACTCAGGATGGTCGTAGTCCCTCCCTCTGGAATGTGGGGGAGGGGGTGGGACTAGTGCATGCTGGGTAATAAGGAATGAACATGTGCTGACTGCTGCTCAGGAGCCATTTTGGATGGTTGTACTCCCAGCATGGGGGTCACAGTGCAGAGCTCTCTGATGGAGGTAAGCTGATCACTGGCTGGGGGCTCCTGGGGACAATATACTTTGTTGTCTGCAATTCCTCTGAAACAATGTTACCAATTTCTGCAGCTGTTCCTGATATTTCATGCAGGGGGGGGAGGGGGAGCAGCAGCAATGCAACCCCAAGAACAGATCATTTCTCTCCCGTGAGTTCAGTTCACACAGATTATTTCTTTATTTATTTCAGGTACTTGTATAGCGCCATCAATTTACGCAGCGCTTTACATATACATTGTACATTCATATCAGTCCCTACCCTCAAGGAGCTTACAATCTAAGGTCCCTAACTCCCATTCATATACTAGGGGCCAATTTAGACAGGATCCAATTTACCTACCAGCATGTCTTTGGAGTGTGTGAGGAAACCGGAGTACCCGGAGGAAACCCACGCAGGCACAGGGAGAACATGCAAACTCCAGGCAGATGTCGTGGTTGGGATTTGAACCAACGACCCTTTTTACCGCTAGGCGAAAGTGCTACCCACTACACCACTGTGCTTTTAATATTATTATTATTATTATTCAGGATGTGTATATATGTGATGGAATGCACTGGAAAAAAGACATGTTGCTGGGTGGATATGCACTTTAAATTTTGCATACAATGGGATGTCTAGCTTATGTCATTAGTCTGTTATAATACAGTCTAATGGCCCATACACACTATCTGAAAATCTGACAACTGTGTGTTTGTGTGGGGTTCTTTTTTTGTTTTTTTTTTCCGTGCTAGTTGCATACTGTAAATGGAGAAATTTGACTTCAAAATTAAAACTGGTCTGTAGTGCATGTTCTTGCCTTAATACAGGGGGTCCCCTAGTTACAAACATCCGACTTACAAACGGAGGGAGACAACAGGAAGTGAGAGGAAATCTACCCCTAGGAAGGGAAATTCTCTCCTGTAAGAGCTATTATGGGGAAAAGGTACCTCCACTGATGCTTTATCACCAAGGCTTGTTTCCACAACAACCCAAAATTTTCAAAATCCAATTGTCATTGGGACAGAAAGTGAGGTGCAATCTTCTGAAGAGGAACACAGACAGCAAAACAAATGTTAAAGGGGTGATAACCCTTCCCTATGCTATCCAAAAAGCTTAAAAATAGTTTTTTTTGGCTGGAGCTACACTTAAAAAAATGTACCTGTTCCGACTTACAAGCAGATTCAACTTAAGAACAAACCTACAGTCCCTAACTTGTTTGTAACCCGGGGACCCCCTGTACTGTAATAAATAACATAATAGATTTTTCACTCCAGCATTATGAGTTTGGAAATTGTAGAGAAATTTTAACTAATGCATTACAATTTAATTACACCCTTTAGATGACTAAAATTAGTTTTAGTTGACTAAAATAAGGGTGGTGTAGTGGGTAGCACTTTCGCCTAGCGGTAAGAAGGGTCGCTGGTTGGAATCCCAACCACGACACTACCTGCCTGGAGTTTGCATGTTCTCCCTGTGCCTGCGTGGGTTTCCTCCGGGTACTCCGGTTTCCTCCCACACTCCAAAGACAGGCTGGTAGGTTAATTGGATTCTGTCTAAATTATCCCTAGTGTATGAATGTGAGGGACCTTAGATTGTAAGCTCCTTGAGGGTAGGGACTGATGTGAATGTACAATGTATATGTAAAGCGCTGTGTAAATTGACGGCGCTATATAAGTACCTGAAATAAACAAAAAAATAATAAAATAAAATGTACTGGAGATTTAGGCGACTAAATACAACTAAAATGGGACTAAAACTAAAATGCCATTTTTAGTCCTAAGACTAAAACTAGATCGAAATTTGCTGCCAAAATTAACCCTGGTGCACAGGCTGTTAAAGAGTTTAAAGTAGAACTAAACTCTGGAATATCCCCCACCCCCGCCTCAATCTTCCGGTGATGTGGGGGGTCACACCCCTCTCTGGGTTGCCTCCTTCCGTGGTGCTGGATTTTCAGCCTCTTGATTGGTGGGGGGGGGGGGGTGTCACCCATACATGAGTCGGTCATTTTGAACACAGCCAACGTGTGCAGGGAATGCTGAGCTCTGCACGTGGTGAACATTCAATAAAAACTGCACGTAGACAGGGAAGTGTCTCGGGTCTCCATTCACCCTCCTAGAACTCCAATGTTGAGCGACTTTGGAGTGCAGCTTTGAATGGGTGCGACTTTGACCACCGATGACGAACAAATGTCGCATGTATAACATTCAGGTGAAACTTTGAGAATTAACATTGAGGTCTATGGCCCTAAAGTCGCATGAAAGTCAGACCAAAGTAGTACGTGAATTGCTTTGAAGCTGCTGTGACTGTCGCGTAGATATGAATGGTACTCATTGGAACAAAATGGGGTGCGATTTGTCATGTGACTCTGATCAAGTGTGAATGGAGCCTTACTGAAGAAGAGATATGAGGCCGGAGTCACCTGCAATACAGAGCTGGCAGTTTCCTATAAGTTAGGTTCCACTTTAAGAAATAAACTGCAGCACATGTTGAAAATGCATCGTGGTGTATCGCAGTGCCAGATACCCTGTTTCCCCGAAAATAAGACCTAGCGTGATTGTCGGTGATGGCTGCAATATAAGCCCTACCCTGAAAATAAGACCTACAAGGACTTTAACTAGAGTTAATATGGGTGGTAGGGCTTATATTGCAGCCATCACCGACAATCACGCTAGGTCTTATTTTCGGGGAAACTGGGTAAATCGGGGTGCGTGAACAAGCCCTAAATGTCAGGGATGCTTCTACTTCCATGGGCAGCTCCAAACGTTTTGCAGGTAAGCTGGCCATACACTATAAAACCTGATTGTACAATCTCCTAATAGATCTTTCTGATTTGCATTTTTTTTGTTTTTGTTTTTTATATTACAAAATTTTGGTAAAGATTGTATAGTCGCCTAATAGCCTGTGTGTGTGTGTGTGTGTGTGTATACATTTATAATTTTATTAGGTCCTTCCCAGCCACAGCAGCCAGGGAAAGTGACAGTTGAAGTGATGTAATAAACCTTGCTATGGGGTTCTTATTAGGGGAGATTAGTGACGGTAGAAGGGATGAACATTTACTGGTCTTCCTCCCCCGCTACCTGGGGACACCCACCACCATGCTGGTCCTGGGTCTGCTGGTGGGGGTTGGGTGGAGTGTGCAAAAACCCCTCTCTGCCGACCCGAATAAACTTCTTCCACTATCTAACTGAGGCCGCTATGTACCATACTTAGAGCTGGGTGATTTTTCTCACAAAATAAATTTTTTTTTTTTTTAATTTATTTTTTTTTTTTTGTTCTTGATTCACAATTCGAATCGAGGGTTTTTTTTTTTTTTTTTTGGACACCACGCCGGTCCTGAGGAGCTGCGGGCAGGAGTTTTTAGGCGAGGCTGCGTCACCTGGCCTCATGGACTAGGCCGAAGCCGCGGCCTCGCCTAAAAACTCCTGCCCGCAGCTGCTCAGGACCGGCGCGGTGTCAGCACCGGTCCTGGTGAAGAAAAAAAAAATGATTTGCTTAAATTTTGAAACGGTTTGACCTCTGAACTCGATTCAAGATTCAAATCCATTTTCCCCAACCCCCCCCCCCCCCCCCCCCCAGCCCTAACCATACTGTGTGGTCACGTTAGCGAATATACTGTATTTGGCGACTTCCATTCAGGAGAAGCCTTGTATCTTTATCAGTGAATACAAGGCTTCCTTTGGCTCAGGTGGACGGATAATGTCGTGATCTAGGATGGGGGTCGGCAACCTGCGGGGCCGCACTTGTACCGCCGCCACTAAATTTCCGGCCCGCCGGTGCACGTGATGAATTTGCGAGCGCCCAGCCCGCGGGCACTTAAACCCCAGTCGGCTTTCTTGGGATAACGACCGATGCGGATAAGAAGCCACTCGGCTGTTCTCCCAAGCAGCAGGAGGGGACGTCCCACCAGGAGGCCCGAGCAACCAGGCGGCACGTCCGCCGGCCGGATCTCGTAACCTAGAAGGGACGTCATGACATCGCTTCTGCTTTACAGAAGACTTAAAGGCGCCAAATTTAAACAATGACCGCTTTCAAAACCGCCAAACTTGGCGTTTTTAATGCTTTTAAGTGCAAAGGAGGGATTTGGGGTCCTGTAGCCCCCTGATTCCTTCATAAAGGGTGCCGATTACTGTCTCAAGGGATGTACATTTTTTTTTTTTTTTTTTTTTTCTCCTGCACTAATGTGCACTGATACGTCGCACAAAGCTTTCTTTTTGGTTTCTTTTTTTTTGAAAGAACGTTTTTCTTAGTTTCTGTCAATAAATTTTGGTAAATCTTTTTTTTTTTTTTTTTCTGCTTCACTGATGATCAGTGCTCTGATTACCTGTACAGATCTCCCCTGTGAGGATGTGCTGCTGATTGGCTCTCCTCTCCCAATGTCAGTGTGAGGCGAGGAGAGCCGATAAAAACAGCACTTCTGTGCTTCATGTGATTGGGTACAGAGCCATGACCCCGAGGCCATGTTGTATGACGTACCAGACTGAGAGGAGGTGGTTAAGTTGCAAACTGCAATGAAATTGGCGGTGCGTATCGCACCAATCTGCGGCTTTGAAAACGCACTGAAGTAGCGCAAGTTCAAAGCAGTGCTGCTGTTGAACCCGGGGCTAAATCTGTCTTCTCTGTGCTGCTGATCACTTATTCCTGAGATGATGAAAGCTATGTTGGTAGGGACATCTGATGAGAATGATGATTACCAACGTCTCTGAGCAGGAACTTTTTTTTTTTTTTTTTTTTTTTTTTTTTTTTTTTTTTTCCTTCTCTTGTTAACTGGAATCAATAATTCACTTCAAGATTGCTGACTTTTCAATGTGATTTTTATTACAGATCATCACTTGGGTTTACCTGAGGTTCGGTATGGAGGTGGGTTCAACACGATTTTACTGCTTTGTTGTAGGAATTTAGCCGATGTTGTCTCTTCACACATCAATTGTATGTAGGGACTAGCGCTGGGGCGATTTTTCTCCCAAAAAAAAAAATCTGCATAATTTTTTTTTTTAAAAACTCAATTCACGATTCGAATCGAGGGTGGTTTTTTTTTTTTTTTTTTTTTTTTTTTTTTTTTTTTTGACACCCCGCCGGTCCTGGGGAGCTGCGGGCAGGAGTTTAGGCGAGGCTGCGGCTTCAGCCTAGTCCGCAGCGTCCGGCCTTGCGCACTAAAACTCCTGCCCGCAACTCCTTAGGACCAGCGATGTGTCAGCGCCGGTCCTGGTGGAAAAAAAAAAAATAATCGATTTTTACCTCCAACTCGATTCAAGATTCAAATCGTGTGTGGTGGTCCCCCCCCCCCCCCCCCCCCCCCCTCAGGCCTCGCCTGTCTGCATTGATTTATGCTTGGTAAGGATCATACACCCTGGGCTTAGTAGTGTTCCCCCTCTATTCCTTTTCTGGGGACAACCCAAAAGTTGGGATTTTCTTTTACTTTGACTTTCAATAATGGTAAACAGGACAAATGGCGAGGGTGAATCTCCTTTAACGGGGACACAGACAGCAATAATATCCTGACGGTTCTAATCCTTCTATCCAAAACTTAAAAAAAATAAATACATAAAAGTTTTGCATATAGTTCTTTTTGAAGTCTAGTTCAATCTGAACTAATTGCTTAAACTTGGATGTGTAATGTTGCTCTGACTCTTCATTTTGCTTCTCTTGACTTCCAGATGAGTTTACCACCAATATGTGCGCCGTTGCATCGCAAACCAGAGCAAGAAAGAACCCACTAAAGATCGCACGTCTAACCAGCGTTACTGTTTTTAGACCAGAGAGTCCTGTCCATCCTGCTTCAGGGCTCTTGGGTAAGTCTGCAACTCTTTCTGCATCGTATGGAAATGTGGACTGTAAATGATGACTTGAAATAATCAATGGGAATCTCTCTGAAAAAAGACTGAGGGAAATCTTCTACTCTGATACAGTGTAGAAAATAGAACCTTCTTTTAGTTTGTATATCTTGTCTTCATGCTTCCCCTTTTTATTTTTTTTTTTATTTTTTTTCTTCTAGATCAGACCTGTACCATCCCAGGAACAACATGAAGGTTTGTAATCCACTTATTTTAAAGCAAGCCATAGATGATGATTTATTTTCTTTCTCCACATGTGTAAGAAAAGAAAATTGCTTGAAAATAAATTAAACGGTGCCTCCCATGGAGATATTGTGTTCGGCCTTCCTGGCTGGCAGAACACATTGATTGCGGCAAGTGCTATAGCTGCTGGCAGTACAAACAACCTGTTGGAATTTTTTTGCATGCGATTTACTAGAGTACAGTCCATGGATTGACTTCAGTACAACCAGCCTGCCCATAGATGTGTTGTATGTTGTTATGCAGGCGGCGTTGAAGGTCCTCTTTAGGTGCACTCTGATTATATGCCCCAGTTTTGAAATGGGGATTGCTGTCCATACTACAGACAATCTCTCTTGCAATGGGTAGCAGTCTTGGCATGTATTGTAGAGCAGAGATATGCAATTAGCAGACCTCCAGCTGTTGCAGAACTACAAGTCCCGTCATGCTTGTGGCTGTCAGTCTTGCTATGCCTCATGGGACTTGTAGTTCTGCAACAGCTGGAAGTCCGCTAATTGCATATCCCTGGTGTAGAGCAACTCCAGTCTACTGGGACCTCATGTAAAATAACACCACTCAAATGCCTCCCGTTTGTCCATCAGTTCTCCTCCCACAGTGGGTGTCGGGCCCCTCCCAGGAGCACGTCTTACTCCATGGAACTATCACGATAGCAAAATTGAGGGTGCGCACCACACAGATCAACCACATCTGCAAAGGAAACAGCTGCTTTAGCCCCCTCATCTTGTCCACACCCTTCTGACATGTTTCGCCCCGATTAGGCTTATTTGTAGAGGTGATCTGCACCCCCTAACTTTTGCTACTGTTTCAGTTTACTGGGGAATAGAGCTAGTATGATGTGCACCTTGTGTCCCTGTATAGACCAGTGATGGCGACCCATGGCATCCCAGATGTTTTGGAACTACAGTTCCCATGATGCTCATGCACTCTGTAGCTGAGCATCATGGGAAATGTAGTTCCAAAACATCTGGGGTGCCAAAGGTCGCCATCACTGCTATAGACTGTCTCCTGGTAAGGGTGCTTTGGTCTCGTGGGGCTTCACTTTTATGGTTTTATCAGGTATCTGGCCACACTGACTTCATTTTACGTTGGGAGAGTTGGTCAACTGATGATCTTTTAACATAATGTCGGCACCAATCATCTTGAGCAAAGCTGCTCTTAGGTCTTGTGCTCCTTGGGTTTTTAAATGATGATCCAAATGTCTGACCTGAAATATACATGTTGATTGTATTGCTGCTGAAATAAACCCTACACTCGATTGTGCATGTGCTGGTAACCTGCTTTTGCGGTACTAACCACCTTTTTTCTTTATTTTGGTCTCCTAGGTGCTCCATCAGTGGGACTTGACTTTTTAAGGTGAGGTATATTGGCATCTATAGTGGAGGGTGGGGGGCGTGTCTTCCCCCCCCCCCCCCCCCCTCTTGTGACCAGTGATGAAACTGATTCTCCCATATGATGGCTGATTTTATAACCTTAACTAGTGTATACAATACAATCGGCGTTACCTCTAAACCAGGGGTCTTTAAACTGGTGGCCCTCTTGCTTCAGTTACAAGCATGACTCCCACAGGCAGAGGCATGATGGGACTTGTAGTAACGCAACAGCTGGAGGGCAACCAGTTTGAGATCCCTGCATCTAAATTTTATATGTATGTATGTATCAATATTCAAATGTATTCAGTTGCTGCTGTACACTCCTAGTAATTTCACTACACCAAATGACACATAAAACAACTTGTATAGTGCAGCGCCACTGAATTCTTAGCCATTCTGTGCTCCTAAATAAAATTCTTTACATAAGAGACTAAAGTGTCTCAAAACAAAGTCCATTTAAATAGTTGATCCACTGCAGTGCTCTTCAATCACCAATCGGCTTATGACACAAAGTGCACACCACCACCGTTGAAAGACCTGCTCACCTCTGAGTTCCAATGGGCTCTATGTGAGATCACTCTTGTGGTATTGCCCTGCTATGTCTCCTTCCTCCCCTCCAGGGATATCCAGCTCTGTTGGCACGTCTCTGCTCAGCAATCCAAAAGGCAGACTACATATCGCTCTCCATTTCGACACATTTATTAACATGCCCCCACCCATAAAAACACACTTACAAGATATACAGATAAAGCGCTTCTATGTCTAACACGTCTGCACACTCGCCACTCCCAAGGAACGCGGTGGCTTGCGTGACGCCATGGGCTCAGCTCCCCGCCCTCCTATACGTGTATCGCCCACTCATTGGGCTTCTACTGAAGCTTAGGCCCCTTTCACACTGGGGCGGTTTGCAGGCGTTATTGCGCTAAAAATACCGCCTGCAAACCGCCCCTAAACAGCCTCCACTGTTTGTTCAGTGTGAAAGCCCGAGGGCTTTCACACTGAAGCGGTGCGCTGGCAGGAGAAGTAAAAATCTCTTGCAAGCCGCATCTTTGGAGCGGTGTATTCACCGCTCCTTCACCGCTCCTGCCCATTGAAATCGATGGGACAGTGCGGCTATACCGCGGCAATACCGCGGCTATAGCCGCGCTGTACGAGTGGTTTTAACCCTTTATCGGCCACCAGCGGGGGGTTAAAACCGCACCGCTAGCGGCCGAATACCGCGGTAAAACAGTGCTAAAAATAGCGCTGTTTTACCGCCGACGCCCTCTACCGCCCCAGTGTGAAAGGGGCCTTAAGGTGTTGGAATTCTGGCAGTCTTTGGTCCAATTAAGATTCTCTGGATACAATCTGTTTGCTCACCCGGTGTGATGGAGAAAGGGAGTGAAACTTGCTGGATCCTGGAGAATGCTGTTTAAGTCCTGGCTTCATGCCTTTGAGTTACCCAGCATGCAAACTTAGTGGTTGAGGTGCAAATTTTGAATGGCACCAGGGCAACAGTTGTATTGCAGCGCAATGTTCTATGTGTTTGAACTGCATTCACTAACAGGTCAGGTCTGGTTTTCAGTGCATTGGCACTGATTTAAAATGGAATGAACTCCCTTAATGGCCAGCATTCCAAGGTTAAGCAGAAAGGAGGTGTTGGATGCAAATCTTCAACCAGTAGAAAGTTGTTTGAGCCTGGTAGCTTGGGTTCAGCAGCTCTTGCCAAAAAATGGAAGCTCCCACATTGCAGACTGAGAAATCCAAGTGTTGGTGAGCCCAAATGAGCAAAGTTTCTTTCCAGAAGTGAGAACAAGAAAACCAGAGGCAGCTAACCTGTCAGAAGTGACTAATGCAGAGGGGTGAGAGGAGACAGAAATCGCTCAGTGCTTTGGGTTGAGGCAGGTACACACTAGAGAGTAGGGGCTCTCAAACTGGCGGCCCTCCAGCTGTTGCGAAACTACAAGTCCCATCATGCGTCTGCCTGAGGGTGTCATGCTTGTAACTGTCCGCCTTGCAATGCCTCATGGGAGTTGTAGTTTTGAAACAGCTGGAGGGCCACTGGTTTGAGACCCCCTGCTATAGAGGGATATGCTCTGTTTCTTTAGAGGTTTGCCAATGTAATGTGCCTGGGTTGTAAGGACAATGCAGAGCAGGGGTCTTAAATTGGCGGCTTTCCGGCTGTTGCGGAACTACAAGACCTATCATGCCTCTGTCTGTGGGAGTCGTGCTTGTAACTGTCCGCCTTGCAATGCCTCATGGGACTTGTAATTCTGCAACAGCTGGAGGGCCGCCAGTTTGAGACCCCCTGATGTAGAGCATGTGAAGAAACTACAAGGGGAGAAAATGCGTTCCTACATGTCAACGGGGAAAAACTCCTGTGTGATCAAGCTCTGCCAGAAGCAGCTGCTCTGTCCTGTGTGTTCTAGGGCTGTGACTTGGAAGCGGTAATATAACTGTTCCAAGCAGGGAAAATAAAACTATACCACATGCATTTTCACGTTCCTTAAATTGAACCAAACTGTTGGTATTGGCAACTGGGTAAAATATTAAGCTCAACTATAGCAACTTGCTTTCCGTATCTTTGTAGGCCTGTAGGAGGACTTTTTAATATGGTGAGAATTTTAGCCATTTTATTACTCTGAATGTACATGATGAAAACATAGTTCAGCTGATTTGCTGTGAAGAACAGTCTTTCGCTCCTATCTGATACATCCAGAGAATTTTTTTTGTAGCTTGCTCTAGGCACAATCACAATGCCACTACCCCCCCCCCCCCCCCCCCCCCTCCATATCTGTTTATCTCCACAGTCATACATTGGGTTTTTTTTTTTTTTTTTTTTTTTTTTTTTTTTTTTTTGTAGCGAAAGGGCTCTTGGGAGACGTAGTTCTGGTGCCATGACTTTCAATGGGAACTGAGCTCTCTACAGCTGACCCTCTAATCTGTGGTGATGTCACAGGGTGTAATAGTTTTTGACAATAACATGGTAGAGGAAGCAGGATTGGCCATGATCTAGAGCAGTCGTGGCGAACCTTGGCACCCCAGATGTTTCGGGACTACATTTCCCATTATGCTCATGTACCCTGCAGTGTTGAGCATCAGGGGAAATGTAGTTCCAAAACATCTGGGGGTGCCGAGGTTCACCATCGCTCATCTAGAGGAAGATTTGGGATGTCCCCAAAATTTTTTTTTTTTTTTATAAGGTACCTATGCAAACACATTATCACATGCAGTTTTCTTTTTTTTTTTCTTTTTTTTGTAGATCTCTAATACGAAAATGACACTTCAGTCCACATAGTAAGTAAAATGCTCCTTTTTTGGCTCCAGCTCTTATACCAGGAGTTTGCCATTTCCAGGTCAGGCGGTGATGACACACTTGACCTCACTGAGAACATTGTTCAGTAATGAGAACCCCATAAGTACTCAAAATATCTGAGCTTGACCAATGTCCCTATTGAGAGAAAATGTAGTAAAGTAAGAGATTGTGAGAAAATTTAAATTGTTCCCTTTTTTCTTCTTAGATCTCTAATTCCGAGGTTTAACAACTCCAAGCCTTCTGGTAAGCAAAATGACCCTTCTACCCAAAACTTTAAGGCCCTTTTCACACGAAGGGCCCATTTTTCAGGCGGACCTGATCAGATGATGTCTTTACCCCTATGGAGTATCGGGTTTAAATGAAATTGTGTTTATTTTACACCCTTCTACCTCCAATCTGATCGGGTCCACAAAAAAAAAAAAAGCAGACAGACCTGTCATCCACCCGCCCTGCTCTGATCAGTGGGGGATCTGTGATCGAATCCCCTGATAAGGAGTCCATCCCATGTGAAAAGGGCCTTAGTGACATGTCCCTGTACTGTGAGCTTTATTTCCAAGTCAAGCGGTGATGACACACTTGCCCTCACTGAGAACATTGTTCTGTAATGAGAACCCCATAAGTACTCAATCAATCTGAGCTTGACCAATGTGCCTATTAAGATGTCCATTTGCACCCACCGATCGTTCAGAACACAGGCAGAACGGTGATCTGTCAGTAAGGATGGTATGGAACCGGGATATGTGTGTTAACACAGATCCCCGTTCTCCGTCGAGTGATTGCGCCCGCCAGGCACTCCCATTGGCTCCGGGGCGAGCCGCGCGCGGCCCTAGAGGCCACAGCTGTGCCGTTCTGCCGTAGTAAAACTGCAGCGGCTGGTCGGCAAGTGGTTAAAGTAACGCAGTGCTGTATCGCAAAAAATGGCCTGGAAGGGGGTGGGGGCTAAATTTCTTTCTGGAGCTGAAGTGGTTATAATCTATCATGGAAACCTTTTTTGGAGGAAATTTACATTGTGTTTTTTTGTTTTTAGATCTCTAATTCTGAGAAGCATGAACAATTCCAGGCCACCTGGTAAGCAAAATACCCCTTCTAGTCAAAGCTGTGAATGACCTCTCCCTGTACTGTGAGCTCTATGATAAGGTCAGGCGGTGATGACACACTTGCCCTCACTGAGAACGCTGTTCAGTAATGAGAACCCCATAAGTACTCAAAATATCTGAGCTTGACCAATGTCCCTATTAAGAGAAAAAATGTATTAAAACCAATCTAGCTTATTATAAGGGTTCTATCGGTGCATTTTTGCAGGAAATTTACATTTTTTTTATTTTTTTTTTATTTTTAGATGTCCAATTCTGAGGTTGAACAACTCCAGGCCACCTGGTAAGAGAAATGCCCCTTCTAGACAAAGCTGTCCACTTGCCAGTTTTTCAGGTGTACTTTATCAGACAGGTCTATTCATCCCTACAGACATACAAACTTTTTTTTGTGTTAATTTACATACTTTGACTTCTGGTCTGTTAAAAAAAAAAAGCCATCTAGGCAAATCGGAGGGCAGCCAAGGTGTAAAACAGGAGTTTGTGTCCTCCTGGCCACCTATAGAGTAGAGAGGTCTGTCCATGTCTTCTATGCAGAAAAGCTGATTGGCGGGGGATCTGTGAGCGGATCCCCTGCTGATCAGAACAGAGTCCGCCCCGTGTGAAAGGGGCTTTAGTGAAATCTCCCTACACTGTGCGCTTTATTTCCAGGTCAGGCGGTGATGACACACTTGCCCTCACTGAGAACATTGTTCAATAATGAGAACCCCATACGTACTCAATCAATCTGAGCTTGACCAATGTCCCTATTAAAGGATAAGTTTGCCTTTGGGAACATGTTGCATCCGTTTTTAGAGAGGAACATGTTCCCAGAGCTGCACCCCCCCCCCCCCCATTTTGCTACACAGTAAGGATACAGTGAGAAGGCGGCATGCGGACATCTTGTTACACCCACCGCCGTCTTGCATTTTACATTTTATTTTTAACAGCAAATGGAGCTTATATAGTCAAATTGAGTATTTTGAACCCCGTCTGTTTTCATGTTGATTTTTTTTCAAAGCGGTGGCGTTCTGTCAGATCGGCAAACCTGTGAGCTCTGCAGGCTCGCCGCTGCTTTTTTAAAATTCAACATCTAAACGCACGGATTTCAAAATACTCCAATTTGACTACATAAGCTCCATTCTGTTAAAAGTGTGAAATGCAAAACTCCGGTAGGTGTAAACAAGATGTCCGCTTGCCGCCTTCTCACTGTGTAGGAGTGCGGGGTGTAGCAAGATGGCGGCGGCGAAACGTCACTTCCGTTACATATTCTGACGGGTCAGATGTCGGCTTGTAGTTCTCAATGAGCACTACCAAAGCGCTGTGGAGCGCAGTGGTAGTTCATTGATGATTCTAGTCTGTATCTGCTTGTCTGTACAGGATATATGAATACATGGACAGGTCTGCAGGAGATCTGCTGATCGCTGATGCAATGCCTTACAAGCTCCCAAAAAAAAAAGTACTTCTCCTTTTTTAAGAAAATAATGTAGTAAAACAATTTTAGCTTTATTAGATCTGTCATGAGAACTTTTTTGCAGGAAACTTACGTTGTTCCCTTTTCTCTTTTAGACCTCTGTAGTTCTGAGAAGTTTGGACCATTCCAGGCCACCTGGTAAGCAAAATGCCCCTTCTAACCAAAGCTGTGAATGATATCCCCCTGTACTGTGAGCTCTATTATAAGGTCAGGCGGTGATGACACACTTGCCCTCACTGAGAACGTTGTTCAGTAATGAGAACCCCATACGTACTCAAAATATCTGAGCTTGACCAATGTCGATAATAATCTATCTTTATAAAGTGTTCTGTGTTAATAGAAAGTGATCCTCAACCACCTACCCATTGCCTGTATTGACGAGCAGTAGATGTGTAATCAGGAATGCCTTTTTATAATAGTCGCTTCAGAAAACGCACACAGAGGACCAGAGCACTGATTAGCTGTGATCTGAGCTGTCATGTCTTTGCTTTACTGTATCTAAGGAGTACCATTCATCTGTGCAACTTGAAGTCGCAGCAACTTCAACGTAGTCCCTGCACTACTTTGCTGCAACTTGAGGTCCAAAGACCAAGATTGCACAGGCATTGCTTCAAGTCATGCGACTTTCAGGTCGTACAAATGTATAGGGAACCTAAACCTGGATTCTTTAGAGCGATTGATCCACAGAGACATGGCTGTAATGTGGCTGAATAGCATATTTGCAATAAGGCTCCATTGACACCAATGCTTTTATTGTCTTCACATGGGTTCCTATGCACGTTCACATTAATTTAGCACCGCTGCATTTTTGGAAAGGGTCAGACTTTCTAAAATGCCAAACTGCTTTTTTTTTTTTTTTTTTTTTTTTTTTTTTTTTCTGCAATTTTTTCGTTTTTATAAAGCTGCCCAACAAATTTTCCAGCAAAAAAGCTTAAACACAAATGGGGTAAAAAAAAAAAAGCGAAAAACATGCATAGATGTGAATTGATCCTGAGACTCTACAGTGGTCTAGCGCTTCAGTAAAACCATACAGAATTTAGCTACTTGCAGTTATATTCTTAAATGGCACTTCTAAAGTTCTAAGATGGCTCCGGTAATGCAGGGGAAACAGGTGGGGAGGGTCCAAGGCCCTGCATTGGCATATGGTCTCCCCACTGTTACTGCAGTATGCGCTGGTAGCAGTTGGAGGTGCTCCCCACACAGTAGCTGATCCTTCTGGCAAAGCTTTTAGGCTCCTGCGTGGTTGCACGCATACCAGTTTTTAAAAGGTGGTAGTGGTACAATCTTTACTTGCGCCCAGTTGTCCTGTATTCTGCAGGCACACAATCATTTTTCATCAGGGCTGGGTGAAATGGCAGGATCTTCAATGGACTCCATATTACTCCTAAGTAGACTGGGCTGCAGGCAGAGGATGTTAAGATATGTTGAAACCTCCTGCCTGCAGATGAGTCTGGGGGTAATATAACATCCTATAAAAATTGTTCTTCCCCTTTTTTTTTTTATTTATTTTTGTGAATTTTTTTTTTTTTTAAATGTAGTAAAACAATCTAGCTTGTTATAAGAAATCTGTCCTAAAACTTTTTTGCAGGAAATTTACATTGTTCACTTTCTTTTTAGATCTCTGTAATTCTGAAAATTTTGAACCATTCCAGGAAAACTGGTAAGCAAATGCCCCTTATAGTCAAAGCTGTGAGTGAGTGACCTCTCCCTGTACTGTGAGCTCTATTATAAGGTCAGGCGGTGATGACACACTTGCCCTCACTGAGAACGCTGTTCAATAATGAGAACCCCATAAGTACTCAATCAATCTGAGCTTGACCAATGTCGATTTAATCTTTCTCTTTTTATAAAGTGTTCTGTGTTAATAGAAAAAGTGATCCTCAACTGCCAACCCACTGCCTGTATTAACAGTTGGATGTGTAATCGGGAATGCCTTTTTAAAATGTGAACAAACCATTAATTAAATATAAAATATCCGATTTTTTTATTTTTTGTATTTTTTTTTTTTTTTTTTTTTCATCCCAAGCAATAAATATTTTGGCCATTGACTAACAAGAGAATTGTTTGGGTGTATGTCTGTCTTTATCCACTTAAAGACCAGGTCTTTTCTGGAACTTTTTGTTTGCAAGTTTAAATTTTTTTTTTTTTTTTTTTTTTTTTCTTTCTAGCGATCCATTGCAATTTTTGTCACCCTGTATTTGCACAGCAGTCTTTTCAAATGCAATATTTTTTTTTTTTTTTTTTGGAAACCTTTTGAAAGATTAAGTTGTTCCGATTTAAATTGCGCACACCCGTGGAATGGCGACAAACTGCAGTACTTAATCTCCATAGGCAACGCTTTAAATATTTCTACAGATGACCTGTTTTGAGATATACAGAGGTCTAGTGCTAGAATTATTGCTCTCGCTCTAACGATCACGGCAATATCCGCATGTGTGGTTTGAATACTGTTTACATATGCGGGCGTGACTTGCGTATGCGTTCGCTTCTGCACGAAGGGCCGGGTGTTTTAAATTTTTATGCTTATTTTACTTTTTTTTTTTTTTTTTTTCACTTTTTTTATTCCTATTACAAGGAATGTAAACATCCCTGGTAATAGAAATGGGCATGACAGGTTCTCTTAAGAGATCTGGGGTGAAAAAGACCACAGATCTCTCATTTACCATTAATAGCAAAAAAGAAAATTGTCCCTTTTTTAAGCCCGAGAGGAGGAAGTGATGTCAGACATCGCTCCAGTCCTCCAAGGACAGAGCCAAGTAGGGGCTATCTTGCCCTCACTCAGCTTCCTATACAGGCATCTTGGGGATCGGCTCCGGCTCATAAGACTGGGACTGTCTGGTAGATTTGTAGTGATTTGTTTAGCAGTAAGCAGAGAATGTGCTTTTTTTTTTTTTTTTTTTTTTTTTTTTTTTTTTTTTTTTTTTTCTCTATTTTAAGGCATCCTTCTTTTTTCTTTCTTTTTTAGACCAATTCTGAGAAGAGTGAACTACAGGCCACACGGTGAGCAAAATGCCCCTTCCAGCCAAAGCAGTATCTCCCTGTACTGTGAGCTCTATTATAAGGTCAGGCGGTGATGACACACTTGCCCTCACTGAGAACGTTGTTCAATAATGAGAACCCCATACGTACTCTATCAATCTGAGCTTGACCACTCTTAAATGAGTCTATGGACATTCAAACATTTTACATATTATGAGACATAAGTGAGCTTCAAAACAAGTCCTTATTGACCTCCTGAGATTGAATTTCTCCACAGTGCTTGCTGCTACAAAATTCATACAAAAAAATTCACTTATCTCCTTGCTTTTGAGCAGGGACTTCACTGCCTGCCAATCTTCCAATGTGAAGGGGCTGGTGCTAAAAGGAATAGTTCACCTCACCACAAAGCTGCCTATGCAGATGAGGAGCTTCTATTGATAAAAACTGCAGCGCTAATGTTGAATAAAGCCTTTGCTATAGGTCACTTGCATCCTGGGGTGTTGCTAAGTGAGGCCTAGTCATCACTGCTCCCCTCCATCACGGGAGTGAGCTCTCAAAGGCTGAGCTTAGAGCTACTCCATCAGAGCGGAGAGAATATGTAAAGGGGGTTTGAATCAAATGGCTCGCTTCTGTGATGGTGGAGGTGAGCAGTGACTACTAGGCCTCACTTAGCAACGTCTTGGGAGTATTCCAGTCAGGCTCCATAAGGTATGTAAATGGCCTACATCTATAGCAAGGGTATTATTCATCTTTAGTCAGAGCTGCATTTGTTTTTGTTTTTTTGTTATCTACAAACATCCCTTACCTGCATAGGCAGGCTTTTTTGTAAAGGTGAATTATCCTTTTTAAAGTTCAGAAGTTATTGCAACCCAACTTTACGGTCTGTTATGATCTTTGACAATTAGTGGCTCCACAGTGCCTGCAGCTACAGAGGTCAGCAAGGGTATATTTAAAGCTTATTGATCGATTCTTAGGAATATGGAAATGTGACCTTCTTTACCTTGCCTGGTTTGCACGGGGACAGAATGTTGTCCTATGGCCTCTGAGAATCTGAACATCCCCCAGAGCACCCCGATGCCCCCCACCTCCTGGGATTTTGAGTCTTGTTTAGTCTAAGGCAAAGGATTAAAGAGTGAAATACCTTACTCCTTGCTCCCAGCAGGCTTCCTCCAACTCTGCCATCGTTGTCTTAGACAAAAGTGGGATAACCAATTGGAATGAACACTCACCCCTCTTTGCTGTTGATTAGTGGTAGGTTCCCATTCCAATTAGTGGGCTGCAGATTGCTACCATTCAGCTTTAGCCTGGGTTCACACTAGATGTGGTGCAAATTTGCTGCGGATTCAATCTCAACTCATCCATGCATAAGCACTCCAACCGATTTGCAAAATCTGATCCCTATTTTGTTTTGGTGTTTTGTTTTGTTTTTTTTTTGTCCGCACCAGAATTGGATCGCATGGGTTTGAACACCGATGCGATCCAATTCTGGTGCAGACAAACAAGGGTCCTGCACCAGTTTAATGCAAATGCGGTGTGTGTGGGTTTTTTTTGAGCCATGCAAAGCCAAATTGCACTCCAGAGACACCACATGTAATTGGCGCAGGTATGTGCTGCGATTTCCTGTGTGAATTACATGCGGTGTCTCAGTGTGAACCCAGGCTCGAGGCTCTTGGCTGTTCTCAGTGTGCCTTGGCAAAACTAATGTATTGGCTTGGGAATTGATAGCTGCATAAACTGCTTTCTTATGAGCTTTTTGTTTTTGGTCTACTCAGAAGAATGTAGCAAAGGATTCTCAGGACACGGAATGTCATTACAGCCAGTCATCAAATTTTGTATGGGGATGAAGTGACATGGATCTAGCTGTGATTGGGAAGTGGATCATCTGGAAGCCTGGACCAATGCCTTCTGCTCTGGAGGACCTAAATATTACATGATTTTTGTGTATATTTTGTATTGCATGTAGTATGCACTAAAAAAAATGCCTTAACTCGTGCATTAAATATTTCAGTTTTGTGGTACTTGGTACTGTGTGGTGTGTGTTTGTTTTTTTGTTTTTTTAATTACAGGCTTTTAGCACTGTACCCACATTAAGATCAACTACTTAAGGATTCATGGACATTTGGAGGAATTTAATGCACCTATCATATGTTTCCCAGCACTCTCACCTGTTCCCTGGGAGCTCCAGGTCTTGCATACAGGATGCCATACAAGTGAATGACTGACTGCACGGCCGTACTATAGTGAGTGTCGGTTAGCAGGATGATGCATTGGCATTTACAGATGTAAGGCTGTGTACAGTCATTCACTGGCATGGCAAGACTGTACATGGCACCTTCAGCTCCCTGGTGTGGCAAAGCGTTGAGCTTGGTGCATAAAATGCCTACAAATGGTAGCCACTGCCATCTGTGTGACAGAGCCCTGAATGTACCATTTACAGAATGATCTTCCACTGATGCCAGATTACAAATATGGTGTAAATTCTATAAGGTTGTGCTTGGCCCAGAAAGATCACATTGACTGCTAAATCTGACAGTCACAAATCGCTGAACATTGTAATGTGTGAAAAAAGGTAAATAAGTGCTTGGTGCAAGCTTTCGAAGTGCGTATATAAAAAAAAAAATACATGAATAAATTTATTAAATCTTGTGTTCCACAACATATACGATGAATTCAAGCAGATCTTGATTTGTGGTTCCAACGTCCCCATGTGCAATAGAACAAATGGTGTCCATGTGCAAAGTCAATAAATATAGGTGCATTGTGCTGAGACAATTATTTTTCCATGCTATGATTACAGTCCAAAAACTTACTGGAAGGGTTATTTCCCCTTTATAGTTCATGTTTACAAATTTGTGGCAAGGGAGTTGGATTGTAAGCTTCTCTGGAACAGTCTGAGGTAGATTTTTATTTATAGTATTTTTTTTTTTGTTAAATTTTTTTAACTTTGTTAAATATGATGTGGTATTGCCTGTCTGAAAATTGTAGCATGTGGTTTAGGGAATGATACCAGGAGACTTTCTATACTAGAAATGTATTTCTTTATAAGTTCAATTTGTTGACTTCTTGTGATTTTTATCTGGGTGCTGCAAACTGCAGTATGTGCATACACTCTCCCAATGCTGCAACGGGGGAGAGTGTGCTGCATATGTGCGGCTTTTGTAACATGGAAACATTTGCCTCTGTGATGCCAGGATCAAGTGTCCCAATGGCTGGCGTGTCCTGGAGACTACTCAGTAGGGACATGTAAAAACATATGGGAGTATTTGCACCTGGCTACAGAAAATGGCATGCAGGGTAACTTTCATCAATATTTTTAAACCTGAACAGTTATTTTGACCTACTGTGAGCACCTAGTCTGCATCATAAACCTATTCTGAAAAAGCTCTGCCAAAGGTGAACCTGCTGGTAACACTTCCTGTTCAGCATGACAATGCTCACTATTTTATACAGTGCCTATGAAGGAGCAGCATTGTCACCCTTGGAGGGTACTACAGAACACCAACAGGGGATGTTGTGGTGGGCATATTCTGCAGTTGACAGATAATGGGGAAACCATGCTGATGGATAAGTCTGCACAGGCAGAGCGCACCAAGAGTGATCCAGCTCTCTGGATTGCTGGCAGGATGAACAGTTTTTTTTTTGTTTTTTTTTTTTCTTTTCTCATCTGAAACTGCTGCAACACTATTTTAAAGACCAAAATAGAGCTAATAATTTATCTGTTGGGGTTTATGTACAGTAGGAAGATGGTTTGTGCTGTTCACAAAGCATGCTAGTGTCCAAGGAGAGCAGGTGCTGGCAGGGTGGAGATTGTCCACACTCCCCATACAAGGCTAAATCTGATCCATTGCTAAGCAATGTGGTTAGTAAGCATGCACCCCCCCCCCCCCCCCCCAAAACCCTATCAAAACAGCCACTCTTTCAAGGAGCCCTTATCTGGCAGTAGGCAGATGAGCATTACCATTTAGCACAGCTGGGTCAGTGCCAGACAGCTGGGTAGTGTCCTTGGGAGCACCACTTAGCTTTTCTGCACAGCTAGCTTCCTGGGACCCCAGCAGAGCTTGCTGCTTCCCCACACAGCTCCTGGCTCCCTAGCACACGACCTTGCTCCTTCACACACCTCTGTGGACACTACAGCACAGCTATGTGTATCCCAGCACACTTCATGTCTCCTAATCGCCGCTCCCACATGCATAGCTCCCCTTCCCTGTACACCACCTGGCTCATTGGCGAAGCGCCTAGGTCCCTGTCACAACTCCTTGCTTCCCTGTACATCTGGCAGCATGAAACTTTACCAGAGATCTAGGAAGTGTGCAAGGAGGTGTTTGGGGAATAAAGGAGTTATGGGGAGGTTGGAGCAGTTCCATGGAGACAGGGAGTTGTGTCTGGGAGTCGGAGGTGTGAAGGAAAGCAAAAAGGTGTTCTGGGGGAGAAAGCAGCTGTGCCATAGAGCTTTTTAGGGAAGCAATAAGCTGTGCCTCGAAGGTCTAGTATCCTGTGGCGCAAGGCAAGTTGGTGGTCAGCTAGTGTATGTGGAAGCAAGGTAGTATACTGGGGTGTTGGGAATTTTGCTGGCTAGCCAGGAAATGTGCGGGTAAGCAAGGAGCTACGCCAGAGGGACGGGAGGTAAGCAAAAAAGGGTAAGGAGCTGTGCTGTAGACCACCTAACTCCCCTGTGGACTTTATCACCTACTCAACATAAAGGGAATTGTTTAATTTCACATGGCTTTATACCTGTAAGAAATGCAGTGTGTGTAAATACTGCAAGCGTTCAACACAGAGAAATTTAATTTCAAATCCAACCGCTGGGAGGTATTATGTTACAAAGAAATATATTGCTTGTTGCCTATCTATTGGCGTGCCCATGTGAATTCCAATACCTGAGATATACCACTCGTAAACTTTATATCAAGAGTATTAAAAATGTGTATGGAAATCGGATTATAAAAACCACTTTTGGATATTCCACAATAGGGACCCTAGGCAACTGAAGTTTTGTGTAATAGAATAGAATTCATGAACATTGGCAATGATCTGGATGTATGACCTAGATCAGTGATGGTGAACCTTGATACCCCAGATGTTTTGGAACTACATTTCCCATGATGCTCATGCACTCTGCAGTGTAGTCGATAATCATGGGAAATGTAGTTCCAAAACATCTGGGGTGCCAAGGTTCACCATCACTGACCTAGATTGTATGCAACCGGAAGGCCCTAATGTGGCATTGGAGATAAATTGTGTTTTTTTTTTAATCAAACCCTTTGATCCCATTATAAATATAAAATCTAAATAGGCTAAGATCCCATTATAAATAGTTGCTGGCTTGATTTAATGTGTGTTGGGTTTGTGGAATCTTTTATTCCATATATACTTTGTCTTTTATTTTGTTAATATTCTAGCGATATTTTGTGTGTATATATTTTATTCTTCGTGCAAAAGAATGCTTATACGTGACCACTAGATGGCGCTTTTGCATAGGGAATATGTTTTGTGAATCATTGTTCTACTTGAACATTATGAATAGTTTTGATCGGTGAGCGGAGTGGGTTGCAATTAAATTTTTTTTATAATTCTAGACGGATGGTATTGCCTTTTTATAAACAAAGCTTAGTAGGTGGTTGGATGCTCAATAATTGAGGGCAAAAGTATTATATAAGGGACCCTGACATGTCTGGCACATGCAGCTCCTGAGGGAGTCCATTGGACAGAATGGGTTATGGAATGGAATATGTGATGTTCAATGCTACCAGGCAGCCTGGAAGCAGCTGCTCCAGTCAGGAGACATCGTGGCAATGATCATAGGCCTGTGATTCTGGTGGGGTTTAGCACTTTTATACAGTGGGGACGGAAAGTATTCAGACCCCCTTAAATTTTTCACTCTGTTATACTGCAGCCATGTGTTAAAATCATTTAAGTTCATTTTTTTACCTCATTAATGTACACACAGCACCCCATATTGACAGAAAAAACACAGAATTGTTGACATTTTTGCAGATTTATTAAAAAAAAAACTGAAATATCACATGGTCCTAAGTATTCAGACCCTTTGCTGTGACACTCATATATTTAACTCAGGTGCTGTCCATTTCTTCTGATCAGCCTTGAGATGGTTCTACACCTTCATTTGAGTCCAGTTGTGTTTGATTATACTGATTGAACTTTATTAGGAAAGCCACACACCTGTCTATATAAGACCTCACATAGCATGTCAGAGCAAATGAGAATCATGAGGTCAAAGGAACTGCCTGAAGAGCTCGGAGACAGAATTGTGGCAAGGCACAGATCTGACCAAGGTTACAAAAACATTTCTGCTGCACTTAAGGTTCCTAAGAGCACAGTGGCCTCCATAATCCTTTAATGGAAGACGTTTGGGACGAACAGAACCCTTCCTAGAGCTGGCCGTCCGGCCAAACTGAGCTATCGGGGGGGGGGGGGAGAAGAGCCATGGAGAGAGCGGTAAAGTAGAACCCAAAGATCACTGTGGCTGAACTCCAGAGATGCAGTCGGGAGATGGGAGAAAGTTTTAGAAAGTCAACTATCACTGCAGCCCTCCACCAGTCGGGGCTTTATGGCAGAGGGGCCCAACGGAAGCCTCTCCTCAGTGCAAGACACATGAAAGCCCGCATGGAGTTTGCTAAAAAAAAACACCTGAAGGACTCCAAGATGGTGATAAATAAGATTCTCTGGTCTGATAAGACCAAGATAGAACATTTTTTGCCTTAATTCTAAACGGTATGTGTGGAGAAAACCAGGTACTGCTCATCACCTGTCCAATACAGTCCCAACAGTGAAGCATGGTGGTGGCAGCATCATACTGTGGGGGTGTTTTTCAGCTGCAGGGACAGGACGACTGGTTGCAATCGAGGGAAAGATTAATGCATCCAAGTACAGGGATATCCTGGACAAAAACCTTCTCCAGAGTGCTCAGGACCTCAGACTGGGCCGAAGGGTTTACCTTCCAACAAGACAATGACCCTAAGCACACAGCTAAAATAACGAAGGCGTGGCTTCACAACAGTTCTCAAGAACTGACTGTTCTTGAATGGCCCAGCCAGAGCCCTGACTAAAACCCAATTGAGCATCTCTGGAGAGACCTAAAAATGGCTGTGCACCAACGTTTACCATCCAACCTGACAGAACTGGAGAGGATCTGCAAGGAGGAATGGCAGAGGATCCCTAAATCCAGGTGTACTGGTTGCATCTTTCCCAAAAAGACTCATGGCTGTATTAGATCAAAAGGGTGCTTCTACTAAATACCGAGCAAAGGGTCTGAATACTTAGGACCATGTGATATTTCAGTTTTTCTTTTTTAATAAATCTGCAAAAATGTCAACATTTCTGTGTTTTTCTGTCAATATGGGGTGCTGTGTGTACATTAATGAGGAAAAAAATGAACTTTAAATGATTTTAGCAAATGGCTGCAATATAACAGAGTGAAAAATTTAAGGGGGTCTGAATACTTTCCGTCCCCACTATATGTGAGTGTATATTGTTTATGTAATTTATAATAAAGTGCTGTCCAGTATTGCACTATGGAAGGGTATGGTAGAGCAGCGATTATTGGAGCTTATGCAAATCTGCTTAGACATAATGGGCTGTGGTGTATGGGGAGTGCATCTGGACCTACTTAGAGATCAGGGGTCATAAAATTCTGGTGACTTGTGTCTGAAGCACTTTTGGCATCTGAGAGGGAGAAGGCAGTGAAAGTGGTTTTGTTCAGAGTTTCTCACTTGGTTGAATAACCACTTTTCTTTGGTTGGAAAAAAGAATTGATACAAGGATTGCCCTTTTTTTTGTGGTTAATTTTTTACTCCAGGCACAACTTTCATTTAAATATTTTCCCTACTAGCCATAAAGGTTATAAATCCACTTTGTGTGCACCAGATGCCTTTGCAAACCCAGATATTACCTTTTGTCAAAATATCAATGACATCACTGTGCTGTACATAGCATATGCAGAGAGCAGAGCTGTGAGAGGGGGCTAGGAGGCTCTACCCACTCCAGGAGCGGGCAGAAACCAGATCAGTCACCCTGTGAGCAAATATGCAATGGGCGCCTACTCTTATACACAAATCATAAGTGACAGTAATACATACCGGTGACATGAATATGTTGGGCATAAAAAAAGAAAACTAATCTAAACGAAAAAATCTAAATGTATTCGTGAGAATATTATACAAATAAAACATGGTTTTGAAAAACGGTGCCTCAAAACGCTTTTTAAACTGGTACATAATAAAGACCCAACCTTACTTTCATTCTGTGGGATTGACAAAATAACCAAACATTGGAGAGGCACTGATCTCAGAAAAGAGATCTCACAAAATGAAGCCAAGTGGATCTACCAACTTAATACCTTGGCTCCAAGTGGATTAATTATAAACATTGACCTAAATTGCTTCCTAGCAGATTATTAAAATACTTGGTATTATACGGGTACCGTATAGACATTTAATTAGGCTGTTTTTAATAGATTGTCTAACAGAGGGAATTTATAGGATTGTATAGGGGTTACATAAATTAAGTATTATGGGAAAAGGCCAATGGGGGATCAGACTGAGATATAGATGAATTATTGGAAATTAAATTGATAGTTTTTTTAGTGAACCTAAGAACTCAATGATGGGGTTCTATTTATCTATTATATTTTAACACGAAATCATTGTTTGTATATGAAATATATTTGCATAAAATTGTGTGTATATAAAATTGAATTGAGGTGGGAGGAATAGCTCTTGTATTTAGTTTTTAAATAATTGGTATTTTTTTAATTAGAGGTGCACCGAATGGAAATTTTGGCACCGAAAATGTAGGATGCACTTGGCAGAAAACCGAAAATGACAGTTTTTAATATAAATATATATGTATTATGTTGGATTTTTTAATGAATATCATGAATATGAATTCATTGTTATTTATTACCTTTAGCACAAGAAAAGTTTAAGAAAAATGCATCCTTTTAAACTTTGTACAGTATCTCACAAAAGTGAGTGCACCCCTCACATTTTTGTAAATATTTTATTATACCTTTTCATGTGACAACACTGAACAAATTACACTTTTTTTACAATGTAAAGTAGTGAGTTGTACAGCTTGTATAATTTGCTACCCCCTCCAAATAACCACACAGCCTTTAATGTCTAAACCGCTTGCAAAAAAAGTGAGTACACCCCTAATTGTAAATGTCCAAATTGGGCCCAATTAGCTATTTTTCCCTCCCTGGTGTCATGTGACTCGTTAGTGTTACAAGGTCGCAGGTGTGCTAAATTTGGTGTTATCGCTCTCACTCTCTCATACTGGTCACTGGAAGTTCAACATGGCAAAAAATTTCCTGAGGATCTGAAAAAAAGAATTGTTGCTGTACATAAAGATGGCCTAGGCTATATCAAGATTGCCAAGACCCTGAAACTGAGCATCGTGGCCAAGACCATATAGCGGTTTAACAGGACAGGTTCCACTCAGAACAGGTCCATGGTCGACCACAGAAATTGAGTTCACGTGCTCAGCGTCCTATCCAAAAGGTTGTCTTTGGCAAATAGACGTATGAGTGCTGCCAGCATTGCTGCATAGGGTTAAGGGGAGGGGAGGTCAGCCTGTCGGTGCTCAGACCATACGCCGCACACTGCATCAAATTGGTCTGTATGGCTGTCGTCCCAGAAGGAAGCCCGCAAACAGTTTGCTGAAGACGAGCAGACTAAGGACATGAATTACTGGAACCATGTCCTGTGGTCTGATGAGACCAAGATAAACCTATTTGGTTCAGATGGTGTCAAGCGTGTGTGGTGGCAACCAGGTGAGGAGTACAAAGACAAGTGTGTCTTTCCTACCGTCAAGCATGGTGGTGGGAGTGTCATGGTCTGGGGGTGGATGAGTGCTGCTGGCACTGGGGAGTTACAATTCATTGAGGAAACCATGAATGCCAACATGTACTGTGACATACTGAAGCAGAGCATGATCCCCTCCCTTAGGAGACTGGGCCGCAGGGCAGTATTCCAAAATGATAATGACCCCAAACACACCTCCAAGATGACCACTGCCTTGCTAAAGAAGCCAAGGGTAAAGGTGATGGACTGGCCAAGCATGTCTCCAGACCTAAACCCTATTGAGCATCTGTGGGGCATCCTCAAACAGAAGGTGGTCTCTAACATCCACCAGCTCTGTGATGTCATCATGGAGGAGTGGAAGAGGACTCCAGTGGCAACCTGTGAAGCTCTGGTGACCTCCATACCCAAGAGGGTTAAGGCAGTGCTGGAAAATAATGGTGGCCACACAAAATATTGACACTTTGGGCCCAATTTGGACATTTTCACTTAGGGGTGTACTCACTTTTTGTTGCCAGCGGTTTAGACATTAATGGCTGTGTGTTGAGTTATTTTACATTGTAGCAAAGTGTCATTTCTTCAGTATTGTCACATTAAAAGATATAATAAAATATTTACAAAAAGGTGAGGGGTGTACTCACTTTTGTGAGATACAGTATGTCTTCACACTGGTCTGTTGCGCTTCTGTTGTGATGTTAAAAATCCTGCTTTGTGCGTTTTTGGTAAGTTAAATATACCGCATCTCCCCATTGAAATGCATTGAAAACGCAGCAAGAACACATCAATAACGCACCTGTGTTACAATTTTGGTGCAATTTTTGAGTCCCATGACCAATGAAAAACACACCATAAGCACAGAAAAATTGTGTGTTTTCGGTGCCATTAACAGCCCCTTTTTCTCTTATCGGCAAAAAGCCGATAACACCATTTTCATACCAGTTTCTGCCGCAGAAATTTTGGTGCATCTCTATTTTTAATAAATTTGTATATATGTATATATATATATATATATATATATGTTTTAAAAGTATAAAAAAACATTTATTGTAAGATCTGGGTATTGATCCTCTCCCTACCAATATATGACTCCTTCAATATGGCCGCGTAGAGCTTCCTGAAGACGCTTTTTGTGAAACGTGTCAAGGCAGAGAATCGTGTCATATCCGGAAAGCATTGTACGATCCTGCGGGGTGACATCATTTTCGGTAATTGGAACGCACGCTGGTTCCATTGAGCTGAGCGGTACAGGCTTTATTGTATGTATTGGTGCCGAGAGATTGGGCACCAAAGAATGTGAGTGTTTAAATTTCAGCTTTTTATGCTTGAGTTATTTTTCAAATAAATACTGCACTATGAGAGGACTTCTTGTTCCTTTCATGGTCATTCTATGAGAGGAAGTAGCAATCTTGGGGATAAAATATGAAGATGGAATACCAACACACCATCCACCAGCTGAAAAGTGGTTGTAAAATTTGGAATAAAACGTTTATGACCTTCTTTTTAAGAGGTCATTGAATTGTGGTGAGTGCATTGGTTTGACACAAGTGGTGAGGCATGGGGCAATAAGGAGGAGAATATTATTGGAGATAAGAGGACTGAGGTGTGAGACTTCTAATAGAGCATCACTTGGAATTTAATGTCACATATTTTTTTTATTATTCACAGTTTTTAGTTTTGTTTGTTTTTTGTATATAGAAACGTTATTGGTATAAGGCATTTGCACGTGTAAATTTGAGGATGGGGCTGGACCTTATGTTTAATTATTTAAATACCAGTCACCCTGCACAAGGAGAGAGAGAGCAGCAGTGAGCGGTCTTTATTATAGGAAGCTACTGCACAGATCTGGAAGAAATAAACAAAGCACACCAAGATTCAAGAAGAATACACATGACAAATGTGTTTGGACAATATTTGCTTAGCCTATAGTTTTGTATATTATTAGACTGAATTAATTCCCTTGTGTCACATGTTCACTGGGAATAGTGGATCCAGAGGTTTTTTTTTTGAACACTTTGAGGATTTTGCAGTATTCTAGTTACTGTAAATTGATTTTTGCGCAGTTAATCTATTTTTTTTTTTTTCATTTTATGTAATGTATTTTTAGGTGGGGAAATACTGCTGTTTATTTAATTTAGCTTTTAGGGATTATCCAGGAGGATAATATAACCTTAACTGCTTTTGTATTTACAATCGAGGTAGATAATTAAGAGCAGGGTATTTTGTAAAAATAAAGTGGCATCTTACATTAGTGCACAGGAGAAAAATGTGTCCTTAGATTTCTGATCAGTGCTGTACTCCCTTATCATGGGTGGCCAGTGGGGAAGGGCCCCTTTCATGGGTGGCCAGTGGGAAAGGGCCCCTTTCATGGGTGGCCAGTGGGAAAGGGCCCCTTTCATGGGTGGCCAGTGGGAAAGGGCCCCTTTCATGGGTGGCCAGTACGAAAGGGCCCCTTTCATGGGTGGCCAGTGCGAAAGGGCCCCTTTCATGGGTGGCCAGTGGGAAAGGGCCCCTTTCATGGGTGGCCAGTACGAAAGGGCTCCTTTCATGGGTGGCCAGTGCGAAAGGGCCCCTTTCATGGGTGGCCAGTGCGAAAGGGCCCCTTTCATGGGTGGCCAGTGCGAAAGGGCCACTTTCATTGGTGGTCAGTATGGAAGGACCCTCTTACACTTGTGGTCAGTAGAAAGAATGCCCCTTACATTGGTGGTCAGTGTAGTACCCACTTTTAATGAAGGTCATTTGGAAGAATGCTTCTTACATTGGTGGTCAGTGTAGGGTGAGAAGAAAGGCTCTACTGGTCCCATGCCATTGGGTCTGCCAAAGGACATTGGTGCTAGAACCATGCAGGCACCATCAAACAAGAGATCAGTTTTGCTTGAGGAAACACTGTCCTACTCAAACCAAAACTGAAAACAATTACCTCCATATGCACTTTAATGTAATTCACATAGGTTTCGTCTGCTTTCTGTCTCTTTAATTGTTCTCTTCTGTCAAATGTTAATATTGTTCAAGTGGAAAAAAAATGGAAATCATAGTTGATACTTAAAAAAAGTGAATACATCCCCTTAAGTAAGAAGAATGAGTCTTTGGCTAGGTCTTCCAGGACGCAGGTCATGTGACTTCCTAATTCCAGAAACAGATCTTCACAATTAAGCTTTTTATGACCTGGAATGTGTCAGATGGGGCTTAGTGGTCATAAATACAAAAGCTGGACGCTTTGGGCCTGGTCGAGATTTAATAAACAAGCGGCGCTGATACAAAGCGTTTATGGGAGGACAGTATGCATGGGTCTATGCAAATAGTGTCTCTATGACTGGGGGGGGGGGGGGGTGCTATTACTTTAAAGCTGAACTCTGGGTAAAATCAACAGTTATCCTCGCAGTGGGGACCCCCCCAGCCGTACAAGAGTTAAATGCTCATTTTTGTATAGGGTAACAAATAAAGCAGTTTTACTTGTGTAATTCTTCACTCTCACAGGCTTCCTCCATGCTGCAAGATCGATCGCCTAAAGCGATGTGGTGCTCCATTGGTCATTAGCACTCTGAGGACAGTGAGGATGCTGAGGCCCACCTGGAGTATTATTATTATTATACAGGATTTATATAGCGCCAAGAAAGAATAGGAGAGTGTCGTCTGCTGGGGGAGTGAGGGATTAGGCAAGTAAAATTTATGTTAAGTGTAGACCAAAAAGAGCTTTTAACCAATGCACTGCAAGGGGAGCCCTGCTACAAGTGTAACTTTTGATATTACCCAGAGCTCCTCTTTAACCCAGCAATGGATAACAGTGAAAAGTGCATCCTAGAAAGGCGGGCCGGTGACCTCACATTTTCTACCTTGTCCAATCATAGAATGCTATTTTCTGAATGGTGCCCATGCTGAGCGGCCGAGCTCCTCTGTTCAAAATGCAGCAGGGCAGCCTCTCTGCACCAGACTTGGAAGCAACCGAAAATCACAGGAGTAATGGCATCTACTTCAGTAATTTCTAACTTCCAGGGGGATCAGCCAGGTATGGTAAATTCATAGTTACATTGATCCAAGCTAAACCTATGTAACTATCTATAATATATCAATACCTTAAATTAATCTTTAAAGCCATTGTTTACCTTTACAAAAAAACTGGCTATGCAAATAAGAGACCGCTGTAGATCAAATCCAACTGTGCAGCTTTGACCAAAGTTGAATAATGCCCTTGCTTTAAGTGTAGGCCCAGTGGCGGCCAGTGGAATTTTTTTTTCGGGTGAGCGGCAAACAGTATGCCAACCCCCCTGGTAGGTCGGTAGCACTTACCCCATCACCGGTGGCTTCCCCCTGCTCGGCGGTGGCGGCCTCTCATTCTCCTGCTCTTCACGGGTCATCACGATGAAGGCAGTGGCAGCTTCCGTTTCCTCCCTCCTCCTCAACGGCCAATCAGGAGTCTTCTCTTTTTGGCCAATTGGCAAACGGGTCTCACACCCGCTTCTGGTTGGCCGGATTGAGGATCAGTTTTTCAACAGCCAATATTCATTCCAGGAGCGGACTGACCATTGAGCCACTCGGGCACTGCCAGAGGGCCCTGGGCCACTAGGGGGCCCCATCAGGGTTGCCAGCCTCAGTAAAACCAGGGACAGTATGTACAAATCTGTGTTTTTTTACATCTGTCTGTGTATACTGTGTGTACATGTATGTGTATACTGTGTGATTGTATACTGTGTGTGTGTGTATACTGTGTGGCCCCGTAATCTCTGATTGCCTGGGGGCCCCATAATCTCCTATTGCCCGGGGGCCCCATGAGCTATCAGTCCGTCCCTGATTCATTCGCTGTTGTAACACACCTGGGTGGGATTGGAGCCCATTCTCTGCGACCCAAGCCCACCCTATTTTGAAGCCTATTAGAGCCTGCTTCAAAAAAAAAAAAACCCTGAACGCTGTAATTCATGCCCCCGGGGGCCTGAAAGGGGCCAGACGCATCAATATGGGGTGGCTGCGGCGGCCGTGGATAGATTCATGCTATGCTATGCAATGGAATCTATCCATTGCATATAGGGGGGTGGCGTAGAGATAGGGGGCCACACCCAGGCACCCCTAATGGTTGGGCCACCACTATGTAGGCTATTTACATAACTCATGAAGCCTGACTGGAAAACTTCTAGGATGTTGCTAGGAAAATAAAAAAACCCTGAACGCTGTAATTCATGTGCCCGGTGCCCTGAAAGGGGCCAGACGCATAAATAGGAGGTGGCCGTGGCGGCCGTGGATAGATTCATGCTATGCTATGCAACGGAATCTATCCATTGCATATGGGGGGGTGGCGTAGAGATAGGGTGCGACACCCGGGTGCCCCTAATGGTTGGGCCGCCACTATGTAGGCTATTTACATAACTCATGAAGCCTGACTGGAAAACTTCTAGGATGTTGCTAGAAGAAGCCTAGCTGTTACTGTGCACCTTCACCTTCTGATTCAAACCCTCTCACATGCACTTTCTCTCCCCTGATGAAGTAGCTATGAACTCTCTGATGTTTGCGGTGAACAGTCAAAGCTAGGCATCTCTTAGCCAGGGACCCACTGAAGATTTTGGGAGATCTACAGTATGTAGGCACCAAAAAAAATAGTAATATGTATGCATGTGGCCATAGCAGGACTCTCCAAACTTTCTAAACAGAAGGCCAGTTTACTGTCCTTCAGACTTTAAGGGAGGGGGGGCCCAGACTGTGGTCATTGGGAGTGCAACTTGTCATGGTGTCAGTGGGAGAAATAGTGCCCCATCATTGGTGTCAGTTTGAGGAATAGTTCCCCATCATTGGTTTTAGTGGGAGAAATAGTTCCCCATCATTGGTGTCAGTGGGAGGAATTGTGCCCTGATCCATAGGTGTGCACCTCAAAGCAAAAAAAAAAGCTCAAACACATGTGTGTTTATATATATATATATATATATATATATATATATATATATATATATATATATATATATATATACAGACAGTGTCAGTAGAGCAGAGATTGGTATCAGTAGGGCAGTGGATGGTGTCAGTCGTTTTTGTTTTTATTATTTTATTTTACAATTTAATTTTTTTACAATTTTTTTTTTTTTTAGCAGCCCTGTTTTAGGGGGCTTTGGTCAAATATCAGGAGTTTAAACAGGGGGAATCTCTGCCACACAAGGTGATTAGGGTGTGCCCCAGCACAACTGGCACACCCTGTGCGCACACCTATGGCCCCATCATTGGTGTCAGTGGGAGAAATAGTGCCCTATGATTGGTGTCAGTGGGAGGAATAGTGCCCCATCATTGGTGTCAGTGGGAGGTATAATGCCCCATCATTGGTGTCAGTGGGAGGAATAGTGCCCCATCATTGGTGTCAGTGGGAAGAATAGTGACCTATGATTGGTGTCAGTGGGAGGAATAGTGCCTCATCATTGGTATCAGTGGGAGGAATAGTGCCCCATCATTGGTGTCAGTGGGAGGAATAGTGCCCTATGATTGGTGTCAGTGGGAGGAATAGTGCCCCATCATTGGTGTCAGTGGGAGGAATAGTGCCCTATGATTGGTGTCAGTGGGAGGAATGGTGCCCCATCATTGGTGTCAGTGGGAGGAATAGTGCCCCATCATTGGTGTCAGTGGGAGGAATAATGCCCCATCATTGGTGTCAGTGGGAGGAATAATGCCCCATCATTGGTGTCAGTGGGAGGAATAGTTCCCCATCATTGGTGTCAGTGGGAGGAATAATGCCCCATCATTGGTGTCAGTGGGAGGAATAGTGTCTTGTATCAGTGGCAGAAAAAGTGACGCAAGGGGGCGTAGTTTAGAGACCACTGGACTACAGCATGGTAATGCAAATATATATATATATATGTATAATTTTTTTTTTTTTTTTTTCATTGGAGTCTGGATTTCTATAATTGGTCACATGAGTTATTCCGTTAACCAGCAAGCCTGATAACACCTTCTCCAACAGTATAAATGGAGCGATCAGGCTTATGATCTGGTTTATTATGACAGGTCCACACTGACTTTGGCTAGAGTCATGGATTTTATGCCTCTGCAATAGAAGGAATATAATTTCGCAGAGTGACCTTGACTTGATGCGGTGCATGCCCCACTGGAGCTACATATCTTCACAGTATCCTTTCAACTATGTCCAGAGTAAACAGTGCTGAGATAAAAGCCCGGATCTGTCTTGACATGTTCCACAAATCAGCCGCCTTTGCAATAACAGCATGTAAAATTCACCATACTGTCATTACACGGCTATGCCGGTGGGTGAGTGATGCTTGACAAAATTTTATACAGCCAATAGATTTCCCCACAGTACAAGAACTGTGCCCCACAAAAGCCAAGGACTTTTTTTTTTTTCTTGCTACGGCTGACTGTACATTTTACAATTATACATTATTCATTTCATGCATTTATGATGGCATTTGGCTGGAGTCCCACTTTGTAGGCTGACTTCAGTCCAAAATGTTTTTGTTAGTTTTGGGTCCAGAGGGGGTGACTTAAAACTTCATTACTGTCTGTGACCCCCATTGTCGAGGTTCTCACTTCATGTTTTTAGTGATGTCAGGACAAGAAATGTGGTGCGCAGTCATCACCAAGAGAGGAGGGCAATAGACAGCGATATAATCATAGGGTTTAACCCAAGCTTTCTCAACCATTTTATCATTTGGAGGACCCTTGAAGTAACCTTCGTGGCCTCTGGAGCTGCTGCCAACAATTGTGATACAATAAAATTGATGTTTTGGAATGTGGCATATTTAGCATATATATGGCTCCATGTCTGCACTATATGATGAAACTATTTTAAGTAATGATAATGAAGCGAAAAAATAATAATAATAATTACGTCCAGAAAAGAAACAGCCCCCTGAAAACTGTAAATTTCCCCAACATGGTTGGTGGAGAGAGTGCCTTCCTACATTCATGGTCAGTAAAAGAGTCCTAATACACTGGTGGTCAGGGAAGTGCTCTGTTATAATGGAGGTCAATGGAAAAAAATAACCCTTATATTGGTGGTCAGTGGAGAAAACCCCCTTATATTGGTGGTCAGTAGAGAAAACTGCCCTTATATTGGTGGTCAGTGGAGAAAACCCCCCTTATATTGGTGGTGTCCTAATACACTGGTCGTAGGTGAAGTGCTCTGTTACAATGGTGGTCAGTACAAGGATGGTCTGTGAAGAGTCCTATTACACTGATGGTCAATGAGTGTTCTGCTGCATTGGTGGTCAGTGGAGAAAGACCCTCTTATATTGGTGGTCTATGAAGTTTCCTGTTACATTGGTGGTCAGTGGGAAAGGATTCACCTAAATTGATGTTCATTAGGAGAAGGAGCCCCTTGTATTGGTGGTCTGTGAAGAGTCTGATTACTATGGCGGTCAGTTACACTGGCTATCAGAGGAGAAAAATCCCCTTATATTGGTGGTCAGTAGTAGAAGCAGCTCCTTATATTGGTGGTCTGTAAAGAGTCGTATTACACTGGTGGTAAGTGAAGTGCTCTATTACATTAGTGGTCAGTGTGGTCGACCCTAAAGAGTCTTTTTACTGTCAGGAGCCTCTAGTGCATCTGCTCCTCATTCCAGCATCCTGGCATTCTCCTTGTGTGTCTACCTGCATGGTGATCGGTGTGGCCAGACTCTGGGAGGAGACCAAACCTGATTTAAGCCAGCCAAGCCTGCAATCTCATGCTTTTGATAGCGTGTGTAATACGTGCAAGCTGTCTGTCTGTCCTGCTCTGCAGTTTGCATTTCCCATATTTATGATCTTGGATCTGATTTAGACTATTCTGTGAACTCTGCCTGCCTTTTGACTATTGATTGACCCCGACTATTCTAAACTCTGCCTGCCTTGTACCTGGACTGTCATTGAACCACTCTGCCTGTCTGCCAACCACAAGAACCTGTTTGCTTTTATCAGTTCGCGACCTGCCCCAGCGTGATGGTCGGGCACTATAGCGTTGTGTATAAGACCTGGGGGCAAATAAGTACCGATAGGCCTGCTTGCTTTATGGGAAGGGAGCTTCTATTGGTGAAGAACAGAGAAACCAGCTATAGTGTCTGTCCACCTTCATTAGGAGTAAGCATGGCAAATAAACTAGTGGTCAGTGGAAAGAATACTCATTACTTTGGTTGCCAAAGGGAAGTGTGCACTCTTACAATTAATCATTCGTGTCAGTGGTAGCTTATCTGAGAGACAGAATCTGCTCATTGCTCAAGGAACTACCATCAACCAGTGGAGGGACCCTGGTTAAGAAAGGCTGGGCTAACACTTTCCACTCTATTAAAATGTGTACCCAATGGAGAGATTTCCAGTCACTTCCTGTTCAGACAGGAAGTGGGGGTACAGCAGAGACAGAGACAGCATTAAAAACTTAGAACTAAAAGAAATAGCACCACTACCAGTGGCGGCTCGTGCATTGAGGGCGCACGGGCGCCGCCCAGCCCCCTTCAGGATGCCGGACACATGGATTCCTATGGCGGGGGTGGGAGGGTTTGTTTTTTTTTGAAGCACGTGATTAGAGCCAGAGGCTCTAATCGGCTTCAAAAAAGGGTGGGCTCGGGGCGCAGAAAGTGCGCCCTGATCCTACCTAATTGTGTGACCATAGCTATTTAATTTTCGCTATCTACACACTACAGTGTCTCCCCGCCAATCACGAGGCAGATCGGTGACACCTGTTTGTCGATTGGCCAAAGCGCCAGGCAATCCTATTGGACGCCTAGTGGCGCTTTGGCAAGCGGAGGAAGCATGAGAGGAGCGGACACCTCCGCCGCCGCTGCTGCCCGAGTGTGGAGAGGAGAAGAGTGGAGACACGGATGATTGTCTTCAGGCGGTAAGTGCCGGACCTCCCGTGGGGGTGGTCTAGACTTGTGACCCCCGGGGGGGGTGTGCAAGTGCCAGCTGCGAGCCCCGAGGGGGGGGTGTGTGCAAGTGCCAGCTGCGAGCCCCGAGGGGGGGGCCTGTGTCCCACCAAATGCAGCCTTGCCTGTGTCCCACCAAATGCAGCCTTGCCTGTGTCACATCAAATGCAGCCAGCCTGAGTCACATCGAACCGCCCCCCCCCCCCTCTTCTCCATGCAAATGCAGCCAGCCTTTGTCACATTGAGCACCCCCCCCCGGTTGTCCGTGGAAGTACAGCGGTACTTACCTTGCTGTGTTGTCCTCTCCTGCGGTGTCTCCTTCCAAAGCAGAGATAGAGGAGTCCGCTCCGACTCCTCATACTTCCAGTTGTCTCTGTCCCGGGCGTAATGGGAGAGAGAAAACAGGAAGTGAAATCAAACTCAGATGTCAAACCACCCGGCCGTAGTAATAGATATTACAAGCGTCGGGTGGAAGCTACTCGGAACTTCGGAAAGCGCCGCAAGGCGGGATAAATGCCCACAAATGAAGCGCCGCATATGCAATCTCGTGATTGCCTAGACGTGGCACTTCCCATAGTACACTGTGTCCGGCGTCACACTGTGTCCGGCGTCGCACTGTGTCCGGCGTCCGAACACAGTGCACATAAGGACCTTTTTTTGTATATATATTTTTTTTTTTTAAAGGGACAGTTTTAAAAAATTGTTTTTCTTTTAAAAAATTTTTTGTGACTGCTGAAGGGGGGGGGGGGGGGCGGCGCCGTGCGCCCCCTATAGCTATCTGTATTGCTTCCCTATATACCATATCTGTAATGCTGCCCTATATACCCTATCTGTAATGCTGCCCTATATACCCTATCTGTAATGCTCACCTATATACCCTATCTGTAATGCTCACCTATATACCCTATCTGTAATTCTCACCTATGTACCATATCTGTAATGCTCACCTATGTATCCTATCTGTAATGCTCACCTATGTACCCTATCTGTAATGCTGAGCTATATAACCTGATCTGTGAGGCTGAGCTGTATACTCTGTCCTGTGATGCTGAGTTGTATACTCCTGACACTATGGGTGGAAGCAAATGGAATACAGGGGACAGAGTGGGTCGGTTAGATAAGGGGTGGGGCTTATGAGAAGTGGGAGGGGTCAATAAGGAAGGGCAGGGTCTGGCGCCCCCCCATCCTAAATCTTCACCAGCCGCCACTGCTTGAGGCCAATCATTCCGGGAGAGAAATATAATGTTGGAAGAATGTAATCTGGGTCCAAAAAGGAGTGGTTGTCAAAAATAAGTGTCAGGGGGCCTGGTTGCAGGGATATTATAGATCTGTCCCAAAGGGAGAGTAATTCTTGAGCTAAAAATGGAAAAGAGGAAATGGGGGAATCGCAAAGAGGAAGCTATCCACAGCAGAGCCTTTAGGTCGAGAGTGAAGACTGGTAGGTTCAGGCCGACAGCCGACTTAGGTTTAGTGAGGGCCATGAATTTCTATCGAGGGCACTGAGAATCCCAAATAAATTCTATAATACGAGACCTTAACTGAGAAAAGAAATGTTTTGAGGGAACAATAAGGTTTACAAAATAATGTAAAGAAAACCGAGGAGGACATCCATTTTTAGGTTCCATGCACACTACGTTTTTTTTAAGCTCCTAGAAGCTATTATGAGCATTTTTTGTTTAGGAGTAGAAAAAAAAATAGTTTTTGTAGAGTTTTTGGGTGCGTTTTCCCAGCAGAATAGACGTGAAACACTACTAAAACGCTCCTAACAGTGTTGTTTGAGCTTATGGAAACCGCTGGTGTGCAAGGAGACTTAATCCTACCAAATCATGAAATAGGGACAGAGCGCCAACGTGTCAAATCCTTGGAGACATCACTGAGTCTTTGGTCATTTAAGGGATACAAGGCTGAGAGATCGTCAGGAATACGTGTTCCCAGGTAAGGGTTGCAGTCATTTCAAACCTTAAATGGGAATTAGCATTGGGTTTGAACCTAAAGCAAGGTGGAAGTGTAATGTTCAGTATTTTGAATTTGGAGGCATTAATCTTAAAATTACTTACATTACCAAAGCGTTCAAATTTCGACATGAGTTTGGGGAGACTAACGGATAGTTGCATTAAGAAAAGCAGAAAGTCATCTGCGAAACATTAAAAACATTTAATATGCAACCCGTCAACATCTTTTCAGATAGGGGTGGGTCCCTAGGATAGGATGGATAGGATGCCCACCCCATGTACGCAAGTCAGTGAAAGTAAAAAATCTGTCTGATCTCTACAAATATAAACGACTTTAATAAACAAAATAAAAAACAGTGCAATCCAATTAGACACAAAGAATTGTGTATGATGGGAGATTTCTCCTAAAAAAGGACTGTCCAATCATCTTAGGGAACAATGGTACTTGATAACATAGGGGAGGATAGTAGGGGGGAAGCTGGACAAAGGTAAATATCTGATATACGTAATGCCAAGACTATAATTAATAAAGCTCATACTGGAATACATGCATGACCTATTCTGGAGTTTAATTATGGGGTTGAATATCATGGTGATATTTACTGAAGCAGGTATGCTTAATGCATAACTAGGGGGAATTAATTTCCAATTAATTTTATCCATAACTTTATGACCACAAATTTATATTAAGTAGGTCCCCCTTTTGTCACCAAAACAACCCTGACCCATCAAAGTATGGACTTCTCTAGACCTCTAAAGGTATACTGTGGTATCTGTCACCAAGTTGTCAGTAGCAGATCCTTTAAGTTGCGAGGTGGGGCCTCCATGGAGCGGACTTGTTTTTCCAGCACATCCCACAGATGCTTGATTGGATTGAGATCTGGAGAGTTTGAAGGCCAATTTAACACCAAACTCATTGTTGAGTTCCTCAAACCTTTCCTTGAACCATTTGTGCAGCGTGGCATTATCCTGCTGAAAGAGGCCACTGCCATTAGGGAATACCATTTCCATGCAGGGGTATACTTGGTCAGGGCCATCTTTAATATTGATTGGACCCTGGGCAAAACTTTTCTTGCCCCCCCCCCCCCAGTTTCACTCTCCAGCCACTCTGAGACATACAATAAATAGCAGCTAGACTCAAAATCAGTTTACTGAATCAGATCAGGCAGCTATTGCAATTGGTTGCCAGAGGTTACAGTGTATCATTACTGCTCACTGACTGGTTGCTAGAGGTTACAGCACACATTACGGCTCACTGATTAGTTGCTAGAAATTACAGCACATGATTTCTGCTTGTTGATTGGTTGCTAGAGATTACTGTGGATATGACCTCGGGGGGCATGATATACATATCAATGCCGCCAGCCGCCGCTATTTACATTTGAATGCCAGTAATTTACATGTAAACACAGGGTCTGCAGGTGAGTCATCTGTACACAACAATAGGGCAGAGCTGGGCAGCATTAGTAGCAGCACTTCACACTGAGATATTGGGACACAGCACAGGACTAAAACCTCAAGGGACAAGGGAATTTAAACCAGGATAGTTGGCAAGTATGAGGCAGCTGCTTTGGGCCCCACAACAATGACAGGGCCCAGGGCAGCTGCCCCTTTTGCCCTGCCTTAAAAACAGCCCTGTACTTGGTCAGCAACAATGTTTAGGTAGGTGGTACATGTCAAGTAACATCCGCAAGACAGGACCCAAGGTTTCCCAGCAGAACATTGCCCAATGCATTCCACTGCCATCTTCCACTTGGTGCCTGGTGTCATCTCTTCCCCAGGCAAGCAACACACACACCCAACCAATCACATGATATAAAAGAAAACGTGATTCATCAGACGAGGCCACCTTTTTCTACTGGATGGCTCAGTACAGTCAGAATGCTGCCCACAATGCAGGAAGCCACTACTGACCCAGAGATCCACGGGAATTCCTGGTTTTGTTTTAATGTTTGTTTGTAAAGCAAAATATGTACGCAGTTTTCAAACTTGGGAAAAAAATACAAAAAAGGTTATAGTTTCCTTTTAAAACTTCCATGTGGGACTGTGTTTCAATACTGCCTGAAAACTACTATAGTTGACTCCAGTGCTGTGGTTGAAGGTTTTCCACACGTGTCTTAAATAAATGTTTGAAATCATTGAAATGACATAAAACTTTGCTTTATGTCTTTACAAAGAAGCACGCTCACACACATGTCCTCCAGAAGATCAGAAGGGTGATCTGGGATTCCAAAGAAAATACAAATGATTCCATTGTAACATTTTTCCACGTTCGGTAGGGTTTTACTCCATTTTATTTGTTCTTGGGTAGAAACAAAACCACAAAAAATAACAACATTCCAGTAACAAGAACAATATAATTTTTAGCATGTGTTTCTGCAGTCTTAATATTTCTTTCCACAATGCTATATTTACATTGTGTTTTGTAGAAACAAATCATTATCTTTGTTATGCACATTACATTATGATTTTCAGATATTTCCAGCATTATTTGGCACACTGGAGAGTTGAAATTTACCTCCAGGGACACAGTAAGATATCCTAAAGTGTGAGTTCACCTTTTCACAAAAAAATAAAAAGGTGAACTAGCACACTACAACCTCTTGCCAGTGCAGCGGTCCAGGGATTTGAAAGCCGCAGTCTGATTGGTCAAAAAGATCGCGAGCCAACGCTAGCCAATCTGAATCACTGTGATCCAACCTGGAGTCCCTAAGGAAAGAAGGGGCAGAAGACCGTGACTTTTAAAGGATGAGTTCACCTTTGGAATGGGTTACATGTTCCACCTGTTCCAGTATCTGCACCCTCTCCCCCCAATCCCTCCTCCCTGCGACAGCGGGTGGGGGATCTCTTGCTATCCTTTTTTTAACATTTTCTGAAATAAAGATTTTACATAAATGAATAAAAGCTGACCACTGTAAGCAGGGTCGGGACAAGGGGTGGGCGGGAGGGGCGGCTGCCCTGGGCACAGTGATATCATGTTAAGTGGGGGGGGGGGTGCCACAAGGTGATTGGGGGGAGGGGATTTGTTTTGGAAGGGGGAATTTGGGGGGGCGGCAGGGGGTAAGTATTGTTCTAGTTGTGGAAATTTTTTTTGGGGGGGGAGTGCTAAGAGTGGTGATTTAGGGGGATTTCTGTTGCGTGGGGGGGGGGGAGATTCGTGCTAAGAGTGGGGATTTGGGAAACATTTGTGCTGGGAGGGGAAATTTGAAGTAGGGTAAGGATGTGTACTAGGAGGGGGAACTTTAGGGGTAAAGGATTTGTGCTAGGAGTGCGGTTTTTTTGGGGGGGTGGGGGAGAGTTGTGCTGAGAGAGGGATTTCAGCAGGGGGGGGGGGGTAAGCTTAGGGGGTAAGCTTGCAGATTAGTGCTCAGTGTTTTTAAGGGGGACATTTGCTGACACATAATGCTCACACATCTTGGGGGGGATGGTTTGGCATGTTTGTCCTGGGCTCTAGATGACCTTGTCCCGGCACTGACTGTGTCAGGAAAGGCTTGCTGGGAGCAGTAGTTCTACACAAGCTGGTGCGCAAATGCAGGTGCCTATGCGCATGCGCGATCGCGCACGTGCACTCAATCCCCAGCATCAGACGGGCTATTTAAACTCAGCTGTTACACTGAAGCTCTGCTGTCTGCAGCGTTCCCTGTGAGTTACTTGCTTATCTGATCTATTCCTGTGATTACCCGGCTTGCCCTGTGACTACCTCTGCTTTCCGCCTGCACCTGACCCCGGCCTGTCCACGACCTTGCACCTGCCTTATCCTCTGGTCCATCCATGCCTGCCTGTAAATAGGGGGTAAATAGGCTAGAACCTGTGCAAATGTATTCTTCCCCTGGAGGAAGGGGGACCGTGTGCTTCAGGGAGCTGCTAAGACCTGAAGCCCTCCTGACTGGCTGCTGGACTACTCCTTCCTCCAGATCTTCTACTGGGATCCGTGAGCAGAGTCCAACCTCCTGAGCTGCAGTTTATTTATGTGTTGCTACTTACCTGCTTTGCAGAGGAAACAAAAAACAGAACATCCCTGCTGACAGGACTAGAGCTTTATATTGTTTACATTGACATTCTTGCTGGAGGCTGCCATTTCGCTGAAACCCAGATCCCCTCGGCAGCAGTAAATCTCTAGGCTGTCAGTGGATCGGCCTCTACATTTTCGGCACAATGCTGAAAAATAGAGAGCAACTGAGCATGTGCAGAGCAGGGTGAGACAGTGAATTTCTGTATTTTAAACAGTATCGGCGCTTGTTTTTAAAGTTTTACATAGCTATACCTGCAAAAGGAGCCAGCATGAAGTGATCTAGCAGGACCTACATTTCGGACTAAAGTTCACACTTTAAAATTAAACCATTTTTGCTAGGTTGCAAAAATGAATTAAGAATGCAGCACTCAAAACCTTACCAGGATTAGGAGGAGGATTTTTTTTGCAATAATTTGTTCAATGCATATAGAGAGCAAATAGACACAATAACATGAATACTTTTGGCAAGCTTTCTTAATTTTATTTCCTCATAGTGTTATTTTGCACATAAATTTGACTATTTTTAAAAAGAGCCAAAACTCTTTCAACATAGCACAAAAAAAAAAAGAAAAAGATAAAAGAAAATAAAACAAATGTCCAATCTGCATGATGATATATGCTAATCCTCTAATAAGGAATGTATTGTTTGAAAACGGATTCCAGATGTAGCCAACCTGCATATTTCCAGCTGCTGCTACAAATTCATAATACAGGAGGATGATGGGAGTAACTGACTGTTTACAAGGCCAAGAAAAGCCTGTGGTGAGACTAAAAATCCTATAAAACTATAAAATGTCTTCAAAGTTAAAGTGTAACTACACTGTCCAAGTCAATGTGAATCATTTGTAATTCTTGTGCTGCTAGCATTAGTAAATAGATAGAAAAATATATCATATTTACGTGTTTAAATTTTTTTTTTTTTTTTACTTTTTCTTCATTTGCTTCCTGGTTTCTCGCCTAGGCCAAAATGATGTCATACACCCCAGAAGTCTTGTTTTTTTTTTATCTAGTGGAGGGGGCTTTCTCAGCCTGCCAGCATGATTGAGATAAGGGCAGATGGATTCCAGGAAGCAAATGTTACACGAATCATCTACCCTTATTCAAGATAGACGTGGCTAGGAATGATAGGGTGATGTTTCTCAAAGTGATCCCTCAACAAAGCATGGGGCCATGGATGGATGGGAGAATTTACTTTGAATATTAACACCTTCATGCCTAAGGGTAAAACAAATCCAAATGCCTAAGCACAATTTTGCAACTTTGACATGTGCATAGCTCCCGACTGTCCCTCATTCGGAACAGTCCCTCTGTCCCTCTTTTGGAAAAGTCCCTCTGTCCCTCTTTTGGAAAAGTCCCTCTGTCCCTCTTTCCTCCTCATGTGTCCCTCATTTTGGTCTGATCTATGTAGTTGCATATAAAATGCACTACTTATCTATCAAAAAGTATTTCCCAGTGCTAAACTTTCATCCGATTTCTAAATAGCTGCATTTGTAAATTCCAAAAGCTAATATAAGGGAATAGTAGTGGTAAAAAAAGCACTTATGGGTTTAACCAATCATTTTTTTTGTACAATTCTCCTTTAAGGGGGCGTGGCAGGGGCGTGTCCTATGCCTGCATACTTTTGCTAATAGGTGTCCCTCATTCCCATCTCAGAAAGTTGGGAGGTATGACATGTGTTAGTAAAACTGTACATATAATCACAACTACCTTGTTTTTTTCAGGACAAATTGGACTTTCATTTGGCAGTAAATGATTATGGATATCTCCTGATTTCTTTTTTTTATTATTATCAAAAAAAAAACTGGCCCAAAATAGTGAAAAAAAATATTTTTTAATAGTTTGGTTGTATATTTCTTGTTACTACCATAACCTACCACCGAAGTACAACCCAAAATAATTTCTCCTGCTCCTGACAATTGCAGTGATACCACATATGTGTATGTTATTTTTTGTTTGTATCCGTAGTACAGCCCTAAAGCAACAGTGCGCATTTTGCTTTTTTTTGTCCTACCTAAAACACGGTGACCAAGACACTAACTGACACTGATGCTAATTAAAAGAAAAAAATTCTGCCCAAAATATACTGACCCTGACCTTTGACCTTGACCCAAACACTAACCCTGCCACTGACCCTCGATCAAACCTTGATATAGGTATTTTTTCTTTCTTTTATTTTTTATTCTTTTTAATTTTTTTAACACACACATTTGACACACATAGAAAGATACAATGTATCTCTTCCCTCTATTCACAGAGAGAGAAACACAGGGGCCGGCTTCAAAGTAACTGTTCACTGTGGTAGCCAATCGGAGGCTACCACAGCCATCAGGTGACCCGGAATGGGGATTGTTAGTATGGGGTCCGGGGATCTTGGTGAGACCACGGTCTCTGTACGGTGTGCTCCCGGCACAAAAGGGAGATACGCATATATGTGGCTCCATGGGGGGAAAAAAAAACACTTCCGTGAGGACGCATATATGTGTGATGGCGGGAAGGGGTTAACGATGAAACAAATAGCATTTTCGGTTTGTGGTGCTCAGATACAATTTAGTCCTGCTGTAAACCTATTATTTGGTCACTTTTAAAAATGCAAGACACAGCTGAAATACTAATGTGCACGGCTCATTCGAAATAGAGCTAAATAAGTAATCTGGTTGAAAAAAAAGAAGAAAGTCCATCAAGTTCAACAAACAGAGAAAAAAACAAAAAAAAAACAAAAAAAAAAACACCCACACAATAAGAAAACCTCCATATACACTATCCAATGCCCACAGTTCCAGAGGAAGGCAAAAAAACAAAAACAAAAAAACAATAAAGCATGATCCAATTTGCTCCAGTGGAGGAAAAAATTCCTTCCTGATCCCAGAAGAGGCAATTGGATATTGCCTGGATCAACTTTACCTATGAATGTAAGTATCCAGTTATATTATGTGCGTTTAGGAAAGAATACAGTCCTTTCATAAAGAAATCTACTGAGCTGGTCAGAACCATCTCTGGAGGGAGTCTATTCCACATTTTCACAGCTCTTACTGTGAAGAAACCTTTCCATATTTTGAGATTAAATCTCTTTTCATCCAGACGTAAAGAGTGCCCCCCTGTCCTCTGTGATGACCTTAAAGTAAATAACTGAACACCAAGTGCACTATATGGACCCCCTATGTAATTATAAATGGTGATCATATCCCCCCTTATATGTTTATACATGGTGATCATATCCCCCCTTATGTATTTATACATGGTGATCATATCCCCCCTTATGTATTTATGCATAGTGATCATATCCCCCCTTATGTATTTATACATGGAGATCATATCCCCCCTTATGTATTTATACATGGAGATCATATCCCCCCTTATGTATTTATACATGGTGATCATATCCCCCTTATGTATTTATACATGGTGATCCTATCCCCCCTTATGTATTTATGCATAGTGATCATATCCCCCCTTATGTATTTATGCATGGTGATCATATCCCCCCTTATGTATTTATACATTGAGATTATATCCCCCCTTATGTATTTATACATGGTGATCATATCCCCCCTTATGTATTTATACATGGTGATCATATCCCCCCTTATGTATTTATGCATGGTGATCATATCCCCCCTTATGTATTTATACATGGTGATCATATCCCCCCTTATGTATTTATACATTGAGATTATATCCCCCCTTATGTATTTATACATGGTGATCATATCCCCCCTTATGTATTTATACATGGTGATCATATCCCCCCTTATGTATTTATACATGGAGATCATATCCCCCCTTATGTATTTATACATGGCGATCATATCCCCCCTTATGTATTTATACATGGAGATTATATCCCCCCTTATGTATTTATACATGGAGATTATATCCCCCTTATGTATTTATACATGGAGATTATATCCCCCCTTATGTATTTATACATGGTGATTATCCAATGAAATAAACAGAAGCATGTGGGAAATGGAGAGGTTCTGGAGCTCATGAAGGACGGCTCCCAATTATGTGATCACTTCCAAACAATGTGTGACAGCCAATTACAATGGCTACGCTATCGGACAATCTTCCCCCCCCCCCCCCCCCCCCCCCGGTGTTTAGAACTTTTTAAGGCCTGGTTCACACTTATGCATTTTTTTTAGAGATGGCAACAGATGGCAACCCTAGTCATCTTCACATTTGTGCATTTTATGGAAAGGGCCAGGGACTTTTTTTCTTGTTGCGTAGACCTCAATGGATCAAAAACGTGGATTGTAAAATGCAAAATGCACCTGCAATATGCAAACTACAACCTGCATAGGTGTGAACCAGGCCTTAAGGGGAGCCGGAATGGGCGGGAAGGGTTTATGGTACCCACGTGTCCCGGATTGTCCAGGATTATTCCGCAATTCGCATTTGTGTCCCGTGTCCCGGGCACCTTCATTCCGGGACAATACAGTGTCCCAGAAAGAGATGAGGACACATAGCCACCCTTATAGAAGATTGCCAAACTGGTTGCTAGGGCCGCCCCGCCTGGCGTCTAGCAACCAGTGACGTCACATTCGCAGAGTCTCAGAGCGAGGCCGAGGGAAGCAAGGGCTTTACCCTGTGCTGCCCTGCGCTCTGAGTCCGACCACCTCCTCTACCTCTCTGGCTGCGGCAGCAGCACCCAGAGAGAGCAGCCAGAGCGTCTTCACTGTGTCTCCTCCTGACTTCTCCAGTCTTCAGTGACCTCCCGGCATTCTGCAGTGCTGGTTGGCTTAGATCCCGGGCTCGGCTCCCTATTCCGACTCCCGCAGCGCATTGCCCGACTTCTCCTCCTCTCGCCCGCGGCCTGAGCCGCTCGTCTGCCTGAGGGGGGCCCCTCCAGCCTGGACCAGGGAACAAAGACCAGCGCTCAACCGCTTACCACACCAGACCAGTCCAGATTAAAAGGTGAGCAAATGGAACCTGATTGGAGCAGGTCAGGTGACAAGTCGGGGGCACTGGGGCTGGGGACAGTACAGTAATAAATGAGGCTGACAAAGTGGAGCCCTGCCCTGGGGGGCAATAAAAAATGAGGCTGACAAGTGGGGGGGGGGGCAATAAAAAAATGAGGCTGACAAGTGGGGGCAATAAAAAAATGAGGCTGACAAGTGGGGGCAATAAAAAAATGAGGCTGACAAGTGGGGGCAATAAAAAAAAATGAAGCTGACAAGTGGGTGCAATAAAATGAGGCTGATAAGTGTGGGCAATAAAAAATATATATGTAGAGAATGTATACCACCTGTCTAAACTGGTGACCACTGTTTGCTTTTGTTTTTCCAAAAATTGGCAAAAAAAAAAGTATCAAAAATATATATATTTTTTTGAGCTGGCACGAGGGCGTGCGCGGGGGCGGTGTCCCTGAATGACAGGTTGGAAATGTGGTCACCCTAGAAGGGGTTAATATTTAAAAAAATCCACAACACACAATAGTTGTCACAGATAGTGTGGATTTCCACTCACAGCAGCTTCTCTCTAATAAAAATTGATGTACTGGATATGAATGTATTATGAACTGCATACATTTTAATTGAGCAGACTTCTGGTATGTTTAGCGCCGAGTGTCGCCAAAAACTGACAACTCAAATCTGTTTTGTTTCTTCGCTGGTGATGAACATCTCCGAAACATAAACTTTCATTCCTCGTTCGCAGAGCGATTCTCCGCGGACTGACTGGGATGGAAAATGCGATACCTGGTCTGCATTCATTAATTACCGGCCTCCTTTGAAGGAGTCATTAGCGCTGTCATTTCGGCCTGTCATGTCGGTGAGAACGTCCCCGGTCTCAGCACCATTCATTGTTCTCCTTCGATGTTTTCTGTCTATCACAATCACCTCCCCAGCTAAGACAAAAATATACACTACACAAAAAAAAGGGGAAAAATAGCTTGAGCTCCACTTCCATGACAGTAGAAAAGAAAAATAAATAAATCACAAAGCCTGGAACCGTTGTCGGCCTCCTGGGTGCGCGGTTATTGTAGAAAGATTGTATATTGTGCTGTACAGGAAATAAACGTAGTCTGCGCTGCATTCTTGCCCAAGCTTCGGCGGTGTGTGTTTTCTGCAAACATGTTTTGGTTTTTAATTGTTCTTTGAATAAATGGAAATTGTAGTCTTTTTTTTTTTTTTTTTGCAGTTTTCAAGACATACACTCACTGGACACTTTATTAGGTATGGGGTGGAAAAGAATGCCGAGTAGCAGGTCAGTCAAGTTCCTCCACCCCAAACTCGCTCATTCATGTCTTTATGGACCTTGCTCTGTGCACTGGTCCAAATCATTTAGTGTAGGGGGGATGATGGTGTGGGGCTGTTTTTCAGGGGTTGGCCCCTTCGTTTCAATGAAGCAAACTCTTAAGGCATCAGCATACCAAGACATTTTGGACAATTTCATGCTCCCAACTTTGTGGGAACAGTTTGGGGATGGCCCCTTCCTGTTCCAACATGACTGCTCACCAGTGCACAAAGCAAGGTCCGTAAAGACATGGATGAGCGAGTTTGGGGTGGAGGAAATTGACTAGCCTGCACCAGTGGCGGCTGGTGCTCAAAATTTTTGGGGGGGCGCAAACAAACTGAAAGATTCTGAAAAAAAAAACATCAATTGCAGGCTCACTGTACCATCAATCGCAGCCACTGTGCCATCAAACGCAGCCACTGTGCCCATCAATTGGCGCCACTGTACCATCAATTGCCGCCACTGTGCCCATCAATTGCCTCCACTCTGCCATAAAACGCAGCCACTGTACCATCAAACGCAGCCACTGTGCACATCAGTTGCTGCCACTGTGCCATCAAACGCAGCCACTGTGCCATCAAATGCAGCCACTGTGCCCATCAAACACAGGTGTGGAGGCGTGGAGATTCCCTTAAAATCCTGGTATGCATTGGGGGAGGACCCCACGCTGTTTTTTTCCCAACATTTTTAATTGTCTACTTTTTTTTTTTTTACATTCATCTGTCAGTGAGGAACCCGCTGACAGCTGATGAGTCATCGGTTGTTAAGGACGTGATGGCCGGCCTCCCGATCCTTAGCAACCAACTCAATGCGGTAATTACCGCTAAATCGAACAAATACCGCATTCGGTATTCGGTAACTCAAAATTCTTAGTGAATTGGACACTTGCACATTTGTTACCGCAAATGCGGTATTTTACCGCATTTTATTAGCCGTTATTTAACGCTTAGTGAATTGACTCCTATACCTTTGTTATCACTTTAAAATCCCCTCTGGCTGCATGTTATCCTTTGAGGTTGGAAAACCGCAGCTCAGCTATCTTTTTTACAACCCCTTGCTGTTTGATCGTGTAAATGAGGTCTTATGCTGTAAGGTAACCATAGGCGTGTGCACAGGGTGTGCCATGTGTGCCTGGGCACACCCTAATCATGCTGTGCAGATTCCCCCCTGCTGCTTGGCTGCAGAGAAAGGGACTTTCTTGGTCCCCTTCTCGATCTCAAAAGTGAGACATCAGGGGTCTGTTTAAACCCCCTGGTATTTCACCAAAGCCCCCCGATGGGGCTCCTAAAAAATTGTAAAAAAAAAAAAAAAATAGTAATTTGAAAAAAAAAATAATAAAAATTAACTACTGACATCAACCTCTTCCCTACTGATGTCGTCCACTGCTCTACTGCCATATATAGAATATATATATATAGATATACAGTGGAACCTTGGTTTACGAGTAACGCGGTTAACGAGCGTTTTGAAAGATGAGCACTTTTTTTTATCAATTCTGACTCGGTTTGCGAGTGTTGTCCCGCAAAACGAGCAGAATTCAAGCTAATGGGCGGTGCAGTACCGCATTTGGCCAGAGGTGCGAGGGGGCGACGGGGACGCTCAGAACGGTTCGGAGTCGTACGGAGATACTCGGAATGACTCGGAAATACTCGAAAACACTCGTAAATACTCCATTCCCGAGTGTTTCCGAGCCTTCCTGAGGCTTTCCGAGTTCAGCCGAGCTGTCCTCGAGTATTTCCGAGGCTCTCGGGCGCCCCCCACCACCTCTGGCCACATGTGATATTGCATGCAATAGAAGTCAATGCGGAACGAATTATCTTCGTTTCCATTGACTTCTATGGGGAAACTCGCTTTGATATGCGAGTGCTTTGGATTACGAGCATTCTCCTGGAACGGATTATGCTCATAATCCAAGGTTCCACTGTAGACTGTATATATATATTATATACACACCCATGTGTGTTTGAGCTTCGAGGTGCACACCCTAATGCCATAGGCTGCGCACACCTATGAAGGTAACGTAAAGACAAGGATACTGTTATCTGCAGTGACCCATAGCAATCAGATCATTTACAACACTACAGTCAGTACAGTTGAGTAATGATTTATGGACACGTTTACTGAGCCTGATAACGGCAGCTAATGAATATAGGAAATATTGTGTTTAATTTTTGAGCTTCAAGCCATCAATCATGAGACTGGCATGAGTTTTTAAATGGGAAAGGAGGAGATAATCTGTCTGTGCCCTGCGGCACGTAACGTCCTGCTCAGACACGCCCTGTCAGCTAGACATAGCTGTACAAATTGCCTCACCCGCAGAGATGGCTGTTGTATTGACTGATGAATACATTGCAATTTTCCCTTTAAAGTGTATGTACAGAACACCCAAAACTTTTTTTTTTTTTGCTATTTGTGTCCCCATTGTGTAGATTCACCTTCTTGATTTTTCCTGCTGAAGATCGTCACTGAGACAGTGATAGGATTCTAACATAAAAAAAAAAAACACCTGACATTCGGCCCATGTGTATGCCACCTAGGGTGACCCTAGGTCCAGGCACCTTCATTCCGAGTCAATCTGATGCCCCCAAAAAAGGCAGCGACATCGCTGCTTTACTCACTGACAGTACTTGTCCTGGCCGGGCAAGGCCTGTTTTACCCTGTTCACACTGCTTGCTCTACACTGCCCGAACTGGTTGCTAGGACCGCCTGGCGTCTAGCAACCAGTGACATCACATCACCACAGAGCAAGGCCGAGGCCCCAGCATTCAGAGCGGAGGAGGATTTTACTTCCTCCTCCTCCGTGCCTAGTGCTTTAGCTTCCCCCCTCCTGCTCCTCAATCTTCTCCGGCAGGATGCACAGAGGGTAGGGAGCTGGCGGGATTTCAGAGCAACTCTCAATACTCAGAGGGTGAGGCCAGGTACCATGGATGGATGGTACACAATGTGTGTCATGAAGCACTGACTGCAGAGAGGACAGCAGATGAGCTGGCAGCAGAGGACAGATGACACCGTCAGAGGATAGGAGGAGAATACAACCTTAGATCTCAGGGGCTCATGCTGGGATTTGTGACCCCCAAAAGTGAAGGACTACAGGTCCCAGCATGAACGCCCTCAGAGCTGAAGATGTGACCCCCCCCCCCCCAATTAGTGAAGAACTACAGGTACCAGCTTGAAGCCTTGAAAACTATGGAGTCACACCCTCAGATCTCAGGGGTTCAATCTGGGAACTGTAGTCTTTCAATTTTGGGGGGGGGAGTCACATCCTTGGATATCAGGGGTTCATGCTGGGACTTGTAGTCCTTCACTTTTGTGGGATGTGGCCCCCCAAAAGTGAAGGACTACAGATTCCAGCATGAACCCCCTCAGAGCTGAAGATGTGACACCCCCCCCCCCCCGCCTCCCCGCAACTAGTGAAGAACTACAGGTCCCAACATGAACCCTTGAAATCTATGGGATCACAAAAAAGGTATCAAAAATCATCTTTTCTTTGGGAAAGGGGGGGGGGGGGTGACCCTAAATGGCAGTTAGGAAATGTGGTCAACCCAATGCCACCCTGTCTGACAGAAGCTGGTCACGCTTGATCAATGTAACTATGTATAAAATATTTATACCTAGAATTCATATTTAAAAGAGAAGTATGGGTTTGGGGGTTTTCCCCCCATCATACTTACCTAGGTGGATCTGTCCCCCGGCGCCTCTGCACTAAGAACCGAGCTATCAAACATCGGCGATGGCTCGGTTCTCACAGCTCCCCAAGCAGAGAGCTGCTGCCTGCCACTCAGCAGCTCTCCGCTCTGCTCCTGCACGCTCATTGGAACGCTGAGCTGTGGAGGGGCGGGGAGCTGCTGTCTCAGGCTCTCAGCGGCTCGCTAAGATGGGTATCAGTCCAGGCACCTGGCAGGTCCTGACTTCCGTTGTTGCGATGACGCGGTGCCTGGACTGATTTCAGTGACGTCAGCAGAGAGCGGACTTCAGCTTCTGTGAAAACGGGTCACTGGAGTGCAAAACGAATTGCACTTCTGTGACCCATAGGAGACGCCCAACCAAACGAGCTCAGGCTGGACTTCTCCTTTAATGTAAACCTTTCAGTAACTGTTCAAGTCTGCATATATAAATTCCTGACATCTCACAAATTACATATACACTAAAAGTATGATTTTTCTTCAAAGGCGTACCTTTTATCATTAAAATGCTATCCTTGAGCTCCAATCCACTAACTTTGCCTAGGTTAAAATGATGTAGTCTGCTGCAGGCATTAGGAAGCATTTTCTCAGTCTCCGCTGACCTCAGTGTTTAGACTACAACAATATAGATATATATGGGCTCAAGGCATCATGGTGCAAGTTGCACAAGAGTATGTATCAGCAGGGTTTTTTTTCTCAGAGAATAGGTGAAGTTACTCCCCCCCTCCCTGAGTTACCCCTTGTTTCCGTCACCTACCTACTCCTGAGAAGTGTGGAGGGTATGACAATAGGCAGTATGTATAGGAGAGGAGTGTGGGGGGTATGACAGCGGGCACTATGTACAGGAGAGAAGTGTATGACAGTGGGCAGTAAGTACAGGAGAGAATTGTGGGGGGTATCACAGGGGGTACTTGTATAGGAGAGAAGTGTGGAGGGTATGACAGTGAGCAGTATGTACAGGAGAGCAGTGTGGAGGGTATGACAGCAGACACTATGTACGGGTGAGGAGGATGAAGGAATCTGGGAAGGAAGAATGTAAAGGTTTGTGGAAGGATGTTTAGGGACTGCGTAGTGGTTTAGCGGGCCATACATGGATTGAAATTAAGCCAATTAAGCAGAGACCAGCCATAATTGATCTATGTATGGGCTAGCTGGTTGTACACAAGTCAATCTATTAATTGGTTTGAGTACAACCAGCCTGCCAGGTTTTCCCCAAAACAATCAGCGCTGCCAGCTATAGTTAGCAACACTGATCATTGTATTGTGTGCGTAGGGAAGGCTCCCCACTGGCAGAACACAATAGCACTGCGGGAGTGATGGCCCCATCCACAAGTCAGCAGGTGAGAGGGTGTGTGGGGTCAGACTGGGGAGAAAGGAGTGTAAGCAGGGGGGTGTGAGGTGGTCATGGATTGATATCAATCTTTACATTGCTGAATGGTAGTTTTACATCTTTGGACTTTGCTGCTACTGCGAGCGAGTTTGGCTTGCAGTTGCAGAGTGGCCCCATTGAAATCAATAGGCGAGTTTGACAGGCAGTGCTGCCTGTCAAACTCTGCAGGCTCCAAGCTGTCCATTGAGCTCAGTGCTTCTGACAAGAAGTAAGGAGAGGCTCTGTGAGCTCATTATCTCAGTCTGCTGCAAACAGAGTGTTCCAGCTTGTATTTAAAGCGGAGGGCCGCCCTAAAATAAAAAATTGCATCAAAAATCTTTAAAAAATTACAAAAAGAAATGGGTTTAACTTACCTGAAACCCTTGTTGCTAGGCAGTCTTCCTAATCTGCCTCTTCCTATTCTGCGGCGCTTCCTCCTCTTCCACGAGCAGCCCCGTTGCCTTCTGGGAACTGTGTGTGTCCCAGAAAACCACGGGGCCATTCACAAAGCGCCGCGCGACTCGCGCATGCACAGTAGGAAACGGGAAGTGAAGCCGCAAGGCTCCACTGCCTGTTTCCCTTGGTTAAGATGGAAGCACCGGCGGCCGATCCGATGGACGGATCAGCCTGGGGGGGCTGACATTATGGGCTCGCTGGACAGGTAAGTGTCCTTGTTAAAAGTCAGCAGCTACAGTGTTTGTAACTGCTGACTTAAAAAAAAAAAAAAATTGTGGCCGGAACCCCCCTCTAAACTGGCCGCTCTGTATGTAGCTTCTGACAAGCTGCACAAGGAGCCCTGTATCTCCTGGATCATAGGTCGTAGGAGCCCCAAATTTTGACCAGTGTTGGGGTAGGTCTTTAGCTATCTACCCCCCAGCTTTGGGGTCGCCAAGCCATGACCTTCAAAGTTGATCGTTTTGGTTTTGTTTTGCCAAATGGGCCTATCTTAAGGTAAGGGGCCTTGAGCTGCAACTTCAATAGCCCCTATGGTAATCCGGCCCTGCACAAGCGCCCACGTGTGGCCTCATGGTTATGCGGTAGGTAGATTCTTATCATACATATCATAGCTTGTATCTTTGATAATAAACCCATCAATCAATGTATAGTGTGTATGCTTATATGATGCAGAGCTCCACATTGCATGTAAATCCTTCTCATTAGCCGCAGGTCCCATGAAATCCCCTGCAGCAATGTCCAGACCTTGGAAGTTCAAGGCTGGGATGGTGAGGCGATCATCATAAAATGTCATCTTACTGCAAATATTAGATAAGAAAGAAGATGATTATTAAAAAAAACATGAGCTGAGAAATAATTGCAAGAAATTAGCATGCAGAGGAGTATAAATGGATCTATGCACTATGGACTCACAAGCTGTCTAGAATTTTAAAGGGAAATTAGAATGCTTTGGGTTCAGTTTATTCTAATGATTAGATGTTCCTAAATTATTACTGCAACCTTTTTTTTTTATGTCCCCTGCCTTGCTAATCACATTTGGCACACCTTTTAGGCTCCTTTTCAGGTTTTTCAGGCAGACTTGATCAGACCACCCATTGTTCTCTATGAAGCGGCGGATGTCAGCAGACACGTGTCCACTGACACCCGTCGGCATCTGATCCGGTCCACTAAAAACAGAAAAGTTCCCCATCCATCCAGTGGATCAGATCAGATGACAGTCAGGTGGAATCAGACAGGCAGTCCGTTTCCATCCGACCACCCCATAGAGAACAGCGGGCTGGCTTCCGCTCCATCTGAAAGGGGCCTTACAGACACCAGATGCTGTCTCTTTTCCCCCTAAGGCCCCTTTCAGATGGGGTGGACTCCGTCAAGTGGATCCGCCTGCTCAACAGAGGATGTCTCCGCTGATCCCCGCTGAGCAGGCGGATAATAGGTCCATGTCTGCTCCGCTATGCAGAGTGCACACAGACACAGCCCGCTGTTCTCTATGGGAGGGTCGGATGGTAACGGACTGCCTGTTTGCTCCCATCTGACTGTCATCCGATATGCCGAGAGCCCCCTCCTTACATCAGAGTCCCCAGAGAGCCCCCTCCTTACATCAGGGTCCCCAGAGAGCCCCCTCCTTATATCAGGGTCCCCAGGGAGCCCCCTCCTTACATCAGAGTCCCCAGAGAGCCCCCTCCTTACATCAGGGTCCCCAGAGAGCCCCCTCCTTACATCAGTGTCCCCAGAGAGCCCCCTCTTTACATCAGGGTCCCCAGAGGGCCCCCCTTACATCCGGGTCTCCAGAGAGCCCCCTCCTTACATCAGAGTCCCCAGAGAGCCCCCTCCTTACATCAGGGTCCCCAGAGAGCACTACCCTTACATCAGGGTCTTCAGAGAGCCCCCTCCCTACATCAGAGTCCCCAGAGAGCCCCCTCTTTACATCAGGGTCCCCAGAGAGCCCCCTCCTTACATCAGGGTCCCCAGAGAGCCCCCCTTACATCAGGATCTCCAGAGAGCCCCTCCTTACATCAGAGTCCCCAGAGAGCTCCCTCCTTACATCAGAGTCCCCAGAGAGCCCCCTCCTTACATCAGGGTCCCCAGAGAGCCCCCTCCTTACATCAGCATCCCCAGAGGGCCCCCCTTACATCAGGGTCTCCAGAGAGCCTCCTCCTTACATCAGGTTCTCCAGAGGGCCCCCCTTACATTATGGTTCCCAGCAGACAGCCCCCCCCCCCTCCAGAGGTTCCCCTTGTACCTGGCTGGTCTCCACTGTCTGTGCACCTCCAACCCCCAACACAGGGGGAGGTGGGAGGGGGGCGATCGGCAGCTCTATGGTGCCTGTGGACCACGCAATCTCCCTGGGGCTTGTAGTTCTCCTCCCCAGTGTATACAGGGGAGAGGGGAGGGGCCTCTGACCCGGGCAGCTATCAGCAAGAGTGTACAAGCAGAGCGACTCACTTGTACACTGAAGAGTGAAACTGATAGGTGCCCGGGTCAGAGGCCCCTCCCCTCTCCACTGTATACACTCGGGAGGAGAACTACAAGCCCCGCAGGCACCATAGAGCTGCCGATCGCCGCCTCCCACTCCCCCCCCACTGCATCCCAAACTGAAAGCCAGAGGTGTAGGGGGAGATGCCGGGTCTTGGGGCCCCCCACAGTGGCAGAATGGCAGGGCCCAGTCACAAGTGCGACTGCTGCAATCCTGCGACCCTGAAAGTTCCGCCACTGGGGGATTTGTGTTGGGAGGGGGGGGGGGGTGGAGGTAGAGGATTTGTGCTAGATGGGGGGATTTGGGGGTTTGTGCTAGAAGAGATGATATAAATCCAGAAAAGCAAGCTAAGCAGAAAGGGGTCCCACCGCTCAGGTAGGCGCAGACCAGGGGAGATGAAAGCCAGTGTAGTATTATCCTTCAAGAGGGAAGAGTCCCAGGTGCTGGCTGATGCAAGATGAGGCAGACAAATCGAGGAAAGCTGGAAGCCGCACACCGGTATAATGATGAATGCTTTATTTAAAAAGCTGAATCATGAAGAAACACAAAACATAACAGCAGAAGCGTACAAAAGCAGCTGACGCGTTTCACACTACAATGAGTGCTTATTCATATCAGCTATGAATAAGCACTCATTGTAGTGTGAAACGCGTCAGCTGCTTTTGTACGCTTCTGCTGTTATGTTTTGTGTTTCTTCATGATTCAGCTTTTTAAATAAAGCATTCATCATTATACCGGTGTGCGGCTTCCAGCTTTCCTCGATTTGTCTGCTAGAAGAGATGATATGGTAGAAGTGGGAAGGTGATTTGTGCTAGCAGGAGAATTTTTTTTTGGGGGGGGATTTGTGCTAGTAGGGGTGATTGGGGGGTATTTGTGCTAAGAGGGGGGAATATTTGTGCTAGGAGGGGGATTTGGAGTGGGAGAGGATGTGTAAATGTGGGGAAATTTGAAGAGGTTTTGTGCTAGGAGGGGTGCTTTTTTCGAGAGGTTGGGGGGAGGGAGTGAATTTGTGCTGGGGGGATTTGGGGGACGGAGGGGGTAAAGAGTTGTACCAGGAGAAGGGATTTCAGCATGGGGGTGAATTTGTACTTGGAGGAGGGGGAATTTATACTTAGGGGTTAAGCATGCAGATTAGTGCACAATTTTTTTTTTGGGGGGGGGGGGGGTTTGCTGACACATAATGCTCATACATCTTGGGGGCGCAGTTTTGGCTCTAGGTGACCTTGTCCCTGCAGCCCTGCCCCCAAATTCCTCACTGTGCCACAATGCCCAGCCCTTCCATTACTATGGCTGTAGCTGTACTCCATTGGATGTCTGGGGGCTACCATAAAAATGGACCAGCAGAGTAATAAATAGGCTGAGTGTTCTCGACAAACTTCTAGTGGAATCCCACAAGGGTTTCAACAAGATTGCCCTTCTTGCTCAACTAGATCCAGGGACTTCTATAGTTATATGTATTAGCTGGTTTATATGACTACCGATATGAATCTCTTTATTCTGTATATACCTCATTGGTAAAATTGAACTTGAAATGCAAATTTTTATATTGTTTGTTAGTTGTTTTTTTATATTGTTTGTTGTTTAATCTCATGTACTATGCAGAAACCTCAATAAAAACATTGAAACAAAATAAATAAATAATTAAATAGGCTGAGTGGTACATGTGTGCCGAAGGAGCTGGTCAGGGCCGAGATTTTCATTAATAATCATAAAATGAAACAATTTATAATATTGGCTAAAAAGAAATACAGACAGAAATGCCCCGTACACACGGTCGGACTTTGTTTGGACATTCCGACAACAAAATCCTAGGATTTTTTCCGACGGATGTTGGCTCAAACTTGTCTTGCATACACACGGTCACACAAAGTTGTTGGAAAATCCGATCATTCTGAACGCGGTGACGTAAAACACGTACGTCGGGACTATAAACGGGGCAGTGGCCAATAGCTTTCATCTCTTTATTTATTCTGAGCATGCGTGGCACTTTGTCCGTCGGATTTGTGTACACACGATCGGAATTTCCGACAACGGATTTTGTTGTCGGAAAATTTTATAGCCTGCTCTCAAACTTTGTGTGTCGGAAAATCCGATGGAAAATGTCCGATGGAGCCCACACACGGTCGGAATGGTAAATGGAAAGAATGTGCTATTACATTGGTGGCCTTTGGAAATAATAATTTATAGTCAGTATAGTGCCCCCTTACATTGGTGGTCAGTGGGAAGAATGTTCTTCACATTGGTGGTCAGTGGGAAAAATGCTTCTTACATTGGTGGTCAGTGAGAAGAATGCTCCTTACATTGGTGATCAGTGGGAAGAATGCTCCTTACATTGGTGCTCAGTGGGAAAAATACCTATTATTTCTCTCCTTTTCTCACTCTATACCTCTTCCCTGGGCCAGTTGATCACCTCCCATGGCTTCCAATACCATCTCTATGCCGATGACACACAGATCTATCTCTCCACTCCTCAACTCACCCCCACTATCTCCTCACGGATCTCAAACTTGCTGAATGACATATCGGTATGGATGTCACACCACTTCCTCAAACTTAATCTTTCTAAAACTGAGCTTGTTATATTTCCTCCTTCACGGTCCCCCCCTGTAACTTCACTATTAATATCAACAACACAACCATTGGTCCCTCCACACATGCCAGAGTCCTGGGTGTAATCCTTGACTCTGACCTCTCCTTCAGCCCCCACATCCAATCACTGGCTAAATCCTGCCGCCTTAACCTCCGCAACATCTCCAGAATTCCACCCTTCCTGACTAACGACACTACAAAACAACTTATTCACTCCTTGATTATTTCCCGCCTCGACTATTGCAACTCTCTCCTTAATGGCCTATCCCTAAGCAGGCTCCTCCCCCCTCCAGTCTATTATGAATGCTGCTGCTAGACTAATACACCTCACTAATCGATCCGTGACTGCTGCTCCTCTCTGCCAATCCCTTCACTGGCTTCCCCTACCCCACCGTGTAAAATTCAAAATGCTAACCATAACATACAAGGCCATTCACAACATCGCCCCCATCTACATCACCAACCTCATCTGCAGATACGACCAAATCGTCCCCTCCGCTCCTCCCAGGACCTCCTGCTCTCTAGCTCCCTTGTTACCTCCTCCCATGCTCGCCTTCAGGACTTCTCCAGAGCCTCTCCCATCCTCTGGAATTCCCTGCCCCAGTATGTCCGATCAGCCCCTACCCTGTCCACCTTTAGGAGATCCTTGAAAACTCATTTATTCAGGGAAGCCTATCCCAAACCCACATAACTGTCCCTGAGCCACCCCCATCAAATCATTTTTTGCAGCTATTACCTTTTGTACCACCACCCCCTCCCTTTAGAATGTAAGCTCTACGAGCCGGGCCCTCCTGTACCTTTTGTATTGAACTGTACTGTAATTGTGTTGTCCCCCTTATACATTGTAAAGCGCTGCGTAAACTGTTGGCGCTATATAAATCTCGTATAATAATAATAATAATAATAATATTCAAAATGCTAACCACAACATACAAGGCCATCCACAACATCGCCCCCAGCTACATCACCAACCTCATCTGCAGATATCGCCCAAATGGTCCCCTCCGCTCCTCCCAGCACTTCCTGTTCTCTAGCTCCCTTGTTACCTCCTCCCATGCTCGCCTTCAGGACTTCTCCAGAGCCTCTCCCATCCTCTGGAACTCCCTGCCCCAGTATGTCCGATCAGCCCCTAACCTGTCCACCTTTAGGAGATCTCTGAAAACTCACTTATTCAGGGAAGCCTATCCCACACCCACCTAACAACTTTCCCCGAGCCACCCCCATCAAATCATTCCCCACATCTATTACCCTTTGTACCACCACCTCCTCCCTTTAGAATGTAAGCTCTACGAGCGGGGCCCTCCTGTCCCTTCTGTATTGAACTGTACTGTAATTGTGCTGTCCCCCCCTCTACATTGTAAAGCGCTGCGTAAACTGTTGGCGCTATATAAATCGAGTATAATAATAATAACCATTACATTGGTGGTCAGTGGGAAGAATGCTCCTTACATTGGTGGTCAGTGAGAAAAATGCCCCTTACAATGATGGTCAGTATAATGCCCCCTTACACTGGTGCTCAGGGGGAAGAATGCCCCTTTTGTCAGGATGCTAGTGGAAGTACGCATGTGCCAGTGCGCAGAAAGAGAATTCCTTCCAGTGGGCTGCATAGGTATAAATGTAGGTGCATCAAGGTGGCATATGTGCACTTACTGGCACATGGCTGTGCTTGCCCAATCTCAAGTCTGACGCCAATCGCCCTATTTAAAGAATGAAACGATGACCATTAATTGCTGGATGATCTTCAGCTACCTGTGATCCTTGTTCCTGTGCTTCACGATTAACTTCCTTTTTGACGACCCGTTGCTGACCTGTCTTGTCCCTGTATTTCTCCTTGACTCTCTCCTGATCGGGACCTCGGCTTCCTACTTGACCTTGTTCTTCCCTGATTTCCCATGTATGACCCGGCTTTCCTCCAGACTCTGCTTCTGTTATCAGCTCTTTATCCATGATTGTCACTGGATCCTGAATCTGCTAATATTACTGTATATACAGGTGTGGGGGCTGACATATATACAGGTGTGGGGGGAGCTGGCATATATACATGTGTGGGGGGGCTGATATATATACAGGTGTGGGGGGTGGTCTGGCATATATACAGCTGTGGGGGGAGCTGGCATATATACAGGTGTGGGGGAAGCTGGCATATATACAGCTGTGGGGGGGCTGATATATATACAGGTGTGGGGGGGTGACATACATACAGGTGAGGGGGCTGACATATATACAGGTGTGGGGGGGGCTGACATATATACAGGTGTGGGGGGAGCTGGCATATATACAGGTGTGGGGGGGCTGATATATATACAGGTGTGGGGGGTGGTCTGGTATATATACAGCTGTGGGGGGAGCTGGCATATATACATGTGTGGGGGGGGGCTGATATATTTACAGGTGTGGGGGGGGGGTCTGGCCTATATACAGGTGTGAGGGGAGCTGGCATATATACAGGTGTGGGGGGCTGATATATATACAGGTGTGTGGGGGGGCTGACATATATACAGGTGTGGGGGGGGGGCTGACATATATACAGGTGTGGGGAGGCTGACATATATACAGGTGTGTGTGTGTGGGGGGGGTGACATATATACAGGTGTGTGTGTGTGTGTGTGGGGGGGTGACATATATACAGGTGTGGGCGGCTGATATATATACAGGTGTGGGGGGATGACATATATACTTGTGTGGGGGGGGGCTGACATATATACAGGTGTGGGGAGGCTGACATATATACAGGTGTGGGGGGGCTGACATGTATACATGTGTGTGTGTGTGTGTGGGGGGGTGACATATATACAGGTGTGAGGCGGCTGATATATATACAGGTGTGGGGTGGGCTGACATATATACAGGTGTGGGGTGGGCTGACATATATACAGGTGTGGGGGGGCTGACATATATACAGGTGTGGGGGGGCTGACATATATACAGGTGTGGGGGGGCCTGACATATATACAGGTGTGGGGGGCTGACATATATACAGGTGTGGGGGGCTGACATATATACAGGTGTGGGGGGGGGCTGACATGTATACGTGTGTGTGTGTGGGGGGGTGACATATATACAGGTGTGGGGTGGCTGATATATATAGAGGTGTGGGGGGGTGACATATATACAGGTGTGGGGGGGCTGACATATATACAGGTGTGAGGGGGCTGACATATATATAGGTGTGGGGGGGGGCTGACATGTATACGTGTGTGTGTGTGTGGGGGGGGGTGACATATATACAGGTGTGGGGTGGCTGATATATATACAGGTGTGGGGGGGTGACATATTTACAGGTGTGGGGGGGCTGACATATATACAGGTGTGGGGGGGCTGACATATATACAGGTGTGGGGGGGGGCTGGCATATATACAGGTGTGGGGGGGGCTGACATATATACAGGTGTGGGGGGGCTGACATATATACAGGTGTGGGGGGGCTGACATATATACGGGTGTGGGGGGGCTGACATATATACGGGTGTGGGGGGGCTGACATATATACAGGTGTGAGGAGAGCTGGCATATATACAGGTGTGTGGGGGGGGCTGACATATATACAGGTGTGGGGGGGAGCTGACATATATACAGTCGGGGGGCCTGACATATATACAGGTGTGGTGGGGCTGACATATATACAGGTGTGGGGGGGGGGTGATATATATACAGGATGGAGGGGGGGGGCTGAGTGCGTACAGGTGAGGTGGCCGGTGTGTGAATACGGTGGGATGGCCTCTGTGGGAAGCACTGGGCAATGTTGGTGGTCAGGCTGGGGGGGGGGGGGGGGCAGGCCTAAAGCTGTGTAAGTGGCCCAACATTTTCTGATAGCTATTCCTGTGTGTGGTGTATACAGATCTCAGGACACCTCACCATCACTTCATTTTACAGTGATAAATCGGCACATGCGCAATAAGCACAGAGCATGCAGTGTCTTTGTGTGTCCGGCAGGGGGCGGTGTCTCCCTCTCCTCCCTGTGTTCCCCTTTGCCTGTGTGTCGGTATGTGTCCGGCAGGGGACGGCATCTCCCCCTTCTCAGTATCTGGCAGTGATTTCCCCGCCCCCTCCCCTCTCAGTCACAGAGCCACCCGAGCAGTGAGAGAGTTCCCGGGTGTCCCGCACAGTGTCCTCTCTCCTCTCCCCGCACAGTGTCCGGTGTGATGTCCGCTGGGTGAGCGGTGGGTCGGGATGGAGGGCTCCGCTCTGTGTCTGCTCTGTCTGGCCGCTCTTTGCTCCTCTGGCCGGACCGACTCCGACTTCTCCATCCTGGAAGAGGCGCAGCTGCTGGCCGACCACATGAAGAGACTGAGCCGGGAGGAGCTGGGGGTCACCACCATGGAGGTACGGGGGGGAGGGGACTGTGTGTACTCAGGGGGGACACTGGACCCAGACTGGGGGGGACACTGAGTACAGGGGGGACACTGGATACAGGGGGGACACTGAGTACAGGGGGGACACTGAGTAGAGGGGGGACACTGAGTAGAGGGGGGACACTGAGTAGAGGGGGGACACTGAGTAGAGGGGGGACACTGAGTAGAGGGGGGACACTGAGTAGAGGGGGGGACACTGAGTAGAGGGGGGACACTGAGTAGAGGGGGGACACTGAGTAGAGGGGGGGACACTGAGTACAGGGGGGACACTGAATAGAGGGGGGGACACTGAGTAGAGGGGGGGACACTGAGTACAGGGGGGACACTGAGTACAGGGGGGGACACTGAGTACAGGGGGGGACACTGAGTACAGGGGGGACACTGGATACAGGGGGGACACTGAGTACAGGGGGGACACTGGATACAGGGGGGACACTGGATACAGGGGGGACACTGGATACAGGGGGGACACTGGATACAGGGGGGACACTGGATACAGGGGGGGGCACTGAGTACGGGGGGGACACTGAGTACAGGGGGGACACTGAGTACAGGGGGGATACTGAGTACAGGGGGGACACTGGATACAGGGGGGACACTGAGTACAGGGGGGGACACTGGATACAGGGGGGGACACTGGATACAGGGGGGACACTGGATACAGGGGGGACACTGGATACAGGGGGGACACTGAGTACAGGGGGGACACTGAGTACAGGGGGGACACTGAGTACAGGGGGGACACTGGATACAGGGGGGACACTGGATACAGGGGGGACACTGAGTACAGGGGGGACACTGAGTACAGGGGGGACACTGAGTACAGGGGGGACACTGAGTACAGGGGGGACACTGGATACAGGGGGGACACTGGCTACAGGGGGGACACTGGATAGAGGGGGGACACTGAGTAGAGGGGGGACACTGAGTAGAGGGGGGACACTGAGTAGAGGGGGGGGGGCACTGAGTACGGGGGGGGGGGACACTGAGTACGGGGGGGGGGGACACTGAGTACGGGGGGGGGACACTGAGTACGGGGGGGGGACACTGAGTACGGGGGGGGGGAACACTGAGTACGGGGGGGGACACTGGATACGGGGGGGGGACGCTGGATACAGCGGGGACACTGGACCCAGACTGGGGGGGACACTGGATACAAGGGGGACACTGGACCCTGACTGAGGGGGGAATGTATGTACTGAGAGGGGACGGTATATTGGGGTGACATTCTCCCGGGTGGGTACAGATGGTATAGTGGGGTGACATTCTCCCGGGTGGGTACAGATGGTATAGTGGGGTGACATTCTCCCGGGTGGGTACAGATGGTATAGTGGGGTGACGTTCTCCCGGGTGGGTACAGACGGTATATTGGGGTGACATTCTCCCGGGTGGGTACAGATGGTATAGTGGGGTGACATTCTCCCGGGTGGGTACAGATGGTATAGTGGGGTGACGTTCTCCCGGGTGGGTACAGATGGTATAGTGGGGTGACATTCTCCCAGGTGGGTACAGATGGTATAGTGGGGTGACGTTCTCCCGGGTGGGTACAGATGGTATAGTGGGGTGACATTCTCCCGGGTGGGTACAGATGGTATAGTGGGGTGACATTCTCCCGGGTGGGTACAGATGGTATAGTGGGGTGACGTTCTCCCGGGTGGGTACAGATGGTATAGTGGGGTGACATTCTCCCGGGTGGGTACAGATGGTATAGTGGGGTGACATTCTCCCGGGTGGGTACAGACGGTATATTGGGGTGACATTCTCCCGGGTGGGTACAGACGGTATAGTGGGGTGACATTCTCCCGGGTGGGTACAGACGGTATAGTGGGGTGACATTCTCCCGGGTGGGTACAGATGGTATAGTGGGGTGACATTCTCCCGGGTGGGTACAGATGGTATAGTGGGGTGACGTTCTCCCGGGTGGGTACAGATGGTATAGTGGGGTGACATTCTCCCAGGTGGGTACAGATGGTATAGTGGGGTGACGTTCTCCCGGGTGGGTACAGATGGTATAGTGGGGTGACATTCTCCCGGGTGGGTACAGATGGTATAGTGGGGTGACGTTCTCCCGGGTGGGTACAGATGGTATAGTGGGGTGACGTTCTCCCGGGTGGGTACAGATGGTATATTGGGGTGACATTCTCCCGGGTGGGTACAGATGGTATAGTGGGGTGACATTCTCCCGGGTGGGTACAGATGGTATAGTGGGGTGACATTCTCCCGGGTGGGTACAGACGGTATATTGGGGTGACATTCTCCCGGGTGGGTACAGATGGTATATTGGGGTGACATTCTCCCGGGTGGGTACAGATGGTATAGTGGGGTGACATTCTCCCGGGTGGGTACAGATGGTATAGTGGGGTGACGTTCTCCCGGGTGGGTACAGACGGTATAGTGGGGTGACATTCTCCCGGGTGGGTACAGATGGTATAGTGGGGTGACATTCTCCCGGGTGGGTACAGATGGTATAGTGGGGTGACGTTCTCCCGGGTGGGTACAGATGTTTTGTGGGGTTATTGGCTTCTATTGTACACATTGTCATGTACTGACAGAAATCTTTTGTGTTGGGGGGATGTTGGGGGTGTGGTGATCTATGAACCCGCTCAGGTCTCTGTATATCCTCTGCTGTATAAGCCCCACCCCCCATGTACATTGGGTGTTTAGACCCAATTGTGAAGATTTGGGGATATGTTGAAGCTTCTTAGCCCAGATTGGCGTTGTCTGGATTTGTTGGGCACGGTTACAATCGATGTTCTACATAAAAGATGATTATTTTTTGGTGGATACTTTTGATTATAGTCTGAGCAAGTGTTTATTTTTTTGGGCTGGTATCAGCTTTTTTTTGTGTTCTTTATATTTATTTCTTATATGTTGTACATGTGTGTGTTTTATATTAAAAAAGAGCTTTGTTTATAGGATCTTAAAGTGATGTTAAAGTTAATATTTTTTTAAAATGTAATAAGCAGGTATATGCTTTACCTGCCCCATGTAATGGTATTGCAGTGAGCGCTCCCCTTACCATCTCTTCTAGGGTCCCCCCGCTAGCGCTCCGTGCTCGTGTTTGTGTCCGCTCGTCCCTAGACACAAGAGACTGTTGGATTATTATTATTATACAGGATTTATCTAGCGCCGACAGTTTACACAGCGCTTTACAACTTGTAAGTACAAATACACTTTAATACAGGAGGAATCAAAGGCTTCATGTTAGAAGAAACTACCAGAGACGGCTGAAGGTTGCGCTGCCACAACGAGCACAAGGCAGTCGTCTTCTCTGTAAAGTAAAACCCAGTCCCCCCCCCATTCAGAACCAACCGGCAGCCTTCCTGTACCCCTCCTGATCTTTGCCGGGTTTCCTCTGACTTGCCATGTTTGATCCCCACTATGTGGCTGTCAGATCAGCTCCCGGTGACTGATGGGGGATGGTACAGCTGGGATTATGGGGGGGGGGGGCTCTTCTGTCTCCTCCCTGAAGACCCTCTTCTTAATGGCAATTCTCTTTTTTTTGCAGTTTTTGTTTTTTTGATTACATTTCTACCTCTTCTTATCATAGGTTGCTTGGCTGTCTTCATCTTTCTGTGTACTAGATGTTTAATTCTATTTCTGGATTTTCTCCTTTTCTTGCCTTGGTGGTAATTTTTGGGCTTTATTTTGATGCACATCTGTACAAATCGGGGTGCGTTTCTCTACCGTGAGTCCTGGAAACAAATAACCTAACTTTTTTTTTTTTGCTATTAATTTGTTTTTTTGCATATTACAGTTTATTTGCATTTTAGGCCTCATGCACACCAGGCGGTAAAAACGTGGCTGCTAGAGGCGTTTGAAGGTTTTTTGTTTTGTTTTTTTTCTGCCTCTGAACGCCCCTCTATTGGCCTGTGTCTTATGCCCCGTACACACGGTCGGACATTCCGACAACAAAATCCTAGGATTTTTTTTTCCGACGGATGTTGGCTCAAACTTGTCTTGCATACACACGGTCACACAAAGTTGTCGGGAAATCCGATCGTTCTGAACGCGGTGACGTAAAACACGTACGTCGGGACTATAAACGGGGCAGTAGCCAATAGCTTTAGTCTCTTTATTTATTCTGAGAATGCGTGGCACTTTGTCCGTCGGATTTGTGTACACACGATCGGAATTTCCGACAACGGATTTTGTTGTCGGGAAAATGTTATATCCTGCTCTCAAACTTTGTGCGTCGGAAATTCCGATGGAAAATGTGTGATGGAGCCCACACACGGTCGGAATTTCCGACAACACAGTCCTATCAAACATTTTCCGTCGGAAAATCTGACCGTGTGTACGGGGCATTAGAGGTGCACCGAATGGAAATTTTGGTGGCGAAAACCGAAAATGACCGTTTTTAAAACTTATACATATTTTTATATAGAATTGTATTTTACTTTTTTATTAATATCATGAATTTGTCGTCGGCCATTATTGGAACCTTTTTTAGCGCAAGAAAAGTTCAAGAAAAAACGCATCCCTTTAAGCCTCCGCACAGCCCGATTTTCGGACGACCATTCGTTCGTTTTTTTTTGCGGCATGCTAGTCTCATATTGAAAGTGAAGCGGTTACTCACCATACAAAAATTCTCGTGCGACAGAATTCAACTTCAGAAGTGACGTGATGAATTGTTTTCGTATGTATTCTTTCGTTTCTGAGCATGCGTAGTCTTGCTCTTACGTTTTTTTTTCTGGACGAGAACCGCACTTATTGTAGGAGATTTGGACGTTGTGTTCACATCCGATAAAATCTGCACATCCAGCTTTTGTTGTACGAAAAATGTCGAAAAGCACCGCACTAACGATCCGAAAATCGGCAGATCGTTTCTTTTGCTTTTCGATTTTCGTATTGGTGTGTCTTTAGTCCTGGGTCACACTTGTGTGCGATGCGGGAACCAGCGCTGTTCCTGTTCCCGCATCGCATCTCACTCGCAGGCAGTTCACACTGCTCTCTGCGAAACGCTGCGGGTGTCAATGTGAAGTTAATGACCCCCCCCTGAATCGAAACGCAGTGCGAACTGTAAATTAGGGCAAGGAATCGGATCGTTTTTGGGTATATAAACACCCAATGTGATCCGATTCCAGTGGGGACCCCACAAAAAAAAAGGGTCCTGCACCATTTTGGTGCGAATGCGATTTCGGCCATACAGTTTGGCTGAATTTGCATCTCACAGACATCGCATGTGATCCGCACAGCATTGCAGTACGTGTCGCATGTGAAGTTTGGCATCGCATTAGTGTGAACCCAGCCTTACATTCTATGTATGTCTTCACACTGGTCCGTCGCACTTCTGTTGCGGTATTTAAAAATCCCGCTTGCTGCATTTTCGGGCTATTTAAGAAAACTGCACTAAAAACGCGCCTCCGCATTGGAAACGCACCCCTGTTACGGTTTTTTGATGCGGTTTTTGAGTCACATGACCTATGATAAGCACAACATAAGCACAGTAAAATCGCGGTAAAGTCGCAGCAAAATCCTGTGCATTTTTGGTGCCATTGTTGGCACCTTTTTCTCTTATTGGCAAAATGTTGATTGAAATTTCGGTGCATGTCTACTGTGTGTCCTTGCGCACGTTGGCGTTTAACGACAGAAAAAAAAAAAAAAAAACATCACTTGTGGGTTCAGGAGAGGAGCATTTCGGCAAAAAACCCCCCCCCAAAAACCCAGCCCTCTGAAACGTATATAAACGATAGGCGCATTTAGCGCTTGAGCATTCATTCAGTGGCCAGAATAAATGAATGTTTTGGCCAATGGAATGAATGAATGCCCCGAGCGCTTACCGCGCCTGGAAAATACGACTTTTAGGGGCGTTTTTTTTTTTTTACAGGAGGAAAGGTGTTCACAAGAGTCGGGCAAACGGCGTGTGTACATGATGGCCTGAGAAACGCTGAACTTGTTGTGCTCAAGCATTGCACACTCCAACATGTGGGTTTTGTTGGGGGAGGGGGTCTTGACAGACTCATCTTGGGGGGGGGGGGGGGGGGTGGTTGCAAGGCTGCTCTATGGTGAATGTTGTTGTGAGGGTGTCCTGCTGGGTCGTACCTCCAGTGGTGACAGGACTCTTCAGGCTATTTAAAGTCCTGAATTGAATTGAATGGACTTTATCTGGAATGGAATGTGGGTGAGCTGCTTCTGCTGCAGATAAGGAAGGGCTCATCCAACCTGCATCCCAAAGAAGCTGCTACTATGGCTTTTGAGCTTTTTTGAGCTCTCATTATTTATTTACTTTTTTTTTTTCCTGCATGAAGTCCATGCACTTTATGGGTCTCAGGAGTTTACAGGTATATGAGCTTACGGGCAGAACAAACCCCCCCCCCCCCCTCCAAACTTGCGTTTTTGAGAGGTGCTTTTGACCAAAAACGTGCAAAAAAAGAGCAAAAACACACAAAAAAAAAGAACATTTAAGTTGGGGGGTTTGTGAAAAAAAAAAAAAAAAAAAAAAAAAAAAGCTTATGTTCAAATAAGCTCAATAAAAACACGCTAAAAAGCACAAGCTTTTAGGTAGAGAAATCAAAATTCAAATGCCTGTTAGGGCCGGTTCACATCACCTGCAGTCCAGTGCGTTTTTCTTTTCTGCATGAGGAACGCATGGATAGTAGGTCATATGGTTTCCAGTGCGGTCCGTTCCAAAAAAAAAAGTAGAACATGCTGAATTTTTTCTGAACTGTACTGGAACACAGTAAAACGTATCAAAAAAAGGCACTGGAATTCACCTCAATGCACCAGAACGCACATCCCCATTTAAGGTGAAAAAAAAAGAGGCCTGGTTTACACCTCAAATCTCAAGATCTGTTCCAGATGCGTTTCTGCCTGTGCGTTTTTGACACGTTCCGGTGCGTTTTTGATAGGTTTCCAGATGCATTCCAGATGTTTTTTTCACTATACTGGGATCCAGGTGCGTCTTTTTGATAAGTTCCAGTGCATTTCGGTGCGGTTTTGATGCGTTTTACCGCGTTCAGGTACAGTCCGGTGCAGGAAAAACGCAGCATGTTCTACTTTTTTTTTTTTTTTTCTGTAACTGGAAAGCCCTGGAACTGACCACACTGGTGGGAACTATGCCGCTGGAAATCATATAACCTACTATCCATGCGTTCTCGATGCAGAAAAATAACCGCACTGGATTGCGTGTGGTGTGAACCGGCCCAGAGAGAGAGGACAGAATGCGCTGGAAAGCATCAAAAACTTGTAAAAAAAAAAAAACAACATGCATGCAGAAATGCATCCGGAACACATCCAGACTGCATTTCTATCATGTGAACTGGCCCATATGCGAACACAGACATTATTCGCACTGCATTGCTATGCAGATCACATGCAATGTCTGTGCAATGCGAGTTCAGCCATACAGTTGTACAAAAAAGGTGCAGGGACTCCCCCCCTCCCCCGCACTAGAATCTAATCGCATTGGTTGTTCACACCCATGCGATCGAATTCCTGTCTGAATCCACAGTTCGCACTGAACCGATCTGGGGGGGTGTCATTAACATTGTATTGTCACTTTTAACTCTTGACTTTTAAAATACGGACACTCACCTGTCCAGGGCGCCCGCGATGTCCTCACCTGAAGCCGAACCGTTCCTCGGCTCCCGGGTGGTGGCACCGGCATCTTAAAGGGGGTTGTAAACGCTCGTTTTTTTTTTTCTTTTTAACAACAACAAACATGTTATACTTACCTCCACTGTGCAATTCGTTTTGCACAGAGTGGCCCTGTTCCCCGACTTCTGGGGTCCCCCGGCGGCGCTGGTAGCTCCTCCCCAGATCGAGTGTCCACGTTGGAGAAGGCTCTCCTTTTTTTTTTTTTTTTTTTTTTTTTTTTTTTTTTTTTTGTGTGTGTGGAACTCCACTTCAAAGGACAAGTTCAGCCTTTTTAGGCTGGGCTTCTCCTCTGGGTCACAGGAATGCAATTTGTTTTGCACTCCTGTGACCTGTTTTCAGCGGAGAGCGGTCTGCAGTCCGCTCTGCGATGACGTCGCTGCGATCAGTCGAGGCACCGCGTCATCCCGACTTCAGAAGTCTGGATCTGCACAGGTTCCTTGACTGATGGCGGTCTCAGCGAGCCGCTCCCCGCCCCTCCACAGCTCAGCGCTCCAATGAGCATGGAGGAGCAGAGCAGGAGCGATGCTGACTGACGGTCACCATCGCTCTGCTCGGGAAGGAGTGAGAACCGGGCCATTGGCGGTGTTCGGTGGTTGCATCCACCTAGGTAAATATGAATAACCAAAAAAAAAAACATACTTCTCTTTTAATGCATCTTAAAGAGTTGTAAAGGTTTGCTTTTTTAACCATAAAAATAACAAACATGTTATACTTACCTGTGCAAGGGTTTTGCACAGAGCAGCTCCGATCCTCCTCTTCTGGGGTGCCCCGTCTGCACACATGGCTCCTCCCCTTTATCAGGTGCCCCCACATCTTTAACCGCTTGCCGATCAGCCGCCGCCATTATTTCTTTTGCGTACATCACGGGACACAGAGCCTCAGTAATTACTGATGGGTTATAGGGTATCACTAGGTGATTGGACACTGGTCACACCCTAGACAGGAAGTTCAACCCCCTATATAACCCCTCCCCTTACTGGGGATACCTCAGTGCTGGATAGCAGGCGTGCGCCCGCTGCACTGCGGGGGTGCCGATACGCGTGGCCACGGTGACCTCAGGCCACACGCGATTGTGGGCACGACAGCCAGAACACAATCCCTGTTGGGTGAGGAGAAGAGAGGCAGATCGTGGTTCCTAGATAGTAGGAACTCACGATCTGTCATTTCCTCCAGTCACTCCCATCCCCCTACAGTTAGAGCACACAGTCAGGGAACACAGTTAACCCCTTGATCGCCCCCTAGTGTTTAACTCCTTCCCTGCCAGTGTCATTTACACAGTAATCAGTGCATTTTTATAGCACTGATCGCTGTATAATTGTCAATGGTCCCAAAAATGTGTCAAATGTGTCCGCCATAATGTCGTAGTCCCGATTTTAAAAAATCGCTGATCACCGACATTACTAGTAAAAAAAAAAAAAAAATAATAAAAATGCCATAAATCGCTATAACTTTTGCGCAAACCAATCAATATACGCTTATTTCGATTTTTTTTTTATTTCCAAAAATATGTAGAAGAATACCTATCAGCCTAAACTGAGGAAAAAATTTGCTTTTAAAAAAAAAAAAAAAAAAATGGGGATATTTATTATAGCAAAAAGTACAAAATATTGTTTTTTTTTTTTCAAAATTGTTGCTCCTTTTTTGTTTATAGCGCAGAAAATAAAAACCGCAGAGATGATCAAATACCACCAAAAGAAAGCTCTATTTGTGGGAAAAAAAGGACGTCGATTTTGTTTGGGTACAACATCGCACGACCGCGCAATTGTCAGTTAAAGCGATGCAGTGCCGTATCGCAAAAAATGGCCTAGTCATTGAGCAGCCAAATCTTCCGGGGCTGAAGTGGTTAAGCAGAACACTTTGATATTCGTCCCCCCCCCCCCCCACAGATCATAATCAATTATTGCCACAGTGAGCCCAAGTAATGTGAAAACATTTCTTGCACTCATCTGATTTGCAATAGTTCATCCAAATAATGAAAGGTAATTGGCTCTGGTATCCTGTGTAAGATCACCTAGGAGACCTGGTGGAGTTCCGATCCAACGTAGCTGACCGATGTAGGTTGCATTTGGAGGGGTTCGGATGGAATGACTATTTTGGGCAGCTCTTGTCTGCAGACTAATAAAATATTCAGTTTCCTTTTTTCTTTCCCCTCTGTTTTATCTCCAGCACATCCGCACAGAGCCATAGAAGGGATTTACAGATCAATGGCATGTGCTGCAGCTCGGGGTTGTTGTTGGGGGGGGGGGGGGGGAGATAGTGAGAAAGGAAAATCGTCAGAAAATCCCATTTTGCATTCTGGTCTGTAGATTTCTGCAAGCACCTTTTCATTCTATGTGTTGCACTTCTAAAATAGTCCGTGTTCTAGTATTGCATTCCCTCTTCTGCTGTGTAGTGTAAAGCGCTGCTTTGCTTTCTTTTCGGTCTGCGGTGACCATTTTGGATGCTCTTAAGGGAAATCTATACCCTAAAATTTATCCCTTTCATTTGTTGAAGTTCACTAATTAGATTACAGACAAGAATTTCAATCCAGATTCCTGTAGTGGTCGGTAAATGAATTAGCGTTCGCATCCATTTTGCGTCATTATCTGCGGTGTTGTGCAGAGCCCCTGACGCCACGCCGCCTTCCGCTGTGGCGTTGCACATTTTTCAGTAAGTAGAAGGAAAGCCGAAACTATAGAAAAAAAAAACTAAAAAACTTTTAGGTGTTAAACTAAAGAAAAATCTGCACTTGTGGTTAAATTAAAGTGATTGTAAAGGTTCATTTTTTTTTTTTTTTAAATAAACATTTTATACTTACCTGCTCTATGCAAGGCTTTTGCACAGAGTGGCCCCAATCTTCCTTTTCTGGTCCCCCCCCCCGGGGTGCCCCTGGCCCCTCCTATTCATTGGGTGCCCCCACGGAGAGGCGCTTTCCATGGGGGCACCCGTGTGTAACGCAGACAGCAGGACTCGGCCCTGCCCCCCCGGCTCCGGTGTCACTGGATTTGATTGACAGCAGTGGCTCCCGCTGCTATCAATCTATCCAATGAGGACCCGAGACAACGCCCGGAGTTGCTGGGCTCATCGCTGGATCGATCGGATTGAGGTAAGAAAAAGGGGGCTCTGGGGGGCAGCTGCAGCACAGAAAGTTTTTCACCTTAATGCATTAAAGAGGAGGTCCGGCCGTTTTTTTTTCTTTTTAAAGTCAGCAGCTACAAACACTGTAGCTGCTGACTTTTAATAAGGACACTTACCTGTCCAGCGAGCCCGCGATGTCGCCCCCCCCCCCCCCCCAGGCCGATCCGTCCATCGGATCGGCTCCCGGCGCCGCCATCTTAATTAAGGGAAACAGGCAGTGGAACCTTGCGGCTTCACTGCCAGTTTCCTACTGCGCACACGCGAGCGGCGCGGTGCTCTGTGAACACACAGTTCCCAGAAGGCAACGGGGCCGCTCACCGAGGAGCAGGTATTTTTACATATAAACCTCCAATGTAAAAATAAGAAAACCTAAAGTCCCAAAACCCTGTGATGAGGTTGGAAAGGAATCCAGGGATAGCCGAGGTGACACCAAAAATGCCCTCACCGGAGGCTTACCAGAAAGCCAGCGGCCCCCCTACCCAGGGTGATCAATATGCGCTCAACTAGGCAAAAGAGATGGGCTTAATGGCAAGAATAATGACATCAGCACAGATCACTTTTGCCAACATATAGGGACTCATCAAACGGCCAGGTTAATCTAACAAGCTCACAATGGATGGTAGAATATTTAAAGTAAAAAGGCTCCACATAGTGGAATTTTGTAAAACATCCATGGTTTAATAAAAAAGATTGCACTTACAATTTAGCAGATAATGAACAGCATGTAAAAAAAAAAAAAAAACGCCATGTAGAGAAACAGGTCTTCCTCCAATAACAAAGATGTCTGACACCCGGCTGCGCATGCGTGGTGGTGTGTGTGTGTGTGCGTGCATGGCTCCGCCCTACGCGTTTAGTCAGATATGACGTCATCAGTCGTGTCCCTGATTTCACTATTTTTTTTCTCTTTGGGCTATATATGGACACTATTGAATGTGTGTGTGTATCACTATTTTGCACTACTATCTTGTCACAAATTTTCATTTATTCTGCATATTTAAAAAGGAGCTCGTCTGGGGGAAAAAAAAGATTAAGTCAGCAGCTACAAATACTATAGCCCCTGACTTTTAATATAAGGACACTTACCTGTCCAGGGATCCCGCGGTGTTGGCACCCGGGGCCGATTTGTCAGTTGGCTTTGGGTGCAGGCGCCGGCATTGTTTGTAGGTAAGGGAAACCGGCAGTGAAGCCTTCAGGCTTCACAGCCGATCTCCTACTGCGCATGCGCGAGTCATGCTGCGCTTTCTAAATGGTCCCAATGTCTTCTGGACCCGCAATGCAGGCAGAGCAGCGATCTTACCCGGAATGGGTACCTGTCAGAACTTGTCCCCCCCGCCCCTCAAAAAAAAAAAAAAAAAGCCAAATGTAGCAGTGGTGGGTGTGAACAAGCGGAGCTTCCCATTTTGGGTGGAGCTACACTTTAAGGACACAGCTAGATCTATATGGGCTGCACTGTTTTGGATGTTTAAGTTTTAAATGTTGCCTCCCTATTGCTCCGCATATTCTCCTCGTAAAGTGCCATGTAAAATACCTTTTTTCTAACCATTTTCAACGTGGGTCATGTGACCACAAAGCTCCGGGTCTCGCTCCTGTCTGCGTCAGCTGATGGTAGGGGAACTTTCTCCCTCGCTGACATCACCCAGTGCAGTGGATGTCGGTAGGTGACGCCATGGCTTTGTGTTATGGTTGCCACCTCATCCCTTTAAACCCGAACACATATTGATTACACAGGTTCTGTGGCTGATAAAGGTGGTAATTAAATTCACGTGGTGCCTGATCTGCATTAAATTAGCCTCAGAACCTGTGTTCGGGTTTAAAGGGATGAGACAGCAACTCTACTCTAACCTACTGTATTTATTGGCGTATAACACTCACTTTTTCACCATGAAAATCGGGTGCAAATAGCGCGTGCGTGTTATACGCCAATATTTCAATGTTGGCTGCCTCGGAGGGGACAGGGAGGGGGGCGGGACGAGCGCCATCAGATTACATATAGTGAGAATCTCCTGTTTACTTGGTGGCCTCTGTAATAGGAAGTCCCATCTCCTAGGCCACCATTGGACCACTGTTCTGTCTATGATAGGAGATTCTGACTGTAATCTGTCGGCGCTTGTCCCCCCCCCTCCCTGTCCCCGCTGCAGATGGGCATCGATCAGGCTGCACTGATGGCAATAGGGAGTCTGCTGCATTGATGGCAATGGTGAGTCTGCTGCATTGATGGCAATGGGGAGTCTGCTGCAGTGCATTGATGGCAATGGTGAGTCTGCTGCATTGATGGCAATGGTGAGTCTGCTGCATTGATGGCAATGGTGAGTCTGCTGCATTGATGGCAATGGTGAGTCTGCTGCATTGATGGCAATGGTGAGTCTGCTGCATTGATGGCAATGGTGAGTCTGCTGCATTGATGGCAATGGTGAGTCTGCTGCATTGATGGCAATGGTGAGTCTGCTGCATTGATGGCAATGGTGAGTCTGCTGCATTGATGGCAATGGTGAGTCTGCTGCATTGATGGCAATGGTGAGTCTACAGATGGGCATTGATTAGGCTGCATTGATGGCAATAGTGAGGCTGTTTCATTGATGGCACTTGTGAGGCTGCAGATGGGCATTGATTAGGCTGCATTGATGGCAATGGTGAGGCTGCAGATGGACAATTGACCCTTATTTTGCTTCAAAGTTCCTTATTTAAAAGTTTTTTTCCTGACACTTCCCCCTTAAAATGAATGTGCGTGTTATACACCGATAAATACGGTAATAACTGTGTACCATAATTTAGCTCCATGGTCGACCCTCCATATTGCATAGAGGAGCGTTGCGGTCATGTGACTGCCTAGAGCAGTGTTTTTCAACACCAGTCCTCAAGGCGACCCCAACAGGTCATGTTTTCAGGATTTCCCTCGGATGAAACAGCTGTGGTAATTACTAAGGCAGTTCAAATCACCTGTGCAAAATAATGGGGGGTCCGGAAAACATGACCTGTTGGGGCGCCTTGAGGACTGGAGTTTAGAAACGCTGTCCTAAAGTAACAATTACTATTTATATTGCAATTTATATATAAAAAAAAAAATTCAGGGTGAGGGGGGCAACATTTAACAGTTAGCTTTTAATTTATTTCCTTCTAGCCTTTGTTTTTTTTTTTTTTTCTTTTAACTGATTTGTTTTAGCAGTTCCCTATTTTCATTTATTTATAGGCTCCGACAAAAGGCAGAACTTGAAAGAAGGGTATAAACTTGAGTCAATTAAGTTTTAAAGGCTTTGGAGATTAGCCAGCAGTGCATTTCTATGTGGTCAGCAGGGTGCTGCCCCTAAATAACCTTTTTATCTTTTAAAAGCGGTCAGGCTGAGCACCTTTTTCTTTCTCTTTCTCCCTCCTTGTGTCTGCTGACCCCCTGCAGTGAGGGCTTTGTTATCCAAACAAGATATTCCCCCAGCCTTGCCTTGTTGGGCGGCTGTGCCGGTTCCCTGTGTGACCTGCTTGAAATATTAATCTTGTGCAGAGGCTGCTTGTAATGTGAGATTGTGGTGAGGCTCTACAACATGCTGGGAATGTTTGCGTCGTCAGGCAGACTAGTGCAATCATTGGCTGTGTAAATAGAAATTATTGCCTGCTTTACTTCAATTTTATCTATACAGTGTAGGCATTTGTAAAGCTGGGTGCACACCACCTGACTGTATTGGGCAGTTCAGCAGCAAGCGGCCGACGCTCCATACGGGTGTACAGCAGCTGTCAAAGGGGCATGCTGGAAAACCAGCCAATGGCTGCAAACGCTGATCAGTGTGTTCAGATCAAAATACAATTGCACAGCGGGGGGAGATCGCTGCACTAAGATCGCTCTTCTCTTCTTCTTTTTTTTTTTAATGAGCCCACCATGTGTGTACGCAGCTTAAGCGGAACTTCAGTCATTTTTTTCATCTTACCATCTATTAAATCTTCTGCCCTTGTTGTTGTTGTTTTAACTTTGGATAGTAAAACATTTTTTTTCTGCCAGTAAATACCTTATACAGCCCACTTCCTGTTTCTTGTCTGGTAAAAAGCCTGGGCTTATGACATCATACACCTCTCTCTCTCTCTCTCTCCTCTCTCTCTCTCTCTCTCTCTCTCTCTCTCTCTCGGGGATGAGTCATAAGAGGACTATTGAGAGCTGCAGAGCTGGAGGTGTGCCCTTGTGTGTAAATCCAGGTTTAGCCCACCCCCCCAAGTGTCACAGTCACATTATAAGTCCCTGAGTAGTATATATATGTGTGTATGTATGTATGTGTATATATATATATATATATATATATATATATATATATATATATATATATATATATATATATTATATATATATTTATTTATATATGTATGTATGTATATATATATATATATATATATATATATATGTGTGTGTGTATATGTGTATATATATATATATATATATATATATATATATATATATATATATATATATATATACACACACATGTAAATAAATACATCTCAGTATATATATATATATACACTCATAGTTTGTAGATACTATAACTTTCGCCTCAACCCAATCAATATACACTTATTGGGATTTTTTTGTTTTTTTTACCAAAGACATGTAGCAGAATACATTTTGGCCAAAATTTATGAAGAAATTTAGATTTTTTTTTGGCATTTTTTTAATGATTATTTTTAGGATCTGTTTTATAGCAGAAAGTAAAAAATATGTATATATATATTTTTTTTTTAACTTTTTCGGTCTTTTTTTAAAAAATTTTTTATTCATATCGCAAAAATAAAAAACCCAGTTACCCAGTTGTGATCAGATACCACCAAAAGAAAGCTCTATTTGTGAGAAAAAAATGATATAAATTTATCTTGTGTACCACATTGCATGACCGCGCAATTACCAGGTAAAGTAGCACAGTGCAGAATAGCAAAAAAAATGGCCTGGTCATGAAAGGGGGGGGGGGGGGGGTATAATCTTCCGGAACTCAAGTGTTTAAATGAGCTTAGCTTGCACCATTGTGGTGCTTTCTGGTGTGTTTAAAAAAGTTAAGTGCATTTTTTAGCACTGCAAATGCATGTAAATGCAACTCTTAAAAAATAAAGAAATGAAATGTAAAAAGAAAAAAAATGCACTACGAATGCATTGCAAACGCAAGTAAACTTGCAAAACAAAAACTGGACTGGACTGGAGGCGTACAGAGAATGGCACACGATGTTCTGCTGGACTCGCATTATCTAAGCCTTGGCTAGTTTGTAATGTATCTCTCTGTATTCTGTTAGTTTTGTGCTACTAACTTGTTACTTGAGGAATTTATTTCAGCTGTGAAAAGTGTCACGCTTCCAGAGTATTTTCTGGGTGAGGTCCGCCTTTTGCAGCCTAATGGTAATAAAAATGCGTGTGCACAAGGCATTGTCTCGCAGGCAGTGAGGTGAAGGCATCTTTCTGTTTTATGGTTGGAAGGTAAAGTTCATGTATTTTGTTTACTTGCTCTTCTCATAAAAGTGTAAACTGTCTGCTTTCGAAATTCACACCACATTGCAGCTGTTTTGTGGATCGCTCCAGTGTTCAGCTGGTTCTAGGAGCTTGTGATTTTCCTGAGGATTTTGTTGGTGATCACTTTGATAAGGCTGTGCCCTTCTGAACAACCATGATCGCTACCCATCTTTGGAAGTTGTCAGTGCAGCTCACAGTTTCCCAATTCGCTGGAAGTGTCATAGCTCTGCGGCAGCAGGAGACCATACATTGGTGGCAGAGGGTGGCAATGTCTCTTCTGCAATAAAAAAAAAAAAAAAGACGTAGTTCCCTGTTTGCAATCTCTGGAGAATGTACATGGAGATGTGCACACACAGTACTGTGCATGTCACCCCCCCCCCCCCCCACGCCTGAAAAAAAATCTGGTGAGAAGATACCGGTGAGGGAGCAATAGCTGAGTATTTGTTGCCTTTTGTTCCCCTTTAGGGGGGGGATGTAGTTGTAGTTAACACTTACATAGTAGGTGAGGTTGAAAAAAGACACAAGTCCATCAAGTCCAACCTATGTGTGTGATTATGTGTCAGTATTACATTGTATATCCCTGTATGTTGCGGTCATTCAGGTGCTTATCTAATAGTTTCTTGAAACTATTGATGCCCCCCGCTGAGACCACCGCCTGTGGAAGGGAATTCCACATCCTTGCCGCTCTTACAGTAAAGAACCTCTACATAGTTTATGGTTAAACCTCCTTTTCTTCTAATTTTAATGAGTGGCCACGAGTCTTGTTGAACTCCCTTCCGCAAAAAAGTTTTATCCCTATTGTGGGGTCACCAGTACGGTATTTGTAAATTGAAATCATATCCCCTCTCAAGCGTCTCTTCTCCAGAGAGAATAAGTTCAGTGCTCGCAACCTTTCCTCATAACTAAGATCCTCCAGACCCTTTATTAGCTTTGTTGCCCTTCTTTGTACTCGCTCCATTTCCAGTACATCCTTCCTGAGGACTGGTGCCCAGAACTGGACAGCATACTCCAGGTGCGGCCGGACCAGAGTCTTGTAGAGCGGGAGAATTATCGTTTTATCTCTGGAGTTGATCCCCTTTTCAATGCCAATATTCTGTTTGCTTTGTTAGCAGCAGCTTGGCATTGCTGAGCCTATCATCTACTAGGACCCCCAGGTCCTTTTCCATCCTAGATTCCCCCAGAGGTTCTCCCCCCAGTGTATAGATTGCATTCATATTTTTGCCACCTAAATGCATTATTTGCAAATCACATGCAATGTCTGTGCGATGCAAATTCATCCATACAGATAGTATGACTGAATTCGCATCACATTCGGACCAAATTCGCACCGGACCTCTTTTTTTTTTTTTTTTGGTCCACAGCAGTATCGGATCGCATGAGTGTTCACACCCGTGCGATCCGATTAAAAGTCAGCAGGTACAAATGCTATAGCTGATGACTTTTAATATCAGGACACTTGCCTGTCCAGGGATCCTGCGATGCCGGCACCCCAGCCGATTCGTCAATTGTTTTTTTTTCGTCAATTGCCTTTGGGTGCAGGCACCGGCATCTGTAGTAAGGGAAACAGGAAGTGAAGCCTTGCGGCTTCACAGCCTGTGTTTTTTTTACTGCGCATGCGCAAGTCGGGCTGCGCTTTCTCAATGGTCCCTCCGTCTTCTGGGACCTCTGGGAAATTCTGTAGATCACCATGCAGCGATCTTACCTGGAAGTGGGAGCTGGTACCTGTCATAACCAAGTACCCACTACCCCCCCCCCCCCCCCCAAAGTGCCAAATGTTGGCAGTGGAGGGGGAGAAAGTCTGAACAAGCAGAGCTTCCCCTTTTGGGTGGAGCTCCGCTTTAAGAAACAAATCAGATTTTGAGCGTCCCCGATATTTTAAAGCAGGGATAGGCAATTAGCGGACCTTCAGCTGTTGCCAAAACTACAAGTCCCATCAGCTGTTGCCAAAACTACAAGTCCCATCACGCCTCTGCCTCTGGGTGTCATGCTTGTGGCTGTCAGAGTCTCGCTATGCCTCATGGGGCTTGTAGTTCTGCAACATCTGGAGGTCCGCTTATTGCATATCCCTGTTCTAAAGGATCTAAAGGGATGCACACCCTGCCACTTTCCTCATTAGAGCCCTGCAGGTGCAACAGCTGATTATAAAACCGCTCCCATTCACTTTCCACAGGGGCACAGACAAACGGCTATTTCTTCGGAATAAAAAAAGGTAGGAATCTGCAACAAAGTTTGATAAAATTTTTGCAATGTACAGAGATCACCCAGAGGTGAATGTTTGTTTTTTTCTTTTCTTTTTTTTCTACAAAAGTGGAGTTACTCTTTAATAGCTGCGTTTTAGCAATGCTGGGAAACTTTCTGGTGGACAGACATGCTGCGATCTCCTGGATTCTGGTATCTGCACTATTTATAGAAAATAAAATACAATAATGCTGAAAAAAAATAAGAACCTTTCATACAGTGGATTGTGACCATTTTACAGACGTGTGTGGGTGTTTTTTTTTTTTTTTTCTGTGAAGGTGCAAAGAAAACCCTTCTGTGTTTTTTTTTTTTTTTTTCTTTTTTTTTCAAAGTGGTTTAAAAATAAACAGTGAACAAAAACCCAGCAGGAGAATTAGAGGAGCGGGCCTTTGATCTGGTTCCTGGCACAATTACAGGAGGTGGTTTGGCAGCCCTGAGCAGAATCCCCAGAGGACAGAAATGTTCCCTCCCAGGCAGGCAGTAACTCCATGCCTGCTTATAGTGTTCAAACAGGATATAGCCGACAGTAAGAACTGCAGGCCCGGCCAGGGTTGTAGAAGAGCGATGGAGGCTGCAGTCTGCATGTGTAGACATGGGTACAAATTCTCATATGACCCGAAAAGGTTTCAAAGCAGAATTATGGTGTGGGCATAAAACAACAAACATGTATGGATCTCTGGCGCTTTAGGCTTCGGTCTCGCCGAGCGCGGCTCTGGAATCGCGCGGCTTCACTGGGAAGCCGCATGTCAGTGCAACTTGGAACACAATGCGTGTGACTTCATGCACAGATGTCTATGCAAGCCGCACCTAAACTTTCAAAAAAGTAGTGGAAGAACTACATTCAAAATCGGTGAATTTGGAGTTGCAACGATTTGACCGATTCCTTTGCGGACAATAGGGTGCGACGTCATTTCGATTTGAAACTATCAACTCACATGACAATTCGCAACCAGTGTGACCGGGGGGGGGGGGGGGTTAAATGATTCTAAAGACAAACTTTTTTTGTAGTTATTTTAAAGTTATTATTATTATTATACACGATTTATATAGCGCCAACAGTTTACGCAGCGATTTACAATGTAGAGGGGGGATGTTACAGTACAGTTCAATACAGGAGGGTCCTGCTTTTAGAGCTTACTTTCTAAAGGGAGGAGGTACAAAGGGTAATAGATGTGGGGAATGATTTGATGGGGGTGGCTCGGGGACAGTTCTTAGGTGGGTGTAGGATAGGCTTCTTGAATAAGTGAGTTTTCAGGGATCTCCTAAAGGTGGACAGGGTAGGGGCTGATCGGATATACCGGGGCAGGGAGTTCCAGAGGATGGGAGAGGCTCTGGAGAAGTCCTGAAGGTGAGCGTGGGAGGAGGTAACAAGGGAGCTAGAGAGGAGGAGGTCCTGGGAGGAGCGGAGGGGGCGATTTGGGCGATATCTGCAGAAGAGGATGGTGATGTAGCTGTGGGCGATGTTGTGAATGGCCTTGTATGTTGTGGTTAGCATTTTGAATTTTATACGGTGGGGTAGGGGAAGCCAGTGAAGGGATTGGCAGAGAGGCAGCAGCATTCATAATAGACTGAAGGGGGGAGGGGGGATAGCCTGTGTAAGGATAGACCATTAAGGAGAGAGTTGCAGTAGTCAAGGCGGGGATATTAACCAAGGAGTGAATAAGTTGCTTTGTGGTGTCATTAGACAGAAGGGGTTAAAGTGGTTTGTAAACCCGAAAAAAAAAAAAAGGAAAACCCTGTAAGACAAAGGCATAATGAGCTAGTATGCATACTAGCTCATAATGAAATACTTACCTTAGATTAAAGCTGTTGCAGTGGCCCGCACACCGCTATGACCGGCAACATGTCTCCTGGAGTTATTTCCGGGTTCACGGGCTCCGCCGCTGTGATTGGCCAGAGCCGCAATCACGTGACTGCTGCGCATGCATGTGAGAGCCGCCGGGCATGGCTGCTGAAGAAACGGGCACGAGTGGCCCGTTTCTTCAGTGCGCACGTGCCAATGAGGTGTCGGCGCAAGCGTATATGGTCAGTATCTCCCAAACCATGAAGGTTTAGGAGATATTTACAATACCTACAGATAAGCCTGATTATAGGCTTACCTGTAGGTACAAGTGGTGTAACAGAGTTTACAACCACTTTAAGTGGTGTGTGGGAGTGTTAGCCCCCCGGATCACACTGTTGCGATGTATCAATGCAACCCAAGTTAAAAAAAAAAAGATTCCTCCATTACTTATCTGCAACTTAAGTTCTATAGACTGCCGTGCGACTTTTGCGATTTATCATTGCAATCTCAATAAAGTCACGCAACTTTGGGGTTGCAGCAGTTTTTTATACTGAGCCTTAAAATATAAACCCAGACCTCAGAGCTTGTTTACACCCTGTTCCACTGACCTGTGTTGATCAACGCAGGCTTAAAGGGTTAGTTCACCTTTTAAGAAAAGATGATTTAACATAAACACCCCTCCCCCCCCCGGCTACCAATGTACTTGCCTCTATAAGTAATGATCTGTCGGTGCCACACGCAGCTAGTGTAACATTCTCGAGATATGACATTTCCACTCCTCCCTCTTTTTTTTGTTTGCAAGGCTTCCCCCCCCCCCCCCCCCCCCCCCCTGCAGTCACAAAAAAAAAAAATGAAAAATTTCATTAAAAAAAAAAAAAGTCCCTTTAAAAAAAAAAATAGAAAAAAAATGTCCTTTTAAGTGCACTGTGTTCAGGCGCCGGACACAGTGCACTATGAGTTTGCAAACGAGGCGCTTCATTTGCAGGGTTTTGACCTGCCTTGAGGCGCAATCCATTGCGCTGGAATGCTTCCGCCCGCAATGTCACTACGGGTGCTTTGTTCTTGATTGGCACTGCCCTAGGACACGGGTGGTGCTTTCCCCCCATGTTACGACGTCACTTCCGGTTTACCACAGTGATAAACCGGAAGTGACGTCAGCAGCTCCGTGGAATGCAGAGCCTGAGCTGAGCTATTTATTCACAGCCCTCCCTCCCCTCTACACCTCCATCCCAGCCTGGAGCACGGGCAGCTATGGTTGGCAGGCTAGCCTTGCAGTATGTCCCTGAGCTGCTGGACATGAAAAAGAAGGGGGGCAGGGTGCTGGACAGTCCAGACTCAGGACTCCCCCCAAGTCCTTGTCCCAGCAACTGACTCCTCAGCCCAGCCACAGCAGACAAGTCCTCTGATCAGGAGGTGTCCGGGCAGACAGTGCGGGTGGTGAGTACAGTCCTGTCTATGTACTACAGGTCATTGGGCTGTCACATAAGAGCCTGTATAGATATAACCTCATGGACTCTAGGGGGCACAAGGTGTACAAGGGCACACTGTGTTCCAGCAATGTGATGTTCATTGATATGATCAGTAATGGGATGATGATCAGCGATGCAATGTGATGATAATCAATGATGTGAACAGTGATGATCAGTATGCTGTGAGTCTGGGCTGTATACGCTGCTGTGATTCTGGGCTGTATACGTTGCTGTGATTCTGGGCTGTATACGCTGCTGTGATTCTGGGCTGTATACGCTGCTGTGATTCTGGGCTGTATACTCTGCTGTGCTTCTGGGCTGTATACTCTGCTGTGCTTCTGGGCTGTATACTCTGCTGTGCTTCTGGGCTGTATACTCTGCTGTGCTTCTGGGCTGTATACTCTGCTGTGCTTCTGGCTGTATACTCTGCTGTGTCTGGGCTGTATACTCTGCTGTGCTTCTGGGCTGTATACTCTGCTGTGCTTCTGGGCTGTATACTCTGCTGTGCTTCTGGGCTGTATACTCTGCTGTGCTTCTGGGCTGTATACTCTGCTGTGCTTCTGGGCTGTATACTCTGCTGTGATTTTTGGCTGTATACTCTGCTGTGATTTTTGGCTGTATACTCTGCTGTGATTCTGAGCTGTATACTCTGCTGTGATTCTGAGCTGTATACTCTGCTGTGATTTTTGGCTGTATACTCTGCTGTGATTTTTGGCTGTATACTCTGCTGTGATTCTGGGCTGTATACTCTGCTGTGATTTTGGCTGTATACTCTGCTGTGATTTTTGGCTGTATACTCTGCTGTGCTTCTGGGCTGTATACTCTGCTGTGATTCTGGGCTGTATACTCTGCTGTGATTCTTGGCTGTATACTCTGCTGTGATTTTTGGCTGTATACTCTGCTGTGATTTTTGGCTGTATACTCTGCTGTGAGTCTGTGGCTGTATACTCTGCTGTGAGTCTGTGGCCTGCATACTCTGCCGCGAGTCTGTGGCCTGCATACTCTGCCGCGAGTCTGTGGCCTGCATACTCTGCCGCGAGTCTGTGGCCTGCATACTCTGCCGCGAGTCTGTGGCCTGCATACTCTGCCGCGAGTCTGTGGCCTGCATACTCTGCCGCGAGTCTGTGGCCTGCATACTCTGCCGCGAGTCTGTGGCCTGCATACTCTGCCGCGAGTCTGTGGCCTGCATACTCTGCCGCGAGTCTGTGGCCTGCATACTCTGCCCGAGTCTGTGGCCTGCATACTCTGCCGCGAGTCTGTGGCCTGCATACTCTGCCGCGAGTCTGTGGCCTGCATACTCTGCCGTTGCATGTAATAACAGCAGAGCAGCGGCTGACCCGCATCGGTTGTCATTACAATAAAGCCGACCGTCCGCTCTAAACAACGGTACGGCAGACGCAGGCATCACCCCAGTAAAACCCCTTGAAGCAATATCGGTAATATCGGTCAGTTTTTTCACCGATGCTTCTAAAAAGGTGAATATCGGTCAGACCGATAATTGGCAGCACCGATAATCGGTCGATCCCTATTTTCAGGTTTTCCTTTATCTTGCACAGGTGCTCTAAACTAGAGTCAATGGCTTAGTATTTTGGACAGCTATTTTACCTAAGAGAAATTCCCAAAACATGGCCTGTTGGGGGTACTTGAGGACCGAGGTTGAGAACCGCTGCAGTAGAGGGCTGGACAGTGTAGGGTCTATGCACACTGGGCTTAAAAAAACGCTACTTCTACGGGAGTTTTTCATTTTGCCTATAGAAACATCTCAATGATATACTATGTATTGGGGCACATTGGGACATTTTAGAGGCATATTTTAAGCTTAGCATTAGAGGCAGGAAAAGGTCTGAGGTTTGTCTTTGGGTACAACAGTTGGGGGTGAGGCGGGGGGGAACTATGTTCTTGAGTTGGGGGGATTTGGACAAAATCTGAGGAGGGCGTACAATCGTTTGATGTATGTGAAGACTTCTTATGTGACGACTTTCTGTCTGTGTCTAGAATGGGCATCAGAGGGGTGTTTTACCCGTATCAATAATCTGCGGTGCCCTATTGCAGAATGTAAACCAGCTTCTAAGGTTTGATGGTCCTGCTGAGGTTGATCTGGTCACACCGGGTTTACCCTCCTTGGGGTACCGGGAATCAGAATCCAGAAAGAGAAAGCATTGATATCATAAATGAGTCCAAGGAATTTTAGGTCATCTATCAGAAAATGAAAAATATCCATTGTGTTCTAGGGGTCTGAACAGTCCTCCTTTATCAGCATTACATTATTATAAGACCCCTTTCACCGATCAGGTCCGCCTGGCAGTTTTTCAGGAGAACCTGATCGGAACGCCCCATTCAGCCCTATGGAGCGGCGGATGTCGGCGGTGACATGTCCGCTGATATCCGATCCTGTCCGTGAAATCCAGACGGATGGAAACCCTGTTTTCCATCCGTCTGGAGAATCGGATCGGATGAAAAGGGACAGGCGGTCCGTTTTCCTCCGATCTCTATAGAGGACAGCGGGGCTCTGACAGGTGTATCTCTGCACAGTGAGCGGAGACGAACCTGTCGTCCGCCTGCTCTCGGCGGGGATCAATGGATCGATCCCTACTGAGCAAAGCGGAGTTTGTACATGGACAAGCCCGTGTGAAAGGACCCATAGCACTCCACGTAGCACAATTAGGCCTCATGTACACTGCGGCTGGTAAACGGACGTTTAGGAGCAGTTGGGCATTTTTTTTTTCCAGCTGCTCCTGAACTCTCCTCCATGTTCTCTTATCAGTACACAGGGGCGTTTATAGTCCTTTCTAGGCAGTTGAGTTTAGAGGCCTTTTTTTGGAAAGCAAAAAAATGAGTTCAGACGCTGAGTCATTTCAAGCGCCAAACGCTTCTAAACGCGGTAACTCGCGTTTAGCCGCGTTTCGTTTACAGGCGTTTTTCATTTTTGGCTATTTGAAAAAAAAAAAAACAACATTTTTTTTTTTAAAACGCAAACGCTGCTAAGCGTGGCAAAACGGATGTCTTAAACGTGGGTTACTATCTGTCAAGTTAAATTGTTCAGGAGATGGGCACGTGGACCACGCGCTCTGTGATCGCTGCATCCTTCGGACACAGCTGATCAGGGTAAAGGGCCAATCACAGCTGCCCTTTACCACATGATCAGCTGTGTAAAATGACAGCTGATCATGATGTAAACACAAGCCAGTTATCAGCATTCCTTTCCCCACACTGAGGGCATGAGGAGAGGAGAGCCGATAAGGGGCTTGTGTGAAAGGGACTGATTATCAGCGTCCTGATTATCTGTGCAGTCCCCACAGTGCCCAGCAGTGCTGCCAATCAGTGCCGTGTCATCTACCAGTGCTCATCTGTGCCACCTATCGGTGAAGGAGAAAAATACCTGTTTGCAAAATTTTATAATAAACTATGAAACTATTTTTTTTTTTTCTACATTTTTAGTCATTTTTTTTTTTTTTTTCATGTATTTGGCAAAAAATATAAAACCCAGTGGTAATTAAACCAAAGGAAGGCTCTATTTCTATATTCTTGGATTTATTTTAGAATTTTCTCTCTCTATGCAATCCTTCTCTCTTTCTGGATCTTTTGAAGGATACGACTGGTTCACTTTAAGAGCACAAGTAAAAAAAAAATTGATCAAAGCAAAAGGGGCAAGTTGCAGGAATGAGACGGTAAACATAAAATACAAGTTGATCCGGTATTTAAAAGCCCAAGTGTAACATTCACAAGTAGATGTAAAAGTTCCATAACATACATAAGTCGGCATGTGTGAAATGGTCAGTCCATTGTTTTCAAAGATGGCCATCAATCTTCTTAGACAGACAAATTCCCTGTGCTGTCTTTGAAAGGCATGAGGTGAATGGGGGGTAAAGACTCTCACTCCATGGTCGCAGCTTTGTGTCAAATACTTCCAGACTTTACAAGTATCTGAAACTTTTGCTTGTATACGATGTGTGAATGTTATTTTTGAAATTGGCCTTTCAAGCCGATCTTTGATGGGCGCATGCCTTCCCAAAACGACCTGCAAGAAGACCTTTGCTTGTCCTTTATGGCAGCGTCTGCTGGTGCTTCTCATGCAACTCGCCCCCCCCCCCCCCCCCCCAAAAAAAAATTAAGGGAATCACATGTGTTGTAATGTTTTCCTCACCTCCTCCTTATCGAGGTGAGGAAAGAATGGACCGGATTTGTAAGAGGATGGGAAAAATTACATAAGTGTTCAAGTGAAAGTGCCAGCCTAACACTAAACTCCCTGCATCTACAGACGCCCACCATCTAACACTAACCTATCCAGCCCTGTAAAGAAGAAATCGGTATACATAACTTTTTTTTTAAGCCGATTCGACCCGATCCCACGCTGAGCTGTCACCTGCGGCTTTGCTGTGGAGGCGGGTGCAGAGGAGACATCCGACAACGGGAGCCCCATAGTAAGTCTATGGGTGACGTCGCTCCCCATTCATTTCGCAGCCGGTGTCGGCCGTGTCCTCTGCAGAGCTTCCGCCGCTGGAGACCGGACCGGATCGCGCTTAAAAAAAAAAAAAAACAAGTGTGTGTATACTGATTTCTTCTTTACAGGGCTAGATAGGTTGTTAGATCGTGGGTGTCTGTAGATGCAGAGTTTACTTCCTCTTTATCTCCCTGCAAAGGTAAAGCATAATGGGCTAGTATGCATCGCATAGTAGCCCTTTATGTATCACTTACCTGAAACCGAAGCCTGCGATGTCACCGATGTCCCCACTAGCAGCGAGCGTCCACGCTCAACCCCTCTTCCTTCCGGGGGCCACGACCCTCCGACTCTGTGACTGGCCGGAGTCGTGAGACGTCACTCGCGCGCATGCGCCACCGGTCACGGCATGAGCCCTTTAAAAAAAACGGCACGATCTGCCCTTTCTAAACTGCGCATGCGCCGTAGACATCGGCGCGCCGCTTTATTTTGTAAATATCTGTGGAGGTTTAGGAGATATTTCCAGCGCTTACAGGTAAGCCTTATTATAGGCTTACCTGTATTAAGGAAATTCGGAAATTCGTAATTTCAGAAATTTCAGAAATTTAAAAATTCGGGAATTTCGGAATTAACTAATTTGTCAAAATTCGTTAAACGAATTCGGAACTAAAGGAATTCGATTCGCACATGTCTAGTTGTAAACCCTCAAGGTTTCTCACCTTAATGCATTCTATCCTGATTGGATAGATTGATAGCAGCGCAGCCATTGTCTCCCGCTGCTATCGATCAAATCCAACGGCGCGGGGGGCGCGGATCCTGCTGTCTGTGTCAATGGACGCAGCAGCAGGACCCGAGAGCGCGCCCGCACGAGTGCCCCTTGAGGGAGAGCAGCGCTCCGTGAGGGCACTTGAGAAGAGGAGGAGCGCCGCTGAGGGACCCCAGAAGAGAAGGATCGGGGCCACTCTGTGCAGAACTCTTGCACAGAGGAGGTAAATATGACATGTTTTTTTTTGTATTCTTTTTTTGTTTGTTTTTTAAACGAACCTTTACATATCCTTTAAGTGTTTCAGTGGATGGAAGCACTCCTTATTTTCCCCTCTTGAGTCGCTCTAAAACCAGCCATAGACGGAGCCATTTTCTTTTCTGCAAATACAAGTTGCAGGAAAGAAAACCGATGGACTCCACCATAAACACTGATTGTTTTGAGGAGCCATTGTGTTATAATAGCCGCTAGCAATAATCGCGTGTAAAATCCATCAGGCTTGTTGTATCCAGGTTGATCGATCGATCGATCAACTTGGGTACATTCAGCCTACTCATACATGGTTCAAATCTCGGCCGGTTCAGCAAGGAGCAGCAGGGAGATTCGAACTGTCTGTGGCCAGCTTTAGCAACCCAAATGTCAAATAGAGGCCCTGATTTGCTTGTTTTATGGCCGAGTTCAGTATTGCTGGTCATTTCTAGGGAATGTTTAGTCGTACAGTAAATCTTTTTGGCGAATTTGGCAGCAGATTTCAGCCAATGATTTTGGCTTAAACCTGCTGATCAGATGTGTGCATAGGCACAGCGATCTGGCTGTTTCTTCTCCCATGCAAAGCAGGGGAAAAAAACAGTTAGATCAGAAAGTAAAAGCTGCACACATTGTTTGGCAGACAGTTAACCCCTTGATGGTCCCTAGATGTTAACCCCTTCCCTGCCAGTGTCATTAGTACAGTATTATCACTGTATTAGTGTTACTAGCGACGTCAGTTACCCTCCCAGATAGTGTCTGTTAGTGCCAGATTGTTCACCACCCTATCGCAGTCCCACTTTAATTTTCTGATCACCACCATTGCAGTATAGCTGCGTAAATTCCAGTGTGTTTGTATGTATATATGTGTGTGTATATATAAAAAAAAAAAAAAAATATATATATATATATATATATATATATATATATATAATATGTGTGTGTGTATATATATATATTTTCATAGTTTGTAGATGCTATAACTTTCCCAGTTAGTCAATTAATATACACCTATTGGGATTTTTTTTAAACATTTTTGCTCCATTTTTTTGAAGAAATTCATTCATTTTTATCTGATGAGCTTTATAACAGTTATTTTCAGTTTACATTTTCAGTGGTTTTTTTTTTTTTTTTTTTCATTTATTTATTTATTTTTTTTTCAAAAAACGCAGTGGTGATAAAATACCACCTAAAGAAAGAAAATCTTTTTGTGTGAAAAAAATGATATAAATTAAATTTGTGTACAATGTCGCACGACTGCACAATTGCCAGTTAAAGTAACGCAGTGCTGAATAGCAAAAAATAAAAAATGCCCTGGAGTTCAAGTGGTTAAGGTAATAATTATTGCTATGGACAAGTTTTTTTTTTTTTTTTAATTTATTTTATTATTAATGGTACAAAAAAAATCCCAATAAATGTATTTTAATTGGTTTGTAGGAAAGGTATAGCGTCTACAAACTATGGTATATATACTGGAATTGTTGTGTGTGTTTTTTTTTTTTTTTTTTTTACGTTTCAGCTAGAAATGTAACTCGGCAGCGGCATGTCTTCAGGCTCTTTCTCTTGTTGCGAACGGCAACCTTGTATTAATAATCCAGTAAAAATTCATCATTCTGAGTCGTCTTCGGTGTTCAATGAACGTCTGCTGGTCCAAGCACAACAATCTCTTGAGGGACGCTATGAAAGCAAATGACTGTTGCCATTTTTTTTTTTTTTTTATATATATTTTTTTTATTTCTCATTTAATTCCACTTGGACGTTTTCAGTTTCATATAACAAGAGGAGGGAGAGAAGAAAAAAAAATTGAATTCGGTCCAAGTGGAAAGGCAGTTCAAACGAGCGCGCTGAGGAGAGCGAATTTGAATTTTTAATTAGGCTTTGAGTTGTGTCTTCAAAGCGTGAGACATCATTAGTGATGTAAGCTTGACTGCATTAGCCGAGACTGACATTTCACTTCAAACGCTGGCGTGCAGCTGTCCTGTGCAGATAAAAGTCGCACTAGTGCGGCGCGGCAAGGTGGATTGGCGGATAATTAGCTGTCCTGGTTTTCTCCGGCTTGTATGCTGGGGTAGCAGTCAGGGTGAATTATTAACGGCAGAAAATCCAAATATGTCAGAGTCGTTTTGTGTCTCCTCTACGCTGCATCACGACTGATAAGCTTGCGTGCTTAAAAAAAAATCGGTATAAGAAGAGTATAGGCTAAACGGCTGTGACTATGGCGGGTCTTGTTCCTGCCGTGCTGTAAGCCGGGCACAAAATGAGGGATTCATGCACTGATTACTCCTGCTGATTAAGGAGAATAATGGAGTATAATATACCCCCTCCGTGACATCCTTGCGGAACTTCCTGTAAACTATATATGTATTAAAGCCGAACTTCAGTCATTTTTTTTTTCAACTTTCCATCTATTAAATCTTCTGCCCTTGTTGTTTTAACTTTAGAAAGTAAAATATTTTTATTTTCTGCCAGTAAATACCTTCTACAGCCCACTTCCTGTTTCTTGTCTGGTCATTAGCCTGTCAGAAACCATGAAATCAGACCGAGTCAGAAGTACCGTTAAATCACACTTGTTTAATAATAAAAGTAAAAAAGAACAAACGTAGTCAAAACATAGCCAAAGTTCAGTACCCGGAACGGATAGTCAGCCAAGCCAGAAAGTCAGGGATCAATGTAGTGGAACAGCAAGCAGGATCTGGAGCCAGAAGGGATGTCGGCAAAGTCAGTCTTTAAACAGGAACACAGGAGATAGTTTCTTGTGATGTGACCAAGGTGAAGGCAGAGATCCTCTGGACTGGACGGCTTAAGTAGGCAGGACTGACGAGCAGGATATCATCAGCAGCTGAGTAACTGTGGAGAGAGATGGGAGCTGGCAATTAGCTGACAGCTGAGCGTCCAGCTCAGAGAAGGAAAGGCTGAGCCCACCCGGACATAGCCTAGGCCAGTGATGGCGAACCTCGGCACCCCAGATGTTTTGGAACTACATTTCCCATGATGCTCATGCACTCTGCAGTGTAGTTGAGCATCATGGGAAATGTAGTTCCTAAACATCTGGGGTGCCAAGGTTCGCCATCACGGGCCTAGGCTTATGACATTATGCACAACTCCCTCTCTCTTACTCTAGTGAGAGTTTGCCAGGAAGAGAGGGGGGGATGAGTCATAAGAGGGCCAATGAGAGCTGGAGGTGTGCCTCTGTGTAAATCCAGGAAGTAAACAGGCAGCAGCTTCAGCTGCCCACAGTTAAAATGGCTGCAGCCAGACTCGGTGGAGGGAGATCTCTGCAGCATATTTGGCAAGTACAGAATCACAGTATATATAAAATAATATGCAAAGTGGTTGGAGGGAAGCTTCAGAATGGCAAAGATTTTTTTTATTACAAATTATGTGAGCAGACTGCAGTTCCTCTTTAATGTTGATCTATAATAAACACATTCTTACGTCAGACCTTGTATACATAAACATAGTGTGACAGATCTGCCACTATTGTATTCGTACCTCTTTATTGTTGCTGTATGCTTTACCCTCCTACTTTACCAAAACGGCACTGTTACCCAACAAATGTTTTCTCTATAAGTGAGCAAATCTTCCTTAGGTAACTATTACATATTCCTCCATTTTCAGGACATTTTCATTTATCTAGCTGAAGGGGGTCTCCAAATAAAACAAAAAACAAAAAAACAAACCCCCCCCCCCCCCCAAAAAAAAAGGTCCAGTTTACTGTCCTTGAGACTTTAGGTGGGCAAGATGGTCACCATCAGGAGTACAGCATGTCCCAGCATCAGTTGGGGTAAACGATGCCCCATGTAAAAGCCAGCAGCTACACATGCTGCAGCTGCTGACTTTTAATAATAGGACACTTACCTGTCCTGGGATCCAGCGATGTCGGCATCGCAGCTGATGTTTCATTCAGCTGTCGGGTGCTGCCGCCGCCACCATTGTAGGTAATGGAATTCGGCAGTGAAGCATTACGGCTTCATGCCGGGTCCCTACTGCGCATGCGTGAGGCACTGCTGTGCTCTCCTACTGGCCCTGGGGCGGGGGGAGGAGGGAGCCGAGCTGCTGCCGTAATTCGCCCCGGCCCTCTCTCCCGGAAGTGGGGACCGGGTACCTGTCAAAGACGGGTATCTGCTCCCCCCGTAGGGTACAAAATGTGGCACTGGAGGGGGGAGGAGACAAATGAGTGGAAGTTCCACTTTTGGGTGGAACTCCACTTTAAACGTTTACTAAACCCACAACCGTAAAATCAGTCTGTATATGCAGCAAAGCATGCTTGTTATACTCACTGTGGAACCTAAGGGGTTAATTCTCTGCATTGTGTAAAAAGGCTGTTTGATCCTGTCTTCTCTGATCCTCCCCTTCCTCCAGTTTCTCCAACTCATCTCCAGATATTATTGAGGCCACTGGGGACAGGCTGAACATGCTCAGTTTGGTGTAGTTCTAGCGTTTTTTTTTTTTTCTTGGGAGGGTGCATGTGATCAGCACAGGGCCAATCGGCACTGTCCAGACAGAGAGTCAGGGGGGTCCTGCAGTCTTATAGGACAGTGAAAGCAAAAAAAAGGTGAAAGAAAAAGATTATTTAAAACCTATTTTTTTGTTATCAAAACTTTTAACTTTTAATCATGTGCATCGCAAATATTTCCCAAATAGTATTCCAATTAAATTAGGATGCGGCACAGTTCTACCAAATTGGTCTTTAACTCCTCCTACAAGCTTTACTCAGACACTGATAGTGCTTGTGCTCCTGGCCCCTCCCCCTTGCTGAGTGCCCCCATAGCAATCCCCTTACTCCCGAGCCCCACTCTGTGTGTCTGAGAGACGCACAGAGTGCCGCTCAGCCCCGCCCCCGCTCTTCCCTAACTGGCTATGATCGACAGTAGCAGGAACCAAAGGCTCCTGCTGCTGTGTCTCAGCCAATGAGAGAGAGAGAGAGAGAGAGAGAGACGCTGCTCCCGTGCACAGTGCTGGATTGAGATTAGGCTTGGGTAAGTGTTACGAGGGGCTGGGGGGGGGGGGGAGCGGCAGTGTATAGGTTTTTTAAAGGTAAAAAATCTCCAGCCTTTACAACTACTTTTAAAGCAGGTCTAATCCCTAACTGTATGACTTTTAGTTTGCTAACGCACTGTGTATAATGAACCATTGCCTCCTTTTTTTTTTTTTTTAATTCTTTAAAAATGCATTTTTGACCTTTCTTGCATCCTAGTGCTCCTTGTCGCCTCCAGCTGATTTGCAGCCACTTCCTGTCTACATGCATGTGCTTTGTCAATGACTGCGGGGTTACAGATGGTGACAACTGCAGAATGTGCCTGTGCAATGAGCAATGTCACGGCCGCTTATAGTCTCCATTGGACACGCATGTGACAGAGTATCAACACAGCAAAGAAGTTGGTAGACGGGGACATTATCATTGTATAACAACGTGTCTGAACATGGACCTTCATGGCTGCATTGCCAGGTATTCTCTTAAAGAGAGCTGTTTTGAAAGGGTGGGAAAAATACTTTTGGAATTTTATTTTAATGTACGGGGTTTACATTTTCTTTAACAAAAGCACTTACATTTTTTCTTATCGGATACAAAAATTAGCAAACCTCCTAAAAATAGTTCAATTAAAGATTTTGTTTCCCTATAGTACTGTTACACTAGACCAGGGCTTTTCAAACTTCCTGAACAAAGGGCCAGTTTACCATCCTTCCGACTTCGAGGGGGACCGGACTGTGGGAGTAGAAAATGCCCTAGCGTCAATGGGAATAAAGAATGCCACTTCATTGGTATTAGTGGGGAATATTGCCCCATTGTAGGTATTAGAAGAAATAGTGCCCCGTTATTGGTATTAGGGGAAGAAATGGTGCCACATTATTGGTATTGGTGAGAAGAATAGTGTCCCATTATTGGTGTCGGTGGGAAGAATAGTGTCCCATCATTGGTATCAATGGGAAGAATAGTGTCCCATCATTGTTGTCAGTGGGAGGAATAGTGCCCCATCATTGGTGTCAGTGGGAGGAATAGTGCCCCATCATTGGTGTCGGTGGGAAGAATAGTGTCCCATCATTGGTGTCGGTGGGAAGAATAGTGTCCCATCATTGGTGTCGGTGGAAGGGATAGTGTCCCATCATTGGTGCCCTGTGGAAGGGATAGTGCCCCATCATTGGTGTCGGTGGAAGGGATAGTGTCCCATCATTGGTGCCCTGTGGAAGGGATAGTGCCCCATCATTGGTGTCGGTGGAAGGGATAGTGTCCCATCATTGGTGCCCTTTGGAAGGGATAGTGCCTCATCATTGGTGCCCTGTGAAGGGGATAGTGCCTCATCATTGGTGCCTGGTAACAGGGATAGTGCCCCATCCTTGGTGCCCGGTAAAGGGGATAGTGCCCCATCATTGGTGCCCAGTGGAGGGGATAGTGCCCCATTTTTGGTGTAGAAGGAATAGTGCCTTGTGAGAGGAATAGTGTCCCAAGGGTCTGACAAAGGGTCACATTCGGCCCACGGGCCGCCGTTTGAAGACCACTGCACTGGACCCATAGAGAGTTGACAGTTTAGAACAACAAAAACTGAAAATTCCCGGGAGGTGTTTGAGCCGTTCTTCATGTTTTATCAGCGACTGCAGCTGCGGTGAAAGAGTTTTTTTTGTTTTCCCTGTTTTGTGGCACAGACGAGGTTAAAACTAGGCAAGCGCACTTTCTCCCGTGTCTGAGACAAATGTCATCCAGATGTTCCGTCATGATGTTTTTGAGTTCCACCGGCTCCTAATTATACCTGATTTTCTGACAGAGAAAGGGGCCTCTCTTGCCTCTCTTGCCTCTCTTGCCTCTCTTGCCTCTCTTGCCTCTCTTGCCTCTCTTGCCTCTCTTGCCTCTCTTGCCTCTCTTGCCTCTCTTGCCTCTCTTGCCTCCGCTTCTGCAGATTATTACAGAACTCAAGACCGCTTTTTTGGCTTTGTATGCTGATTGCAAGTGCACGCCTCACAAAAGCCGCCGCTGCCGCAATCGGGTTCGATCTTAACCGCACTGAGGCCTAAGTTTGTTCGATGGAATTCATGGCAGGGTTCTCAGTTTACAGAGAGTCATGGCATCCGCCAGCTCCCCCCCCCCACCCCCACTCATCTTTGAGGATTGCTATAAGCCTGCCTGCACTCAGTAACACGCTTCCATTGGAAATCTGCGCACTTTATTAGGGTGCATTTAATAGGCAGCCCATCTGTCCTGAAGAATGCATTGTGTCGTCGAGCTTTGTGCGTTTTTGCAACTCTCATTGGTTTTTCGGCTTCCCCAGGCTGTGTGTGAGGAGAGAGATCTTATAGCTTTAAGCCTGGATAGAGAATAAAGGGGGGGGGATGGGTTGGGGGGTCGGAGAGGGTCTGCTCTGGAATGCACACATTGTTATTGGCGGACATACAAAAGTTCCACGTTTTGTTAACGCTTTTCACTCTCGGCACCACCAGCTGGGGCTTTGCATAAGCAAGCAGGTTGGTACAGCTCTGGAAAATGTATCATCCAGTGGACAACAGTTCTTGTCCCCCCCCCGTCCCCCCCCCCCTTTTTTTTAATTTTTTTTTTTTTTTTGTCCCAGGGAATTTTTCTTTTTAATGCTGATTAATACATATACACAGAGTAGGATTTATTTATCTTTTTAATGATTTGATGTGATCAGTGTTGATCTTGTTTTTGTCTTTGTTATAATAGAATCCTTTCATCCATCTGTAATGCCTTATGGTTTTGTTAACCACTTCAATACCGGGCACTTTCACCCCCTTCCTTCCCAGGCCAATTTTCAGCTTTCAGCGCTCTTGCACTTTCAATAAGAATTGCGCGGTCATGCGACGCTGTACCAAAATGAAATTTTTATCGTTTTGTTCACACAAATAGAGCTTTATTTTGGTAGTATTTATTCACAAATCAGTTTTTTTATTTTTTGCGATATAAGCGAAAAAAGAGCAGAAATTAAAAAAAAAACTATTTTCTACTTTCTGTTTTTTAAAAAAAAAACAAAATCTAATTTTGTCATAAATTTAGGCCTAAATGTCTTCTGATACATGTCTTTGGTAAAAAAAAATCCTGTTAAGTGTATAATAATTGGTTTGTGTGATCACGGACATATGTGCGCAGATGATCATGTACAGATGTGCGCAGATGATCACGGACATATGTGTGCAGCTCATTGGGACATGTGATTTTACTGTTACATATGGGGGACAGGTGTTTTTACTGTGTGGGGACATGTATGTGGGGACAGTATTTTGGGGACACTATGTAGGGGACGTGTGTTTACACAGTGTGGGGACATTGGGCCGGTGATCAGTGTCTAAAAAGCTGTAAAAAAACAGCTCATACTCACTGATCACCGGCTGGCTGCAGCGATCCCCTCCGGCTCTCCTCTCCTCACTGACAACTTCCGTGTGAGGAGAGGAGAGCCGATCGCCTAGCAACCAGCTCTCTGTTTACATCACATGACGGCTGTGATTGGACACCGCCGTCATGTGATCAGGAGGGCCAATCACAGAGCCCTCCTGCCGATCGGAGATGCGCCGTGTCCGGGTGACACGAGCTCATCGGGATTGCGCCGCTGCGAGGGCACGCGCGTGCGCGGTCCCCCTCCTTCTGAGGGGCATTTCTGAACGTCCACTCAGGAGGAAGCTCCCACCTGGCTGTATATGTGCAGTGGCTGGGTGGGAAGTGGTTAAACAATACCTGTTTCTCCTGCCAGTGAGTTGTTGTTCCTGGTTGGTGGTGTCAACAATTTGCTGGCTTCTCTAGCAGCGCAGGGATATGCAATTAGCGGACCTCCAGCTGTTGCAGAACTACAAGTTCCATAAGGCATAGCAAGACTCTGACAGCCACAAGCATGACACCCAGAGGCAGAGGCATGATGGGACTTGTAGTTTTGCAACAGCTGGAGGTCCGCTAATTGCCTATCCCTGATAGAGTATTGCCACTGCATTGCACATGTTCCAGATCTCAAAATCAAATCTGATCTACAGTAAAACCTTGGATTGCGGGCATAATTCGTTCCGGAAGCAAGCTTGTAATGGACGTATTGCACACTAGCCCGTTATGTGGCACTTACCTGCAAACGAAGTTCACAATGTCCCCGCCGGTGGAAGCATCCATCTTTGCCTTCCTTCCGGGGCTGCGGATTCCGGCTTTGTGACTGGCCGGAGCCGCTTGACGTCACTCTCGCCCATGCAGGCGGGAGCCGCCAGTCACGGCACATGCTGGGGAAGAAACGGCACGGAGGTCCAATTCTTCACTGAGCATGTGCCAATGACATCATCGGAGCACTACAAGGTAAATATCTCATAAACGGCTAACGTTTAGGAGATCTTTTCAGTACATATAGGTAAACTTTATTATAGGCTTACTTATATGTAAAAATGCCTTAAGGGGGTCTACAACCACTTTAAGGATCCCATTGGGTTAAAAAATTGCATGGCCCATTCCTTGTCTGTGCTCCCTCCTCCTCTCTTCCTTGAGGGCAGTTGGATGATACCCGCTTGTTCAGTCTAGTGTTTATCTTCACCTTAATAACCCCTTTATTTATATTAGATAGTATATCATTCTAAAATACTGTCCCCCACCTCTGATATCAAGTTCAGACATCTAGTCCGCCTTGTCTTTTCCTACCGAAAGACTCCGTTTACTTCAGACAGTTCAGTTCTCAAAGTCTTGGATAAGCTTGTTTGCATTAAAAAGCAGAATTTAATTAACCTGGCTGTCACCTCGCTGACCTTCTTCAGAAAAGGACTGACTTCTGATGCTTCATACACATTGTCTGGTGCCAAGAGCCAGGTAAGTGAAGGGAACTGTGCAGTCAGTAATCGGAAAGGTTAGGGTGAGTTTCAAAAATCTATGTAGTGGTATTAGCAGAGGTGTCCATGGATCTCTATAGTATTATTCATTGTAGACACCGGATGTTGGTAGCAGAGGTTCAGGATACGGGGCCTTTTTTATGCACAATATTTTACTTGTATGAAGTAAACAAATTCAGACAAATTATACTGTATAAAGAAGGCCCAGTATTCTGAACCTTACCTACATCCAGTATCTCCAGTGAATAATACCGCATAGATCCAGGGGCACATCTGCTAATACTACTGCTGTTTTTTTTTTTTTTAAACTCCTCCTAGCCAATCCGATCATCCACATGTCCATGAAACTGATCTAGGACTGGTCATACTGAGCGACTACCAAGATTTTGTATAGACAGCCATATTCTCCACAAGCACTGTTGCAAATGTTGTTGTGTGTACCATTTTTTTTTCTTTTAATATCAAAACCACGTTACTCCAATATTTGTTACTACACCATAAGGGCTCTCCTGCTGTGCCCCCTTTTTTTGCTTTTTTTTCTTTTTTTCATTTTTTTCTTTCTTTCCTTTCTTTCTTTTCTTTTCTTTTTCTTTCTTTTCTTTTCTTTTTTTTTCTTTCTTTTCTTTTTTTCCTTTCCTTTCTTTCTTTCCTTTCCTTTCTTTTGTTCTTTCTTTCTTTCGTTCTTTTCTTTTCTTTCCTTTTTCTTTTGTTCTTTTCTTTTATTTTTCCTTTTCTTTTCTTTTCTTTTTCTTTTTGTTCTTTCTTTCTTTTTTTTCTTTCTTTCTTTTTCTGTTCTTTCTTTCTTTTTCTTTTTGATCTTTCTTTTTCTTTTTGATCTTTCTTTTTCTTTTTGATCTTTCTTTTTCTTTTTGTTCTTTCTTTTTCTTTTTGTTCTTTCTTTTTCTTTTCGTTCTTTCTTTCTTTTTCTTTTCGTTCTTTCTTTCTCTTATCGTTCTTTCTTTTTCTTATCGTTCTTTCTTTTTCTTTTCGTTCTTTCTTTCTTTTTTCTTTTCGTTCGTTCTTTCTTTTTCTTTTCGTTCTTTCTTTCTCTTTCTTTTCGTTCTTTCTTTCTTTTTTCTTTTAGTTCGTTCTTTCTTTTTCTTTTCGTTCTTTCTTTCTTTTTCTTTTCTTTCTTTCTTCCTTTTTCTTTTCGTTCTTTCTTTCTTTTTCTTATCGTTCTTTCTTTCTTTTTTCTTTTAGTTCGTTCTTTCTTTCTTTTTCTTTTCGTTCTTTCTTTCTTTTTCTTTTCGTTCTTTCTTTCTTTTTCTTTTCATTCTTCCTTTTCCTTCCTTCCTTCCTTCCTTCCTTTTCCTTCCTTTTCCTTCCTCTTCCTTCCTTCCTTTTTCTTTTTCATATATATTCCTCAAGGTTTCTTCTTCTTCATAATGAGACCCTAAGAATTATTGAACACCGCTTTAGTGCTCTCCTTGCCCGTCCTGTCAGTTTAGGTGGACGGCCATGTCTTGGTAGGTTTTTCAGTTGTACCATATTATTTCCATTTTTGGATGAGGGATTGAACATTTCTCCGTGAGATGTTCAAAGCTTGGGATATTTTTTTTATAACCTAACCCTGCTTTTAACTTCTCCACAACTTTATCCCTGACCTGTCTGGTGTGTTCCTTGGCCGCCACGATGCTGTTTGTTCACTAAGGTTCTCTCTGAGGGCTTCACAGAACAGCTGCATATATACTGAGATTAAATGACATACAGGTGGATTCTATTTCCTAATTAGGTGACTTCTGAAGGCAATTGGTTCCACTAGATTTTTATTTATTTTTTTAGGTTCCACTTCACACCTCAAATCGCGGTGCGGGACTGATGTGATTGTTGTGCAATAAATCACACTGCAATTGTGGTAACCCGTATCGCGGGATTCATGTCGCCCAAAAGTAGCTCGTGAACTGTTTTTGGGCGACATGCGTTGCAGGTTGCAGCACGTTTTATCGAGCAGCAGACCCGCACCGCCATTTGAGGTGTCATTTAAATAAATGGCGTCTCGAAATGCGAGTCCCACGTTTTTGTCATTCACACCTCGGCGCTGTCAAACCGCTGTAGTGTGAATGCAGCCTAAGTGCTGTCACTCTCTAACAGGAAGTGCTTGCAGAAGAATTTTCATGGCAGAGCCATCGGGTGTTAAAGCTGCAGATTTAAACAAAATATTGAAAAGTCCATTAACATTTTAGTGATTGGGTTTACAATTGAAGTGTGAGCGGTGTGCGCCTTGTAGAGTGTGTGCGTGAGATACACAACATTCAGCCTGTGGTCCCTCTGCCCTCACCCCTACATGAGGAATGTGGAATGGCTGGATTTTATGAGGCAGCACAATGCCTGAAATGTGGGTACTCTGTGTGAAAATGCTATCACTGTCTGTTTTTCAGACATTTCTCTCTCTCTAGCTGGCAGTATTTCCAGCCTCCTCATTCATGTTTTCTAGAACTTGTTTCCTAAATTGACAGCAGCATGTCTTGCCTCGGGCTATCACAAAGGATGGTTATCCATGCCATACTGAAAGCTCGGCAGCTGTCGGTGGTGGGCATTTTGTCAGCTGAGCCGGTGTCCCCTTGAAATGCAGCTCTTGTATTCATTTTGAGCCAGGGACATCACCCTGCCAGTGTCCTGGTGACAGTGGACTAAACTGATGGGAAGGAGAAGTGTTTCCGCTGTCAGTCATGTTTGCTTTTCATTTTTCTGCAGTGTGCAGAGCTGGACAAATCCTAGAAGCCGCCAGGTCACCGACGTGTCCCAAGAAACCCGGTTTTTACTATTGTCTGTAGGAAAGTGTGTCCTTCATTTGGATGTCTAGTGATTTGATTTATTGTAATTATTCATCTGGCCGCTCTTGTAAGTGGTTATTAAAGTGGTTGTAAACCCGAAGATAAAAAAACAAAACAAAAAAAAAACCCTCCCTGTAAGACACAGGCCTTATGCATCGCATACGAAATCATGCATCGAAATACTTACCTTGGATCGAAGCTGTTGCAGCGGTCCCCGCACACACTGCTGTGACTGGCAACAATGTCTCCCGGAGTTATTTCCGGGTTCGCGGTAGAGCTGCACGATTCTGGCCAAAATGAGAATCACAATTTTTTTTGCTTAGAAGATCATGATTCCTGCGATTCTGGCAACGTAAAATCTTTTACATTATACAAAAAAATTGGGCTAACTTTACTGGTTAGTTTTTACTGGTTAGTTTTTACTGGTTAGTTTTTACTGGTTAGTTTTTACTGGTTAGTTTTTACTTGTTAGTTTTTTTTTAAAATTCATTAAAGTGTAATTTTTTCCAAAAAGAATTGCATTTGAAAGACGGCTGTGACATAAAATATTGCAACAACTGCCATTTTAGTCTCTGGGGTCTCTACTAAACTATATATATGTATATATATATATGTGTGTATATATATGTGTGTGTGTGTGTGTGTATATATATATATATGTATATATATATATATATATATATATATATATATATATATATATATATATATATATATATACACCTATCCAGTAAAACCTTGGTTTGCGAGCATAATTAGTTCCAGAAACATGCTTGTAATCCAAAGCACTTGTATGTCAAAGCATTTTTTTTACAGGGTATAAAAGAGAAGAGAGGCACCTCTAAGTGCCGGTTCACACTAGGACGACTTGTCGGGCGACTTAGCCGCCTGACAAGTAGCGTCCCGTTCTGTACAATGGAACCATTCTAATCGGAGCGACGCAAGTCGCTCCGACTTAGAAAAAGGTTCCTGTACTACTTTGGGGGCGACTTGAGACGACTTGCATTGACTTCTATATAGAAGTCGTTTTGCAAGTCGCCGCTGCAGTCGTGTTCAAGTCGTCTGAGGCAGTCGCGCTGGAAGTCGTGCTGCCTCAGTGTGAACCGACTCTAAGTGTAGCAATAAGTTGCTAAATGTTGTACCTTCATTAAATGTAACCATATTGCTACACTTAGAGGCGCCTCTCTTTTTTTATACTCCAGTTGTGACATGACGCTACTCTTATATCAAGACATCGCTTGTATATCAAGGCAAAATTTATTAAAACATTATGCTTGTCTTGCAAAACGCTCTCAAACCAAGTTACTCTCAAACCAAGGTTTTACTATATACCTATATAGATATATCTATATAGATATATATATTATATAAATAAAATGTTTGGAGTTTCTAAGTAATTTTCTAGCAAAAAAAAAAAAAAAAAGATTTTAACTTTAAGAGGAGTTTCACCCAGGGGGTCCATTAAAAAATAAATAAACTAAAGTCAGCAGCTACAAATACTGCAGCTGCTGACTTTTAATTGGACACTTACCTGTCCCTGGGTCCAGCGATGCGGGGGATCGAAGCCCCGCTCGTCCCCCCCCCTCTGCTCGTCGGCATTTCAACTGTGGGCGCCGAGCTGTGGCTTCACAGCCTGGCACCCACTGCGCATGCGTGATTGGCCGCTCAATCACCTGGGACCTGTAATGGGTCCCAGATGATTGACAGGAGGGAGGGAGCAGAGTCAAGCCCTTCCTGTGTCGAGGGGGAAGTGATGTCACCAGCCCAGGCAAAGGAAGAGACAGACTACGAGGGACCACCTAGCAACAGGCATTTAGAGGTAAGTAAAAAAAAAAAAAAAAAATATCCAAATGTTTTTTTGTTTTTTTAGAATTTTTCAGGTATTTTTGTTTTTTTGGGTGGAACCCCACTTTAAAACCAACAAATGTCAGAAACAGGTTTAGTGTTTAAGTGGTTAAACCTTCCTCATTTACACACAGAAAGGTTACAATGTTTATACTCAAGTTCCACTGCTAAAGAATGTTGTGATACTTGGCAGACTGCCGCCCCCCCCCCCCTTTTTTTTTTTGACAGCTGTCGTCTTCAGCAGAGGAGAGAGAATTCTCTGCATAGAAAGAATCGGGAAATACTTTGTCAAAATCACAAGGGGGAAAAAAGTTTGCGATAATGTTTCTCAACGATTAATCGTGCAGCTGTAGTTCGCGGGCTCCGACGCTGTGATTGGCCAGAGCCGCGATGACGTCACTCCCATGCATGCAGGCGGGAGCCACCGGTCGCGGCACGCTTCTGAAGAAACGGCAGGAGCGAGCTGTTTCTTCAGCGTGCATGCGCAGATGATGTTGGTGCAAGCGTATATTGTAAATATCTCCTGAACCGTGCAGGGTAAGGAGAAATTTACAGTACCTACAGGTAAGCCTTATTATAGGCTTATCTGAAGGTACAAGTGGTGTAACAGGATTTACAACCACTTTAAAGTATATGTAAACTATCACCTTGTAAAACAACCCATTCATTCATTAAAGCGGATCTTCAGTAATTTTTTCAGCATTCCATCTAATAAATCTTCTGCCCTTGTTGTTTTAACTTTCGCTACTAAAACATTTTCTTTCTGCCAGTAAATCCCTTATACAGCCCACTTTCTGTTTTCTTGTCTGGTCATTAGTCTAGGCTTATGACATCATACACAGCTCTCTCTCTCACTCTTGTGAAAGTTTGCCAGGAAGGAACGGGGGGGGGGGGGGGAGGAGTAATAAGAGGGCCAATGAGAGCTGCAGAGCTGGAGGTGTGTGTCTGTGTAAATCCAGGAAGTGAACAGGCAGCAGCTTCAGCTGCCCACAGTTAAAATGGATGCAGCCAGACTCAGTGGAGGGAGATTTCTGCAGCATATTTGGCAAGTACAGAATCCCAGTATATATAGAATAATATGCAAAGTGGTTGGAGGGAAGCTTCAGAATGGCAAAGATGTTTTTATTACAAATTATGTGCGCAGACTGCAGTTTCTCTTTAAAGTGGTTGTAAAGTCAGAAGGGTTTTTTTTTTCCTTAATACATTCTATGCATTATGGTGAAAAGCCTTCTGTGTGAAGCAGCCCTCCCATGATGCTTACCTGAGCCCCACCTCAATCCAGCGATGTCCACAATTCCCTGGGCTATCTGGGGCTCTCCATCCTGATTGGCTGAGACACAGCAGTGGGCACCATTGGCTCCCACTGCTGTCAATCAAAGTCAGTTATCCACTGAGGAGAGAGAGGGGGCGGGGCCGAACAGCGACTCAGTGTCTGAATGGATACACAAAGCCTCAGCTTGGTTGCCCCCCATAGTAAGCTGCTTGCTGTGGTGACACTCAACAGGAGGGGAGGGGAGGGGCCAGGAGCACCGCCGAGGAACCAGAGGAGAGGAGGATCAAGGCTGCTCTGTGAAAAACCATTACACAGAACAGGTAAGTATAACATATTTATTTTTATAGAAAAAAAAAAGAGACTTCAGTATCACTTTAAGATAAAAACCTTCAGCCCCCCAAATCCCCCCCCCCCCCACCCCACCAATGCTAACCTGAGCCCCATCTGAATCCAGCAATGTTGCACAAGACACTCGGCTGTCCGGGAGTTATTTCACTTGTAGTGCGCCGATGTCGTCATCGCTGCATGCGCTGTGAAGAAATGGATCACCATGCCGTATCTTCCCCCAGCATGTGCCGTGACTGATGGCTCCCGCGCGCCTGCACAGAGGACAGGGATGGATTCGTTTGCAGGTACAGCCAGGTCCATAAATATTTGGACATCGACACAATTCTAATCTTTTTGGCTCTATACATCACCACAATGGATTTGAAATGAAACGAACAACATGTGCTTTAACTGCAGACTTTCAGCTTTAATTTGAAGGTATTTACATCCAAATCAGGTGAACGGTGTAGGAATTACAACAGTTTGTATATGTGCCTCACACTTTTTAAGGGACCAAAAGTAATGGGACAGATTAACAATCATCCATCGAACTTTCACTTTTTAATACTTTGTTGCAAATCCTCTGCAGTCAATTACAGCCTGAAGTCTGGAACGTATAGACATCACCAGACGCTGGGTTTCATCCCTGGTGATGCTCTGCCAGGCCTCTACTGCAACTGTCTTCAGTTCCTGCTTGTTCTTGGGGCATTTTCCCTTCAGTTTTGTCTTCAGCAAGTGAAATGCATGCTCAATCGGATTCAGGTCAGGTGATTGACTTGGCCATTGCATAACATTCCACTTCTTTCCCTTAAAAACCTCTTTGGTTGCTTTCGCAGTATGCTTCGGGTCATTGTCCATCTGCACTGTGAAGCGCCGTCCAATGAGTTCTGAAGCATTTTGCTGAATATGAGCAGATAATATTGCCCGAAACACTTCAGAATTCATCCTGCTGCTTTTGTCAGCAGTCACATCATCAATAAATACAAGAGAACCAGTTCCATTGGCAGCCATACATGCCCACGCCATGTCACTACCACCACCATGCTTCACTGATGAGGTGGTATGCTTTGGATCATGAGCAGTTCCTTTCCTTCTCCATACTCTTCTCTTCCCATCACTCTGGTACAAGTTGATCTTGGTCTCATCTGTCCATAGGATGTTGTTCCAGAACTGTGATGGCTTTTTTAGATGTTGTTTGGCAAACTCTAATCTGGCCTTCCTGTTTTTGAGGCTCACCAATGGTTTACATCTTGTGGTGAACCCTCTGTATTCACTCTGGTGAAGTCTTCTCTTGATTGTTGACTTTGACACACATGCACCTACCTCCTGGAGAGCGTTCTTGATCTGGCCAACTGTTGTGAAGGGTGTTTTCTTCACCAGGGAAAGAATTCTTCGGTCATCCACCTCAGTTGTTTTCCGTGGTCTTCCGGGTCTTTTGGTGTTGCTGAGCTCACCGGTGCGTTCTTTCTTTTTAAGGATGTTCCAAACAGTTGATTTGGCCACACCTAATGTTTTTGTTATCTCTCTGATGGGTTTGTTTCGTTTTTTGTCAGCCTAATGATGGCTTGCTTCACTGATAGTGACAGCTCTTTGGATCTCATATTGAGAGTTGACAGCAACAGATTCCAAATGCAAATAGCACACTTGAAATGAACTCTGGACCTTTTATCTGCTCCTTGTAAATGGGATAATGAGGGAATAACACACACCTGGCCATGGAACAGCTGAGCAGCCAATTGTCCCATTACTTTTGGTCCTTTAAAAAGTGGGAGGCACATATACAAACTGTTGTAATTCCTACACCGTTCACCTGATTTGAATGTAAATAGCCTCAAAGTAAAGCTGAAAGTCTGCAGTTAAAGCACATCTTGTTCGTTTCATTTAAAATCCATTGTGGTGGTGTATAGAGCCAAAAAGATTAGAATTGTGTCGATGTACCAATATTTATGGACCTGACTGTAAGTGTCACATAATGGGCTAGTATGCGATGCATACTAGCCCATTATGTTTTTATTTTGCAAGGAGCAAAATGGGAAGTAAAACCTGTTGTAATATGTTGGTAGATTTATGTGGGATTTTATATTATTATATATACTGTATATGTACACATACAGTAAAAGATTGACCAGGCCAGATTTCAGTTGACAATGATTGGAGTTGTCCGAGCCAACTCAATTACACATATCAAAGGGGACTTGTTGATCAAAGGGGAAGTGGACAAACAAGATTTACTCCACATATCAAAGGGGACATAATAAATACTAATTAATTATCTACTCACTATACATCATATCACTACAAAACCCATCGGGGTTTACTTCCTCTTTAAGGCCGGGTTCACACACCGATACGACAAAGGCTCTGACTTTGGGAGCTCATGTCACATGACGAGTGTAAATCAATGGTTTCCGATAAAGAGCCGTCTTAACTGGTCTGACTTTGAAAAAAGTTTGATCCTACTTCAGCCCAATGAATATCATTGAAGTCGGATCAAAGTAGGATCCTTTGTCCTAACCATCCGACTTGTGACTTTCGACATGGTGATTACAAGCAGCAGGAAAAGGAATTTATGTCACACTGGGATGGTTTTGATTGGTCAAAGGACAAGTCAGATTATCTCAAAGTCAGAGCAAAATCTTATCTTGTTCATTCAAGTCGGGTGGAAGTAGGACCATTCAGAGACCTACTAGGGTGGAAGTAGGACCATTCAGAGACCTACTAGGGTGGAAGTAGGACCATTCAGAGACCTACTAGGGTGGAAGTAGGACCATTCAGAGACCTACTAGGGTGGAAGTAGGACCATTCAGAGACCTACTAGGGTGGAAGTAGGACCATTCAGAGACCTACTAGGGTGGAAGTAGGACCATTCAGAGACCTACTAGGGTGGAAGTAGGACCATTCAGAGACCTGCTAGGGTGGAAGTAGGACCATTCAGAGACCTGCTAGGGTGGAAGTAGCACCATTCAGAGACCTGCTAGGGTGGAAGTAGGACCATTCAGAGACCTGCTAGGGTGGAAGTAGGACCATTCAGAGACCTGCTAGGGTGGAAGTAGGACCATTCAGAGTCCTACTAGGGTGGAAGGAGGACCATTCAGAGTCCTACTAGGGTGGAAGGAGGACCATTCAGAGTCCTACTAGGGTGGAAGGAGGACCATTCAGAGTCCTACTAGGGTGGAAGGAGGACCATTCAGAGTCCTACTAGGGTGGAAGGAGGACCATTCAGAGTCCTACTAGGGTGGAAGTAGGACCATTCAGAGTCCTACTAGGGTGGAAGTAGGACCATTCAGAGTCCTACTAGGGTGGAAGTAGGACCATTCAGAGTCCTACTAGGGTGGAAGTAGGACCATTCAGAGTCCTACTAGGGTGGAAGGAGGACCATTCAGAGTCCTACTAGGGTGGAAGGAGGACCATTCAGAGTCCTACTAGGGTGGAAGTAGGACCATTCAGAGTCCTACTAGGGTGGAAGGAGGACCATTCAGAGTCCTACTAGGGTGGAAGGAGGACCATTCAGAGTCCTACTAGGGTGGAAGGAGGACCATTCAGAGTCCTACTAGGGTGGAAGGAGGACCATTCAGAGTCCTACTAGGGTGGAAGGAGGACCATTCAGAGTCCTACTAGGGTGGAAGGAGGACCATTCAGAGTCCTACTAGGGTGGAAGGAGGACCATTCAGAGTGCTACTAGGGTGGAAGGAGGACCATTCAGAGTCCTACTAGGGTGGAAGGAGGACCATTCAGAGTCCTACTAGGGTGGAAGGAGGACCATTCAGAGTCCTACTAGGGTGGAAGGAGGACCATTCAGAGTCCTACTAGGGTGGAAGGAGGACCATTCAGAGTCCTACTAGGGTGGAAGGAGGACCATTCAGAGTCCTACTAGGGTGGAAGGAGGACCATTCAGAGTGCTACTAGGGTGGAAGGAGGACCATTCAGAGTGCTACTAGGGTGGAAGGAGGACCATTCAGAGTCCTACTAGGGTGGAAGGAGGACCATTCAGAGTCCTACTAGGGTGGAAGGAGGACCATTCAGAGTCCTACTAGGGTGGAAGGAGGACCATTCAGAGTCCTACTAGGGTGGAAGGAGGACCATTCAGAGTCCTACTAGGGTGGAAGGAGGACCATTCAGAGTCCTACTAGGGTGGAAGGAGGACCATTCAGAGTCCTACTAGGGTGGAAGGAGGACCATTCAGAGTCCTACTAGGGTGGATGGAGGACCATTCAGAGTCCTACTAGGGTGGAAGGAGGACCATTCAGAGTCCTACTAGGGTGGAAGGAGGACCATTCAGAGTCCTACTAGGGTGGAAGGAGGACCATTCAGAGTCCTACTAGGGTGGAAGGAGGACCATTCAGAGTCCTACTAGGGTGGAAGGAGGACCATTCAGAGTCCTACTAGGGTGGAAGGAGGACCATTCAGAGTCCTACTAGGGTGGAAGGAGGACCATTCAGAGTCCTACTAGGGTGGAAGGAGGACCATTCAGAGTCCTACTAGGGTGGAAGGAGGACCATTCAGAGTCCTACTAGGGTGGAAGGAGGACCATTCAGAGTCCTACTAGGGTGGAAGGAGGACCATTCAGAGTCCTACTAGGGTGGAAGGAGGACCATTCAGAGTCCTCCTAGGGTGGAAGGAGGACCATTCAGAGTCCTCCTAGGGTGGAAGGAGGACCATTCAGAGTCCTCCTAGGGTGGAAGGAGGACCATTCAGAGTCCTCCTAGGGTGGAAGGAGGACCATTCAGAGTCCTACTAGGGTGGAAGGAGGACCATTCAGAGTCCTACTAGGGTGGAAGGAGGACCATTCAGAGTCCTACTAGGGTGGAAGGAGGACCATTCAGAGTCCTACTAGGGTGGAAGGAGGACCATTCAGAGTCCTACTAGGGTGGAAGGAGGACCATTCAGAGTCCTACTAGGGTGGAAGGAGGACCATTCAGAGTCCTACTAGGGTGGAAGGAGGACCATTCAGAGTCCTACTAGGGTGGAAGGAGGACCATTCAGAGTCCTACTAGGGTGGAAGGAGGACCATTCAGAGTCCTACTAGGGTGGAAGGAGGACCATTCAGAGTCCTACTAGGGTGGAAGGAGGACCATTCAGAGTCCTACTAGGGTGGAAGGAGGACCATTCAGAGTCCTACTAGGGTGGAAGGAGGACCATTCAGAGTCCTACTAGGGTGGAAGGAGGACCATTCAGAGTCCTACTAGGGTGGAAGTAGGACCATTCAGAGTCCTACTAGGGTGGAAGTAGGACCATTCAGAGGATAATTTACATTGATTCAGAAAACGCTAAGTGTTCTGTGAATGCCCCCCCCCCCCCCCCCCCCCACTAAGTGGCTGATCTTCTGTATTCACAATGTAGGAGAACATCTGCTCAGCACAGGACCCGGAAACAAGTGGAGATCAGGGGCATCTTCCAGGTATGGTTCATACATAAATACATTGATCCTTACCTGAAATCCATCTTTATGGGTCGGGCCCCACTGCAGGGTTTTTTTTTTTGTTTTTTTTTGGTGCCTGCAGTTTGGTTTTAAAAAAATGATTTCTGTCTGTATAAGCTGGCTTCAGATGTTCAATCACATTGGCTTTGCATTTTTACTTTTAAAGCCTCAAAAGGGCCCCTCCGCTCCACCAGGTGTTTGCAATTAATAGGATCAAACAAAATGTAATTGTTGTCTTCTCTATCATACCCAGAGAACACAATGCAGATACATTGTACCTCATCTGATAAAAACCTAGATTATTATTTTTTTTGTTGTTGTTACTCTCGATTAATATAGGATAGTTGTGCTGTGGCTGGGTTTCCATGACACTTGCCCACTTGTATCCAGTCTCTGCGGAAGATGAAAGCTTAGCTCCGTCTTTTGATAGCTTACAACTAATTGGGTTGCCTGGCACAGCAAGCTTCCCCCCCCCCCCCCTATTCCCTTTTTTTTTTTTTTGTTACATGTGAAAAATGGACACAATCCTTCATGCTCTGTTCTGTGTATTGTAAGATCATAGATAAAACATGCCAAGGACAGGAGGGGAATTTAAAACCACCTAATGAAGTCTTATTTACCTTGTAACGTGATAGCCGAGAGGTATTTCTGCACCAAGCGTCGGGAGACACAAAAGTTCAAGGTTTTTCATTCAGGATTTTTTTTTTTTTTGCAAACCGTTTTTTTTTTTTTTTTTTTTTTTTCTCCTCCTATAATATGTGCGGATTTAATCAGCCCGTATTCTTATTATCTCTGTGAAGGGGGAAAAAATTCAGCAAATGTTTACTTCTTGGAGTGTGTACATATCTTTTGGAGCATAGCAAACAAAGATCAAAGGTTTGTAAATTGCCTGTGACCGGTTTGTCAGAGATAGGCCGGAGTGTGGTTTTTTGGCAGGGTGAATGGGACTTGCATATAAAATAATATAAAAAGTTTGTACACGTGTGCGGCGTAAGGGGCGAGCTCTGCATGTGTTCCTGAAGCTTCATATGCATGGGATTTAGGGGCCCATTCACGTTAGGATCCAGGGTGGATTTGATATAATTCAATTCGATTAAAATCATAATTTTTAACCACTTAAGGACCGGAAGATTTTCCCCACTTAAGCACTTACGGACCGCCGCAGGCAGATATACGTCCTAACTTTGAAGAGGATTATTGTTGTTATAGCAGAAGCTAGATGCCATAACACCGGTATCCTCTTCTTCGGCCGGTGGTCCGCTTTCCGATAAGAGTGGTCTTTGCGGCGGATTCGCCACAAGATCACTTTTATCGGCGGTGGGAGAGGGCCAACCCCTCCCGCCGTGCTCCGGTGCCCTCCGCAGTGCAATGGCAGCGGCTGGTCAGCAAGTAGTTAAAGAGCACCTGTCATCTCTTTCCCGCAGCGGCTTCTCCTCTGACCCGCTGTTGACTCACCGACAGTCCCACTCACTTTAATGGGACGGCTGGTGATGCGGCAGTGACACAACAAGGGGAGGGACGCGGCGGCAGCAGCAGGTGAGTGGATGTCCGCTGCCATGATGGATCTGAAATGACCGGTGCTCTTTAAATGTAAGGACTTATTCTTGCTGGTAGTTAGAATCTTTAATATTTGCCAACAAAATGAAGGTTTCCTATTTAGAATAATAAGCAGTCAGGTTAGTAAAACAGCGATATCAGAACCGATTCAATCACACAGTTTATAGTGTACGTAGATTTGAAAATCAATGGGATAAAGGAATATTCCTGAACTTTGTTTTATCTCATGGTTACTGTGAAATTGTGTGAATGCATCAATGCAGTGCATGTTATCTCCGCTTGCAGAGCTTGGATTCATTGAATGAGTTTACAAAAAATGTAAATATTGCAGAATATACAGCCTCATGCTACATAACTAAGCTCCATTTCATGCTGAATAATTATTATTATTATTAATGTATCTTAAATAGAAAACTATCTTTAGATAGATTTTTTTCTCCAAAAGCCTTCTATTAAAAATAATTTGATAATCAAAAAAATAAGATTTAAATAAAAAAAAAAATGATGATTTTATTTTTTTAAATCATTGATTTTTATCCACCCTGCTAGGAACTGCATGTGTGGTTCTTGTGCAACTCGCATGCTATTCTGTGCAGTGCGATTTCAGCCCCATTCATTTTAAATGGGGCTGAAATTTCACCGCACCAAAAGTAGTGCATGCACTACTTTTTGAAATGCATTGCAATCAGTTCACATGGGTATCGCATGCGATCCGATGTGGGCAGACACACTGCGTTTGCGACCTGTGTTTGCCGTGTTAACTTTGCACTGGCACCGGATGCATCTTGCAAGGGCAATGTGATTGGAACGCGGCGCGGGAAGCCGCATGGAAAAGCAGCTCCTCCCGCACTGCATTCTAGTGTGAACGGGCCCTAAGGTTAGGTTCACACCTGTTCGGGTGTTTGCCGCTGTGGGGACCGCACCTGTTCCCGCTGCAGCAACCGCCCACACAGAAAAATGCGCTGCCGCTCAGGAGAGGCGTGGCAGTGCCATTAATTTTAATGGCACTCTCACGCACTGGAATAACCGCAACATGGTTTCCTGCACTGGGGACTGCGCTGCACTTTGCGGTTTTCGTGCAGGGAGCATTTTCCAAAGTGGAGTAGAGACCTTTTCCCTGCGTTTTCAGGAGGCACTGCAGCTTATTCAAACCAATAGGCTGCCGTGCCCTCGCAAAACGCGGCTCACAGAAGCCACCGGAGTGTGAACCAAGCCTTATGGGTAGACCTACCATTAAAATCGGTTCTTTCCATGACTCTCTAGGACTTTGGTAGCGCTACCTCAGGACGTCATTCTCAGGACCTGTTGCTTGCCATGAATAGAAAAAAAAACTGCTCCTGACTTTTGTGATAGAAAGCTTTTGTTAAATCTGGATCTCGGGAGGATGGGGAGCTTTTCATGTAACTACAGATAGCAGAAACTGCAGCACTGAATGGCTCAAGATGAACACATACAGATTAATCTAAGAAGAGCATTCCCCTTCCTATTCTGCTGTTCAGATGGAACTGTATGGGAGTTCAGTTAGAGAGCTCTGTGATGCCAGTACCATGGGGGTGGGGGGGGGGGGGTGGGGTTGCTCCTAGTAATGTTTGTTTTGAAAAATGAAATATTTTGCTTCAAGCAACACTAAACTTTGCTAGAAGATTACAAACATTATATATGTTTTTTTTTTTTTTTTTTAGCAGAGACCCTAGGGAATAAAATGGTAGTCTTTGCAGCTTTTTATGTCGCACTGTATTTGTGCAGCAATTTTTCAAATGCATTTTTTTTGGGGGGGGGGGGGGGAATAACTGTTTAACGAATTATAAAAAAAAGATATATAAACACTAAAGTTAGCACAATTTTATTTTATTTTTTTTTGTTTAATGTGAAGATTGATGTTATGCTGAGCAAATTGATACCGAACGCGTCACGCTTTAAAATTGCAAACACTCGTAGAATGCGCCAAACTTTGGTCCTCCATATATCCTCCATAGACGTCGCTTTAAAAATCTTTACAGGTTACCTGTTTAGAGTTACAGAGAAGGTCTTGGGCTAGAATTATTGCTCTCACTACAACGTTCATGGCGATACCTCACATGTGTGGTTTAAACGCTGATTACATATGCGGGCGCGACATACGTATGTGTTCGTTTCTGCATGCGGGGGCGCTTTAATTTTTTTTATTTTTTATTATTGTTTCTTTTACTTTTATTTTTATATCTTGACACTTTCCCTTTTTACTTTTTTTTTTTTTTTTGGATCCCTTTTATTCCTATTACAAGGAATGTAAACATCCCTTGTAATAGGGCACGACAGGTCCTCTTTACAGTGAGATCTGGGGACTTGCAGATCGCCTCTCTGCTGAAAAGCCTGAGATAAAAAAGATGGTCTCAGCTTCCCAGCCGAAGAAACGGGAATGTTTACATCTGCCGAGGCCAGACGTGACGTCATAAGGTCCCGCCCGGCCTCTGAAGGTCATAGAGATAACCGGGGACAATCTAGTCCTCAGTCAGCTCTATGGTAAACGGCCGCCGCCGGCCAATTTATTCTCTGGCTCGTGGATCACACGAGTGAGCCGACAGAAGCGCAGGAGGGGGTCGTCCCCTCCCGCCACCTGTAAAAACAATCAAGCGGCTGAACAGCCACAATTATTGTTTTTACGGTGCATGGAATCGGCAGAAAAGGATATATCTGAATGATGAATGATGCCTGCAGCTGCACCCATCATTCAAATATCCCAATTCAAAGTCCACAAAGTCATATGACGTCCTTGGGTGGGAAGTCGTTACAAAAAGATTCTACCCAAGTGTTGTATATTCTTAACTCAAAAAAAGTCCCTTCTATTGCACTCAGGCCTCCTCCAAATCTCCTAATTCCTTTTGTCTCTTTCGCCTTCATTAACAAATTATTTTTTTCTGCTATGATCTGATTTCCTGTTACAGTGGGACCATTGTGAACACACTTAGTCCCCCTCTATGTAGGAAGGTAGCCACCCTCTCTTATTTGCTCCTGATATGGACTACAGACTATGGGATGTGTAGTGCGCATAAACCATAAAGTTCAGGCGCTAAACCATAACAGTAGATATCCTATAGAAGGTAGTCTTTTGTGCTTGAGGAGGCCTCAAATTTATTCTGCAGCAGGACAATGACCCCAAACATACAGCCAATGTCCTAATCTCAACATCATGGAGTCTGTCTGGGATGACCTGAAGGTGCAGAAGGATTTCAGGCAGCCGACATCCACAGAAGATCTGTGGTTGGTTCTCCAAGATGTTTGGAACAGACCTACCTGCCGAGTTCCTTCAAAAACTGTGTGCAAGTCTACCTAGAAGAATTGAATCTGGTTTGAAGGCAAAGGGTGGTCACACCAAATTTTGATTTGGATTTACTTTCCATTTTGTAAATTCATAAAAAATTAACAATTAACGACTTGCCGACTGTGTCAAGCTGATGTACTGCGGCACAAAGGCTCCCCTGGGCGAAATCCTGTACGGTACGTCCTACCCGTTTTTGGCCACCAGAGGGGCACGCACCCGCTGCACGGAGGGGGACCCAATGCGCGTGGCTGACGGGCACGATCGCCGCCGGCCATGCGCGATCGGGTGCGCGAGCGCCAGCACGGGGATTTGTGTGTGTAAACGCACAAATCCCAGTGCTATCAGAGGAGAGGAGCATTATCGTTTGTTCCTACTAAGTAGGAAAAAACGATATGGCTCCTCGCCTAGTCACTCCCATCCCCACACAGTTAGAACACGCTGAGGGAACACAGTTAACCCCTTGATCTCGCCCCCAGGTGTTAACCCCTTCCCTGCCAGTGACATTTACACAGTAATTCACGGGCGGCACAGTGGTGTAGTGGGTTGCACTCTCGCCTAGCAGTAAAAAGGGTCGCTGTTTGGAATCCCAACCACAACACTACCTGCCTGGAGTTTGCATGTTCTCCCTGTGCCTGTGTGGGTTTCCTCCGGGTACTCCGGTTTCCTCCCACACTCCAAAGACATGCTGGTAGGTTAACTGGCTTCTGTCTAAATTGGCCCTAGTATATGAATGTGAGTTAGGGACATTAGATTGTAAGCTCTTTGAGGGTAGGGACTGTACAATGTATATGTAAAGCGTTACGTAAATTGACAGCGCTATATAAGTACCTTAAATAACAATCAGTGCATTTTTATAGCACCGATCGCTGTATAAATACCAATGGTCCCAAGAAAGTGTCAAAAGTCTCCGATCTGTCTGTCGCAATACTGCTTAAAATCGCAGATCATCGCCATTACTAGTAAAGAAAATAAATAAAAATGCCATAAATCCTTCCCATAGTTTGCAGACGCTATAGCTTTTGCGCAAACCAATCAATATACGCTTATTGCGTTTTTTTTTTTTTTTTTAACCAAAAATATGTAGAAGAATATATATTGGCCTAAACTAAATTTTGTTTTTTAAAAAAACTTTCGGGTATATTTATTATAGCAAAAAGTAAAAAATATTGTTTTTTTTTTTCAAAATTGTTGCTCTTTAAAAAAAAAACAAAAAAAAAAAAAACGCAGAGATGATTAAATACCAGCAAAAGAAAGCTCTATTTGTGGGGGAAAAAAAGAACGCAAATTTCGTTTGGGTACAACGTCGAACGACCGCGTAATTGTCAGTTAAAGCGACGCAGTGCCAAATTGTAAAACGTGCTCTGGTCAGGAAGGTGGTAAAGCCTTTCCGGGGCTGAAGAGGTTAAAATATATATTTCTGAAAGCATTCTTACAATAAGACTAAGCAAATGTCCTTCACAGGGACACAGACAGCAATTTAAAAAAAAAAAACTATCGAAGTTCTAAATCCTCACCACTCTATCCCAATGCCTTTTGGTTTTACTTAAAATGTATCAATTGAAATGAAATAAAATAAAATGTAAAACTCACCCACAATAGATACACTTACCCCATCGCTTCACCGGTGGCTTCCCCTGCTCTCAATCGCGGCGGCAACAGTGATTTCCGTTTTCCTCCCTCCTCGGCGGCCAATCGGGAGTCTTCTCTTTTCCGCCAATCCAGAAAACGGGTCTCGCACCCGCTTCTGGTTGGCCGGATTGAGGATCTGTGTTTCAACAGCGAATGTTCATTCGCTGTTTTAACACTTGGGTGTGGGCTCATTGCACAATGCTCCTCGCCACGAGACCACCCTATTTTGAAGCCCATTAGAGCCTAATTTTTTTAATACTTACCAGAATTGCCCTGTTGCTATGTAGTCCTCTTAATCTGCCACTTCCTGGTCCATGGAGCTCCTCGTCACTTCCTCCCTCGCCTGTGCTCCTGGGAAATGTCTGTGGGCAGTACTGTGATCCTGACAGGAAATGACGCGATTTAGGGCATATCACAGCGCCGAGATGTTTATCTATGTTGCCATAACAACGGGGCGGGACCTTCCTCCATCGACCGCAAGTTGTAATGGCAACTTTAGAAGCGGCGCTACGGCCACTGGTGAATCGCGCATGCGCGAGATCGAGAGGTGCATGCTGGTTCCTAGAGCTGCACAATTAATCGTCATCGGGATCTTGTCTAAAGTGTTTTCCGATTCTTTCTATGCAGAGAATTCTCTCCGCTCTTCTGAAGCCACAGCCCTCAAAAGAAAGGAAGAGAAAAAACAGGGCAGTCTGCCAAGAATCACAACATTCTTTATCAGTTACATTGTAACAATTTGTCAATGGAATAGACTGTGTGTGTAAGCGAAAAAAGTTTAACCACTTAAACACTAAACCTTTTTCTGACATTTATTGGTTTCAAGTTAAAATCATTTTTTCTTTGCTAGAAAATTACTTAGAACCCCCAAAACATTATATATATATATATATATATATATATATATATATATATATATATATATATATATATATATATATATATATATATATATGTAAAAAAAATGCTTTGACATGCAAGTGCTTTGGATTACAAGCATGTTTCTGGAACGAATTACGCTCACAAACCAAGGTTTTACTGGATAGAGATAGATATATATCTATATATATATATCTATATCTATCTATATATATATATATATCTAGAGACAGAGAGAGAAATAGAGAGAGAAATACAGAGAGAGAGATACAGAGAGAGAGATACAGAGATATATATATATATATATATATATATATTTTTTTAGTAGACACCCTAGAGAATAAAATGGTGGTTGTTGCAATATTTTATGTCACACAGTACTTGCGCAGCGGTCTTTCAAATGCAATTTCTTTTGAAAAAATTACTTTAATGAATTAAAAAAAAAACAAAAAACTAACCAGTAAAGTTAGCCCATTTTTTTCTTTTTTTTTTTTTTTTTTTTGGGATAATGTGAAAGATTTTACATCGTGAGAATCGTGATCTTTTTGTTCTAAGCAAAAAAATTGTGATTCTCATTTTTGGCCAGAATCGTGCAGCTCCACTGGTTACCCAGCATGCACCTCTCTCAAAGCTTATCCAGGAGATATCGGTTGGGCTTCACATGCCCACAATCGTGATGGCTACGGCCACAACAGGAGGGAGAAAATTTTAAGTAATAAATGTATATTTAGGAAAGCTCCATAATTTAGCAGGTATAATCGTTTTTTAATTTAAAAAAAATGAATAATGCTCGGATCAATTAAAAAAAAAAAAAAAAAAAAAATTTGGCCAGAACTCTGCTTTAATAATTAGAAAGCTGTTGCTATTTGTTTATAAATTGGTCTATTGGCCTCTACATAACAAGGTGACACACACAGGTTACCCCCGATCATTGCAGTCTGTAGTTTTGGCGTTTTGAACTGGCTGTGTTTTTTTTTTTTTTTTGTTTTTGTTTTTGTTTTTGTTTTTTTTGGAGGAAGAAATTTCATCTTTTGTGAAAGTTTTGGAATGTCATGTTGTTTTGCTGTAGCTGGAATCCTTGTGTCAACATTAGGTGTGATGCGAAGACTTCATACTTTTTCATTATTGTATAACAGCTGGACCATTATTGACTGAATGTGCCAGTTCTTCAATTTTTAGCTGAAGCCTGGAGGGGGTTTAGAAGGGTCCTCATGGCTCTCTGTGAAAAAGGGGGGTGGGGGGGGGGGGATAATTTAAAATTAATGTCTGAAGCTATGACTGCAATCTGACACTGTGGGAATGCAGGTGGTCTGAACTCTCTGTGTACAGAAATTAAACCAACATGCCAATTCTCCTTTTTGGGTTCAGCGCAGACTGGCCTTGCTTCCCGGGGCCTTGAAATGCCTTCTGGCATTCACTGATTAAATCTGACTTATGCTTGTTGTTGTTTAACAAGGGACGTGAACACGGGGAGCATCATCCAGACTGTACGGACATGTTGGAACTGATAAATGGTGGAATGTCTTGTAACGTCAGTCGGAACAAAAAGATTAATAAACATTTGCGCTGCTTGTAACGTGTAATTGGTGCTCTGACGGAGCAAAGTTCATTTCTCTCTTCTGTGAGCATTATTCGCCTCTAAACTACTTCCCCACAATCTGCGCTTTTATGGTATTCTCCCAAAAATGTCAATACTTGTTTATAGTAACACAAAACTCCAATATTCCACCTAAAAAAAAAAGCTGCTGTATTTATAAAATCCTACTACTACCTACTTTCTGACTGGAAGATCCTTAACCACTTCAATACCGGGCACTTTCCCCCCTTCCTGCCCAGGCCAATTTTCAGCTCTCAGTGCTGCCACTTTTTTTAAATGACAATTGCGCGGTCATGCTACACTGTACCCAAAGTAAACTTTTATCATTTTGTTCCCACAAATAGAGCTTTCTTTTGGTGGTATTTGATCACCTCTGCGGATTTTATTTTTTGCTAAATAAAAAAAGACCGAAAATTTTGAAAAAAAAAAAAAGATGGCACCGATGATGGGCACTGATAGGCGGCACTGATGGGCACTCATAGGTGGCACTGGTGGGCACAGAAAGCCTGCACTGATGGTTACTTATGGGTGTCACTGATAGACGGCACTGATGGGCACTGATAGGCAGCACTGATGGCTGGCACTGGATTTCACTGATGGGCATCACTGGCAGGCATTGTTCAATGGCACTGATTGGCAGCTGTCTGGGCACTGATTGGCATTTCCCTGGTGGTCTAGGGTGGCATGCCTGGTGGTCCAGTGTGGTGGCCATCCCTGGTGGACCTGGGTGGGCATACGAGGGGGGGGGGCTGCGCTAATAAACAATCAGCACAGACCCCCCCCCCCCCCCCCCCCCGTCAGGAGAGCAGCTGATCGGCTCTCCTCTACTCGCGTCTGTCAGGCGCGAGTTAGGAAAAGCCAACCAACTGCTCTTCCTGTTTACATCGTGATCAGCCGTGATTGGACATGGCTGTTGACGTGGTAAAGAGTCTCTGACAGAGACTCTTTACCTAGATTGGAGTTGCGGTGTGTCAGACTGACACACTGCAACAACGATTGCCGCGATGCCCGCCCCCGGGGGGGGGGGGGGGGGGGCGCACAGTGGCTTGACATCCTGGCGATGTCATATGAGGTCCGGTCAGAATATCGCAACCACTTTGCCCATGTCATATTGCTATTTGGCGGGCGGCAAGTGGTTAAAGCAGTAGTAAACCGCGACTGTTTAACCATTTCGAGCCCAAACTGGGCCAAACTGCAGCTCCATGTCTAAATGGACACACAGAGCAGCAGCTCGGCTCCAGTGCCCCCAAAGCAAGCTGCTTGCTGTGTTGGCACTCGGTAGGGGGGAGGGCCCAGGAGCGCTGGTGAAGGACCCAAGAAGAGGAGGACTGGGGCTGCTCTGTGCAAAACCACTACATAGAGGAGGTAAGTATAACATGTTTGTTGTTTTTAAACAAAAAAACCCCAAGACTTTAATATCGCTTTAAGCCCCGGTTCACATTGATGCGGTGTGGGAAACGCAGCGATTACAGTGCGTTTCCCACACCGCATAGCAATTCGCAATGTGTGGGTGTTAAAAGTTAACGACACCCCCAAAAAAGCAGGTCGCAAAACACAGTGCGTTTGTCTGAACTGGTTCTCATGGGATTGGGTTCCAGTGCAAACAAAACAAAAAAAAAAAGCCGCCCACTCCTCTTCCATGTGTAGGTGGTGTGATTTGAGCCATCGCACCTCACAGAATCGCATGCAATTTGCATAGGAATGTGGTGCGATTCTCTTGCGCGAATCACATGCAGTGTGAACCAGGGCTAAATATACAATTGATTTTATTACTCATTATTATTGGCATCTAAAGCTGATCACTTGTCAAAACAAAAAAACCCCAAAACCGTTTTAACCCAGGGGGTGTCCAACCTGCGGCCCGAAACGGACCCAACACAAAATCATAAAATTAAAAATGTTGATTTAGTTTTTAAAGGGGGGGGTCCATCCATTGAACCAGATATTGATATGTTAGTTTATCAAATATCGCCCTCGTTTTATGTTCCCTCTTTTTTTTTTACTTGAAGTTTGAATACTCAGGTACATTATCTATATCAGTGATCATTAACTTGCGATCACCCCGACTTTTTCTGCTTATCAGCTCTCCTTATTGTTATATCGTTACATATTTACATAGTTAGTCTGGTTGTAAAAAGACACAAGTCCACCCAGTTCCAATCAATAGGTATTTTATGTGTGGCCCCAAGACAATTCCTCTTCTTCCATTGTGGCCCAGGAAGGTCAGAAGGTTGGGCGCTCCTGCTGTAACTGCTTAAAAGACCGGGCTTTTTCTGGCACCTTTTTGTTTACGAATTTAAAGAGGAACTGCAGTCGGCTCACATAATTTGTAATAAAAACATCTTTGCCATTCTGAAGCTTCCCTCCAACCACTTTGCATATTATTTTATATATACGGTGATTCTGTACTTGCCAAATATGCTGCAGAAATCTCCCCTCCACTGAGTCTGGCTGCAACCATTTTAACTGTGGGCAGCTGAAGCTGCTGCCTGTTCACTTCCTGGATTTACACAGACACACAGAGGCACACCTCCAGCTCTGCAGCTCTCATTGGCCCTCTTATGACTCATCCCTCTCCCTTCTCACAAGAGTGAGAGAGAGAGAGCTGTGCGTGATGCCATTATTATTATTATACAGGATTTATATAGTGTCAGCAGTTTACGCAGCAATTTACAATATAAAAGGAGACAATACAGTTATAATACCATAAAATACAAGAGGATTAAAGCGGAAGTAAAGCCTCTGAAAAAAAAAAGAAATACACCCTGCAAGACAAAGGCATTATGAGCTGGTATGCATAGCAGAGCATTAAGAGCTAGTATGCATAGCATACTAGCTCATTATGAATTACTTACCAGAGATCGAAGTCCCCGCATTGGCCCTCGTTCGCCTCCTCCGACATCTATCCCGGAGTGACTTCCGGGTATCGCGGCTCCGGCGCTGTGACTGGCCGGAGCCGCGATGACGTCACTCCTGCACATGTGCGCTGGTGCCGCCAGCATGATCGCAGTTAGAAACGTCACGCTCAGTGCGCCTGCGCCCGATGTCTACGGCGCATGTGCCGTAAACATCGGTGCCGCGATTTCTGCAAATATCTCCTAAACCTTTTAGGTTTGGGAGACGTTTCTTGCACCTACAGGTAAGCCTTAATCTAGGCTTACCTGTAGGTGAAAGTGGTTGTAATGGGTTTACAACCACTTTAAGAGGGCCCTGCTCAGAAGAGCTTGCAATCTAATAGGGTGGGGAAGGTGGAACAAAAGGTTGTAACTGTGGGGAATGAACTGATGGAAGTGGTAGAAGATTAGTTGGAGACGTGATAGACTTTCCTGAAGAGATGAGTTTTCAGGGATCGCCTGAAGGTAGTAAGAGTAGGGGATAGCCAGACCAGGAGGTAGCGAGTTCCAGAGGATGGGAGAGGCTCTGGAGAAATCCTGGAGACGAGCATGGGAGGAGGAGATGAGAGAGCTTGAGAGTAGGAGGTTTTGAGAAGAGCGGAGAGGACGGTTTGGGTGATATTTGGAGACAAGATTGGTGATGTAGCTCGGTGCAGAGTTGGGAATGGCTTTGTATGTTGTGGTTAGTATTTTGAATTTAATTCGCTGGGTGATTGGGAGCCAGTGTAGGGATTGGAGGAGAGGGTTGGCAGACACTGATTTGAAGCCAGTGTAGGGATTAGAGGAGAGGGTTGGCAGACACTGATTTGAAGCCAGTGTAGGGATTGGAGGAGAGGGTTGGCAGACACTGATTGGGAGCCAGTGTAGGGATTGGAGGAGAGGGTTGGCAGACACTGATTGGGAACCATTGTAGGGATTGGAGGAGAGGGTTGGCAGACACTGATTGGGAGCCAGTGTAGGGATTGGAGGAGAGGGTTGGCAGACACTGATTGGGAGCCAGTGTAGGGATTGGAGGAGAGGGTTGGCAGACACTGATTGGGAGCCAGTGTAGGGATTGGAGGAGAGGGTTGGCAGACACTGATTGGGAGCCAGTGTAGGGATTGGAGGAGAGGGTTGGCAGACACTGATTGGGAACCATTGTAGGGATTGGAGGAGAGGGTTGGCAGACACTGATTGGGAGCCAGTGTAGGGATTGGAGGAGAGGGTTGGCAGACACTGATTGGGAGCCAGTGTAGGGATTGGAGGAGAGGGTTGGCAGACACTGATTGGGAGCCAGTGTAGGGATTGGAGGAGAGGGTTGGCAGACACTGATTGGGAACCATTGTAGGGATTGGAGGAGAGGGTTGGCAGACACTGATTGGGAGCCAGTGTAGGGATTGGAGGAGAGGGTTGGCAGACACTGATTGGGAACCATTGTAGGGATTGGAGGAGAGGGTTGGCAGACACTGATTGGGAGCCAGTGTAGGGATTGGAGGAGAGGGTTGGCAGACACTGATTGGGAGCCAGTGTAGGGATTGGAGGAGAGGGTTGGCAGACACTGATTGGGAACCAATGTAGGGATTGGAGGAGAGGGTTGGCAGACACTGATTGGGAGCCAGTGTAGGGATTGGAGGAGAGGGTTGGCAGACACTGATTGGGAGCCAGTGTAGGGATTGGAGGAGAGGGTTGGCAGACACTGATTGGGAGCCAGTGTAGGGATTGGAGGAGAGGGTTGGCAGACGCTGATTGGGAGCCAGTGTAGGGATTGGAGGAGAGGGTTGGCAGACGCTGAGCGGTAGGTAAGCCTAGGCTAATGACCACACAGGGGTAGGTAGGAGGAGGGGAGAGGGAATGTTTTCAAGAATAAATAGTAGCAGCCTTTTACTGGCTTCTTGAAGTGTTTTTCTTCCTTCCTGTTTCCAAAAATTATCGGGAAGGGCCTTTTCTAATTATATTTTTGATTAATTTGTGAGTTCCCAGAAAACTTAAAAAAAAACTTTTTTTTTTCTCTCTGTTTTTGTTGCTGCACCCCTATGAACTTTTATCTGCTTCACACAGAGAGTGTCAGTCTTGGCCTCCTATTCATCGGGAGCATTTCCAGGGCAAAGGTTGGCGGTACATAACGTTGGTTGTTGGAGGTTATTTCGGGTTAAGCTCTTGGATTGCTGTGTGTACAGCATGGTTAGGAAATGTGATTCGGAAATAATCATCTTTGTAAATAGCATTTGATACTTTATCTTTATTCTTTATGGACAAAAGCTATAATTACACATGTCCTGTACAATGAAGTTTCAATATTTTCTTGCACAGTGGTTTTTTATGTCTCCAAACATTTGTGGATCATGCTATAAAAGTAGTCTGGAACCCCATTATCCTACAAGTCTACATTTTTGTCTTTGTTGTCTGTCGCCCTCTTTTCCCAGTCCTTTGTCCTCTGATGGTCTTTTATTTTTGTCACATGGGTTTTGTGCTCCAATACAAGTCTATGAGGAATGCAAAACGCTCTTAAAGTGATATTAAAAGTTGGAATTAAAACATAAATAACAAACATGTTTATACTTGGCTCTGTGCAGCGGTTTAGCACAGAGCAGTCCAGATCCTCCTCTTTTCTGGTCCCTCACTGGCAGGGCTGCTGATGGAGGGGGGGGACCACCGGCCCTCTTGTAGGGGGCACCACCGGCCCTCTTGTAGGGAGCACCACCGGCCCTCTTGTAGGGAGCACCACCTGCCCTCTTGTAGGGGGCACCACCGGCCCTCTTGTAGGGGGCACCACCGGCCCTCTTGTAGGGGGCACCACCGGCCCTCTTGTAGGGGGCACCACCGGCCCTCTTGTAGGGGGCACCACCGGTCCTCTTGTAGGGGGCCCGAGCACCCAGGGGGGCCCACACCGGGAGGGGGATTAGTGATGATTCATCATAAAACATGGCCGTAAATAATTCATATTCATTTAAATGTATGATATTAATTAAAAAGTCATATATAATACAATTATTTTTATTAAAAAATATATATATTTATTTTGTTTAAGGCTGCATTCACACCTGAGTGTTTTTTTTTACCACGATTTTACGGCTTTTTTTTTTCCCTCAATTTTGTTTAGGTCACCAATGTAACAGGCAGAAAAACGCCTGTAATCTGCCCCGAACAAGCTTATGTTCTTTTTTTGCGCTTAGGGCGTTTTTTTTCAGGCGTTTTTGCTTCAGGTGACAAAAACGCTCAGAGGTGCCATTGAAATGAATGGGATTTTGCTTGTTGTTCGTGTTTTTCCGGGCGTTTTTTTTTTTTTTTTTTTTTTCCCAGGCGTTTTTTTTTATGAGCTGAAAACGCTCAGGTGTGAATGCAGCCTAATGGCCGGCCCGTACACACGATCCGAATATCGTACGAAAACGGTCTTCCGAGGAAGGATCGTACGATATTCGGATCGTGTGTACACTACTTTCGACAGCCGATCACGACCGTTCATCCGATTTATTATTTGATCGGACATACCCGAAAATTTTCCTCGTGCGATTCCAGATCGTACGATTTTCGTTTAGTCGGTCCGAAAATACAATACAAATACATTACAACACATGACATCACTCCCGATTTTTTTTTTTTTTTTTTTTTTTTGTCTGTCGTACGAGAGTTTTTGTGACTTTATTTAGCTAATCAATTTCTACTTGCGACTATTAAGCGAGAACGGTCGTACAATCAGTCGTACGATATTCGGATCGTGTGTACAGGCCATAAGGATCTCTGCAACAGTCAATTTCAGTTTTGGCCAAGTGCATCCTGAATTTTCGGTTTTGGCGCCGAAATTTTCATTTCGGTGCACCACTATTTAATGTGATTTTAGCTTTGCTGGCTGCATGCTCGTTCCAAATCGGATATAAAATAAGGTGTGTAATGAAAACAGGTTTTGTTTGTTTTAAAAAAAAAAGTAATTAGATTGGTGATGAGGAAGAAAGAAGAAATCATGAAAGGCCAAATAGAAGTAAATTAAATTTCGGCTTTAAAGTGTGTGATGAAGCCCTTGAAACAGGTGGCAGTGGTGGATGTGTGTTCATAGCAGGCAAAAGTTTGGTTGCAGAGCAGTGGGATGATGGTGAAGCTCTGTGTATGGTCTATGGGGTCCTCATTGTACACACACAGGCTGTGCTGGGGGGAAGGGACGGCCTGTTAATCAGTTACAGGCTTTGTCTCCCCGTCTTCATGCCTCTTGGAACAGTTTAATTGAAACCTCTTGTAGCCAAATCCTTTTGTTGAGACTAAACTTTAAAATCATCCCCCACTTCACTCCCAGGCAGCGTGCTCCTAAGGCAGATACCCTCTTTGTGAAGTCTCTAGCAAGCCGATTTTTTCCTTTTGTGTGCTCTTTCCTTGATGGTGCCTTTGCATTAAAAAAAAAAAAAAGTTTTGCTTGCTTGTGATAGGATTGCTAAAAACGCATGCTACGTTTTTTTTTTTTGTGGTTACCTTGTGGGAAGTCCACTGATTAGTGAACACAAATGTCTGTTTTTTGTCAATAGAAACACATGTATCTCATGTATCGGGCGTTTTGTAATATAAATGTCTATGGTTTTTTGCCTATAAAAAGGGAAAAAAATAGCACGTGAATACATATAAAAAATGCTAATGTTAAAAAATAAAAATTAAAGAATGTTAAAAAAAAAAAAGCAGCTGGCCATCATGGATCGAAATTTGGCCTGTTCACTAGGGACCGGCCACATTTTAATCCATGTATGGGCAGGCTGGTTGTACACTTTTCCAGTGATAATAACACCATCCAACACCGCAAATGAAGTGACACCTCCACCATAAGAAATGCCTGCTTACCAGCTTGCATGGACCCCCTTATCCTGGGAGGTCTATCACGCTTGTGGATAATACCCAGCCAGGGCCTTTGTTCTCACAAAGAGATGTATATATGGCGATCCCACCGTATATCAACTTCCACAAAAAAAAGCAGGTGCAGCGACAATCGCGGCTCAATCTCAGCAGGAAACCTCCACGGATATCCTCCAGGTAGTCACGCTCGTGCAAGTTCCCAAAATGAAACGTGTCGGTTGGACGTGCTGACGTCACCGTGCTTCTTGGGTCCCCCGAAGGATGGCCGTTTTATGCTAGAGCCGACCGGCTTAAAATTATCCAATGTCTATGCAAATTTGATGTGAGCGCATTACTGCTTTCACACTGAGGCGCTTTACAGGCGCTACAACGCTAAAAACAGCGCCTGTAAAAAGCCTCTCCTGTCTCTCCAGTGTGAAAGCCCGAGGGCTTTCACACTGGAGCGGTGCGCTTGCAGGACGGTAAAAAAAAGTCCTGCAAGCAGCATCTTTGCAGCGCTGTACACACCGCTCCTAAAGCACCCCTACCCATTAAAATCAATGGGGCAGCGCCGCCAAACTGTGGCAAAGCATTTTACGTGCGGTTTTAAGCCTTTTTTGGCCCCTGCCGGGGGTTAAAAGCGCCCCCATTAGCGGCCGAATAGTGCTGCTAAAAGGACGGTAAAGCGCCGCTAAAAAAAAGTGGCGCTTTACCGCCGACGCCTCGGTGTGAAAGCACCCTTAAGGTAGAATACAATTTATATAGTTTTACACTATGGTGAGCCTTTATCTTTTTTTTTTTTTTTTGGGGAACCTCAATGAAGCGTGACTACCTGGAGGATATCCACGGAAGTTTCCTGCTGAGATTGAGCCGGGATTGTCGCTGCACCTATGTTTTGGGACGTTGATATACAGTGGGATCGCCATATATACATCTCTTTGTAAGATCAAAGGCCCTGGCTGGCTATTGGCCACAAGCGTGATAGACCTCCCATGATAAGTGGGTGTATATAAGCTGGTAAGCAGGCATTTCTTATGGTGGAGGTGTCACTTCATTTACGGTATGGATGGTGTTATTATCACTTGAAAGATGTTTTGTTTTTTTTGGACTTTTTTTATATAGACCATCGCGATTTGCACTGTTGGTATAACATTTAATTCTGATTAATTAAAGAGGAACTGCAGTCTTCTCACATAATTTGTAAAAAACAAACAAACAAAAAAAACAGCTTTACCATTCTGAAGCTTCCCTCCAACCACTTTGCATATTTTATATATACTGTGATTCTGTACTTGCCAAATATGCTGCAGAAATCTCCATCCACTGAGTCTGGCTGCAGCCATTTTAACTGTGTGCAGCTGAAGCTGCTGCCTGTTCACTTCCTGGATTTACACAGACACACAGAGGCACACCTCCAGCTCTGCAGCCCTCATTGGCCCTCTTACGACTCATCCCCAAATTCTCACAATAGAGAGAGAGAGCTGTGCATGATGTCATAAGCCTAGGCTAATGACCAGACAATAAACAGGAAGTGGGCTGTATAAGGGATTTACTGGCAGAAAAAAAAGTTTTACTATCCAAAGTTAAAACAACAACAAGGGCAGAAGATTTAATAGATGGAAAGATGAAAAAAATGACCGAATTTCCGCTTTAACAAGGATTGATCGTCTCTATTGGAACTTTTTATTTTCACCAACTGGTTTATTCCTTTTTGATCTTTTTTTTTTTGTATTAGTTATTTTCACAATTTTATGTTTGTGGTTTAGCACAACTTTATTTACAACTGTTCATTTGAGATTTGTATGTATCTTACAGCATAGTTGCTGCTTTTTTAGGATCCTAAAAACGAATAGCGCCGTTTCTTTTTCCTGTTTTTATGGTTGTACATCTCTGGCTGGTTGCCCGCTGTGCCGGCCCCGGTCACCAACCGCTTCTGTTGAAGGGGCAAGCTACAAACGTTTTGTTGGCGAGTCCCGCTGTCCGAATAAAATGTCCCGGCAGGGAAGTTCCTCCATTCACCTCATCTGTGTGAATGGAGGAATACGACTGGCTGAACGAAAAAAAAAAAAAAATGACCCTTCTAGTCATATTTTAATTGGATTGGGCAGAAGCTTGTAACATTTAAAGCCAAGCCTTGGGCTCGGTTTCCACTATTGCAAGTGCAACCCCAAAGTCGTTTGATTTTGCCGTGATTTTTTGCCGCGACTTGAAGCAATGCCCTGTGTATTCTTGAGGTCTATGGACCTCAAGTCGCGTCAAAGTGGGACCAAAGTAGTGCAGGGACTACTTTGAAGTCGCTGCGACTTGAAGTCGCACAGATATGAACGGTACTCATTGGAAATCATGTGGGGTACGACTTGTCATGCGACTTTGCAGTCCCACGTTGCACTAGTGGAAAACGAGCCTTAGGGGAGTCAGTTTGTTTTTTTTTCTTTTTCTAGTTAGGGTTAATAGGACAAGGAATAGGCAGGAGATGTATTTAAAGTGGTCCTTGAAGTTCACTTTAAAAGACATGTAATTGGGTGTCCCGTGTCTCAGTGGACCTGTAATGGAAAGGCGGATTGCTTGGGGGTCATTTTGTGCCTCCTGACTGCCCAACAACCATCAAATGAACCCGAGACACGGACACGGCATGTTGGAGGGATGTCTGGGAAGTGGTTTCCTAAAGCACAGATTATGTACGGATCATACGACCTCCGACCAGACAGGCGGTGATTGCAGGCCGTACTGCGGGTTGGAAACATTTGCATAAACCTCTTTGAACTCTCTCTTGATATATTACTGGGAAAGGTAATAATGGGTAGTTCACCCAGCATGTGCCAAACATGTAGGTTTCCATGCCTATGTTCTCTACTAGAGGTAGATAATTATATTCTGCTGTTCTTTGATTGCCTTAATTAAATAATAGGAAGTATCAGTAGTTTAGAAATGATCTCCTGTGATCCTTGCCTCATCGGGGATCTCGCTAATTAAAAATTGTACGTGCGCACAGCGGGATTGTAAACCTCCGTCTTGTATCGTGTTTCTTCTTCTTCTTCATTTTTTATTTTTTTTTTTTTGCTTCAAGAAGTGAGATGTTTACATGAGATAGCAAGACAGTGATAAATGAATCATTCCACATACGTGTCAAATGTATTTTTAGACAAATATATTTGACAACGACAATATGTAGGAAAACCAGTTGACATTCGGAGTATATCCAAGTCAAATCTGAGGTTTCTGTCTGATACATTCAAGGACACGTAACTGTAAAAGGGGGTGTGGGAACCACAATTCCTTGTCTCCAAACCTTCTAAACAAAAGGCCAGTTTACTGTCCTTGAGACTTCAGCGGGGCCGGACTGTGGTCAGAGGGAGTAAAAATGCCCCGAGCTTGGTAGTCAGGGGGAGTAAAACAATAATTTAAACTGATACTAAAGAATCGTTTTTAATTTTTTTTTAAATAACAAACATATCATACTTACCTTAACTGTGCAGCTCGTTTTGCAGAGAGTGGCCCCGAACATCCATTTCTGGGGTCCCTCGGCGGCTCTTGCGGCTCCTCCCACATTAGTTAACCCCCTTGGAAAAGCGCTCTCCCGAGGGGGTTACCTTGTGTGCGCGCTCCCGAGTCCAGCATTCGGTGTCCATAGAGGCCGAATGCAGGACTCGGCCCCGCCCCCGGCATCTTTGGATTTGATTGACGGCGGCGGGAGCCAATGGCTGCGCTGATATCAATCTATCCAATCAAGAGCCGGGAACCCGTGGAGAGGGTGGTGGCGGGGACGCGTCAACGGAAATTTGGGGCTCAGGTAAGTAAAATGGGGGGGCTAGGGGGCCGTTGACTGCCAGGTGTTTTTTCACCATAATGCATAGGATGCATTAAGGTGAAAAAAAACCACGTACCTTTACAACCCCTTTAATGCCTGTGGTTAGTAGGAGGAGGAATAGTGCCCCTTTGTTGGTTTCAGTGGGAGAATAGTGCCCCATCATTGGTATCAGTGGAAGGAATATGGTGTCCCATCATTGGTATCAGTGGATGAAATGGTGCCCCATCATTGGTGCCAGTGGGAGGAATAGTGCCCCATCATTGGTGCCAGTGGAAGGAATCGTGCCCCATCATTGGTGCCAGTGGAAGGAATCGTGCCCCATCATTGGTGCCAGTGGAAGGAATCGTGCCCCATCATTGGTGCCAGTGGAAGGAATAGTGCCCCATCATTGGTGCCAGTGGGAGGAATAGTGTCCCATCATTGGTGCCAGTGGAAAGTGGAAGGAATAGTGCCCCATCATTGGTGCCAGTGGGAGGAATAGTGCCCCATCATTGGTGCCAGTAGGAGGAATAGTGCCCCATCATTGGTGCCAGTGGAAGGAATAGTGCCCCATCATTGGTGCCAGTGGGAGGAATAGTGCCCCATCATTGGTGCCAGTGGAAAGTGGAAGGAATAGTGCCCCATCATTGGTGCCAGTGGAAGGAATAGTGCCCCATCATTGGTGCCAGTGGGAGGAATAGTGCCCCATCATTGGTGCCAGTGGAAAGTGGAAGGAATAGTGCCCCATCATTGGTGCCAGTGGGAGGAATAGTGCCCTATCATTGGTATCAGTGGAAGGAATATGGTGCTCCATCATTGGTATCAGTGGGAGAAATGGTGCCCCATCGTTGGTGTCAGTGGGAGGAATAGTGCCCCGTCGTCGGTGTCTGTGGGAGGAATTATGCCCCACTGTTAGTGTCAGTGGAAGGAAGGGTCTCTCATCGTTGGTGCGAATGAGAGTAATAGTGCCTAGTATCAGTGGGAGAAATAGAGCCCCAAGGACCGGATAAGGGCATACAGAGGGCCGCATATGGCCCTAGGGCCACAGTTTTCAGACCACTTGGATATAAAAATGCTGTATACAGATGTGTGTGCGTTGGGGGCCGTTATGTAGCTCTACATTCAGCAGCATAAAAAAAAATAGAGCAGGGATGTGCTCGTGGCCGCCCAGATTCTGCGTTACTAATACATTTACTGTACATTTTTTAAACGCATTTAACCACGACGGACGGACGCGTCTAAACGTCTTTAAACGCAATGCATATGAACACAGCTAAACGTGTCTTCGTGTGTCTAAATGGATGCGTTTTCTGCCAGCAGGAAGCCTCATGACATTCCAAAAAATGCACATGTCTGTGTGAACGAGGCCGTAGGTAATGTCAGTTTTCTCATAGCCACCAGTCGGCTTTAAACCTGCTTAGAAAGCTAAAATCTGATTGGTGATACCGCCATAAGTAGTAGCCTAGTACATGCTTTGGGAAGTACTTTTGCATATACCTGGAGCTGTATGGCTGCAGTGAAATATGCAGAACTCAAATTAAAGATAAACCTTTACTGAGGAAGAGTGAAAGCTGCCGTTGCCGACTTCCCTTGCTGAAAATGCTAGTTTCCTGGCTGCAGTGCTAAACTCAGTACATTGATCAAGTATGTGGCTATTTATTAAAACTTAGGACAGAACAGTCTGTAGTAAGCCGTCCTTACTGGGAAAATGAAACCAGCAATCTGATCTCTATGGGAATTGGCTGCATTTTTGTTCCAGTTTTTTTGTTCTCCATTTCGCTTTATTTAAAGACGACATATCACGAAATCACGCAATAATCTTTGCGATGTGTCTTTACAACAAAGTGATAAAAAAAAATATTTTGGCATGCTGGCGACTTTCTTAGCCTTTTGTTGGCTTTACCAGCCGGTGCCGTCCATTTCACGTTTCATGTCATTTCAAACACCCCCCATTTGGATTGGAAAAGTAGCAGAGTTTTTCATAATTTGGGGCTCATAATTTTTTTTTTTTTTTTTTAAGCCTCCATTAAACTGTGGCTCCAATATGGCTGCCTCCACTGATTTTATAAACCTGGAATTGGGCATTAAAAATTGTAAACCGAACCAATATACTTTGCTAGAGGGAATAAAAACTCAATATGATGTTCTGTGTCATATGGAATGTGTTTTTTTTCCTTCTTTTTCTATATGTGTGTTTTAATAGACGTGTATATGAAAACTTGTAAACAGTCGGGAATGCGTAGGCCTTGGGGGCTACAATCTTCTAATTATATTTTCATATTCCCAATCAGCATTTTTACAAAGGCCTCGTCGCCTGGTTGAGGAGAAGACGGCCTAATTGGAACTGTGTGAATTGGGCCTTTGTATGAGCGGAAACCAGATTTTCTATTAAAGTGGAAAAAAAACATGAAATTGCGGTGAATATTAAAACACATGTATGCCCTTTTCCCAAATTGATAACAGAAAAAGCCAGAATTTTGCTGTAGTTCTCCAGGCCACATGTGAGGCAGCTACTGTGGGGGTTTTAGCAATAGACATGGTCGGCATTGTTGACAAGGCTTGGCTTTGTCTAGATTTTTAGACTGTTGAGACCACTAGATATGACCATTCATGGGAATAAATTGCGAGTCTTTAAAGGCCAAAACATCCTGTTTTTAAAAGAAACTGTTGCACAGTTTCAGTAAGTCCACAATTTCCTAAATGTAATTTTTGATCTGACTTTTCAATTTTTGATGCTCCATATTTTCCCAACAGTTTTTTTCATATGCAGACTGATATTTGTTACCTGTGGTGCCATGGTGGCCCACACAATAGGTATCGGTATCCTCAAGGTCATTTCTACACATAATATTCATTGTATGTATTGCTGCAGAAAACTTTCAGACTTAGCGTGCTACAGAGAATAGTTGAGGACTATGGATTTCCTGCAGCAGATTGTTAGACTTTGGATATGCTAGTGGAGAATGGTCAGACTGTGGACATGCTACTGGAGATGGTCAGAGACTGTGAATATGCTACTGGAGATGGCCAGGGACTGCCAACATGCTACTGGAGATGGTCAGGGACTGTGGACATTCTACTGGAGATGGTCAGAGACTGTGGACATCTTACTGGAGATGGTCAGAGACTGTGGACCTACTACTGGAGATGGTCAGGGACTGTGGACCTGCTACTGGAGATGGTCAGGAACTGTGGACATGCTACTGGAGATGGTCAGGGACTGTGGACATGCTACTGGAGATGGTCAGGGACTGTGGACATGCTACTGGAGATGGTCAAGGACACTGGATATGCTACTGGAGATGGTCAAGGACACTGGACATGCTACTGGAGATGGTCAGGGACTGTGGACATGCTTCTGGAGATGGTCAGAGACTGGGGACATGCTACTGGAGATGGTCAGAGACTGTGAATATGCTACTGGAGATGGCCAGGGACTGCCAACATGCTACTGGAGATGGTCAGGGACTGTGGACATTCTACTTGAGATGGTCAGAGACTGTGGACATCTTACTGGAGATGGTCAGAGATTGTGGACCTACTACTGGAGATGGTCAGGGACTGTGGACCTGCTACTGGAGATGGTCAGGGACTGTGGACCTGCTACTGGAGATGGTCAGGGACTGTGGACATGCTACTGGAGATGGTCAGGGACTGTGGACATGCTACTGGAGATGGTCAGGGACTGTGGACATGCTACTGGAGATGGTCAAGGACACTGGATATGCTACTGGAGATGGTCAAGGACACTGGACATGCTACTGGAGATGGTCACGGACTGTGGACATGCTTCTGGAGATCAGAGACTGGGGACATGCTACTGGAGATGGTCAGGGACTGTGGACATGCTACAGAGATGGTCAGGGAATGTGGACATGCTTCTGGAAATGGTCAGGGAATGTGGACATGCTTCTGGAAATGGTTAGAGACTGTGGACATGCTACTGGAGATGGTCAGAGACTGTAGACATGCTGCTGGAGATGGTCAGAGACTGTGGACATGCTACTGGAGATGGTCAGGGACTGTGGACATGCTACTGGAGATGGTCAGGGACTGTGGACATGCTACTGGAGATGGTCAGGGCCTGTGGACATGCTACTGGAGATGGTCAAGGACACTGGACATGCTACTGGAGATGGTCAAGGACACTGGACATGCTACTGGAGATGGTCAAGGACACTGGACATGCTACTGGAGATGGTCAGGGACACTGGACATGCTACTGGAGATGGTCAGGGACTGTGGACATGCTTCTGGAGATGGTCAGAGACTGTTGACATGCTACTGGAGATGGTCGGGGACTGTGGACATGCTTCTGGGGATGGTCAGGGACTGTGGACATGCTACTGGAGATGGTCAGGGACTGTGGACATGCTACTGGAGATGGTCAGGGACTGTGGACATGCTACTGGAGATGGTCAGGGACTGTGGACATGCTACTGGAGATGGTCAGGGACTGTGGACATGCTACTGGAGATGGTCAGGGACTGTGGACATGCTACTGGAGATGGTCAGGGACTGTGGACATGCTACTGGAGATGGTCAGGGACTGTGGACAATGGACATGCTACTGGAGATGGTCAGGGACTGTGGACAATGGACATGCTACTGGAGATGGTCAGGGAATGTGGACATGCTACTGGAGATGGTCAGGGAATGTGGACATGCTACTGGAGATGGTCAGAGACTGTGGACATGCTTCTGGAGAATAGGATTGATGCAATTCAAGATGATATATCCACTGTACAAATATATATCACATTCCATGCCCCCAGGTACAGTACTTCTTCCCTCATTTAGCCCTGCCGCCACAGACAAGGTTGCTAAACTTTTTTTATAACACCCTCCTAACCACCTTCCCCCTTGGGCCTGGATAACTTGTAAATACTACAGTCACCCAGAAAAGGGGTGAAAGTTCCCAGTATTGAGGTGGTTAAATAACTATAAAATGATGCAGCAGTAGCATTATTCGTTTCATTGTTTACCTGCTATTTGGATTAATATTCATGTATCCGCTGATAGAACCTTTCAATGGTATTATCTCAGATCCTGAAACTGGAAAGTATGAATATGCAATTTGCAGTTGAAACAGGACTCCCAGAACAACATGTTCTTTCTTCCAACCCTGTTTTAAAACCCAACTGAACGTCATGTTTATGTGACTTGAAATAAAATATATTCTAGGCACATCAAAACAATAGGCGTGCAAGGTGTTGTAGTTCTCTTCTTTTTTGGAAATCAGACACAGCCTGAGTAGAAAAGCCTGTCTGCTGCCAGCATGCAGCAGAGAAGGACCCTTGCTGTCTTGGTGGAAGCAGTGGTCTCTCAGCATAAGTCTGACATGCCGCTGTTGAGCCAGGCCTAAAGCAAAGAGCATGAGCTTTACTGATTCCAGAGCTATAGGTCCAACTCGGGGGCTTGTCAGACCTCTGCAGAGAGACCACTGCTTCTGTAAACAGAGCAAGGCTCTGTGCTCACTGTGAGGCTGTGTGTGTTGATTCCATATAAATATAGAATTCAATGCATCATTGTTATTTTTGTCCATCACTTGCCATGTGATTGAGGCTGAAATCTGGAGACTTGTTCAGTGTCATTTGTTAAGTTTAACCATTAAAGGTAATAAAGTGCTGAAAACTATCCCACTATACAAAAGGGTACATATAAAGGTACATAAAGAGTCAACCTTAGTGAAAAAAGTGACTGATGCTAAAAAAGTGACTCATGCTGAATGAACAACATGATATGTAAAAAATCCATGAATCGCCTGCTATAGGATTATAGTGAATAGAATCAATGAAAAGTGACTGAATATATAAAGTAATCATACCACAATAAATAACTCTTTTATAATGTGAATTAAGTGCAAATAGTGACAGAAATCAATACTTAAACATAAAATTATTATGTGAAAGACAAAGCTGGCAAGTATATATTTAAGTTGGCAAGTACATATCAATTTAATAAGTCCAAGGATGATCCAAAACACACTTGGTCAGATGTTCGCACGACGTTGATACTCCAAAGAAACTGTGATACCAAATGAGCCACCACCAGTGAACAAAAGGAGGCTTACCAGATGTCGGTGACCAGGAAAGGCTTACGCCCCCCAAGTCATACAGGCTTGTAGGTCAGCTGACTTGATGGATACACCGGGCTGAATTGGCACGGCAGATCCTGGATCAAACCAACAACTTGGCACAGACGTTTTCAGACATCAACTTAGAGATAGTATTCCGTTAGGAGCCAAAAGTTCGGTGTTCACAAACCATGCAGAGATAGATAAAAAAAATTTGCATAGCGTGATACCGTTTAAAATTGGGGTTTATTAAAAGAAATGTGTAAACACACATGTTAGAGGATCATCAAATAGTCTTATATAAATACAAGAGCAAGAGCGGTATATATAAGTGGGTCCACCCGACGTGTTTCAACTAAAAAAAGTCGTCATCTGGGGTGCGGACCCCACAAACATTACCGCTTATATTTTTGTAATAAGTTGCCTACTAGGAATACTAATACTCTTTCATCTGATACCCACATAGCAGTAAATCACTCAAAGATTCCAGGGTAAAAGTAATAATCCACTTTCTGGGTGCTGGCTCTGACTCTGCCACTCTAGATTACTTGTTGGTGAATGGGACTAACCTGTCAAAGTGCTGGACCAATAATAAGTAAGACGAGTGTAGCACCCTCCTAGGTAGTTTGCTAGGATGATAGGTAAATTTTAGTTTTTGGGCTCCCCTATAATCATTGGTGCAGCTATTGATTTCTTTGGTCTGTTCTAGAATTCATTAGGCTTCGAGTTTGATTACTTCCTCCTGCATTCTGGAGGCTTCCAGAACATAGGGGGCTGGAGGAGTCAAATGGGCAGCTTGATTATTTATTGTGCTGTAGCCAGTCCCTGGGGAAGTCTGCCATGTATGTGGGGGGAAACATAAATAGTCTGGGGTCTGGAGCAGCCCTGTTCCTGTCCTAGAGAAGATCCTGGCCTCGGGGGCTGCTGCCCCGTGAGGCAGTTCTGCTGATGTTCATCAAGGTCCCAGCTATACCAGAACGGGGGGGGGGGGCTATTCCTAATTACCTTTTGGCGCTAACTAAGCAGTTTCACCAAAGGATCTGGCTGGGAGAACTCACTAAAGAGTGCCTGGTGAAAGCTAGCATAGTGTCTCTACCAGCTCACGTGTTTTTATGTCTTAGATTGCACTCTGTTGTATGGCCTATTTATATGTAAAGAGTGCTTAGCAGAGTTTCTGTTAAATTGTTACTTTGTGTTTTTGTGTGTAGGTGACCGGCCCTCTTGAGCTTTGCATCTGATCATCATATGTTTTTGCTGTTGTACCAACAATGTGCCATTGTAATTAATAAGAGTCACCTATTCTCATGGGAACTTTCCCTCTTGGAACAGTTTAACAGATGGAGCATTGTAGCAGTTATTTATCTGGTTTGATCTTGTGATCCGATATGTATGTGTCATAATTTTATCACCGAGCATCAGTATTGGTTAGTTATACTATAATTAGATCTCTGGGAGTGGATGTTTTGCACATTAAATGAAGGGATGAATTTGGCAAATTAGGATTGTTTGATTGGCCTGAGCACATGAACCATTCCTGAAAATATGCTTTCCTATTGCAACAAATTCCTACAGACACCTTGTGGAAAACCTTTCCAGAAGGATAGAGGCTATTATGGCCGCAGAAGGAGTTACAACTTAATAATAAGACTGCAAGCGTGCTACGTAAGATGGTCGGAGACTGCAGGAATGCAACAGGAGATGGTCGGAGACTGCAGGCGTGCAACAGGAGATGGTCGGAGACTGCAGGAATGCAACAGGAGATGGTCGGAGACTGCAGGCGTGCAACAGGAGATGGTCGGAGACTGCAGGAGTGCAACAGGAGATGGTCGGAGACTGCAGGCGCGCAACAGGAGATGGTCGGAGACTGCAGGCGCGCAACAGGAGATGGTCGGAGACTGCAGGCGCGCAACAGGAGATGGTCGGAGACTGCAGGCGCGCAACAGGAGATGGTCGGAGACTGCAGGCGCGCAACAGGAGATGGTCGGAGACTGCAGGCGCGCAACAGGAGATGGTCGGAGACTGCAGGCGCGCAACAGGAGATGGTCGGAGACTGCAGGCGCGCAACAGGAGATGGTCGGAGACTGCAGGCGCGCAACAGGAGATGGTCGGAGACTGCAGGCGCGCAACAGGAGATGGTCGGAGACCTGGGACAGGCTTTATTGCATTACCTCTAAAGCAGTAGTAGTCAGCTTACTTGATTTAGGGAGCTGAAATTATTGCCTCAAAGTTTTAGGTAAATATAGTGCAGCCATGCTGGAGATGGCCAGAGTCCTCAGCCATGCGTGCTGCAGTAGATGGCCAGAGTCCTCAGCCATGCATGCTGCAGTAGATGGCCAGAGTCCTCAGCCATGCGTGCTGCAGGAGATGACCAGAGACCTCAGCCATGCATGCTGCAGGAGATGACCAGAGACCTCAGCCATGCATGCTGCAGGAGATGACCAGAGACCTCAGCCATGCATGCTGCAGTAGATGGCCAGAGTCCTCAGCCATGCATGCTGCAGCAGATGACCAGAGACCTCAGCCATGCATGCTGCAGGAGATGACCAGAGACCTCAGCCATGCATGCTGCAGGAGATGACCAGAGACCTCAGCCATGCATGCTGCAGGAGATGACCAGAGACCTCAGCCATGCATGCTGCAGGAGATGGTCAGAGACCTCAGCCATGCATGCTGCAGGAGATGGTCAGAGACCTCAGCCATGCATGCTGCAGGAGATGGTCAGATACTACATACAGGATATAGAAGTTGTTAAAAACTGGGGACATGGAGGCAGTTCTAGACTGGAAACAATATATACAGCATTATTAGCGATCACTGCTATTACAGCTCCTTTACAGTTTGATTCTTTCACATTTGATTATGTGAGCAGACTGCAGTTCCTCTTTAAGCAAGGAAAGCAGACTACTATGTGCAGGGACCCCAAGCAAAGGGCCCCTTGTGGCTCCGGAGCTGCAGGTTGGACACCCTTTTCTGTTGCGCCCTGTTAATATGTGTTGCAACCAATCAGTTTTAATCCTCCAACCCAACCTTTATATATGACAGCTGGTATCTGGTTGTTGCCTTGTGTCTCTGACAGAATTTTCCTGATAAATCTCCTCCAGTCTGAACTTTGTATGGGAGAAGTAATTTCTCTGTCGCTGAGAGGATAGCGAGAAAATTATTTCCTTACCAATACAAGCGTCTCACTAAAATCTCTTCCAGCTGTGTATGAATAGATTGTTATTTTCTTCAAGCCGTCTTCTCCCTGAAGACAATTTGTCTCCTATCTATAACAGATAATCGGTAAGACTGTCTGAATTGGCCGGCTTCATTTTTACCTTAATTTTTTTTTTTTTAATAGGCTAATTGAATTTTTTGCAGGGCTCATAAAAAAAGAAAAAGTGATGTGATATGCTTTAAAGGTTCATCCCACCACCCCCTGCCAGACCTCATGCAGGCTCTAGTCCACGTGATAAAAAGTGTGTGGGGCGATATGATGTGCCTTTTACCCCATTGCATGATTTCCTTCCCCCACCTCCTTTTTTAGCTTCATTCATGCCTTTGCAGAGCAGTGCTGTGTGGCTGCAGGAACATGAAGTGCCATCCAACAGGTTTGCATTTTTCCCGCACCATAAACCCACCAGCATAGTGATGCTATTTCCAATCCTTAAAGTGATATTAAAGCGGAGTTCCACCCAACAATGGAACTTCCGCTATTCGGAATCCCCCCCCCCCCCCCCCCCCTCCGGTGTCACATTTGGCACCTTTTGGGGGGAGCAGATACCTGTCTAATCCAGGTATCTGCTCCCACTTCCGGGCTTAGATGGCCGCAGTATCCGCGGATATCTACGCCATGTCTGGCACCCCCCCCCACCCCACCCCCGCTGTCTTCTGGTAGACAAACCAGTCCCAGAAGACAGCAGGGACCAGTGGGATCGGGCAGCGCGACTTGCTCATGCGCAGTAGGGAACCAGGCTGTGAAGGCTTCACTTCCTGATTCCCTTACCGAACATGGCGGCGCCTTACCGAAGATGGCTTCGGGTGCCGACATCATGTGCGCCCTGGACAGGTAAGTGTCCATATTTTAAAAGTCAGCAGCTGCAGTATTTGTAGCTGCTGACTTTTAAAAAAAAATTTAAAACATAAGGTCTTGTTTTTTTATGTTTAAAAACAACAAACTTGTTATACTAACCTCCTCTGTGTAATGGTTTTGCACAGAGCAGCTCCGATCCTCCTCTTCTCGGGTCCCCCGTCAGCACTCCTGGCCCCTCTCTCCTGCCAAATGCCCCCACGGCAAGCAGCTTGGTATGGGGCACCCGAGCTGCTGCTCTGTGTGTCCATTTAGACAAGGAGCTGCGACTCGGCCCCGCCCCCTCCTCTCTCCTCATTGGCTCACTGACTTTGACTTCAGCGGGTGCCAATGGTGCCCGCTCCAGTTTAAACCAATGAGGCAGAGTCCCCCCCCGGACAGCCGTGGCTATTGTGCAACATCGCTGGATCAAGATGGGGCTCAGGTAAATATTAGAGGGGCTAAGAGGGGCTGCTGCACACAGAAGGTTTTTTTTATCTTAAAGCGAACCTTCAGTCATTTTTTTTCCAACTTTCCATCTATTAAATCTTCTGCCCTTGTTGTTGTATTATCTTTGGATAGTAAAGCTTTTTTTTTCTGCTAGTAAATCCCTTATACAGTCCACTTCATGTTTCTTGTCTGGTCATTGGCCTAGGCTTATCACATCATGCACAGCTCTCTCTCTCTCTCTCACTCTTGTGAGAGCTTGCCAGGAAGGGAGGGGGGGGGGGGGGTGAGTCATAAGAGGGCCAATGAGAGCTGCAGAGCTGGAGGTGTGCCTTTGTGTGTCTGTGTAAATCCAGGAAGTGAACAGGTAGCAGCTTCAGCTGCCCACAGTTAAAATGGCTGCTGCCAGACTTAGTAGAGGGAGATTTCTGCAGCATACTTGGCAAGTACACAGTCACAGTATATATAATATAATATGCAAAGTGGTTGGAGGGAAGCTTCAGAATGGCAAAGATGTTTTTATTAAAAAAATGTGAGCCGACTGCAGTTCCTCTTTAATATACAGAATGCATGAAGATTAAAAAAAAACCTTTCTGCCTTTAGAACCACTTTGAACTAGAATTAATATATAGTAGAGCTTCACGATTCTGGCCAAAATGAGAATCACAATTTTTTTGCTTAGAATAAAGATCACGATTCTCTCATGATTCACGCGGCGTAAAATCTTTCACATCTTTGATCTAAAGGACAAATCGTTACAATGTTTATACTTAAAGTTCCACTGCTAAAGAATGTTGTGATTCTTGGCAGACTGCCCGTTTTTTTCCCCCTTTTGAAGGCTGTCGGCTTCAGCAGAGCAGAGAGAATTCTCTGCATAGAAAAAATCGGGAAATACTTTTGTCAAGATCGCAAGGGGAAAAAAAAATTGCGATAACGATTAATCGTGCAGCTCTAATAGATAGGAAAGTAAAAACTTTATTTTCACATTTCTTTTCACATTTTTTTAAATTCCATATGTTTATTAATTTTTCAAAGGAAATACAGTGTACAATTAGAATTGCACGTCGTGCAACGACGTCAAAATGCTTTATTAATTTCACATTTTTGTTCATGTCTTTATGGGCAGTTTTTCTTTTTCTTTCACCTGAAGGAGCTTTCTCAGCTGCATGCCCAAGTCACGGGCAGATGGATTCCAGGAAGTAAATGCCACATCAGCCTTTCTCAACCTTTTCAACACAGATGAACGTTTGAAATAACTTTCCATTCTCGGGGAACACTGCTAAAAAAAAAGACTATATCTACCACATGTGACACACCGTTCCAAGACGCACACGCCGACACATATATCCAATGCCTATTAAAATTCACGCGGCGGGCGTGACGCCACCCTGAAAGCTGCCACAGGCCCCTTTAAATTTTGTCGCTGGTGGGCACTCTTGCTGCCAAGTGGGAGCCTCCCCGAAGTCATGGCAATGCGGGATGTAGATGATGATGATGTTGTATGAACAAGGCCTAGTGGAGAAAAAACCCAGCTATGAAGCTTTCAATACCCCTTCAGTATTTGTGCGACAGTTTCTGTCCCTAATAGGGAGCTCTGATGTTCTCCCCGCAGTCCCTCCAGTACAGTACTCATCTGTTTTATTTTTACTCCGTGGATAAGAGCTGTGTAAAAGGTCGCCTGCTAGCAGTGTGACCAGCTCTGCTTTAGTCAAATTACACAGCTAAATCCTCTGTCTTCGACATGTGGTACCCATTTCCCTGGCCTTTCGCCTCAGTCTAACCTCTGCCGGTAACCCTCTGCCTCGCTGATTACTTTTTGGCTATTTTTCAGAAGCCTCTCTGTCCCTGATTGCACAGGATAAAAAAAAAAAAAAAAAAGAAATAACTGACGCTCACAGGGCCTTTAACTGTTTCCTGAAAGAAGAAAACACATTTTAGGTTGTACTTGTGCTCTAATCAGCAGATCTTTGGTGCTCAGGTGACCATTTTTGGCTTAAAGTATGAAATATCAAAAGATAGAACTATTTTTTTTCTCCTAATGTTCTGGAATTGGGTATGGTACGACCAATGTAACTACAAAATAACCGTACCTGGAATTCTTTGATGTTCAACTCCAGGATTTACAAAATAACTACCCTCGTAGCGTGCCCCCCCCCCCCTTCTTCCCTTTCCCAGCACTGCAAGGATTAATTATTCATTAGGTCTAGGGGGTGAAACCTAGTACGCATAGGCCGAATGTCTGCCAGTTTCTATTGAACGTTCCGCTTGTGTGTACGGCGGTCGGTCCAACAGAAGGGAGCCAAAGGCTCATTGCTGAAAACGGTCTGCCGAGCGCCTCTCCCGTTGTAGTAAAATGTTCCTACTAATTGGCGCACAGCCACGCCCCCGACACGTTTCGTCATCTTGACTTCGTCCTGGGACTTCCAGGACGAAGTCAAGATGACAAAACGCGTTGAGGGGTGGCTGTGCAGCAATTTGGTAGGAGCATTTAACTACAACTAGAGACATTTTTAAGCTGAATTGGCAGGTGCAGCGGCAGTGTGGTGAGAAATCGCCGACTTGACTTTCACCTCTATTTCTAGCCAGCGCTCTGGTTGATACTCTTAACCACTTAAGGACCGAGCTTCTTTCAGAGATTTGTTTACAAGTTAAAAACTGTTTTTTTGCTAGATAAAAAAAAAACCCCAAACATTATACATCTTGTTTTTTTTAACACCCTAGAGAATACAATGGCGGTCGTTGCAATACTTTCTATCACACCGTATTTGCGCAGAGGGTCTTACAAGCACACTTTTTTGGGAAAAAATACACTTTTTTTAATTAAAAAATAAGACAACAGTAAAGTTAGCCCAATTTTTTTTTATATTGTGAAAGATAATGTTATGCCGAGTAAATTGATGACCCAACATGTCACGCTTCAAAATTGCGCCAGCTCGTGGAATGGCGACAAACTTTTACCCTTAAAAATCTCCATAGGCAACGTTTAAAAAATTCTACAGGTTGCATGTTTTGAGTTACAGAGGAGGTCCAGGGCTAGAATTATTGCTCTCGCTCTACCGATCGCGGTGATACCTCACGTGTGGTTTGAACACCGTGTTTATATGTGGGCGCTGCTCACGTATACGTTTGCTTCAGCACACGAGCTTGGCAGGACGGGGCACGTTTAAAAAATTTTTTACATTTTTTTTCTTATTTATTTTACCGTTTTATTTTTACACTGTTCTAAAAAAATAAAATAAAAATTGTGTCACTTTTATTCCTATTACAAGGAATGTAAACATCCCTTGTAATAGAAAAAAAACATGACAGGTCCTCCTAAATATGAGATCTGGGTTCAAAAAGACCTCAGATTTCATATTTACACTAAAATGCAATAAAATTTTTTTTGTTGTTTGAAAAAATTCAACAAAAAAAATGTCCCTTTTAAGAGCTATGGGCGGAAGTGACATTTTTACGTCGCTTCTGCCCTGCAATAATATGGAGATGGGCGGGGTGGCCATCTTCCCCTCACTCGTCTCCATGTCAGGCAAGGGAGAGGATCCGATCACCTCCGCCACCACTGACGGCCCCGGTAAGCGGCAAAGAGCACGGTGGGAGGGGGGGCCCCCTCTCCCGCCACTGATTTAAAAGTGATCTTGCGGCGAATCCGCCGCGGAGACCACTTTTATCTTGAAGCGGACCGCCCGCTGAAGAAGAGAATACCGGGGTTGGCAGCTAGCTGCTGCCATAACAATACTCCACTTCAAACTACCGATGTATAACGACGGTGGGCGGTCCGGAAGTGGTTAAGCTGATTTTTACTTAGATATATGTAAGTGCAATGTATGAAGGTTTATTTGAATAAACATTGTTGTGTTTGACATTATTACACTAGTGGAGCTCTTTCTTTGTTGTCTCCCCCCATGTGATTGCAACTTCCGGCCCGTTTGTGTGTGGAGAGGAGCAGATCGCTGGCTTAAAGCGCAGGCCCGCCTGAAAACTTTTTTTTTTTTTTTTTTTAAAGTCAGCAGCTACAAACACTGTAGCTGCTGACTTTTAATAAGCACACTTACCTGTCCAGGGAGCCCGCGATGTCGGCCGCCCAAGGCCAATACGTAAATCGGATCGTGTCCCGGCGCCGCCATTCGAACTAAGAGCCCTTGCACACTGGGGCGGGGGGCGGCGTCGGCGGTAAAACGCCGCTATTATTAGCGGCGTTTTACCGCCGGTATGCGGCCGCTAGCGGGGCGGTTTTACCCCCCGCTAGCGGCCGAGAAGGGGTTGAATACCACCGCAAAGCGCCTCTGCAGAGGCGCATTGCCGGCGGTATAGCCGCGCCGTCCCATTGATTTCAATGGGCAGGAGCGGTAAAGGAGCGGTATACACACCGCTCCTTCACCGCTCCGAAGATGCGGCTAGCAGGACTTTTTTTACCGTCCTGCCAGCGCATCGCTCCAGTGTGCAAGCCCTCGGGGCTTTCACACTGGAATGCAAGGAGCGGCACTTTCGGGGCGGTTTGCAGGCGCTATTAGCGCAATAGCGACTGCAAACCGCCCCAGTGTGCAAGGGCTCGAAGGGTAACAGGCAGTGGAGCCTTGCGGCTTCACTGCCCGTTTCCTATCGCGCATGTGCGAGTCACGTGGCGCTTTGTGAATGGCCGGCTGTTTTCTGGGACACAGGTCCCAGAATACAGCGCGCCCCATTCCCCAGAAGGCAACGCGAGGAGGAGAAGAATAGAGACTACCACGGAATAGGAAGTGGCAGATTAGGACAATCTGCCTAGCAACAGCCATTTCTGGTAACTTAAAATTTTTTTTTTCTTTCAATTTTTTCCCCCCACATTTTTAGGAGCCTTTCTATGTAATTTTTTTTTTTTTTTTTTTTTTTAAGGGTGGACCTCCGCTTTAAACCCTTTATGGGTAATGTGTTGCTGCTGAACACAAGAGTGTAAGGACTTGTGTCACGGAATTTCCACTCATTTTCTGCACTCTGTTTGTTATTTAAGCGCTGCTGATCGCCTTCATTTTTCTCTGAGGTGATATTTTACAATTTTGATTTTATTACAATTGGCTGCTATTTTTGTTCATTTTGAGGTTATTTCATCCTGAGCGCGACGGTGAACGATCAGTTATTAATTTGTTCCTTTTTTTTTACGCAGATCTTTACCCATGTGATCAGCTGTGTCCAATCACAGTAAACTAAGAAATGTCGGTTATAGGCTGGTTTCACACTGGTCCGACAAACGCTCCGACATTGGGAGCTCATGTCGCATGACGTGTGAAATCCAATGTTTCCCTATGGGAGCCGTCCTAACTGGTCCGACACAAGTCGTTCCGACTTTAGAAATGCTCCCTGTACTACTTTGGTCCGACTTTGATCCTACTTCAGCCTATTGACTATCATTGAAGTCGGATCAAAGTCGGATCGCCGTCTCGCATGATCCGACTTCGGCACGCGACTTGTGCTCTGATGATCTTGAGGGGGAACTCCGCGCCAAATTTTAAATAAAAAACCGGCATGGGTTCCCCCTCCAAGAGCATACCAGGCCCTTGGGTCTGGTATGGACCTTGAGGGGAACCCCCTACGCCGAAAAAACGGCGTGGGGGTCCCCCCCAATCCATACCAGACCCTTATCCGAGCACACAGCCCGGCCGGACAGGAATGGGGGTGGGGACGAGCGAGCGCCCCCCCCCTCCTGAACCGTACCAGGTCGCATGCCCTCAACATGGAGGGGGTTGGTGCCTTGGGGGAGGGGGCGCACTGCGGCCCCCCCACCCGAAAGCACCTTGTCCCCATGTTGATGACAAGGGCCTCTTCCCGACAACCCTGGCCGTTGGTTGTCGGGGTCTGAGGGCGGGGGGCTTATCGGAATCCGGGAGCCCCCTTTAATAAGGGGGCCCCCAGATCCCGGCCCCCCCACCCTATGTGAATGAGTATGGGGTACATCGTACCCCTACCCATTCACCTAGGGAAAGTGTCAATTAAAAAAAAAACACTACACAGATTTTTAAAGTAATTTATTAGACAGCTCCGGGGGTCTTCTTCCGACTTCGGGGGTCTCTCCGGTTCTTCTCCACGCTCTCCGGATCTTCTGCCGGGCTCCTCCGCTCTCTTCTGCTCTTTTGCCGCTCTTTTGCTATAGCGGAGGAGCCAGGTCTTCAGTCTTCAGTCTTCTGCCTTCTGCCCTCTTCTCTTCTTCTGATGTTGACACGACGCTCTCTCCGGCTGGAATGCTCCCTGTGCGCTCTGCTATGGCTTATATAGGCGGTGACCCCGCCCCCTTATGCCGTCACAATCCCTGGGCATGCTGGGATTGTGACGGCATAAGGGGGCGTGGTCCTCGGGTGATGACCACGCCCCCTAAACGTCACAGTCCCAGCATGCCCAGGGACTGTGACGGCATAAGGGGGCGGGGTCACCGCCTATATAAGCCATAGCAGAGCGCACAGAGAGCATTCCAGCCGGAGAGAGCGTCGTGTCAACATCAGAAGAAGAGAAGAGGGCAGAAGGCAGAAGACTGAAGACCTGGCTCCTCCGCTATAGCAAAAGAGCGGCAAAAGAGCAGAAGAGAGCGGAGGAGCCCGGCAGAAGATCCGGAGAGCGTGGAGAAGAACCGGAGAGACCCCCGAAGTCGGAAGAGGACCCCCGGAGCTGTCTAATAAATTACTTTAAAAATCTGTGTAGTGTTTTTTTTTTTAATTGACACTTTCTCTAGGTGAATGGGTAGGGGTACGATGTACCCCATACTCATTCACATAGGGTGGGGGGCCGGGATCTGGGGGCCCCCTTATTAAAGGGGGCTCCCGGATTCCGATAAGCCCCCCGCCCGCAGACCCCGACAACCAACGGCCAGGGTTGTCGGGAAGAGGCCCTTGTCCTCATCAACATGGGGACAAGGTGCTTTCGGGTGGGGGGGCCGCAGTGCGCCCCCTCCCCCAAGGCACCAACCCCCTCCATGTTGAGGGCATGCGACCTGGTACGGTTCAGGAGGGGGGGGCGCTCGCTCGTCCCCACCCCCATTCCTGTCCGGCCGGGCTGTGTGCTCGGATAAGGGTCTGGTATGGATTGGGGGGGACCCCCACGCCGTTTTTTCGGCGTAGGGGGTTCCCCTCAAGGTCCATACCAGACCCAAGGGCCTGGTATGATCTTGGAGGGGGAACCCATGCCGGTTTTTTATTTAAAATTTGGCGCGGAGTTCCCCCTAAAGATTCATACCAAACACAGTGCCGGGCATTGGCGGGGATCCAAGTCGGATCCCCGTTCATTGAAAGTCGGACATATGCCGGCTTCATGTCGCAGGGCAAAGTCGGATCCAAAGTAGGACGGCTGTCGTGTCGCACCAGTGTGAACCCAGCCATAGGCGGTCCTCTCTTCACACTGACTGCGTGTGAGGAGAGTAGAGCCAATCAGCAGCATTTCCTCTCAGGAGAGACCTGTACAGATAATCGGGGGATAAACAGTGCCCAGCAGTGATACCAATCAGTGCCCATGAGTGCTGCATATCCGTGTTCTTCAGTGCAGCCTCATCAGCGCACATCAGTGAAGGAGAAAAATTGCTTCTTTCCAAAATTTTCTAACAGGAAATCTTTGTTACAATTTTATTTTTTTCAAGAAGGCTCTATCTGTTTAAAAAAAAAAAAAAAAACATGATAAAAATTTCTGAGCAGTGTTCCATGGAGTGAGGGCTGCCTTCAGATATGCAAATATTGACTTTCCTGGGGGGCTTATTCACATCCGCCTGATTGGGCTGCCATTGGTCAGCATTGCCCCAATGCATAGACATGGTAAATGTGTCTTATCCATTATTGTTTCAGTTCACAATCTCCCTAAAGATGACCTTTAAAGTTTGATTTTAATTGAATATTTATTATGATATCATTTGCCTAAGCCATGTTTTCACAAGTCAAAAAAAAAATAAAAAAAATCACGTATTCTTCTCTCTCGGCTTTGCCTGTAAACCAAGGAGCCGGGCATGTTTCTGGCACTCTGCATGCAATTATTTTGTAGCCTTAGGGAAGAACTGAGAGACGTTATCTGTGAACTGCTGCTTGCCTCTGACTTTTTTCTTTTTTTTTTTTTTTTTCCTCTTCCATAAAATGGTACAGTTCTTATTTAACATAGACTTTACTGGTTTTGGGCCATCTGTAAAAAAAAATAAAAAAAAATGGCAGTTTGGCTAATAGGTTTTTACCTCAGCGGCGCAAGTTTAATGAAAACCAGAACGCCGCTACACTCCAATAGGGGAGAGTTCAAAGATTTGGCGGCAGTTATTATTGTGAAGGTGCGTTTTTTTTTTTTTTTAAATGAGACTTTCGGGCCTACTTGGAGATGTTAATAGTTGATGTTGAACGTTCGTGACATTTAACAAATTTTGTTTAGGTTGGAGAGAAATGGGTATACAGGGAAAATGGTGTGTTATAAAGCGAGTACATATTTTGAATTGTCGTAAAGTTTACTGTGCACAATTTTTATGTGAAATATTACCAATCATTAATTTTCATACGCTATTGTCATGAAGGGATCGCTATAATGCACATTGATGTAAAAAAAAAAAAAATGCATGCCAGCAAAACAACTGTATTGCCCCGTACACACGGTCAGATTTTCCGACGGAAAAGGGACCTTGTTGTCGGAAATTCCGACCGTGTGTGGGCTCCATCACACATTTTCCATCGGAATTTCCGACACACAAAGTTTGAGAGCAGGCTATAAAATTTTACGACAACAAAATCCGTTGTCGGAAATTCCGATCGTGTGTACACAAATCCGACGCACAAAGTGCCACGCATGCTCAGAATAAATAAAGAGATGAAAGCTATTGGCTACTGCCCCGTTTATAGTCCCGACGTACGTGTTTTACGCCACCGCGTTCAGAATGATCGGATTTTCCGACAACTTTGTGTGACCGTGTGTATGCAAGACAAGTTTGAGCCAACATCCGTCGGAAAAAATCCTAGGATTTTGTTGTTGGAATGTCCGATCAATGTCCGACCGTGTGTACAGGGCATTAGGCTGGGTTCACACAATGAGTACAAGTACCGATACTTTTTTTTTTTAGTACTCACCGATACCAATTACCGATACCTACCGCAACTGTTTTGTTTTAACTTCAGCTGTCGGCAATGGTACAAAGCATTGAAAAGTTATTTACAAATGAAATGAATAGATTTTTAATTTTGCGCTTTTTCAATGTAAAATGTGTAAATATTTGTTTATATTTGTGTATATATATATATATAATATGTAAAAATATTCACTAACAAAGCAAACAAAAAAAAAAAGTTTTACTTGTTTATCGTTTATAAAATAGACGTGAACAAAAGAAAAAAGCAGGAAAATAATAATTAAAAGGAGAATAGGGAGTTAATTAAACGTCGGTTCACACAGGGGCGGCACGACTTGCAGGTCGCCTCACCGAGGCGACCTGCACACGACATGCACGGCGACTTGCAAAACGACTTCTGTATAGAAGTCTATGCAAGTCGCCTCAAGTCGCCCCAAAAGAAGTACAGGAACCTTTTTCTAAGTCGGAGCGACTTGCGTCGCTCCTATTAGAACGGTTCCATTGTACAGAACGGGAGGCGACTTGTCAGGCGACTAGGTCGCCTGACAAGTCGCCCCAGTGTGAACCGAGCCTAAGGCTGATTAGAGTAAATTAGGGGTTATTAAGGGGTTAAACAGAGAAACATTTGTTCATCCCTTTGATCTGCAGATGAAGAAACAGAAATATAAAAAAGAAACAATGTTTCTTTTTATTTTAGTGTTTCAGGGCTGAGCAATGTTGTTAATAAACATTGCCGGCTGCTTTTTTTTTTTTTTTTTTTTGACAGCTCCAATTACCGGACTTCTTTAACACAGGGGAGACCCCACTGACAGCTCAAAGAGCCGAGACTGAAAGTATCAGTTTCAGGTATCGGTGCATTTGCACGAGTACCGATACTTGTACAAATACTCGGTATCGGTACCAATACTAGTATCGGTGCAACCCTGGTTCACACCATTGCGAATTGGATGCGGGTTCCCCGTTTTTTTTGGAACATGCGTTCCAAAAAATGCTTCTAAACTCACCTGCCTAGAAACGACTATAAACGCCCTGTGTACATGTACTGATGAGATAACAGGAGAGTTCAGGGGCAGCTGAAAACAACGCCCAACTGCTCCTAAACGTCCGTTTACCAGCAGCAATGTACATGAGGCCTAAAAGATTCAGAGCACCCAAACATGATCTAGGCCAGGGGTATTCAAACTATGGCCCTCCAGTTGTTCAGGAACTACAATTCCCATCATGCCTTGTCATGTCCGTAAATGTCAGAGTCTTACAATGTCTCATGGGATGTGTAGTTCCGCAACAGCTGGAGGGCCGTAGTTTGAAGACCCCTGATCTAGGCTGTATCTCCTTAAAGGGGTTGTAAACCCTCACCGTTTTTCGCTTTAATGCATTCTATGCATTAAGGTGAAAAACATTTTTTAATGCAGCAGCAGCGCCCCCGAGCCCCCCTTATACTTACCTGAGCCCCGAAATTTGCACGAGACTGGAACGAGCACACCAGCTCCGGCCGGTGTCTCGCGTCCTGATTGGATAGATTGATAGCAGCGCAGCCATTGGCTCCCGCTGCTGTAAATCAAATCCAATGACCGGGGGGGCGGGGCTGAGTCATACATTCGGCGGCTATGGACGCCGAATGCTGGACTCGGGAGCGCACCCGCAAGGTAACCCCCTCGGGAGAGCGCTTCTCCTATTTGGGGGTTATCTGATGTGGGGAGAGGTCGCCGGGGGACCCCAGAAGAGGAGGATCAGGGCCACTCTGTGCAAAACAAGCGGCACAGTGGAGGTAACTATGATATGTTTGTTATTTTTTTTTAAAAAATGAACCCTTACAATCACTTTAACCTGCCCTCCCCCGCTTAACACATGTGCATCGGCTAAAGGGTGTGCTCTTACATACGCGTCAGTGGGAGAATGGTGTTTCTGTGCTGAAAAGTGCTTTTACTGCGCGCACCCCGAGCTGTCAAAAAACCCCTTTTGAACCCAACTAAACAATTGGAGGCCGGCAGGACCAGCTTCCAATCATGTTGTCACAGACAGGCAATTACAGTGGTCACTTGACCGCAGATCCTTCCTGCCCCCTGGTTGTTCAGACCTTTTTTTAAAGGGGCACTGGAGCAGGCAGAAACAAAAAGAAAAATCTCCAATAAACATGTAAGAGTTCTGCTTCCAGGATGTGGAGATGTGCTGAATTTTTCCATTTAAAGGGGGGAGGGGGGCCATCTATAGCAATGGTGTAATCATATGGTGCCTGTATGCCCAGGGGGTACATCTGACAGGTTCAAAGGGCACAGTCACTGCTTAGATTACACTCATTATTCTTCAAGTGGAATTTTACTTTAGTCAGAAAATTAAATCCTGCTAGATCACTTCAGGCCGGCCCCTTTTGCAGGTACAGCTATGTAAAATATAAAAAAAAAATATGTGCCAATACGGTTTAACCGCTTCAGCCCCGGAAGAATTTACCCCCCTTCCTGACCAGAGCACTTTTTGCGATTCGGCACTGCGTCACTTTAACTGACAATTGCGCGGTCGGGTGACGTTGCACCCAAACAAAATTGACGTCCTTTTTTTCCCCACAAATAGAGCTTTCTTTTGGTGGTATTTGATCACCTCTGCGTTTTTTTTTTTTTTTTTTGCGCTATAAACAAAAAAAAAAGAGCAACAATTTTGAAAAAAAAAAGCAATATTTTTTACTTTTTGCTATAATAAATATCCCCCAAAAATATATAAAAAAAATATTTTTTCCCTCAGTTTAGGCCGATATGTAATCTTCTAAATATTTTTGGTAAAAAAAACAAATCGCAATAAGCGTATATTGATTGTTTTGCACAAAAGTTATAGCGTCTACAAAATAGGGGGATAGTTTTATGCCATTTTTATTAATTTTTTTTTTATTCGTAATGGCGGCGATCTGCGATTTTTATCGGGACTGCGACATTATGGCAGACACATCGGACAATTTTGACACTATTTTGGGACCATTGTCATTTATACAGCGATCAGTGCTATAAAAATGCACGGATTACTGTGTAAATGACACTGGCAGGGAAGGGGTTAAACACTAGGGGGCGATCAAGGGGTTAAGTGTGTCCTAGGGAGTGATTCTGTAGGGGGGGGGGGGGGGTGGGCTCACTACAACATGACAGAGATCACTGCTCCCGATGACAGAGAGCAGTAGATCTCGGTCATGTCACAAGGCAGAACGGGGAAATGCCTTGTTTACATGGGCATCTCCCTGTTCTGCAGCTCCGTGACACGATCGAGGGCCCCTGGCGGACATGGAGTCCGCAGAACCCTTGGGCACGCTCACGCTGTACGCGGCAGGTGCACGCCCGCTAGCCTCGCCAATTAAAGGGGACGTACAGGTACGCCCATTTGCACACCGCTGCCATTGTGCGCAACGTAAATAATAATGCAAATAATGTAAAGCGATACAATATAACAATGCTGTGATACAATGATTTATAGTTATTAAGAGATGTAAGCTCTAAAGCCTCATGCACACTGGACGTTTTTGGATGTTTTTACAGCTGCTGTTTTTGGCTTCAGATGTGTTTTTTTTTCTACAGTCAATAAACTCTCCAGCATGTTATCTTATGTATCCATGCACACATAGGCAATTGCGTTTTTTTGGCTGTAAAAAAACAAAAAAACAAAAAAAAAAACAAAACTAGTGAGTTCTGAGAGGAGTGTTTCAGCTGTAAAAACGCTCTAACGGGAAAAAAAAAAAAAGCACAGATAAACGCTCAAAAACGCGGCTCACCAGCGTTTTTTGTTTTTGATCCATTGGAAAAAAACAAAAAAACAGTTAAACACTAAGGCCCCTTTCACACTGGGGCGGTTTGCAGGCGTTATTGCGCTAAAAATACCGCCTGCAAACCGCCCCTAAACAGCCGCTGCTGTTTGTTCAGTGTGAGAGCCCGAGGGCTTTCACACTGAAGCGTTGCGCTGGCAGGAGAAGAAAAAAATCTCCTGCTAGCCGCATCTTTGGAGCGGGGAAGGAGCGGTGTATTCACCGCTCCTAAACCGCTCCTGCCCATTGAAATCAATGGGACAGCGCGGCTATACCGCGGCAATACCGCGGCTATAGCCGCGCTGTACAAGTGATTTTAACCCTTTTTCGGCCGCCAGCGGGGGGGTTAAAACCGCACCGCTAGCGGCCGAATACCGCGGTAAAACAGCGCTAAAAATAGCGCTGTTTTACCGCCGACGCCCCCTACCGCCCCAGTGTGAAAGGGGCCTTACGCTGAAAAACGCTAAAACTCACTGCAAAGCTATCGGCGTTATTATAATGTCCAGTGTGCACGAGGCCTAAATGAAAGGCATTTAGTTTGCTAAATAACTGTATATTATAAACAAGTGCCCCCCCCCCCCCCCCTCCTTTAACATACATAAAATGCATTTTTAGCTATTTCTTCTCTGCCAGAATAACTGCTCATAACTGCGCGTTTTTGACTGCATGTTTACATGCATTTGAAGCGCGCTTGAATGTGTTTGGTGCTGCGTTTAGCACTGCATTTTCTATATGTTTTTGGGATTGGCCTAAAGGGGCATGGTGCGGTGCATTCGAAGCGTGTTTGTAGAGCGCTACCTGCATTAACGGTGCAGGAAAATGCAGTATGTTTTTATTTTTTTATTTTTTTACAGCACTGAACTGCACTGCGATGATGTGAACTATGCCCATAGGGTTACCTTGATTTTGGGCTGTCTATGCACTTAGAGTGCAGTTTGTTTAGAAAAAGGTTTATTAGTATTTATTATATTATTATATAATCCAACATATCGGGTCAGCACTTAGATGGTGTTTACATTGCGCAGTAGGCAGTCAAAAAAATATAACTGAACAGCAACATAAAGGAGACATAAACAGTAAAGTTATAGAAGTTTCTAGTGCAGGGGTAGGCAACCCCCGGCACTGGTGCCACAAGCGGCACCCAAAGCCTCTTTTGCCGTCACTCCTTCAGCAGCGCAGGGAGATGTCAGTGAGACACTAATGCATTCCAATTTCAGAATTCCCCATGCCGCCCCTGCACTGAGGGGGAGCCACTGCCCCCCCCCCCCCCCCCACACACACACACACACATTGTAAATGATGGGAAACCTTGTTTGGTTCTCTAACTTTGCTGTAGCTGCGATCGTCGGCTCTTGTGATGGGGAAGAGATTGGGTGCAGTTTTGCCACACTTATGATCCTGCACACAGGCCCACTGCTTTCAGAAAATACCCCTGACCTGAGCTCATCATTGCACATCCATTCCATATGCTTGTATGTGACATCACATACATCACATAGAAGCACGTGGGTTGGATGCGAGAGGTGGATCAGCAGGATGAGTGTAGCCAGGACAGGTAGATGTGTCTCATTTCTGCTTCCTTTCACCACTCTTCATATCACGCATATCATAGATATAAAGAGGGTACAGAGGTTGAGCAGATGAGGAGGGTACAGTGGTGGGGAAAATGAGCAGAAGGGGTTCAGCGGTGGGGCAGATGTGCAGGGAGGTACAGTGGTGGAAGAGATGAGAAGGGGGTTTCAGCAGTGGGACAGGAGAGCAGGGGGGTACAGTGATGGGGCAGATGAGAAGGGGGTTCAGTGATGGGGCAGATGAGAAGGGGGGTTCAGTGTTGGGGCAGATGAGAAGGGGGTTCAGTGTTGGGGCAGATGAGAAGGGGGTTCAGTGTTGGGGCAGATGAGAAGGGGGGTACAGTGATGGGGCAGATGAGAAGGGGGTTCAGTGATGGGGCAGATGAGAAGGGGGGTTCAGTGTTGGGGCAGATGAGAAGGGGGTTCAGTGTTGGGGCAGATGAGAAGGGGGTTCAGTGTTGGGGCAGAAGAGCAGGGGGTACAGTGATGGGGCAGATGAACAGGGGGTTCAGTGTTGGGGCAGAAGAGCAGGGGGTTCAGTGGTGGGACAAAAAAGCAGGGGGGGTAGAGCAGTGGGGCAGATGTGAAAGGAGGTGTATTGGTGGCACAGATGAGTAGGAGGAATGGAGGTGAGACAGATGTGCAGGAGATACATTGGTGGGGCAGATGAGAAAGCGGGTTACAGTGGTTGAGCAGATGGGTTCAGTGTTAGGATGGATGAGAAGGTGATTCAGTGGTGAGACAGAAGAGTATGGGGATACGTCGGTGGAGCAGATGTGCAGGGGGGGTACAGTGGTGGAGCAGATGAGAAAATGGGTATATTGATGGGGCAGATGAGCAGCAGGGTTACAGTGGTGGGACAGAAGAGCAAGGGGCTACAGTGGTGGGGCAGATGTGCAGGAGGTACAGTAGTGGGAGGGATCAGAAGGGGATTCAACAGTGGGACAGAAAAGCAGGGGGGGGGGGGTGTTCAGTGTTGGGTCAGATGAGAAGGGGGTTACACTGGTGGGAAAGATGAGCAGGGAGGGTTCAGTATTGGGGCAGATGAGAAAGGGGGTTCAGCGGTGGTAATGAAGAGCAGGGGGGTACAGCGGTGGGGCAGATGTGAAAGGAGATGCATTGGTGGGACAGATGAGCAGGGGGCTACAGTAGTTGGGCAGAGGAGCAGGGGGTACAGAGGTGGGGCAGATGTACAGGGGGGTACAGTGGCGGAGCAGAGACGAAAGGAGGTACATTGGTGGAACAGAGGTGAGACAGATGTGCAAGAGGTACATTGGTAGGGCAGATGAGCAGATAAATTCAGTGTTAGGACAGATGAGAAGATGGTTCAGTGGTGAGAGAGAAGAGCATGGGGGTACGACGGTGGAGCAGATGTACAGGGGGGTACGACGGTGGAGCAGATGTACAGGGGGGTACGACGGTGGAGCAGATGTGCAGGGGGGTACAGAGGTGGGACAGATTTGCAGGGGGGACAATGATCTGAGGTGTGGAGTTGCAGGAATTGGGACTGATCTAAGGCGTGAGTGCAGGATGTTAGTTTCTCACTACTACTCCAAGTAGTATTTACTTTTATAAAAAATCTTTTTCGTGACAGAGTTTGAAGTTTACATTTTTTTGTTATAAAATCGTCACTCTCAATTTCTTTGAAAATATTTTTCGGCACACTGTGCTGAAAAGGTTGCCTACCCCTGTTCTAGTGTAACATATTCCAAGTCGTCCATATATAGAACCTAGCACAATGATACGTAAAGTTTGCAATTAAGAGTCTCCGTGTCAAAGTGGATGCAACGTTAGATTATAAGTATAACCATCCTGACCAGGGCACTGCCTGGCGGCCTGATAAACGTATAGATTCAATGCATAACGTATAATGGGTAGGAGAGAAGAAAAGAAAGAGGAAAAAGCTAGTAGAAGAGGGGAAGGAGATTAGGGAGGAAGAGTCCACGGGGTGTGTGCCAGAGTGCAGCCAGCTGCATCCAACTGCGTTCGGTGTGAAGGGGCCCCTTCAGTGTTTTTTTGATGAACCGTTTTGCTAATATTATGTGACATAAAAAATTGCAACTACTGCCATTTTATTCTCCAGTGTCCCTGCTTTCAGAAAATAGATGCATCGTTTGGGGGTTTTAGCTAATCTTAATGCCTAAAATGTTCATGTTGACATTTAAAAAGAAAAAGGCTCTGGCAGCAGAAAGGTTGAAGGAGCGGGGGATGGTGGGGAGATGACTGGCTGGAATCAGGCGCCGAATCTAGAAAGGGGTTAACAAAAGCTTGTAAAGTATAACCTTTTAGTGAGTAAACCTCGTGGCGATAGGCAGGCTTGGGCATTCTGGGAATTGTAGTTCATTACCTAAACAGCTATAAATAAACCTGGCTATATTCTGTGCTTCTCATGTGCTTACACTTCTTTTTTTTTTTTTTTTTTTTGTGTTTCAGAAAATATTCAATTCATTTGTATATACAGAGAAAATTTCAAATGGAGAAAGTGAAGTACAGCAAGTAAGTAATATTGATAATTCTCCTATCTCTCTGGCTTGGCTTACACTTCTTGCAGTACCAGTAATGTCATTTGCTTATCAAACTTAGGTGTTCCCTGCTATAGCACTAGCAAATCTTCTATATTGCACTTTATCATATACAGTGGAACCTCGGATTGCGAGTTAACTAGCTTTTCGCAATACGAGCGCTGTATTTTTAAAAATCGTAACTCGGTTTGCGAGTGTTGTCTCGCAAAATGAGCATGATTCAGGCCAAAGCTTGTGCAGTACCGCGTTTGGCCTGAAGTGGGGGGGGGGCGCCGGAGCCGAGCGGCGCCGATTACAGGCGAGCAGCACCATTCGGAAATGCACGGAAAGGCCCAATCACAGCTCGGCTGACCTCGGCAAACTTCGGGCACGGAGTATTTCCGAGGTTTGCCGAGGTGTCCTCGGGCCTTTCCTGGCCGTTTCCGAGGCTCTCCGGCGCCCCCCCCACCTCTGGCCGCATGCGGTATTGCATGTCATTGAAACCAATGCGGAACATATTATTTTCGTTTCCATTGACTTCAATGGGGAAACTCTCTTTGATATGCGAGTACTTTGGATTATGAGCATTCTCCTGGAACGGATTATGCACGTAATTCGAGGTTCCACTGTATATGGATGTTTATTGTGGTATTCTTTAACCCCTTCCTGCGTACAGTACACAGATATGCGGTCTCATGGAAGAGGGTCTTCACCCGTGAGACCACATTTATGCGTATCTCTTTGTGCCGGGAGCGTGCCGTACATTGTGCTCCCAGTGCAGAGACCGGGGCTCTCGCCAACGATTGGGACCCAGGACTCCCAGTTCCTGGTCAACTGATTGCTGTGATAGCCAATCAGAGGCTGTATCAGTCACTGCTTAAGCCCACCCGTGTGTTTTTTTCCTCTTGTGAATGGAGAGAAAGATGCATTGTATAAATACAGGATACATTATATAATACAATGCATCTTTTTCTCCTTGGAGGGGAAAAAGATGTAAAAAAAACAAAAGCATGTAAAAAAATATTTAGTAATAGTTTAAAAATAAAGAAAAAAATAGCTAGATCAAGATTTGATCTAGTTCAGTGCCAGGGTTAGTGTTGGGGTCAAAGATCAGGGTTAGTATATTTTGGGTAGGATTTTTTTTAAAAGAAAGCATTTTTAAAATTCGTATCGTGTCAGTGTTTTAGGTAAAAAAAAAAAAAAAAAAAAGCAAAATGCGCACTATTGTTTCTGGACGCTATTATGGGTACATACAACAATTAACATACACATATGTGATATTGCTGTGATCGTCGGGGGCAAATTTATATTTGGTTGTTCTTTGGTGGTAAATTAGGGTAATGGCAAGAAATATACAGGTAGATTAAAAAAAATTTTTTTTTATTATTTTGGGCCAATTTTCCTTTGACAATAAAAAAAAATCAGGAAATATCGGTTACTATTTACTACCAAAAGAAAGCCCAATTTGTCATCAAAAAATGCGGTATAATCCACCTGGATACACTAAGTAGTTAAGATATGTACAGTTTCACAGGTCAAAGTTGCAAAATTGTGTTCAGGCATTACCATTTTTTTTTTTACCCTCAGTCACTAAGGGGTTAAAGAAAATATCGATAATTAAACCTATTGCCCTTCAATTTGGAGGTGGGGGGTTGGGGAGGGGGAGGTTCCTTCTCACTATCATAAAAGTGCTGTAGAGCTGCCCAGATCACTTTAAACCCCCTTCACACCTGAGGGTAAAACAAATCTAAATGCCTAAGCACTATTTTGCAACTTTGACATGTGTTTGTAAAGTTCTGCATATCGTCACAATTAGTGTATCTAGGTGGATTATAGTTTGTTTTTTTTTGTTGTTTTTTTTTTTTTTTTTTTTTTCAGGACACATTGGACTTTCTTTTGGTTGTTAAATGATAAGGGAGGATATCTTCTGATTTTTTTTTTTGCCCCCATAAAATGTTTTTAATGAATTTTTTAAATAAAGCAGTATATTTCCTGCTATTATCATAATTTACTACCAAAGAACGACCCTAAAAAAATTCTCCTGCTCCTCACGATTGCAGCGATACCACATATGTGTATGTTGTATGTACCCGTAGTACAGCCCAGAAACAATAGTGTGCATTTTGCATTACTTTTTTTTTTTTTTGTATCCTGCCTAAAACACACTGAGGCTGGGTTCACACTGGTGCGATTGCAAACATTGCATGTGATTCGCACCGCATCCCTGAGCATGTCACTTGCGATGTCTGTGTGGTGAGGAGTTTGTATGGCTGAAATCGCATTCACACCAAAATGGTGCAGGACCCTTTTTTTGTTTCAGTGGGTTTTCAACTCCCATTCGATTCGATTCTGGCTATCGCACTATGTTTTGCAATCTGTTTTGGGGGGGGTGTTCAGATGACATTGACTCCACCGCAGATTGCATAGACGCCTTGCGATGTGGGAAAAACACAGAATTCCCTGCATTTCATGCATCGCATAAGTGAACCAAGCCTGACACTGACACGAACTGAAGCTGATACTAATTAAAAAAAAAAAAATGTTTAATTCTACCCAAAACATGCTGGCTGTGACCTTTGACCCCGACCTTGACCCTAACATTAACCCTATCAAACCTTGATGTTCTTTTTTTTCTTTATTTTCTATTGTTTTTTTTTTTCTTTTTCTTTTTTCTTTCTTTTTTTCTTTTTTTCTTTTTCTTTTTTTTTCTTTTATTTCTTTTTCTTTTTTCTTTTTTTTTTTTTTTCTTTTTTCTTCTCTTTTTTTCTTTTTCTTTTTTCTTCTCTTTTTTTCTTTTTCTTTTTTCTTTTTTCTTTTTTCTTTTTTTCTTTTTCTTTTTTCTTTTTTCTTTTTTCTTTTTCTTTTTTCTTCTTTTTCTTTTTTTCTTTTTCTTTTTTCTTCTTTTTCTTCTTTTTCTTTCTTTTTTTTTACACACTTTGGTTTGTTAACATTTTCCTCTCCTGCAAAGAGAGGAAAATACAATGTATCTTTCTCTTTATTCAGAATAGGAAGTAAACACAGGGGCACAGGCTCACAGTGACTAATCACTGTGATAGCCAATCAGAGGCTATCACAGCATCCAGGTAACTCTGAACCAACAGTACTGGGTCCCGATCGTTAGTACAAGACCCGGGGCTCTCGGTGAAACCCCGGTCTCTGTGCTCAGAGCGCACTGTGCGGCACGCTCCCAGCACAAAGGGAGATATGCGGAAAAGAGCCCACTTCTGTGAGGCTGCATGCATATATGTGTGCGTTCGGCGGGAAGGGGTTAATGAACAAGCCGATCGTTGGCTAAAAAAAAAAAAAAAGTGCTCATCCATGAACTTGTTTTAACTAGTTGAAGTCCAGGACATTTTAAAAAACCTCCTAAGTACGGCAAACGGTTAAAACGTCAGTCCAGGGACTTTTCCAGCGCACAATTAAATGAAACGCCAAGTACAGGTAACCTGATATTATCTGCCTATGGGAAGACTCTTTGTCTTGACTGAAGATCTGTAATTTGAAGATCATTAACTGTTGCCTCATGCAGGATCTTAGTCTTTTTTTTTTTTTTTTGTTTTGTTCTCGAGTCCCGATTTCCAGAACATTTCCCCAACAAACGCCCTTCTCTGTAATAATTTTCACCCACGTTAAGAGCTGGAACAGCCCCGAGAGAGTATAAATAAATCAACATTCATAGAGAGTTCCAATCATGGCATTCCTCCAGACTGTCAGCGATCCTGTTACCGAAACGTTTGCTGACCTTCGACCTTTCCGGCGTTTTGGAGCCAGATGAGCTGCGGCTGGCCCCGGGAAAGGGTTAAAGCACTTGTCCTGAAGTGTTTTCCCCCCCAAGTTAGGCCCCGTAATCTGACACTGTGTAAACTGAGGCCGGTGAGATCACCCAGAGCCAGCAGGAACCGTCTTTCAGTGCTCTGGAGGCCGCAGAGCGCAGATTTTTACAGGCCAGATGTGATTATAAACAAGCGGTGGAGTAAAATCTCAGGCCTAGTCTGTCATTCAGAGGAGCGTTAGGAGAGACTGATGATTGGCCTGACATTTTGTAAAAAGTAACAAGTATGCTATTTATTTTTTCTATAATAAAGCAGAGATAACCCCAATCGCTACCATTTCATACATGCTTATGTAACTTTGAAACTTGTTTTTGATCTTTCTGCGGCTTTCATTAAAATGACTCGCAGGGACTTTGACACCCTTAAAGCCTTCACCTAACAATACCTGGAGTTGGATACCCTTACAATAGTTGGGGTGGTTTACCTTCAAAATCCTACAGGATGTACATGGGCGTTCGCAGGTAGGGGCAAGGGGGGTCAAGTGCCCCCCCCCCCCCCCTGGAATCGGGGATCAGATCTTAAACTCAGCACAGTTGCGTTGCTATCAGGGTGCAGGCAGCCTGCACCCGGGTGCCGCCCTCCAGTGGAGTGACACCATCAAGGTGCTGTCAACCCCCCATCAGTGTAGCATGACTTCAGGCTCTTTTCCCTGCTCAGTCCAGCAGAGAACTCGGCGGCGCTGTGAAGGGGGAAAGGTGAGCTGCGGGCTGTCGGAGGCTTCCCCCGCTCACCCCCCTTTTCTCCTGTCAGGGAGAAGAGACGGCGGCTCTCACCAGGTTCCCCCCCACCCAGCTTCCTGCCCGCTCTGTTCCTTCCCTATTGGCCATAACTGAGGGCCAATCAAAGGAGACTAGGAGAGGGGAGCATCATGGGACATGTAATCCCAAAGATTAGCGGCCCATTTTCCACAGGGAGGAGGCTACAGCTCGATCAAGAGAGAGATTGAGAGACTGCAGCCTGGAAAAAAGCTGAGGGAGAGAGTGCTACAGGACAAAGAACGAATAGTGTGATGGGTGGAAGCCAGAGAGAGAGCCACGCTGCCCCCAGCGCCACCAGAGGGAGAGCCACGCTGCCCCCAGCGCCACCAGAGGGAGAGCCACGCTGCCCCCAGCGCCACCAGAGGGAGAGCCACGCTGCCCCCAGCGCCACCAGAGGGAGAGCCACGCTGCCCCCAGCGCCACCACAGAGGCTTCAATTATTTTGGTGATATATATATGAACTGCTACCATGTCTACCATGTTTTAATCTGTAATTGATTATTTTTTCTGTACTAATAAAAATCTGTTGTTTTTTTAATATATTTGTTATACATTCGAATTTCATTGCTTTACTGTACCGCGATAGTCCAATTGCCCCCCATGTCTTTGTGACAGCCTGGTCGGGGACCAGGCCCCCAATCCCTTTATGCTCTGTGTAATGGTTTTGCACAGAGCAGCCCCGATCCTCCTCTTCTGGGGTCCTTCGCCGGCGCTCCTGGCCCCTCCCCCCTGTCAAGTGCCCCCCACAGTGAGCAGCTTGCTATGGGGGCACCCGAGCCACTGCTCTGTGTCTCAATTCAGACACTGAGCCGCAGATCGGCCCTGCCCCCTTTCACTCATCATTGGCTCACTGACTTTGATTGACAGCAGCGGGAGCTAATGGCACCTCGCTGCTGTCTCAGCCAATCAGGAGGGGGAGTCCTGGACAGCCGCGAGTCTCTTGTTCAATATCACTGGATCGAGCTATGGCTCAGGTGAGTATTAAGGGGGGCTGCTGCACACAGAAGGTTATTTATCTTCATGCATAGAATGCATGAAGATAAAAAAAAAAACCTTCTGACTTTAGAACCACTTTAAGGTAAAATGATAATATTGATTGGGAATAGGAGACTGAAGCCACTTTGTAGCGGCACACTTAGCCATTGTCAGTCCGGGCGCGTGGAGCCGCTCGCTCAAGCCTCCTAACCTCGATTAAAATTATTTCCCTTGCAAATGCATTTTTAAACAGCCTGATTTATCATGTGCCAAAATATGCTCTTGTATTCTTGCTATTTAATTTAAATTAGTTTCTGCTTCACTATAGGATTAAGGCTTGAGTGTTGATATCTTTAAAGCTTTACACCAACTAGCCGGGGGTTATTTATGAGACTCTCCTAACCTGTTTGTTCCTAGTCAACGGCGGCTGTTAATTCTTCACCGCAGAAACCGTTTTCAACCGCCTGCCCAGCCGTAATGTAAAAAAAAAAAATCTTCACTATGTTCTGCAGGGTGCTGGTAGAAGTGGGATTGAGGTGTCCTGAAAAACGCATGACATAGTTTTAAAGCTGAACTCCAGCTTAAGGCCTCGTTCACACGGGCGCTGAGGTCTGTACACCGTGAATTGGACGTTTTTTTTTGTTTATGCATGCAGAGCCCGCCAGGTGCTGCGTGTGAGCGGAGTATGGGAAGGTACCGGTGATACAGACACAGTCACTTGTCCTAATTTTTGATAAGGTGTGTGAGTGTGCATCCCCCCCCCCCCCCCCCGAACGCACACAGTTTTGCGTTCAGGACTGCTTAGCATTGCAATTTAAGGCAGGCGGCCGTGTCTGTGCAGCCGCTGCATCCCCCATAAGATTTACTAAGGCCATAGGCACACTGTATGCTCTTGACGCTTTTTTCTTCTACAGGAGCAAAAACATGGTAAAAAGTTGCGTTTTGCATGGCGTTAATGAGTACCCTCCCGCCTTAAAGCGGAGTTCCGCCCAATTTTTTTTTAAAAGTCAGCAGCTACAAATACTGCAGCTGCTGACTTTTAAAATAAGAACACTTGCCTGTCCCAGGGCGCCCGTCATGACGGCACCTGAAGACGATCTGTTCCTCGGCTCTCGGGTGTCCTGCCGCCTCCATCTTCGGTAAGGGAATCAGGAAGTGAAGCCTTGCGGCTTCACTTTCTGGTACCCTACTGCGTATGCGCGACTCGTGCTGCGCTATCCCACTGGTCCCTGCTGTCTCCTGGGACCTGTGTGTCTCCCAGAAGACAGCGGGGGGGGGGGGGGGGGACGGAGAAGGCGCCAGGAGGGGCGTAGATACCCGCGGGTGGCTCGGGTATCTATGCCCAGAAGTGGGAGCAAAATACCTGTATTAGACAGGTATCTGCACCCCCCTCCCCCCCCTGCAAGGTGCCAAGTGTGACACCGGAGGGGGGGGGGGACCGGAAAAGCGGAAGTTCCATTTTTGGGTGGAACTCCGCTTTAATTCACTTTATTAGCCAGATTTCTGCCCATTAGAATGCATTATCGTGGGAATGTGCCTAGTGTTAATGTCCATTAATGAGCGTTAATGCGCATAAGGAGCTTTTTTTTTATGCTTAAAAGCTCCTCTCCAAAATGCACAAGTGATGATTTTTTTTTTTTTTTTTTTCTGCCTTTAAACTCCCCTGCCACCTAACTCTTGAAAATGCATATAGTGTGCATTGACACATAGGCTAACATGGAGGGGAATTTAGAGGCAGAGAAAAGCAAAAACCTCTAAGCCTAGGTTCACATTGGCCTGATTAGACATGTCAAATCACATGCCAAATCGTTGGCTATTGCTGGCAAAAGCACCGCTCGAATTGGTGCGGCGCCAACTCCCAAAAGTAGTTCCTGTACTACGTTTGGCGACTTCGGGTGCGATTTCAATAGACCTTTTTGCATGAACCTGCACAGATGTCTGTCAAATCGCCCCCCCCCCCCCCCCCGAAATCGGACTGCATTACCGGGTTGAAATCGGGCTAGCTCAGCTGAACTTGCATTATTTCCAACCCGTCAGCAATGTGATTCTCGGCTAAACAACTGAAGAAGTGGCTTTTTTTTTTTAGCTGCAGTGTGCATGAGGCCTAAGAAAGACTACTGTGACATTTTAAGGAAGCTAAGAGTAGCACCCTGCTGGCCCCTCCCACCCACCATAATCTGCCTGTATTGCATAGAGAAACACCGGGACCTAGTCTGATTCCTCCCGTATTGAATTGTATTGTAACTGTACTGTCTGCCCTCGTGTTGTTAAGCGCTGCGCGAACTGTTGGCGCTATATAAATCCTGTATGATAAGAATATTCATAGTGATGCCCTCACTGGGGTCTAAAATAAGATATGTAATAAAAACAAAAGGATGCTGCATGAAAGGTAGAAACAGGAGGCAAAATAGAGATTAAAGTTCAGTTTTATTGTAAAATCGACCAAATACAACAAGTGAACAACGTAAAAATAACTTAAATAGCGTAAGCGGCAACTTTCCTGTAAGACGTAAATACAGTTCAAAAATTGGATAAAAGTAAAGAGTTGTGATAAATAAAAAGCATTCACCAAAAAAAATAAAAAAAAATAAAAAGTGTCCACAAGTGATGTGTCAATATAAATTATTTCCAAGTGTTGATAATCTTGTTAAGCATCTCCACCATCCAGCACCATAAAAGTGATCTTGTGCAACAACGCCGCCACCAAAGGCAAAAATGTCTGCTTACCAGCTCCAGGTGACCTCTCGCTACAAGAGGTCGTAATCGCTTGTGGCTATAGCCCAGCCAAGACCTTTGATGGTCCCCAGGGCCCTCCTGTCCTTAGCGAACTCCTTAGCCGATGCAGGAATATCTGTGTTCACCAAAATAAAATTAAAAGGGCTCCACATAGTGTAAATCTTTAAAAAACCTTTATTCACTATTGCACTATTGCCGGTGCGGGCAAACTGCACTGCGTTTACAATACTTTTTAGGGTGTTGTTAACTTTGCATCAACACCCTCAGCGGATTGCAAACTCTGTGAGATTGCAATGCTGGAAACGTGCAGGGATCATTGCGTTTCCCGGACCATGTATGTGTGAACCGAGGCTAAATGTTGAGGTCGGTGTTAAAGTAAAAACTCCTTGAGCATAGAGAAGGTTGCAAACCTCCTGTGGGGTTCGTTTCCATTGCTGTCTGGGCCTCCTTTTGCAGAGTTTTCTCTTTCGCTACCTGTTCTGGAGACTCCCCTATGCTAGGTTCACACTGTTGGTGTGGGGATCACAGCGATTTTTGCAACCACTCACTGTCAAAACGCACAGCTCTTTAAAAACCTCACAGGGCTTCATCATAAGGGCCCCCCCCCACACACGCATCTAAAAATGCAGCATGTTTGCGGAAACCGCAGAGAAATCGCATGGTGCTTTTGCCGCAGCGTTTTTATAATGCTGCAGGAACCCGCCGTGCCCACGCAAAAGTGGGCCGCGAGAGTGTGAACCTAGCCTTGCATACAAGTTCCGCAGTGAGACACCAGGACAGGAAGTCAGAGGAAATCCCATAGCGGAGTCATAGCAGAACATACCTCACAATGTGTTTTTTTTTTTTTTTTTGTAGATTCTTTATAGGTTAAGGGAGTACATGCCAAAAAACATAGCAGGTAACGGTCATATGTAAACTGATGATAGTACATATAGCCTAGTCGTTGGAACATACCACACTAGATCAGCCATAGGTATGATTCAGACATATATTGTGAAGGCTGTACATACCCTCACAGTGGTTTTTAGTCACTTGTGCGGGAGGAACACCTAAAGAAAAGGCAATATATTTTTTTACAGCTTTCTGTGTTGAAAAGGTTTTCCACACAGCTTGGTGTGTGCCGTAGGGAGGAACCCACGGTGGAGGGGGAGCGGGTATTCTGGTTGACTCGCTGCCAGTCAGTATCCTCCTCTTTTTTTTTTTTTTTAGGTTTTTTTTTTTTATATCCAGACAGGAAATATCTGTAACGTATGAAACTGCAGTCCCTCTCTTCAAGCAGGTATGTAGCCCATAAGGAAGGGCCGCTTTGAAACTGATAGGGGTTTTCATACAGGCCGTTTGGTCAGGGTAATTACTCCCCCCCCCCCCCCCCCCCCCCCCACCCCGGTTATAACCAGAGCTTCATGGGAGTGCCACATTATTGCTGGTTCTGCTGATGTAAATTGATACTTCAATGTTTTCATTCTCACGTTGTTACATTCTTTCACTTTGGAGGAAAGTGTAAACATGGACCCCCATTTGGGCCTCTTACAATGATAGAACTCCGGTGGTGGACTACACCCCCTGCATTTAGAGGCCAGAGAAAGAGTATTTGAGGCCTAGAGGGGATGGGAATCTTCCGTCCCAAGGGAGTTTTTTTCTATTTTTTTTTTTTTTTATCTTTGGCATATCTTATTTTTTTAATTACTTTAATACAAATCATGAGATATTTTAGTAAGTGTAATTCAATCAGAGCATTAAAAAAAGGAAAATGAACATCACTGAAATACATGGGGGGGGGGGGGGGGGGTAGGTACATGACCGACTCGCCCTTCTAATGGGTGGAGTTTCTTGAGCCAAAGTAGTCAGAATACGAAAAAAATATAATCTGAAAAATATAATATAAGCTCCATATAGAAACGCTCTGCAGTATGTATACATATTACAGAGAGTTTCTATATGGAGCCCCTTTGGTAAATTTTGCTCCCTGTGAGCTCAGGTTATATTTTTTTCTTCTTCAGTATGTAGAATTCATCAAGATTGGTTTACTCTACAGCTGCCTCTCTATACGGAAATGGTTATATTGAGCCTCACATCATCCTCCGACCAACCGTGTTTTTTAGTTGATGGGGGTGCCCAGCCTTATTGCATTAGGGTGTGCACCCCAAAGCTCAAATGCACATGTGCAGTAGAGCAGTGGATGGTGTCAGGGGGATGAGATTGGTGTCGGTTTTTGTTTTTTATTTGTTTTTATTATCTTTTACAATTTTTTTTTTTTTAATATTTTTTTTTACAATTTATTAGGAGGAGGAAATTATTTGAAATAGGAAATAAAGGCACTGAGAACAGAGATTCCCCAGTCCATTTCTCTGTAGGCTCAGCTACCACGGGGGTAGGGACATTCAGCAGGGGAAATCTGCATCCCACAGGAGGGTTAGGGTGTGCCCAGGCACAGCCAGCACACCCTGTGCACACGCCAATGGAGACGGTGAGAGACTGTTTTTTTATCCAGGACAGCTGAGCTAATATTCACAACCTAGGGCACCCTGAGATTGGGGACTTCCAAAATGTAAAATAAATAATCAAGTGTGTGGAGCCCCAAAAATGAGTGTAGCGGTGGTGCCCACACAATCGGATTTGCTTTTTATCTAAAAAGGAGAAATGCATTAAGTTGTTGAACACTAGTAAATACTTCTTACACTAAGAATAAATTAGATAAAATTCTTTACATGTCCAAAGTTTAATGAGTGTTGTCACTGTATGAAGAAAGGTGCACTTTGAGTCACGAAACGCGTCGAAGGTGTATATTTTCTCATTGATTCCTAGTCTAATAAATGTTTATGATTTTTTCCATCAATTTGATGAATTTCTCCCCCTTTGAGAAAATCTAGTCGTGTGGGTGCCTCCACTCCACATATTTTGAAGGGTTCCACATCCTTATTCTACATTGCTATACTAGAATCTCGCACCACGTGGAATGACTAGTCATGGGGATTGTCACCAGCAGTGGCAACAGCAACCAGATACGCACAAAGTTCTATAGCAGGAATCTCATAATGGCGGACCACGGTCCAGATCCAGACCGACTCACTGTCGCATCCGGACCGTGAAGTATAACTGAACATGTAAAGTTACTTGGATGTGCAAGCTAGCTGCCATAACCCTGGTATCCTATACTTCGGCCGGCGGTCCGGTTTCCCATAATAGTGGGCGGCACAGTGGTGTAGTGGGTGGCACTCTCGTCTAGTAGTAAAAAGGGTTGTTGGTTTGAATCCCAACCACGACACTACCTGCCTGGAGTTTGCAAGTTCTCCCTGTGCCTGTGTGGGTTTCATCCGGGTACTCCGGTTTCCTCCCACACTACAAAGACATGCTGGTAGGTTATTTGGCTTCTGTCCAAAATTGCTCCTAGTATATGAATGTGAGTTGGGGACCTTGGATTGTGGGCTCCTTGAGGGTAGGGACTGATGTGAGCGTGCGATGTATGTGTGGAGCGCTGCATAAATTGATGGCGCTATATGGGTACCATAAATACATAATGATATAATAGATGAGCATCTTAATGAGACACAATGTACAGGGATAGGGACAATTGTAGACACTCACTCAGGTTGAACTGGATGGACTGGTGTCTTTATTCAACCTTACTAACTATGTAACCATATGTAACTATGTAGTGGTCTCTGCAGCGTATTCGCCGCGAGATCACTTTTATCGGCGGCTGAAGGGAGCGCCCCCCCCCCCCCCCCCCCCCCCGTGCTCCGGTGCCCTCTGCCTCTTACCGGAGCCGTCGGCAGCGGCAGAGGCGATTGGATGCTTGTCCTTTACTGGGTATGGAGATGAGTGAGGGGAAGATGGCCCGAACCTGTTTCCATACCATTGCAGGGTGGAAGCGACTGCCCAAAAACATCACACCCGCCCATAGCTCTTAAAGGGCCTTTTTTTTTTTTCTTCTTTTTGCATCATAGTGTAAATATGAGATTTGAGGTCTTTTTGACCCCAGATCTCATATTTAAGGGGTCCTGTCATGTTTTTTTTTCTATTACAAGAAATGTTTACATTCCTTGTAATAGGAATAAAAGTGACCCATTTTTTTTATTTTTTAAAGAACAGTGTAAAAATAAAAGGTAAAATAAGAAAAAAAAAATACATTTTTAAACGCCCCCTGTCCCGCCCAGCTTGCGTGCAGAAGCGAACACATATGAAAACGGTGTTCAAACCACACATGTGAGGTATCGCTCCGATCGGTAGAGCGAGAGCAATAATTCTAGCCATAGACCTCCTCTGTAACTCAAAACATGCAACCTGTAGAATTTTCTTTAAACGTCGCCTATGGAGATTTGTAAGGGTAAAAGTTTGTCGCCGATCCACGAGCGGGCGCAATTTTGAAGCGTGACATGTTGGGTATCGATTTACTTGGTGTAACATTATCTTATACAATATAAAAAAAATTGGCTAACTTTACTGTTGTCTTATTTTTTAATTCAAAAAAGTGTATTTTTTCCAAAAAAAGTGCGCTTGTAAGACTGCAGCGCAAATACGGGGTGACAGAAAGTATTGCAACGACCGCCATTTCATTCTCTAGGGTGTTAGAAAATAAATGTAATAAAGTTTGGGGGTTCTTGGCAAAAAAAATGTTTTTAACTTTTAAACAACAAATGTCAGAAAAAGGCTTGGTCCTTAAGTGGTTAAGTTACAGTTTAGGTTCAGGAAGGAAAAACAGCCAGCTCGCTGTCCTTATGCGCAAAGAGCTCTGTGTGTGATTGGACACAGCCGATCACCTGACTTCAGCAAATATCATTGGCTGAAATCAGCTGCCAAACTTGTGCTGTGTCCAATCACAGCATGGGTCGATAGAGGGGCACGTGCATGTGGAACCTGGAAGAAAGGGCCGATGTGCAGGTACGTGATTGTGCCTGTGCTTGCCACCCACTCGCAGTGTTTACTGTGAGCGGTCAGCACGTGGTTATTAAGGGCAAGAAATCACTGTAGATACTGGCCAAAATGAGAGGAGAGGGGGAGGTGTTCTATAGTTCTTACACTTCCTGTCCTAGGATGACAATGATGTTCCTTCATAGATACAGTACAGTGAGTCGGGGGTTCTCTTGATGGGATCACCCGGTGAAAAAAAAAATGAGAGCAACCACCGCATCTAAGGAATAATATATTTTTGTTCCTCAGTTTAGATGCAAATTAATTATGTTTTAAAGCAATAGTAGCTTTAGGGATAATTATGTAGACGAGCTTATCAGACGTAACGTGTAGGGAGGGTCTTACCATTCTGGTGATATGTGGGTTGAGCACATGTTCGGTGGCACAGGAAGCAGCAGGCTCTAAACAATGGTGTCACACGCTGGCGATATACTATGGTAGTTGTAAAACTGAAGAAGAATGATGTATATTTTGGCAGATGAATACTTAACATGTATGTATATCAGCTGTGTATTTATCACCAAACGTATTCTTCTACAGCCGTAGATTCACATTCACCGTACTCACTTGATAAGATTGAAATCCTTGTGCCTTTTGAGATGTCATTTTTTCCTTTTTTTTCTTCTGAAAGGGGTTTCTTTTGAGATGCAAAGCTTCGGGGAGAAGGTAGAGCGCTGCCGCTTTGGGGGACTTGCAGCGGAATAAACAAAGAAGGGCATCTGGGGAAAATTAGGCCAGATAAAAGGAACAGATAAGTTGGGAAAACCGGCTTCCATTGAAGGCACAAAAGGAACTGATATTCAAAAGGCTGTTTGAGGTTTTCTTGTAAGAGGAGAAAAACCCACTTAGAAAACATATTTACATATTTAACGCTATCGCACCTCTCCTCGCCTTCTCCCAGCAGGATTTGTCATTCAATATTCATTTGTCTGTGTTCCTATTGTGTCTCCAGCTGAAATTGTAAACCAATTACAGGTATTGACACAATGTGGAAACACTGGTGGCCCTACATACGGGACAGTTATATTGGAGATTTATGGGCCTTTTTACTCCTTCCAATTACTGACCTGTTGAGAATTTACATTTTACTTTGGCCCATTTCGGCATCACAAAAATCGCACTAATTGTTTTAACAAAAATATGCGGCCTCTCTGTGGGCGGGCCTTGGTGCCAAGCGGCTGCATATTGGTGTGAATACAGCTGAGCACTCCCGGCACAGTTATCGGCAGCTAACGGAAAGCTCCCGATCGCTTCTTGTGCCGTTCTAACATTCTAACAGAATCTGTTAGAATAGGATAACCTGAACTTTATCAAAAACATACCATTACCTACCATCTTAGGAACTCTCTGTGGAAGTTTGATGCAATATGGTCCAAGTGGATAGTGCATGTATCTTATAAGAGCTGTGTCTTATAAATAGTTTGCTGTGTTCTCAGATTTGCCATTGACAATTCCTTTTGTCCTTTTTAGTTGGCCAAAAAGATACGGGAAAAGTTTAACCGCTATTTGGATGTAGTGACCCGCAACAAGCAGGTGGTTGAGGCTTCCTATACCGCCCATTTGACGTCCCCACTCACCGCCATCCAGGATTGCTGCACAATTCCGCCGTCAATGATGGAGTAAGTTGTGTGTGTGTTTCTCTCTCTCTCTCTCTCTCTCTATATATTTATTTTTTTTTGCAAATACCGTATATACTCGAGTATAAGCCGACCCGAATATAAGCCGAGGCACCTCATCTTACCACAAAAAACTGGGAAAACTTATTGACTCGAGTATAAGCCTAGGGTGAGAAATGTGCAGCTACTGTAAGTGGAAAAGAGGGTCAACAATGTCCATTTGCAGCCTCACTGTGCCCATTTGCAGCCATAGGTCCCCCGAACTTCAAACTCGGTAGTTAAGGGTTCCTAGATGCCCCCTAGCTGCAGCCAAAATTTGGGGTCTCTGGACCCAAAGGGTCCCGAAATGACATTGCTGCAGATGGACACAGTTGACTGACTTTGGGGCCCCGTATCTTGGGTCCACTTAATGCTAGGAACCCCAAATTTGCTGAACAAAGCCAGTGGAACTAGCACCACAATATATACAAAGCTGGAGTTCCTAGCACCAAGTGGCCCCGAGATACGGGGCCCCAAAGTCAGTTCAGAAAATGTCAAGCACTTTTCTGCAGCAGAGAATGACATTTTCCGAACAGAGTTTGGGGCCCTGTATATCGGGGCCACTTGGTGCTAGGAACCCCAGCCTTTGTACTAGTTCCACTGGGTTTGCACACAAAATTTGGGGTTCCTAGCACCAAAATTACATTTTTTGCTGCAGAAAAGTGCTTGACTCGAGTATAAGCCGAGGGGGGCACTTTCAGCACAAAAAATGTGCTGAAAAACTCGGCTTTTACTCGAGTATATACGGTGAGCTAAGGATTAAGGATTTTGTCTTAAAGTTTTGTCATTTTGCTTAAAAATGTTCCCTCCTGTTACCCATCCTGTCTAACCTAGATTCCCAGCAGGATCTATTAAACTGTCTTATTTAAAGCAATGCACCATTAATAATTATTATTATGCAGGATTTATATAGCGCCAACAGTTTGCGTAGCGCTTTAAGTCTATTAATTCTAAATAAGTCCTTTTAAAAGTGAATTATCTTTATTACAATGATTTATAGTCAGCTGTAATCCAAACAATATGCCTGTCTCATAGGCAGCTGATTAGGCAGAGGCAGGCTGACTTGAGATGGGAAACATTTGGACCACCTTTGTGTTGGGGAGGTTGTCTTCCCGCGGACAGACTGACCTTTACAATCCCATGAGGTTGGGATTCGATGCAGATTGTGACTCTGCTGTTTTGAAAGTGGTAGCAAGTTTGCCAGAACTAACCTAAAGCAATGAGAGTATTGCAGGCAAATTATCACAGATAATGAAAATTTAAATATTCACTCACGCAAAGTGTCAAAACCTAAAAAACCAAATCACAAAAAAGGAAAAATTCGGAAAAAAGCTGGGGTGCCGCAGCTAAATGGAGTGTGTAAACCATAACAAAAGGAACTTCGTATGGAAGCTGCGCTACCCTATTGCGAGTACCATTAGGTATTTGTATATTTTAAAGTGCTAATGGTGCATGGACGTGTACAAATTACAATAAGTGCAAAAACTAGATCCAATGCAATGTGTACATACATAAAGTACATAAAGTGCTTGTACATAACATAAGTGATTTAATAAAGTACTGTGAAAACCATCAGCAAAAAAAGTCCATAAAATTAGAGCCAAGCATGTTCCCAATGAGGACCATTCCTCAAGGAAATTCCATGTAAAGGTGCTCCTTGCACATGCAAATATCACTGCAAATCCCCATGCAAGCTCCCACCAGGGTCCACACACACCCACAAGTATGGACCCACTAGGTGCCTCCTGATGAAACGCGTAGGGACGGGCTCATCGGTCACGTATTACGTCACTTCCTCCTAGTGGAACGTATGCTGACTCCAGGGGATTGCGGAGCAGTAGCAGTTTTTCTTTAAATTGGCAGATTATCCCTGGTGACGGGACACGCCACCTATCTTGTGAGTAGGCATCATTTTATATTAAAGCGAAGTCCCGACTATAAAAAAATAGCAGCTACAAATACTGCAGCTGCTGACTTTTAATAATCGGACATTTACCTGTCCCAGGGTCCAGCGATGCAGGGGAAGGAAGCCCCACTCATCTCTCCCTCCTCTCTGCGGCGCCGGCATTGTCACTGTGGGCGCCCAGCTGTCCCGGGCACACACTGCGCATGTGTGAGCTGCGCTCTAACTGGCCGGGCAATCACCTGGGACCTGTGATGTGTACCAGATGGTTGTCGAGAGGGAAGGGGGAGTGGTGAACTGACTTCCAGCGCCGCGCTGCCCTGGGAGGAAGTGGGAGCTGGAACCCTCTAAAAAGAGGGTTTTCGCCCCCCCCCCCCCCCCCCAAAATGACATGACAAATGTCAGGGGGTCACCTTACCTTAAAGCGGAAGTTCCATTTTTGGGTGGAACTTCACTTTAATGCACATTTTAAATTAACAATATTGCTCTATGATATCTCCTATGGTTTTGTTTTTTTTCTCTGAGTTGGATCAAAGGATGTGGTGTACATATCTCGGGGTGCTACAGCAATACTTGGAAGCCTTGCAGACCTGCCTAGGTATAAACCTAGTGGGTTCACACTTGCAGGTGAGTGTGCACCCTGGTGGGAGCAAGCACAGGGATTTGCAGTGATATATTTGCATGTGCAGGAAGCACCTTTGTATGGAATTTCCTTGAGGAATTACCTTCACTGCGAACATACTTGGATCTAGTTTTATGAACTTTGTTTCCTTTTTGCTGATGGTTTTCCTGGTACCTTATTGAGGTTTACAAACCGCTCGGCATCTGCTACACACCTCTGCCAATCCCTTCATTGGTTGCTAATCCCTCCATTGACTGCCAGTCTCTCAAAAAATTAAAATCAAGATACTAACAACTTACAAAGCCATTCACAACCTGGCCCCCAGCTACATCACTAACCTGGTCTCAAAATACCAACCAAATCATTCTCTTCGCTCCTCATGTTCTCTAGCTCCCTTGTCACCTCCTCCCATGCTCGCCTCCAGGACTTCTTCCCACCCTCTCCCATCCTCTGGAATGCTCTACCCCAAACTATCCGATTTTCTCCTACTTTTGTCAACTTTCAGACGAGCCCCCCCCCCCACAGTTATTACCTCTTGTATCTCTTGACCCTCCCTCTTAGATTGTAAGCTCTCAAGAGCAGAGCTCTCTGATTCCTCCTGTATTAAAATGTATTGTATTTGTACTGTCTGCCCTCAAGTTGTAAAGCGCTGCGTAAACTGTTGGCACTATATAAATCCTGTATAATAATAATAATAATTGAGTCACTTATTTTATGTACAAGCACTTTTTGTGCACTAGATAGCACTTTATGCATAAATATATATTGCACAAATTGGATCTAGTTTTTGCACTTATTGTAATTTGTACGGGTTCATGCACTATTGGCACTTTAAAATATACAGATATCTATGGTACACGCAATAGGGTAGCGCAGCTTCCATACTAACTTCCTATCAAGATAATGAATTAGTAATTGTTGACTTGTTACTCTTGCCTGATACAGAGGCCCCTCCTGGCCTTCAATCCCGTTCATTGGGGTCACATAAGGCAGTCGGCAGCATTTTGTACACAGTGTGGCCACATGCCGGCTGTGTGTTGGTGCTTTACTATAATGAGAAAGCCGAGGGAACAGGTTTCTTAACCCTCTTTGATCATATGTCTAGACGACCTCACTTAAATTTAGTATCGGTGCTGAGTGCTCTGCCTAGCATATAGTCAGTGCCGGATTTATAAGGGGGCAAAAGGGGCAACAGCCCTGGGCCCCCTCTATACAAAATTAAAGTGACACTAAATGTTTTTTTTTTTTTAAATAACAAACATGTCATACTTACCTCCACCGTGCAGCTCGTTTTGCACAGAGTGGCCCCGATCCTCGACTTCCGGGGTCCCTCGGCGGCTCTCGCGGCTCCTCCCCGCATTAGATCTCCCACTGTGGGAGAAGTGCTCTCCCAGGGGGGTTACCTTGCGGGCGCGCTCCCGAGTCCAGCATTTGGCGTCTATAGAGGCCGAATGCAGGACTCTGCCCCGCCCCCCCGTGCACTCGCGTCATTGGATTTGATTGACCGCAGCGGGAGCCAATGGCTGCTCTGCTATCAATCTATCCAATCAACAGCCGAGATACCTGGGCAGAGAGGCAGCGATGTCCCTGTGGGTCAAGTTCGAGGGGTCAGGTAAGTAAAACGGGGGGGGGGGCTGGTCACTGACAGGTGTTTTTTCACCTTAATGCATAGGATGCATTAGGGTGAAAAAACACTAACCTTTGCAACCCCTTTAATATAAAACAATAGAACAATATCTAAAATAATGCAAAATAAATAATACAATTATATAAATTAAATGATATTAAATATTAGTACCCATCCTCATTTGGTACTGGATTGCACTGTCTTGCATAAAGGTAAATCCCTAGTGCCTCTCCTCGTTTGGTATTGAAGCTGAAATGCCAAAACGAAAAAAAAAATACTACAAAATGACTTTCATTGTCAGTGATATAACTCGGACATGTCCTCAGTCTATATAAACTATTGTTTCCCTTTAACGGTCTTTACATTTTTTTTTTTTTTGTGCAATAGATTTTTTTTTCTTTACTTCGAAACCCAAATCCACTGGTTTACGGTGTGAACCAAGGCCACATAAAAAAAAAAATCCCTCAGCCGAAGCTTGATGTTCAGATTCAAAAGCTCCTGCAAGCTCATTTCATCTTCCGCACTGCCGATCTCCCAGCTTGTAAATCCTGGTTGGTGGGGGGGAGGGGGGAGGGGGGGATGAAAACGACTGCAGCCTGATGGGAATTAAGTTTCTGAAGTTCAAAGCCGGCACTACATCAGAGCATCTGTCAGTCAAGTCTAGCAATGGTGGAGGCTACCAGGGAGTGGGGTATCTCGGAGGGAAGCGGATCAAAGTGGGCGTCACGGTGCTGTTTTCTCCCCTGGGAGGCACTTTTTTTTCCGATCAGTTCTTCATTAAACTGAATCCAGAAGGCACTTTTCTCTCCCCTCCACCATTTCTTTTCCCTCCCGTCTTTTTTTTTTTTCCCTCCTTGTTCTAAATGCAACTTCCCTTGAAAATGATTTTCAGGCAGCTTTTTGATCTCTTGAAAGTCGGTGAAGAAACCAATTACAGTTCTATATATGTGTTTTCTTGCCTTTCCCGGGCAGATGGGCTGTATTATTTTTATTCTTTTTTTTTTTTTTTTTTTGCACAGTTCTTTGTCGTCAGTGTCATTTAGCTCGCAAGGAAAATTGTTTCCCCTTCCTCTCCACCGTTATTTTTAACTCTTCGGGGAAGCGCCATGCTGTTTCTGCCGTCTTTGAAGCTCAGGGACGTTCTTGTTTTTGAGCTGCCGTGCGTTTTATACGGTGTGTACTTTCGACTGTCTGAAGCTGTTGGCTCTTTGTTGCTTTTTCGCCTAATTGACGGCGTTGCGCTGCGGCGTTTTGTACTACATGTTTGCTCCCCCTGTGCGTTTTAAGCCCTGCTGGGACCATCCCTGTCTACCAAAAAAATAAAAACTGCATTATTTTTTTACACCCTTGGCATTCACCACTCAGGTTTTCTACTTGTATGGTAGTAGACTAGTGCAGGCCCATGTGGTCCCTCTTCTCAGAGGTGCACAATTTAATATTTATGAACATGAAAGCATAGAGATCTTTTCACAGGCCTTTCACCCATACTCTCTACATTGGTCAGTTTTGGTTTTTATTCTTTTGCTGGTGTAAAGCTAACCTTTATCAAAGAGCCTAGCCTAGCTGCCTTCTCTTTCGATAAGGGTCCTAAGCGGTATCGGTTTGATTTCATGGTGTTGGAAGTGGTTGAGGTGTTGAGAGCTGAGCCCTTCTCGGAGCCAACTAAAATCTACAATGCACCCGCCGGCATCTGATCCGGTCCGCTAAAAACTGACGGATGGGGATACGTTCGCCATCCGTCGATCGGATGACAGTCTGGTGGAAACGGACAAGGCGGTCTGTTTCCATCCGATTGCTCCATAGAGAACAGCGGGGCTGTGTCCATGTCCGCTCTGCATAGTGGAGGGGACATGGACCTGTCATCCCCTGGATCAGTGAAGAGAGATTCCCCCCCCCCCCCCCCTGCTGAGCAGGTGGATCCACTTGACCGAGTCCGCCCCGTCTGAAAGAGGCCTTACCCAATTTTTACCAGCTCCTGTGACTGAGAGCCCCGGTCCACCTCCATTTAGGACAGAGTGGGGAAGATTTAGATGTTTTGTCAGGTTTGTATTGCCTTCTGGGACCCTATTGCTGTGTTTCTGTGTCAGTGAAAGTGTATGGAAGTATCAGTGGGGACACAGATCGTATTAATAACCAGTGGTGGCCGCTCCAGCATGGGCGCGCCCCTCTAATCCATTCGCCCGGTCCCTAATCTCCATGCAGGGCGCCGGATGCATGGATTCCAGTGGGTTTTTTTTTTTAAGCACAGGATTAGAGCCTTGGGCTCTAATTGGCTTCTAAAAGGGTGGGCTCAGGGAGCAGAGCACTGCACCCGAGCCCGCCCTGTTGTGCGACATTAGCGAATTAATATTCGCTAATGCCTTCCTGCTTCCCCTCCCGGCCAGTCAGGAAGCGGGGAGTCTTAGGACTGCCGGGCCAATCGGGAAGCGGGGAGTCTTAGGACTGCCGGGCCAATCGGGAAGCGGGGAGTCTTAGGACTGCCGGGCCAATCGGGAAGCGGGGAGTCTTAGGACTGCCGGGCCAATCGGGAAGCGGGGAGTCTTAGGACTGCCGGGCCAGTCGGGAGGCGGGGAGTCTTAGGACTCCCGGGCCAGTCGGGAGGCGGGGAGTCTTGGGACTCCCGGGCCAGTCGGGAGGCGGGGAGTCTTGGGACTCCCGGGCCAGTCGGGAGGCGGGGAGTCTTGGGACTCCCGGGCCAGTCGGGAGGCGGGGAGTCTTGGGACTCCCGGGCCAGTCGGGAGGCGGGGAGTCTTGGGACTCCCGGGCCAGTCGGGAGGCGGGGAGTCTTGGGACTCCCGGGCCAGTCGGGAGGCGGGGAGTCTTGGGACTCCCGGGCCAGTCGGGAGGCGGGGAGTCTTGGGACTCCCGGGCCAGTCGGGAGGCGGGGAGTCTTGGGACTCCCGGGCCAGTCGGGAGGCGGGGAGTCTTGGGACTCCCGGGCCAGTCGGGAGGCGGGGAGTCTTGGGACTCCCGGGCCAGTCGGGAGGCGGGGAGTCTTGGGACTCCCGGGCCAGTCGGGAGGCGGGGAGTCTTGGGACTCCCGGGCCAGTCGGGAGGCGGGGAGTCTTGGGACTCCCGGGCCAGTCGGGAGGCGGGGAGTCTTGGGACTCCCGGGCCAGTCGGGAGGCGGGGAGTCTTAGGACTCCCGGGCCAGTCGGGAGGCGGGGAGTCTTAGGACTCCCGGGCCAGTCGGGAGGCGGGGAGTCTTAGGACTCCCGGGCCAGTCGGGAGGCGGGGAGTCTTAGGACTCCCGGGCCAGTCGGGAGGCGGGGAGTCTTGGGACTCCCGGGCCAGTCGGGAGGCGGGGAGTCTTGGGACTCCCGGGCCAGTCGGGAGGCGGGGAGTCTTAGGACTCCCGGGCCATATTGTCACCAGCCGCCACTGTTAGATCAGAACCTCTCAGGTTTTTTTTTTTCTCCACACTACGTAAAACTGAAAAAGAAGAAGAATGTCTGTTCTGTGAATGAACAAGGGGAGAGGAGGGTCAGATGAATGACAGGACCTTTCCTCCAATCATAGACTGCCTTGCATTCTGTATATAGAAAACAAAGGAGTTTTTTGAATTGGATGAGGGGAGATGACCGGATCTTTAACTGTTGTAGATGCTGCTTTGTTCACCGCAGCCCAGGAAATCATTGCGGTTTGTAGTATGCGACTTCACTGAAGGGATGACTTTGTAAAGTAATCTGCAAGACAAGAGAATACGATTCATTATAGCATAGGTGCTTAACCTGGGGCCCTCCAGCTGTTGCGAAACTACAAGTCCCATAAGGCATTGGAAGGCTGACAGTTACAAGTATGACTCCCAAAGGCATGATGGGACTTGTAGTTCTGCAACAGCTGCAGTGCCACAGGTTAAATACCCATGCATTGGAGGTTAATTGACAATGCTGTATCCCCTAAAACTTTTTTTTTTATTTTTATTTTTTTTTTAGTTGGGGCTCAGCTATAACTCTTGTTTTTTGAATACCAAACCAGATCTAGAGGAAAAGAAATGTTTCGTTTGCACTCAATTAGTTGTTTACAATGAACTCTAGTCTTGATACGGGTTATGGCCATTTTATCTACAAGTCATTGCAAAGACTATATCGTTATTTTTTTTTTTTTTTACCTCCAGTGGGTAGCTGTGGATTTTGCTAAAAATGTTGACCATTTTTCTGTCTTTTTTTGTCTGTTACAGCTTTGATGGAAATTTCAACACCAATGTCTCCAAAACTATCAGCTGCGACAGACTGTCTACGACGGTGAACAGCCGAGCGTTTAATCCTGGGAGGGACCTAAATTCCGGTTCGTATCATTAGTGTTTATGTTGCACGTGAGCGAGTTATTATGTATTCTGTGCAAACTTAGAGGGAAAGAAACGTGTATGTTGGCTCTCTACTTAAGTTTCAATATTCAGACATTTGCAATCCATCTATCGATCGATTTGTGTATAACCAGAAAACAAAAAAATATATATATAGAAAATCAGTGTGCTGCCTCAATCAAGTCAAGTAAGTGAACAACACTAGATAAGGAAATAAACTGCACTACAGCTGCAGCATGCATCAATAATGTGTTCCCACATCAAAATAAAGCATTATACTGAATTATAATTCATAAGGAGTGGGTGGATTTCAGAGAAGGGAGGGGGAGGGTGTAGAGTTGTGTGAGGATCAGGGCTGCTGTTGGAAATCTCTGGGCCCCATACAGCCTACTTGACAGGGCCCCCTTCCCTTGGCTGAAAGTGACTGAGGATATAAATGTATCGGCCCCTTTCTCTGTAGCCTCAGCTGCACAGACAAATGAATAGAAAGTACTCAGGGGATTCCTGCTCATTTACAAATTCATCACTGAAGCATAGTAAAACGGTGTTTACTGTGCTTCAGCGAAGAAAGGACACAGGAGTGATTAGTACCGATCGCTCACTGTGTTCATTCTGGAAAGAAAGGAGCCAGTAAATGATATTTACTGACCCTCTTCCCCCTGCTCTCCATCCTGAATCATCCCCCTGTGTGCCCGCAGCAGCTGCCAGTGGGAAAGGAGGGAAGCTGGCAGCTCTGTGGGGGGGAAAGTGGCACACAGGGGGGGCCCTGGACAACAGATGGAAGAGGTGCATATGCTAGAACCCCCTGCAGTGCAGCTGGAGGGGACAGGAAGAGAAGCTGGCAGTGACACAGACAGTGCTCAACAACCACTTTAAGTCAAAAAAGCATTTGTGAGGTCAGGTATTGATTTCTAGATGAGAAGCCCTAGCCCGTGTTCAGTAGGGTTGAGGTCAAGGCTTTGTGGATGACACTCGAGTTCCTCCACACCAGACTCCTCAAACTGTGTCTTTATGGGGCTGGCTTTGTACAGAGGGGCACAGTCATACTGAAACTGTTACCACAAGGTTGGAGGAGCCCAATTGCCTAAAATGTCTTTGTATGTTGTAGCATTAACAGGACTAATGTTATTGATGGGGTAAGTTCATGAAAAGTAACATTTTGGTTATAAACTGGGTTCCAGTGTACCTCCACTTGGCTTATTCTATCCATTGGTGGCTCCACAGTAATATCTTTGTTGTAGTTTCTGAATCTGTTACTGACAAGAGTTTTGAGAAAACTGTTCATAGTGGCATTACTACTTTTATTGCTTTTCCCACTATATTACCTAGATTAAGGCGTCCTGCACACTGGGCATCTGTCAAGGCCACTCTAAACGCCAAAAAACACAATAAAAACCACATATCAAATGAAACCACCAAGCTCCTCATTCACTCCCTTGTTATCTCTCACCTTGACTATTGCAACTCCCTTCCCCATTGGCCTGCCTCTCCATAGGCTCCTCCCCTCTTCCGGCTATCATGAATGCTGCTGCCAGACTTCTACACCTTGCCAACCGCTCAGTGTCTGCCAACCCTCTCCTCCAATCCCTACACTGGCTCCCAATCACCCAGGGAATTAAATTCGCAACTCTGCCCCGAGCTACATCACCAATCTTGTCTCCAAATATCACCCAAACCGTCCTCTCCGCTCTTCTCAAGACCTCCTACTCTCAAGCTCTCTCGTCTCCTCCTCCCACGCTCGTCTCCAGGATTTCTCCAGAGCCTCTGCCCATCCTTTGGAACTCGCTATCTCCACCGGTTCGGCTATCCCCTACTCTTGCTACCTTCAGGCGATCCCTGAAAACTCATCTCTTTAGGAAAGCCTATCACTTCTCCAACTAATCTCCTACCACTTCCATCAGCTCATTCCCCACAGTTACAAACTTTTGTACCACCTGCCCTACCATATTAGATTGTAAGCTCTTCTGAGCAGGGCCCTCTTAATCTTCTTGTATTTTATTGTATTATAACTGTATTGTCTCCTTTTTATATTGTAAAGCACTGCGTAAACTGTTGGCGCTATATAAATCCTGTATAATATAATATTGTACATGTGTTTAGGCGCATCTAGCGTTTGAGCAATAATGCATTCTATTGGCTAGAGTAATAATTTATTCTAGACTAAAGAGAAGAGGGACCTTCCCGGCTTCTCAGTTCAGAATCCTGCATCTCTGATGGTATTTGGGGGGGTGCGGTGCATTAGTGCGTATGGAATGGGTAGCTCGTACATCTGGAAAGATGCCTTCAATGCTGATGGATATATCCAGGTTTTAGAGCAGCGTATGCTCCCATCCAGACAACGCCTTTTTCAGAGAAGCCCTTGCATGCTTCAGCAGGAAAATACCGCATCTATGACAAGTGCATGGCTTTGTATCTTAGTAGAAGAGTCCGGGTGCTTAATTGGCCTGCCTACAGTCCAGACCTTTCACCAATTGAAAATATTTGGTGCATCTTGAAACAAAAACTATGACAAAGACTACCCAGGACTGTTGAGCAGTTAGAATCCTATATCGGGCAATAATGAGACAACATTTTTTTCTTAAAATGGTACATTTTCTCAGTTTAAACATTTAATATGTTTTATATTTTTTCTATTGAGCCTGGTCGGTAAGTGTGCTGGGAAATCTTTTGTTTGTTTGTGTGATTTGCTATTGCCCTTCCATGTGCACCTTCCTGCAAAGCCCAGTTATAGTGGATTGTGGATCCCAGGTACCCTATTGCCTTCGGCGCCTTGTTAATATGGCGACACTGAACTACTCTGATGAGAGTATGTTAAAAAATGAAAACAAATCGTAAAAACAAATTAAATAAATTATTATTATTTTTTCAACATACTGTCACCAGTCAGTATCCCTGATCACCGCCACACCAGTCATATGATGAATGAATGAATGAATGAGTGGCTTGTATAGCGCTACCTATGCGAACTGAATCGCCTCAGGGCGCTTTTTGCTGCCGGCGTCCATCTGCAGTATAGCGCAGTCCTTTGCCCCATGGGGTCCTGACACGCTTACAAACACATACAACATACACATATTTGGCCAATTTTTCGACAGGATCTAATTAACCTACCAGCATGTCTTTGGAGTGTGGGAGGAAACCGGAGTACCCGGAGGAAACCCACGCAGGCACAGGGAGAACATGCAAACTCCAGGCAGATGGTGTCGTGATCGGGATTAGAACCAGCGACCCTATTGCTGCTAGGTGAAAGTGCTAACCACTACACCACTGTGCTGCCCACTGTACTGCACTGGTGACAGTTTGTGAAAAAGACATTATTTAATTTCTTCAATTTACAAAAATTTGTGGCAAAAAATTGCAACTTCAAAAAACTCAGGCTGCCTACTTTCCAAAAAGGGGGAGAATTTGAGGGTATTTCTACTCTCCTGGCATTTTAAAGTTATTTGTAAAGTCTTGTGTTTTTTTTTTTCCTATTCAAATAACAAACGTGTCATACGTACCTGCTCTGTGCAGGGGTTTTTGCACAGAGCAAACCCTATCCTGCTCTTCTCGGGTCCCTGGCTGGCGCTCTTGGCCCCATCTCTCCTGTCGAGTGTCGTCCCCACAGCAAGCAGCTTGCTATGTGGGCAGCCAAGCTACAGCTCCCTGTGTCCATTCAAAGAGCTGCGGTTCGGCCCGGCCCCCCTCTCTCTCCTGATTGGCTAACTGAAATTGAGTGACAGCAGCGGCAGCCAATGGCGCCACTGCTGTCTCAGCCAATCGGGAGGAAGATCAGGAGGCAATCAGATGGCCGATTCACGTGTGGACATCGCTGGATAGAAATGGGGCTCAGGTAAGTAGTAAGCTCTACAAAGAAGGCTTTGTAGAGCTTACTACTTATTTTAAAATTTACCAATCCTGATGGCTTATTTCATTTCTTGAGGCCCTTAAACCAAATGTAAAGTCAGAAGATTTTTTTTATCTTCATGCATTCTTTGCATGAAGATAAAGAAGGCTTTTTATCTTCATGCAAAGAATGCATGAAGATAAAAAAAATCTTCTGACTTTACATTTGGTTTAAGGGCCTCAAGAAATGAAATAAGCCATCAGGATTGGTAAATTTTAAAATATATTTGCCATAGTTTGTAGATGCTATAACTTTCACACCAACAAATTAATATAGACTTAGAGCCCTTTCACACTGGGGCGGTTTGCAGGCACTATTGCGCTATGTATCCAGTGTGAAAGCCCCGAGGGCTTTCACACTGGAGCGATGCGCTGGCAGGACGGTTAAAAAAGTCCTGCCAGCAGCATCTTCGGAGCGGTGAAGGAGCGGTGTGTATACCGCTCCTTTACCGCTCCTGCCCATTGAAATGGGACGGCGCGGCTATACCGCCGGCAAAGCGCCTCTGCAGAGGCGCTTTGCGGTGGTATTTAACCCCTTCTCGGCCGCTAGGGGGGGGGGGTAAAACCGCCCCCCCGTTAGCGGCCGCATACCGACGGTAAAACGCCGCTAATAATAGCGGCGTTTTACCGCCCACGCCGCCCCCCCCCCCCCCCCCCCCCCCGCCCCAGTGTGAAAGGGCTCTTATTGGTTTTTTTTTTATTTAAACAGGTGTAGCAGAATACATTTTAGCCTAAATTTATGAAGAAATTGGATTTTATTGGATATGTTTTATAACAGAAAGTAGGGGGAAAAAAACCAACCTATTTTCACAATCTTTGGGGTTTTTGTTCCGTTTATATAGCAAACAAAACACCCAATGGTGATCAAATACCACCAAAAGAAAGGTCCATTTTTGTGAAAAAAAATTCTATAAATTTCATTTGGGTGCAGCGTTACATGACTGAGAAATTGCCAGTTAATATAGCGCAGTGCTGAATATTAAAAAAAAAATGGCCTGGTCATGAAAGGGGTAAAACCTCTGAAGTGGTTAATATTCCTTTCATGCTCTGTGCAGCTCTTCACCCTGGAAACAAAAAGCATAAAAAATGTAAATAATTTGGGAATTCCACCAAAACTTTTTTTATGCATTCAAAAAAAAGCCTTGCAGTGTTTTGAAAAGAATTTTGGCTCTAGCTCAATGAAACGCGCCTGTACACTATCTTGGATTAAGTTCATCTACTATAGGCCATTACGCGGCGACTGTTTACGGAGTCTAGAGGCTGCGCTCCAGGCACTTAGGGACTGTTTATAATTTAACTACGGGTTCCAAAGTTCATGTCTTCAATCCGTCTTTTAGGCAGCTAGAAAGTGGACTCATCTCGGGTGTAAATACTTCACTTCTATAAATAAAGTGACTGATGATGTTTATGGAGGGTCTTTAATAAAGAGAAGGTAGATTAGTAATATGTATCTGTGCCGGGGTCATATTCAGCTCAGTGGGAGATGATGGAGGAGTAGAGCAGCCCATGGAAATGAATACTTTTTTTTATAAACATTGCAAGCTGGCCCAGAGGCCCGGCTCAAGTTTTCTTTTGTCTATAACAGCCCCCCCCCCCCCCCCTTTTTTTTTTTGGTAATGGAGTAGAACTCCCAGCCAGTTTTTTTTTTATTGAGTAGGGGAGGATTTATTGCTGTCTGTCACCAATGGGGAGAATTTCACCTCGCAATTTGGTTGGCAGTCTTGTCACTAAAACTGTAAGTACAGTCAGCGATTGTAATGTGTTCAAAGTGTGCGTGCATAGTGTCTGGCGGGGGCGTTGCTAGGTCTACAAAAGATCTGAGGTAGAGCCCATAGCAGCGAAGTAAGGAAAGTCATACGCTTGGGCGGGCATACATTTACACCAGGCTCCCAAGAGAGCCCCCCCTTACATCAGGGTCCCAAGAGAGCCCTCCCCCTTACATTAGGGTCCCAAGAGAGCCCCCCCTTACATCAGGGTCCCAAGAGAGCCCCCCCTTACATCAGGGTCCCAAGAGAGCCCCCCCTTACATCAGGGTCCCAAGAGAGCACCCCCCTTACATCAGGGTCCCAAGAGAGCCCTCCCTTACATCAGGGTCCCAAGAGAGCCCCCCCTTACATCAGGGTCCCAAGAGAGCCCCCCCTTACATCAGGGTCCCAAGAGAGCCCCCCCTTACATCAGGGTCCCCAGAGAGCCCCCCCTTACATCAGGGTCCCCAGAGAGCCCCCCCTTACATCAGGGTCCCCAGAGAGCCCCCCCTTACATCAGGGTCCCCAGAGAGCCCCCCCTTACATCAGGGTCCCCAGAGAGCCCCCCCTTACATCAGGGTCCCCAGAGAGCCCCCCCTTACATCAGGGTCCCCAGAGAGCCCCCCCTTACATCAGGGTCCCCAGAGAGCCCCCCCTTACATCAGGGTCCCCAGAGAGCCCCCCCTTACATCAGGGTCCCCAGAGAGCCCCCCCTTACATCAGGGTCCCCAGAGAGCCCCCCCTTACATCAGGGTCCCCAGAGAGCCCCCCCTTACATCAGGGTCCCCAGAGAGCCCCCCCTTACATCAGGGTCCCCAGAGAGCCCCCCCTTACATCAGGGTCCCCAGAGAGCCCCCCCTTACATCAGGGTCCCCAGAGAGCCCCCCCTTACATCAGGGTCCCCAGAGAGCCCCCCCTTACATCAGGGTCCCCAGAGAGCCCCCCCTTACATCAGGGTCCCCAGAGAGCCCCCCCTTACATCAGGGTCCCCAGAGAGCCCCCCCTTACATCAGGGTCCCCAGAGAGCCCCCCCTTACATCAGGGTCCCCAGAGAGCCCCCCCTTACATCAGGGTCCCCAGAGAGCCCCCCCTTACATCAGGGTCCCCAGAGAGCCCCCCCTTACATCAGGGTCCCCAGAGAGCCCCCCCTTACATCAGGGTCCCCAGAGAGCCCCCCCTTACATCAGGGTCCCCAGAGAGCCCCCCCTTACATCAGGGTCCCCAGAGAGCCCCCCCTTACATCAGGGTCCCCAGAGAGCCCCCCCTTACATCAGGGTCCCCAGAGAGCCCCCCCTTACATCAGGGTCCCCAGAGAGCCCCCCCTTACATCAGGGTCCCCAGAGAGCCCCCCCTTACATCAGGGTCCCCAGAGAGCCCCCCCTTACATCAGGGTCCCCAGAGAGCCCCCCCTTACATCAGGGTCCCCAGAGAGCCCCCCCTTACATCAGGGTCCCCAGAGAGCCCCCCCTTACATCAGGGTCCCCAGAGAGCCCCCCCTTACATCAGGGTCCCCAGAGAGCCCCCCCTTACATCAGGGTCCCCAGAGAGCCCCCCCTTACATCAGGGTCCCCAGAGAGCCCCCCCTTACATCAGGGTCCCCAGAGAGCCCCCCCTTACATCAGGGTCCCCAGAGAGCCCCCCCTTACATCAGGGTCCCCAGAGAGCCCCCCCTTACATCAGGGTCCCCAGAGAGCCCCCCCCTTACATCAGGGTCCCCAGAGAGCCCCCCCCTTACATCAGGGTCCCCAGAGAGCCCCCCCCTTACATCAGGGTCCCCAGAGAGCCCCCCCCTTACATCAGGGTCCCCAGAGAGCCCCCCCCTTACATCAGGGTCCCCAGAGAACCCCCCCCTTACATCAGGGTCCCCAGAGAACCCCCCCCTTACATCAGGGTCCCCAGAGAACCCCCCCCCTTACATCAGGGTCCCCAGAGAACCCCCCCTTACATCAGGGTCCCCAGAGAACCCCCCCTTACATCAGGGTCCCCAGAGAACCCCCCCTTACATCAGGGTCCCCAGAGAACCCCCCCTTACATCAGGGTCCCCAGAGAACCCCCCCTTACATCAGGGTCCCCAGAGAACCCCCCCTTACATCAGGGTCCCCAGAGAACCCCCCCTTACATCAGGGTCCCCAGAGAACCCCCCCTTACATCAGGGTCCCCAGAGAACCCCCCCTTACATCAGGGTCCCCAGAGAGCCCCCTCCCCCCACTTATTTCAGGGTCCCTAGAGAGCCACTCCTTACATCAGGGTCTCCAGAGAGAGGGCGGGCAGTGAGAGATGATGTAATCTCTCAGCTGCCTGGGTCTCCCGTGCTGCCTGTCCACTCTCCGTCTCTCCCGTGCCACCCACCGCACTACTGTAGTGAGGCCACGGCTCAGTAGTGGGCCGGGGTCCTGTGGTTGGGGACCCCTGGGACTTTGGGGCTATGGGCCCCAGCTTCGGAGCTTCAGCCCCAAAAGCCACCCCCTAAGCGTTGCCACTGGTGTCTGGGTTATCTCTCTTTGCCAGCTGGAGAAACTGCAGTATGATGTTCACTTAATGTGAGCCCATAGCAACTACTAAAACATCCTCTTTCAGTGATTTGACCATTGTATACTGAAAAAAAAAAAAACACGACTGAAGGGAGAAAATGGACTAGAGAAGTTGTAGTTGACTTTCTAAATATTCTTGATATGGAGTGGCCTCAGTGCAGCCCTCAACATCACCAAAGGGGCCAACAAAAAATTCAGGGACTATTCAGTGTCAGACAGCAAAAATACAACAGGATATAACCAAAGGCTATGGGCATGATACGAGAGCTGGTCAGAGACTGTTTACATGATACAAAAGATGGTCAGATACTGCGGACATGATATAAGAGATGGTCAGAGACTGCGGACATGATACAAGAGATGGTTAGAGACTGCGGACATGATACAAGAGATGGTCAGAGACTCTGGATATAATACAAGAGATGGTCAGAGACTCTGGATATGAAACAAGAGATGTCAGAGACTCTGGCTATAATACAAGATATGGTCAGAGACTCTGGCTATAATACAAGAGATGGTCAGAGACTCTGGATATAATACAAGAGATGGTCAGAGACTCTGGATATAATACAAGAGATGGTCAGAGACTCTGGATATAATACAAGAGATGGTCAGAGACTCTGGATATAATACAAGAGATGGTCAGAGACTCTGGATATAATACAAGAGATGGTCAGAGACTCTGGATATAATACAAGAGATGGTCAGAGACTCTGGATATAATACAAGAGATGGTCAGAGACTCTGGATATAATACAAGAGATGGTCAGAGACTCTGGATATAATACAAGAGATGGTCAGAGACTCTGGATATAATACAAGAGATGGTCAGAGACTCTGGATATAATACAAGAGATGGTCAGAGACTCTGGATATAATACAAGAGATGGTCAGAGACTCTGGATATAATACAAGAGATGGTCAGAGACTCTGGATATAATACAAGAGATGGTCAGAGACTCTGGATATAATACAAGAGATGGTCAGAGACTCTGGATATAATACAAGAGATGGTCAGAGACTCTGGATATGAAACAAGAGATGGTCAGAGACTCTGGATATGAAACAAGAGATGGTCAGAGACTCTGGATATGAAACAAGAGATGGTCAGAGACTCTGGATATAATACAAGAGATGGTCAGAGACTCTGGATATAATACAAGAGATGGTCAGAGACTCTGGATATGAAACAAAAGATGTCAGAGACTCTGGATATAACACAAGAGATGGTCAGAGACTCTGGATATAATACAAGAGATGGTCAGAGACTCTGGATATAATGCAAGAGATGGTCAGAGACTCTGGATATAATGCAAGAGATGGTCAGAGACTCTGGATATAATACAAGAGATGGTCAGAGACTCTGGATATAATACAAGAGATGGTCAGAGACTCTGGATATAATACAAGAGATGGTCAGAGACTCTGGATATAATACAAGAGATGGTCAGAGACTCTGGATAATAATACAAGAGATGGTCAGACACCGTGGCTATACTACAGGGGATGGTCAGTGATGGCAGACATAGTACAGGAGATGGTGAGGGGCTGCAGACATGATACAAGAAATAGAGATATGCTGCAGAAGAGGGCCAGGGACTGTGAACATGCTATAGGAGTTGTTGGAGACCGGGACCATGCTTCAGGAGACAGTCATAGACTGGAGACATATTACATGAGACTGCTAGAAATTACTGCTATAATAGGGAAACCCAGATTAGCGTCTGTAGTGGCTCCGAATTCCGCACAGAAAATGGCAAGGGGCCAAAGTTGGGCACCAGGGGACTAGAGTCTTATTTTGCACAGTAATTACATAATGGTGTCCTCACCGAGTTGGCATCTTGATACCGGAAGTAAATGGTGATCTGGGTGATGGCTGAACAAAGATGCCTCTGTCCTTCTGGAGAGAAAAGCACATGAAGGCCTTGTCAGAGGAAGTACTGTGATTTCTGAGAGAGGTAATAAAAATACCTGGAATTGTCACACCAGGACTGTGCCTGCATTACAAGAGTTAATAACACGTTTTGTCTAGGGGAGAGGGGAAATTGTTTTACTTACCTGATCCTGTGGGGTATACCGGCCCTCGGCATCCTCACATGCAGTTCAGGGCTTTGGACCCTACACTGGTCTTGATGACATCAGGACTCTAGAGTGCAGAGGTGCAGAAGCTATGGGGACTGGTCTAGCTGCGGGGAGGAGCGCGGAGGATTAGGTAAGTATATTTCCTTGCATTGTTTCCCCGGATATAAACGAGCAATTAATCCTCCCAGTGCAGGCACAGCCCCACTGCAGGGGATCATTTTTAAATTGCCAGTGGCAATTTATATTAGGCTTTAATTTATCACAAGAACAGTGAAATCTTTCAGTTTCACTTCTTCAAGTAATCAGCAATCTGAGGATGGGATGTTCTTTATTTTGCAGAGGTTTGTTAGCAATTTGTTGTGTCTCCAGGGAGAAAGGAAAGGGACAGTTACCTAAAGGGGGGGGGGGGGAGTTTTTATCTTTACATACTGTACGTTTTAGGCCCTGTTCACACCTGAGTGAATAGGAATCGCAGGCAGAACGGCAACAAAACGTGAGAGGCGCTAGCAGTGCGACAAAACGCATTAAAATTGTGTCAAAACACGCAACGCCAAACACTTATGGCTCCGTGCCAAAATTTGGTACTTGAGCTTGTTTGGAGGAAGGTCCATTCAAAATGAATGGTGCCACTCCAAAAAAACGGGACTCAATGGCACCGCTCAGGTGTGAACAAGGGCCTAAAAGCAGAACTGAACTCGCCATCTCCTCACTCCCTCATAGGGTTGCCACCTTTTCTTCAAGTGCGCTCTGCGGCGCACAGCAATTTTTTAAATGGTATAAACTATACATACCGTATTTATCGGTGTATAAAACGCACATTCATTTTAAGAGGGAGATTTCAGGAAAAAAACGTACATTTTAAATAAGGAACTTTGAAGCAAAATAAGGGTCGGTGCCCATCTGCAGCTCCACAAGTGCCATCAATGCAGCCTCATCAGTCCACATCAATGCAGCCTCACCGTTGGCATCGACGCAGCAGCCTCACCGTTGGCATCGACGCAGCAGCCTCACCGTTGGCATCGACGCAGCAGCCTCACCGTTGGCATCGACGCAGCAGCCTCACCGATGGCATCGACGCAGCAGCCTCACCGATGGCATCGACGCAGCAGCCTCACCGTTGGCATCGACGCAGCAGCCTCACCGTTGGCATCGACGCAGCAGCCTCACCGTTGGCATCGACGCAGCAGCCTCACCGTTGGCATCGACGCAGCAGCCTCACCGTTGGCATCGACGCAGCAGCCTCACCGTTGGCATCGACGCAGCAGCCTCACCGTTGGCATCGACGCAGCAGCCTCACCGTTGGCATCGACGCAGCAGCCTCACCGTTGGCATCGACGCAGCAGCCTCACCGTTGGCATCAGTGTAGCCAGATCTATACCCATCTGCAGCCTAGAGGGGACAGGGAGGGGGGCGGGACGAGCGCCGACAGATTACATACAGTGAGGATCTCCTATGATAGACAGAACAGTGGTCCAATAGCGGTCCAGGAGACGGGGCTTCCTATTACAGAGGCCGCCAAGTAAACAGGAGATTCTCACTGTATGTAATCTGACGGCGCTCAGCCCACCTCCCCTCCCTGTCCCCTCTGAGACAGCTAAAATTGAAATATTGGCGTATAACACGCACACGCTATTTGCACCCGATTGTCAGAAAAAGTGTGTGTTATACGCCAATAAATACAGTATAGTTTGCAATTAAATAACATTTCTAATCATATGAAGTTAATCACAAGAGTCCCCTTTTACATCGGAGTCCACAGTTTCCCTTTTACATCTGAATCCACAGAGTTCCCTTACACTGTAAGGGGGGACGCTGCAGACTCTGATGTAAGGGAGAACTCTGGGGACTCTAACATAGGGGGTGATCTGGGAACTCTGATTTAAGGGGGAACACTGAGAACTCTGATGCACAGAGAGGACTCTGATGTAAGGGGTACTGTGGCTTTTGGTGTAAAGGGGAACTCTGATGTAAGGGGTGCTCTGAGAACCCTGATTTACCTTAGTGTACTCACTGAGAGGCAGGAGAGAGAAGGGGGGAGACTTCAATCATAGACAGGCACCACTCACTCACCCCTTGGCAGTCAGCACCTCTCATCCAGATGTATCTGAGGCTGCTGGACTTCAAATTTACAGCCCCCACATTCCTTTTCTGAGGCACAGTGCCGGGGATTGGAGTGTGGGCAGACACAGAGGGGTATGGGGTGGAGGAAGAGGAGCAAATCAAGCCCTCTCTCCGTGTGTGTGTGTGTGTGTGTGTGTGTGTGTATTGTTAGTGTTGGCTTTGGGCAGTGTGAGAGTGTAACAGACACTCTCGGCTTAGACATCTGCAGCCAGCAACCCTCCTGGGAAGTCATAGTCCAGTCTGAATAATGTGTCCGGGTTTCAGGCAGTTTGAAACCTGGACACACGATTCCAAACCCGAACTATCCGGGTGAATCCTGGACAGGTGGCAACCCTAAGTCCCTCACCAATGTTGACATCTTCACCCAGCCTCTCTTTTGGTCTTTGGCAGTATTGATTGGCCGGGCCGGAATGATGTAAATCCTGCACATTCACAGGGAAGTTTAATTTATTAGAGCGTTGGGGTGTGCCGAAAATGTACAATGAGCTGTGATTTTACTAGTTCAGTGCAGTTTATTGTGAATCCAGCATGACAGTCTTCTTGCCCACGTAGTTTTTTTATTGTTTATTTCACATCCAGTGCAATATTGTAATTTCCAGCATGGCATTTCTAAAGCGTTGCCATAAACCACATTTTACACCACCTATTTGTCATGACTTTTTTTTGTTGTGTTTTATACTCCTTTCATCTCCTTTTTACCTACAGAGGAGATGAGATTACAGCTAAATCCTGCTAATAGTTGCTGTTCCCTGCTCAGGCTGTCTCCTTTGTTTAGTAAATCTGCTAATTTCAGGCTTGAACAATACAAGCTGCGGCTATAACCTCGGCTGTGGTGTTTCCCTGCGTGCGTTCCCAGACATGGGATAGCGTGCTGGTATTGGGTACACAGGCTTATTTTACAGATTTATAAACGGCTTAAATCGTTTTTAAACCCAGGAGCCTGCAGTCACTATATCTGGTCTCCCACAGTACACAGAAGATGGAAATGCATATTATTTTAGTAAATAAGAACTGCTCAATACCCTTTTCTCATCATCAGTATATAGCAGTCTTGTGACTTCTATCAGTGTCTGGTTAAAGCTTGTAGGAGGAGTTTTCATTCTACTCTGACTGTCCTATGAGGCTGCAGGACCCATGATCCTTCTGTCTGGACAGTGCTGATTGGCCCTATGCTGATCACATGCACTCAAAACTCTCTAGCAATACACACTTTGCAGGCTTTTCACCTGCTTTGCGGCGCAATCCAAAGCGCCGAGCAGCTGCAGTATTACTACGGGCGGGAGCTTTGTTGTTCAAGTTAAGAGGTTACGTCCGGTTTTCCTGTTCCTGTTTCCTGCTCCGTGGAATGCATGGCCCGAGCGGAGCTGCCTTTAAGGTTAAGTGAGGCTGCATATGATGGGGCACAGTGAGGCTGCATTTGATGGGGACACAGTGAGGCTGCATTTGATGGGGACACAGTGAGGCTGCATATGATGGGGACACAGTGAGGCTGCATATGATGGGGGCACAGTGAGGCTGCATATGATGGGGCACAGTGAGGCTGCATATGATGGGGTCACAGTGAGGCTGCATTTGATGGGGACACAGTGAGGCTGCATATGATGGGGCACAGTGAGGCTGCATATGATGGGGGCACAGTGAGGCTACATATGATCGGGGCACAGTGAGGCTGCATATGATGGGGCACAGTGAGGCTGCATATGATGGGGCACAGTGAGGCTGCATATGATGGGGCACAGTGAGGCTGCATATGATGGGGCACAGTGAGTCTGCATATGATGGGGCACAGTGAGGCTGCATATGATGGGGCACAGTGAGGCTGCATATGATGGGGCACAGTGAGGCTGCATATGATGGGGCACAGTGAGGCTGCATATGATGGGGCACAGTAAGGCTGCATATGATGGGGGCACAGTGAGGCTGCATATGATGGGGACACAGTGAGGCTGCATTTGATGGGGACACAGTGAGGCTGCATATGATGGGGGCACAGTGAGGCTACATATGATGGGGGCACAGTGAGGCTGCATATGATGGGGCACAGTGAGGCTGCATATGATGGGGGCACAGTGAGGCTGCATATGATGGGGGCACAGTGAGGCTGCATATGATGGGGACACAGTGAGGCTGCATATGATGGGGCACAGTGAGGCTGCATATGATGGGGCACAGTGAGGCTGCATATGATGGGGCACAGTGAGGCTGCATATGATGGGGCACAGTGAGGCTGCATATGATGGTGCACAGTGAGGCTGCATATGATGGGGCACAGTGCGGCTGCATATGATGGGGCACAGTGCGGCTGCATATGATGGGGCACAGTGAGGCTGCATATGATGGGGCACAGTAAGGCTGCATATGATGGGGGCACAGTGAGGCTGCATATGATGGGGACACAGTGAGGCTGCATTTGATGGGGACACAGTGAGGCTGCATATGATGGGGCACAGTGCGGCTGCATATGATGGGGGCACAGTGCGGCTGCATTTGATGGGGACACAGTGAGGCTGCATATGATGGGGCACAGTGAGGCTGCATATGATGGGGCTCAGTGAGGCTGCATATGATGGGGCACAGTGTGGCTGCATATGATGGGGCACAGTGTGGCTGCATTTGATGGGGGCACAGTGAGGCTGCATTTGATGGGGGCACAGTGAGGCTGCATTTGATGGGGGCACAGTGAGGCTGCATTTGATGGGGGCACAGTGAGACTGCATTTGATGGGGGCACAGTGAGGCTGCATTTGATGGGGGCACAGTGAGACTGCATTTGATGGGGACACAGTGAGGCTGCATATGATGGGGCACAGTGAGGCTGCATATGATGGGGCACAGTAGCTGTATTTGATGGGGCACAGTGGGAGCGTTTGATATGGCACAGTGGCTGCGATTGATGTTTTTTTTTTTTTTTTTTTCAGTTTGTTTGCGCCCCCCCAAAAAAAAAATTTTTGAGCACCAGTCGCCACTGACAGGGAGACGCTCACCATTTAAAAGCCATGGTTCCAGTTTATTAAACCCTCCATCGTACAGACTGTGCCACCTGTATTGGAAGCCCTAACATGTTCCACTCTAATTGGAGGGTAGCTGGGAGCTGCGCCCCCCGTGTCAGAGGATTAATGATGAACAGTGCCTGCAGCAGATCATTATATCTTGTCTCTGACTGCCATGGCTGGGCATTAGGACCCACTATACCTCCTTCAGTATATATGTGTGTTGCGAGGTTCAGATGAAACATACGCTCCCAGTGGATTCAGCCGTGTTCTTTAGCAACCCACCGCTCTGCGTACTAGCCCATTATGCTTTTCATTTGCAGGCCTTGCTGGGAGCAAAAGAGGACGTAAAACCCATCGGGGGTTTACTTCCTCTTTAAATCCCCTTTCTTCCCCATTTCCGATGCTCAGTTTGAACTTCAGCAAGTCGTCTTTCACCACATCTAGATGCCCCAATGCATTGCGTTGCTGCCGTGTGATTGGCTGATTAGCAATTTGTGTTGACAAACAAGGTGTACCTAATAAAGTGGCCGGTGAGTGTACATTGACCTGAAAAGTTTTATATCTGATGCGAGTTACATATTCCTTGCTGGACTTTTTTCTTTCCCCTTTCCTGGAGGACCCGCAGATATCGGGTTTCCCCATCCTGGAGATGATATGATGGAGAGGTGTTGGGCATGTGAAGTCTTGTATCCCAGGATCTCTGAGAATGTCATTGAGACTATAATGCATTCTCTTGTGTTTATCTGGTGTGTGATTTGTTGAAGGAGATCCCCCGTGATCCTTGATGCTGAGTGAATCTCTCTGCAGTTCTGCAGATAACTTGTCTTAATGCTTTTCATTGACAGTTGGAGAGACAGCCGAGGTGTTTCCCACTAATGGCCTTGTTTGATGGATTGCAGTGCCCCCCGCCCGTCTCTCCGCTTCAGTAAACCGATATCATTTCCATTACGTCATATCAAATTCAAACCATGTTCATAGATGCGTGTCGTGTTCATCGTTGTTTTACAGGTTTTGTATATTTAGAGAATTGAAGGATAGCTTTGAGCTGAACTCCAGGCAGATTTATAGAATACAAATTAATACAGCTCGGTAATCAATAAAACATCATTAACCCCCTTTCTGCCAACCTGGTTTCCTTTTAACTAGGCTATTGTGCCTGTGGGCAGTGTAAGGTCTACCTAATCACGTGACCACTGTGATTGGCGGTCATGGGTCACATGGTTGGAAAGCCGGTCCTGATCATTAGTATACATCAAGCTGCCTTTGGCAGCTTGGTCTCTGTGCTTGTGAACACGCTTGTCAAGACCCTGTCACCCATAGACGCATACACTATGTTGTCAAAAGTATTGGGACACCTGCCTTTTACAGTGGGGCAAAAAAAAAAAGTCAGCCACCAATTGTGCAAGTTCTCCCACTTAAAAAGATGAGAGAGGCCTGTAATTGTCATCATAGGTATACCTCAACTATGACAGACAAAATGTGGAAACAAATCCAATCATATTGTCTGATTTGGAAAGAATTTAATTGCACATTATGGTGGAAAATAAGTATTTTGTCAATATCAAAAGTTCATCTCAATACTTTGTTATATATCCTTTGTTGGCAATGACAGAGGTCAAACGTTTTCTGTAAGTCTTTACAAGGTTTTCACACACTGTTGCTGGTATGTTGGCCCATTCCTCCATGCAGATCTCCTCTAGAGCAGTGATGTTTTGGGGCTTTCGCTGGGCAACACGGACTTTCAACCCCCTCCAAAGGTTTTCTATGGGGTTGAGATCTGGAGACTGGCTAGGCCACTCCAGGACCTTGAAATGCTTCTTACGAAGCCACTCCTTCGTTGCCCGGGCGGTGTGTTTGGGATCATTGTCATGCTGAAAGACCCAGCCAGGTTTCATCTTCAATGCCCTTGCTGATGGGGGGAGGTTTACACTCAAAATCTCACGATACATGGCCCCATTCATTCTTTCATGTACACGGATCAGTCGTCCTGTTCCCTTTGCAGAGAAATAGCCACAAAGCATGATGTTGCCACCCCCATGCTTCACAGTAGGTATGGTGTTCTTTGGTTGCATCTCAGCATTCTCTCTCCTCCAAACACAAGGAGTTGTGTTTCTACCAAACAGTTCTACTTGGTTTCATCTGACCATATGACATTCTCACAATCCTCTTCTGGATCATCCAAATGCTCTCTAGCAAACCTCAGACGGGCCCGGACATGTACTGGCTTAAGCAGGGGGACACGTCTGGCACTGCAGTATCTGAGTCCCTGGCGGCGTAGTGTGTTACTGATGGTAGCCTTTGTTACGTTGGTTCCAGCTCTCTGCAGGTCATTCACTAGGTCCCCCCGTGTGGTTCTGGGATTTTTGCTCACTGTTCTTGTGATCATTTTGACCCCACGGGGTGAGATCTTGCGTGGAGCCCCAGATTGAGAGAGATTATCAGTGGTCTTGTATGTCTTCCAGTTTCTAATTATTGCTCCCACAGTTGATTTCTTCACACCAAGCTGCTTGCCAATTGCAGATTCAGTCTTCCCAGCCTGGTGCAGGTCTACAATTTTGTTTCTGGTGTCCTTCGACAGCTCTTTGGTCTTCACCATAGTGGAGTTTGGAGTGTGACTGTTTGAGGTTGTGGACAGGTGTCTTTTATACTGATAACAAGTTCAAACAGGTGCCATTAATACAGGTAATGAGTGGAGGACAGAGGAGCCTCTTAAAGAAGAAGATAAAGGTCTGTGAGAGCCAGGAATCTTGCTTGTTTGTAGGTGACCAAATACTTATTTTCCTCCATAATTTGCAAATAAATTCTTTCAAAAATCCGACCATGTGATTGTCTGGATTTGTTTCCACATTTTGTCTCTCATAGTTGAGGTATACCTATGATGACAATTGCAGGCCTCTCTCTCATCTTTATAATGGGAGAACTTGCACAATTGGTGGCTGACTAAATACTTTTTTGCCCCACTGTACATGAACTTTAATGGCACCCCAGTCTTATTAATAATATACAGGATTTATATAGCGCCAACGGTTTGCGCAGCGCTTTACAACATGAGGGCAGACAGTACACTTACATTATATAAAAAATGCTTAGTATGGCCCGCCTAAAAAAGCACCACTCAGCGCCCCAGATATTATCAGTTGAGGTTACTTATGTGGTAAAAACATCAGAACATAACAGATGAAAATATAACCTTAATTATAAAATCACATTGAAAGCAGCCGCTCAAAAAATAAAAACATATAAAAACAATACTAAAAAAAAAACCAATCTAAATAACGGAGTCCCTTTAAAATACTCGCTCATCCATGTCTTTATGGACCTTGCTTTGTGCACTGGTGAGCAGTCATGTTGGAACAGGAAGGGGCCGTCCCCAAACTGTTCCCACAAAGTTGGGAGCATGAAATTGTCCAAAATATCTTGGTATGCTGACGCCTTAAGAGTTCCCTTCACTGGAACTAAGGGGCCAAGCCCAACCCCTTAAAAACAACCCCCACACCATAATCCCCCCTCCACCAAATGATTTGGACCAGCGCACAAAGCAAGGTCCATAAAGACATGGATGAGAGAGTTTGGGGTGGAGGAACTTGACTGGCCCTGCACAGAGTCCTGACCTCAACCTGATAGAGCATCCTTTGAGGTCAGAACACTGTGCAGGCCAGTCAAGTAGTTCCTCCACCCCAAACTCGCTCATCCATGTCTTGACAGCCAGGAAATGAGGTGGGCTCTATCTGACTTGCTGCGGCCTTTTAATGCACGCAGTGAGAAGCTCACAGTGTGCGGAGATATCAGAATATAAGCCATTTCAGTACAGAAGAGGAGTCGGTACAAGTGGACGGAAGTCTCTTCAGTTGCTTCAGCCAGCCGGATGCAATGGGAAGGAGTGAGTTGGGCTCACTGGTGCACACATACAGTACTATTGTGGAGCACACACAGAATATAAAGGGTGAGTATGAAGAGTCTTACAACGACTTGAGGACGCCAGATGTTTTGTCCTCTGATGTTGTAAACAATGCGTGCGGCTCTGTACAATTAATCGCACTTGTGTTTGTTGTTGCTGTCGATATTCTAAGTGAGAGGAGGGTGGCGGCAGAGGGAATGTTTTAGAAGTTCTCTAAACTAATCAAATTTATTTGACAACCAGAAACTTGAAACATAAAAAACAGAGAAAGTTTGTGTTCCTGTGATGAACAGACGGCTCACACTTAGATCACTTCTTATGGAAGCGATATTCAATTCAACATGTTTTTTGTTTGTAGCTGCTTGTATCTTTGAATTATTATTATTATTATATACAGGATTTATATAGTGCCAACAGTTTGCACAGTGCTTTACAAAATTAACACAGAGAGTACAGTTACAATACAATTTAATACAAAAAGGAACCGGAGGGCCCTGCTCGTTGGAGGTTACAATCTAAGAATTCTTCTTTCTTACCAGGGTGGGTAAAAATCGATGAAATTTGTTTGATTTATATCAGATTTTGTTTGATTTAACCACTTCAGCCCCGGACCATTTGGCTGGCCAAAGACCAGAGCACTTTTTGCGATTCGGCACTGCGTCGCTTTAACTGACAATTGCGCGGTCGTGCGACGTGGCTCCCAAACAAAATTGACATCCTTTTTGTTTCCCCACAAATAGAGCTTTCTTTTGGTGGTATTTGATCACCTCTGCGGTTTTTATTTTTTGCTCTATAAACAAAAAAATTGTGACAATTTTGAAAAAAAAGCATCATTTTTTACTTTTTGCCATAATAAATATCCCCCAAAAAATATATATAAAAATTTTTTTTTCCCTCAGTTTAGGCCGATACGTATTCTTTTACATATTTTTGGTAAAAAAAAAATCGCAATAAGCGTATATTGATTGGTTTATGCAAAAGTTATAGCACCTACAAAATAGGGGATAGTTTTATGGCATTTTTATTAATATTTATTTTTTTTTTTTTTACTAGTAATGACGGCGATCAGCGATTTTTATCGTGACTGCGACATTATGGCTGACACATTTTTGGGACCATTGGTATTAATACAGCGATCAATGCTAAAAAATTGCATTGATTACTGTAAAAATGTCACTGGCAGTGGCGCTAGGTGGCGTTGTAGGGGTTACGTGTGTCCTAGGGAGTTAACTGTGGGGGGGAGGGGCTGCGTGTGACACTACACTGATCTCCGCTCCCGATCACAGAGAGCAGAGATCAGCGACAGTGTCACTAGGCAGAACAGGGAGATGCTTGTTTACATTAGCATCTCCCCGTTCATCCTCACCGTGAGACGATCGCGGGGGTCCGCGGGAGCTCCCGGCGCGTTCCGAAAGCCACCTCTTAAAGGGCAACGTACAGGTATGTTAATCTGCCTGTATGTTCCCCTTCTGCCGCAGTATATCTGCGTGAGGCGGTCGGAAAGCGGTTAAAATCTGATTTTTTTTAAAATTTTATTTATTATTTTAATAAAATGCTCTTGGAGTAAAAATCTATCTAAAGATAGTTTTCTATTTAAGATACAATAATAATTTAGTTTATTTAGCATGAAATGGAGCTTAGTTATGTAGCATGAGGCTGTATATTCTGCAATATTTACATTTTTGGTAAACTCATGCAACGAATCCAAGCTCTGCAAGCGATGACATGCACTGCATTGATGCATTCACAAAATTTCACACTAACTACCAGCCAAGAATGAGTCCTTACATTTAAAGGGCACCTGTCATTTCAGATCCATCATGGCAGCGCCTGTTAGCGGGCATCCACTCAGCTGCTGCCGCCACGTCCCTCACCTTGTTGTGTCACTGCCGCATCACCAGCCGTCCCATTAAAGTGAATGAGACTGTCGGTGACTCAACAGCGGGTCAGAGGAGGAGCCGCTGCGGGACAGAGATGACAGTTGCTCTTTAAAAATTATTATTTATATCGAGTTGATTTAAATGAAACCTTTTTACTAGTAATTTAAATCGAATCCACCCCGTTTCTTACAATGAATTTTTTTGTGTGCTTTTTGACTTGCAGTTCTAGCAGACAACCTGAAATCTAACCCCGGCATCAAGTGGCAATATTTTAGCTCTGAAGAAGGAATCTTTACCGTCTTCCCAGCACACAAGTTCAGATGTAAAGGGAGTTACGAACACCGCAGCAGGTGAGTGTATCAAATATGATCTGCACATTTAATCCATAATTTTCTCAATTTAGAGGTAAAATTAAAGGAGAAATGTGGCTAAAGCATTTTTAGGTGTACTTCTCCTGTGGACAACATGAGTCCAGTTAGTTCTGCACCCTTGTGACCCGTTTTCAGCTGACACCGGGTTAAAGCACACTGACATCACAGAGCCGGTCCAGGCTCTAAAAAAAAGACCCTGACCATGTGGGTCGGGATCCACCCAGAAGCCTGGACCGGCAGCTGGCTCATCTTCTCATCGAGTCACTGAGAGCCTGAGCCAGCCCCTCCCGTCCCTTTCCACAGCTCAGCGCTCCAGTGTGCTCCGGAGGGGCCGAGCAGAGAGTCGGTGATGGACAGTCACCAGCTATCTGCAGAACTGAGTGATCAGTGGTGTTTGATCGCTCAGTTCTTGGTCTTATAGGCGGCGGGGGATAATCTGCAGCTGGGAGCAGTGCTGTAGCCATCTAGGTGAGAATGATTTTTTTTTTTGCAAGTCCCATACTGTTCAGTTAAATATAAAATGTACATATCAGTACAGGACGCAGGACTGGATTTCAGAATACTTTATAAATGCCAAAGGGAAATTATTACAGCACATGCTACACTCAACAAAGACAACACAAGATCGCAACAATGAAGAGAACAAAACACAAAGACGCAGCAAAATTCCCAATAACAGCCATTAGAAGATCTATAGAGACAATATGACCTTTAACTTTAAAAATTCCCTACATTTATTGAAGCGCGGATGCCCAGTGTCAGTATTTTTTGGTTAACGTGACGACAACAGAATAATCTGCTTACCTAAATAGATTTTACACTTTTTTTTTTTTCATAAGGAGGTATACATTTTTGTTTGGTTCACTGTTTTTAAACAAAATCCGCCATTTTTATTTAAATGTTTAACTTTTTTATTTAACTTTTTACGCTCTGATGCAGCCATTTTCAACCAGTGTTCCGCGGAGTACTAGGCTTCCTCTAGAGGTTGCTAAGGGGTTCTTGAGCGGCGGCTAATTGACTTTCAATTTGAGGAGGCCTGCATAGTTCTGGATATACCTGCGAAGGTCCAGGGCCAACGCCACTTTGGCAGAGCCAGCTGCATGACACCATTGGTATTTTTAGCTGTCTGTAAGAGTGCCATTCTGACCACCACTGGGTGACATTCTAACCGCCACTGTAAGGGGGGCATTCTTCCCCCTGACCTCCAATTTAAAGGGGGCATTCTTCCCCCCTGACCTCCATTTGAAAAGCGGAGGTTCACACAAAAATTGAACCTCCGCTTTTCGGAACCCCCCCCCCCCCCTCCGGTGTCACATTTGGCACCTTTCAGGGGGGAGGGGGGTACAGATACCTGTATAATACAGGTATTTGCACCCACTTCTGGGCATAGACTCCCAAGTTTACGCCCCCCCCCCCCCCCCCCCCCCCACACTGTCTGCTGGGAAACACACAGGTCCCAGAGACAGCAGGGACCATCCGGATTGCGCAGCGCGACTCGTGCATGCGCAGTAGAGAACCGGGAAGTGAAGCCGCAATCCCTTACCGAAGATGGCGGCGTCAGCACCCGAGAGCCGAGCGGCAGATCGGCTTCAGGTGCCGACATCGCAGGCGCCCTGGACAGGTAAGTGTCCATATTTTAAAAGTCAGCAGCTGCAGTATTTCGGCGGACCTCCGCTTTGAGGGGGGTCATTCTGCTCACTATCAATCTAAGGGGATGACCCCGCTATATGTCTGTTAGGTGTTCCAATTCAAATTGCGTCCCTAAAAACAACGGAAAAAAAATCTTGCCTTTTTTTATTTTTTTGAGCAGCTTGAGCCCCGAGATTTTTAAACCTTTCCTAGGACACAGTGTGCACACCTAGTCTAACGATGAGTTCTGCCAGCATAGTACTGAGTTAAAGCGGATCTTGGCTGCATCTGGGCACCAAAAACACAATTTAATTCATTTTTGAAATTCAAAGCAAACTCCCCCATCCGCCCATGTCTTCGTGCTTTATTTTGTTGAAAAATCACTTTGAAAAACAGCCCCCTAGCCTTTTTGGCCATCTTGAGTAAGGGAAATTGATTCTTGTAGCATTTACTCTTCCTGGAATCCATCTTCCCTTAGCCCAAGCATGCATGTAGGAGAGTGTCCTTAGCTGAGAAAACCCCTCCTCCTCCTCCTCTCCTGAAGACTCCTGGGATGTTATGACCTCATTTGCCTAGGCAATAAACTAGGAAGAAACTGAAGAAAAAGTTTAAAACAAGTAAATATGATATATTTTCCTATCTATTTACTAATGCTAGCAGCATGGGAATTAAAAATAATCAATATTGATTGGGAGAGTGACGTTCCACTTTAATTATGGTAAACATTAGGCTAGCCATACAGACAGGGCCGGATTTCCCACAAGGCCACCGAGGCCAGGCCTCGGGGCGGCAGTGGTACAGGGGCGGCGCCGCTCCTGCAACGAATTCTCGGCCGCCCCCCACACTAAGCAGCATGTGATGCAGCGCACCCGGGCGCCAGAGAGATGGGGGCGCTGAAGCACTAGAGTGCTCCTCTCCCTCCTCCTCCTCCTCCTCTCTGTGTGTGTCCAGACTGAGGCGGCGTCCTCCGCAGGTCACCGCCGCTGCTGGTTTTTCGATGCTTAAGCCTGTCCCCCCTCCCTCCTCCTGTCAGAGAAGGAGAGCAGCCGAAGGAGATCGGAGCGGCTGGTCTCTGTGGGGGGGCGTGTTCTCCTGTGTCCTCCTGTGTCTCTCACTCCCGCCCAAGCCTGTCTCCATCTCTACACTAATGGAGGGGGGGTTGTCCTGGGGGTCTGTACTAGTGAAGGGGGGGGTTTGTCCTGGGATGTCTGCACTAATGGAGGGGGGGTTGTCCTGGGGGTCTGTACTAGTGAAGGGGGGGGGGGGGTTTGTCCTGGGATGTCTGCACTAATGGAGGGGGGGTTGTCCTTGGGGGTCTGTACTAGTGAAGGGGGGGTTTGTCCTGGGATGTCTGTACTAATGGAGGGGGGTTGTCCTGGGGGTCTGTACTAGTGAAGGGGGGGTTTGTCCTGGGATGTCTGCACTAATGGAGGGGGGGGGTGTCCTGGGGGTCTGTACTAGTGAAGGGGGGGTTTGTCCTGGGATGTCTGCACTAATGTAGGGGGGGTTGTCCTGGGGGTCTGTACTAGTGAAGGGGGGGTTTGTCCTGGGATGTCTGTACTAATGAAGGGGGGGGGGGTTGTCCGGGGGGGGGTTGTACTAATGAAGGGGGGGGGGGTTGTCCTGGGGGTCTGTACTAATGGAGGGGGGTTTGTCCTGGGGGGGTCTGTACTAATAAAGGGAGGGGTGGTTTGTCCTGGGGGGGTCTGTGCTAATGGAGGGGGTTGACCTGGGGGGGGGTTTGTACTAATGGAGAGGGGTTGTCCTGGGGGGGGTTGTACTAATGGAGGGGGAGTTGTCCGGGGGGGGTTTTGTACTAATAGAGGGGCGTTTGTCCTGGGGGGTCCGTACTAATGGAGGGGGGTTTGTTCTGGGGGGGTCTGTACTAATGAAGGGAGGGGGGTTTGTCCTGGGGGGATCTGTACTAATGAAGGGAGGGGGGTTTGTCCTGGTGGGGGTCTGTACTAATGGATGGGGGTTTGTCCTGGGGGGGGGTCTGTACTAATGGAGGGGGGTGGTTTGTCCTGGGGGGTCTACACCCAGGAAAGTACACCCAGGACTCCAGAGGGAGAGGACACTGCTGAGGGAAAACCATTAGAGAGAGAACCCCGCTGCCCTGTGCCACCAGAGGGAAAGCCACACAGCCTAGTGCCATCCCTGGCGGAGAAAGGAATGGAGTCATTGCAGGAATACAGATCTGGGTGCTACTCAGCGGAATCGCCACGGGCAATTCAGAGTGAGCTGACTCCTGATCAGAGAAACCATTGCTGTATCGCTGGGTCAGGTGAGAGGGCCGATCGGCCATTATCTACTAATGTCAATAGGAACTGCAGTCTCTGACCGTCTCCTGTATCATGTCTGCAGTCTCTGACGTCTCCTGTATCATGTCTGCAGTCTCTGACCGTCTCCTGTATCATGTCTGCAGTCTCTGACCGTCTCCTGTATCATGTCTGCAGTCTTTGACCGTATTATGTCTGGGGGCTCTTTCTGGTGGTGTGTGTGTGTGTGTGTGTAGGGGGGGGGGGGCGGCATTGAAGGGCCCGGCCTTGGGGCGGCAAAGGGAGTAAATCCGGGCCTGCATACAGACATTAAAGTGATTGTAAAGTCTTGTTTTTAAAAAACAAAAACAAACATGTTATACTTCCCTCTACTGTCCCTCTTTGCTGCTCCTGGCCCCTCCCTCCTATTGAGTGCCCCCTCAGCCAGCAGCTTTCTATGGGGGCACCCGAGCCGAGTCAGAGCTCCGTGTATCCATTCAGACACGTGTGCCCCGGCCTGGCCCCACCCCCTTTCTCACCTGATTGGCTGACTGACAGCCGCGGGAGCCAATGGCACAGCTGCTGTGTCTCAGCCAATCAGGAGGAGCGTCCCAGGCGGCTTAGACATCCGTGACAGGGGCACAGATACATAATTAGGGGATGCTGGGGAGGCTGCTACACAGAATGCATTAAGATGAAAAACCTTCTGCCTTTACTACTCCTTTAAGAGCCCTTTCAGAGTGACAGCGCAGGGGTATCGGCGGTAAATCGCTGCTAGTTTTAGCAGCGCTTTACTGTCGTTTTAGAGGTGCTTTTCATCCGCTAGCGGGGTGATTTTAACCCCCGCTGGCGGCCGAATAAAGGGTTAAAAGTGCCCACGAAGCGACACTGCCTATTGATTTCAATGGGCAGGGGCGCTCCTAAAGCGCCTCAAAGAAGCTGCTTGCAGGACTTTTTTTGACGTACTGCCAGCGCAGGGCCTCAGTGTGAAAGCACTTTCACGCTAGGATTGCAGATGAGGCTTTTTTCAGATGCTTTACAGATCCTATTTTTAGCGCTAAAGCGCCTGAAAAATGCCCCCAGTGTGAAAGGGGTCTAATTGCTCTTGTTCAGTCTGCAGGCTGAATAATGGACATCTAGTAGATGGTATCTATCTACGCTAAACAGCTTAATAAAGGCACAGAATACCCACACTGATGAAGGTTTAGGCCAGGTTCACACCCATGCGAATTAGATGCGTGTTTCTCCGCATCCAATTCGTATAGCAGGAGAATGTGACCAGCTCCCTATGGAGCCAGTTCACATATCTCCGTTGCGGCTGCTGGGCTCACTGCACAAAAACGCTGTGCGTCTTTGGCTCAGTTTCAGGGCCGAATTCAGGCATAGATTCAGCCGTGATTCGTCCCTGAAACAGGGAACAGGGACCCACAGCGCTCCTGTGCGATCCGCAGCTAGTTCCAGTGTGAACCCGGCCTTAGACCTAAATAACCCTGTATGGAAAGAGATCAGAGGGATTTGCTCCAGGGGAGCGATAAAGGCAAGCAAAGGACCCCAGTTTGAGGCTCGGTTCACATTGGTGCCATGCGAGAACCCTGCGAATCCACTGCGGGTTCCCGCATCGCACCCGACTCGCATGCAGTTCACACTGCCATATGCGAACTGCTGGGAGTGTCAATGGAAAGATGACACTCCCAAATCAGTTCGCATATCGCAGTGCGAATGGTCAATTCGGACAGGAATCGGATCGCATGGGTGTGAACACCCATGCAATCTGATTCTGGTGCGGACCAAAAATAAGGGTCCTGTGCGAGTTTGGTCTGAATGCGATGCAAATTCAGCCATACAATCTGTATGGCTGAGTTCGCATCTCACAGGCATCTCATGTGATTTGTACTGCAGTGTGAATCGCATTCGATGTCGGACAGCGCAGTGGTGTGAACCAAGCCTGAAGACCGCTGGGCTGGGGCAATGCTGCATCTGACTAATCTCACCAGATCTGGAATTGGATTGGGTGATGTCATTACTGTGCGACTCATTGTTCTCTTGCTGGAGAGGAAGCTGTACCCAATGACCTGCAGTGCAAGGGTCTCCCTGCTTCTGCCTCCTCCATTCTCTGGATCTGTGCTTCCTCCACCTCACCTGCTTGGTAAGTCCGTTAACGGGGAAAGATCAGAAGCCTATGGCCACCCTAAGGCCCCTTTCACACTTATACGACTTCAAAGTCGCGCGATTTTACCACGATTTAGGAGCAGTACTACTTTGTACGACTTTGCCACATTTTTGGCATTAACAAATGAAAACATACAGTAGTTGGTATGAATCATAAGGGGGAACTCCACGCCAAGTTTTAAATAAAAAAACTGGCGTGGGTTCCCCCCCAGGGGCATACCAGGCCCTTGGGTCTGGTATGGATTGTAAGGGAAACCCCCTACGCCGAAAAATCGGCGTGGGGGTCCCCCCAAAATCCATACCAGACCCTTATCCGAGCACGCAGCCCGGCCGGTCAGGAATGGGGGTGGGGACGAGCGAGCGGCCCCCCCCTCCTGGACCATACCAGGCCGCATGCCCTCAACATGGGGGGTGGGTGCTGTGGGGGGTGAGGTGCCGGGATCTGGGGGCCCCCTTATTAAAGGGGGCTCCCGGATTCCGATAAGCCCCCCGCCCGTAGACCCCGACAACCAACGGCCAGGGTTGTCGGGAAGAGGCCCTTGTCCTCATCAACATGGGGACAAGGTGCTTTGGGGTGGGGGGGCCATCTTGAGGGCATGCGGCCTGGTACGATCCAGGAGGGGGGGGGGCGCTCGCTCGTCCCCACCCCCATTCCTGACCGGCTGGGCTGCGTGCTCGGATAAGGGTCTGGTATGGATTTTGGGGGGGACCCCACGCCGATTTTTCGGCATAGGGGGTTCCCCTTAGATCCATACCAGACCTAAGGGCCTGGTATGCCCCTGGGGGGGGGAACCCACGCCGTTTTTTTCATTTAAAACTTGGCGTGGAGTTCCCCCTCAGGATTCATACCAGACAGCTGTCAGCACTGCCTGTCACTCATCGCGAAAGGAAAAAAAAGTTTTCCTTTCCCGATCAGCGAGCCAGGCTTGTGCTTACAAAGTCGTACTGAAATCGTGTCTATATTATTCAGGCACGACTTGCATGCTACTTCAGGGTTTAACATTGAGGTCTATGGAGTACAACTCGCATAGAAGTTGGACCAAAGTAGTGCAGGGACTACTTTCAAGTCGGCACGACTTAAAGTCGTGCCAATATGAATGGTAGTCATTGAAAATCATGGAGAATGACTTGTCATACGATTTTGCAGTACAAAATCGTGGGACAAGTCGTATAAGTGTGAAAGGGTCCTAAGGAAGTATCAGATCTAAGTAGGCCCTGTATGGAAAGAAGAGAGATTAGAGGGATTTGGGATTCAAATTCGGATGGTTGGGAGCTGTGTTGCTAACTTCATGTTTTGGTAGAACCCCTCCTTTTTTTTTTTTTTTTTCCTCCACTGCTCTCCCTTGCTAAGAATGATCATTATTATTATACAGGATTTATATAGCGCCAACAGTTTGCGCAGCGCTTTACAACATGACGGGCAGACCGTACAGTATCAGTACAGGAGGGATCAGAGGGCCCTGCTCGTTAGAGCTTACAATCTAGAGTCTATGATTCTACCACCAATATGAGAAGTTGATGCCTAGGCCGTTCACAGCAGTTCGCTTGACAATCTGTTTATATAGCCAAGCATCAGAGATTAGTTCTCAGCACTTTCCACCTCAGTCAGGCCCCATTCTCAGATGCCCGAGCAAGCACATTAGACACCCCTCTCTCCTCCATGTTAGACAGGCAGAGAGAGGCTGGAGCCCAGGCTCTGAGTGATGCTGGAATGGTTTACACAATGAACCTTCAAGTCACAGATCATTAACGTTGGTCGATTTGTCTTCCACAATGTACACGGCTTGTTCCAGGATAGGTTCAGCCGGGCGTTGTCGGAGAGGCTTGTACAGAGGTCCTCGAGTTTGTTTGGCAGAAACACTTTAGAAGCGAAGTGGCTGAACAGACTCGGTGAAGACATCTTGCTGCTGTTACAGTAAAATATGTAGGAATTGAGGCAATTTGTGACTGGCGGCCGAGATTGCCGTCTCAGATGACTGTTTTGCGGGGATGGTCTGTGTTGGGTTTCAAGGTCACAGGTTGGTGTTTGCCAGACTGCCAGAGCCTAGTTTGTGTGGATATTGGATAAGGTACCTGACACACTTGGAAGTCTTTCCTGCAGGGATGCCAATTTGCACAGCGCTCGCGGTGATGTCATGACGTGGCTGTGACAGCAGACAACAGCAGGGCGTTGGTTCCGGTGGCAGAGTAGAGTAAACGCTGCTTAAAGGTGGAAACTGGCTCTGTTGAGGTTCAACTGCCGTCGGCCTAAGTTTGTGTTTGTAGTGACGGGCAGCTGCCGCTCTGCTTCCTGCAAGAACTACAAGTCTCAGACTTTCCAACTAGGCAGCAGGTCGGTGTGCTGCTGTTTTAAAAACTTAAAGCTTAAATGTACTAAACCCTTCATTAATCACTTGATTACTGGGCACATACAACCCCCTTCCTGCCCAGGCCAATTTTCAGCTTTCAGCGCTGTCACTCTTTGAATGATAATTGTGCGGTCATGTAACACTCTACCCATTTGAAATTTTATCTTTTTTTTTTTTTTCCACACAAATGGAGCTTTCTTTTTGGTGGTATTTAATCACCACTTGTTTTTTTATTTTTTGCTAAACAAACAAAAGACTGAGAATTTTGAAAAAAAAAAAAAAACAAAAGTTTTCAGTTTGTTATATAATTTTGCAAACAGGTAATTTTGCTCCTCCTTCACTGATGTGCACTGATGGGCTGCAGTAAAGGGCACTGAGAGGTGGCACTGGTGGGTACTGGTTAGCAGTACTGGTGGGCACTGGTTAGCAGTATTGGTGGGCACTGGTTAGGAGCACTGGTGGGCACTGGTTAGGAGCACTGGTGGGCACTGGTTAGGAGCACTGGTTCGCAGCACTGGTGGGCACTGGTTCACAGCACTGGTGGGCACTGGTTCGCAGCACTGGTGGGCACTGGTTCGCAGCACTGGTGGGCACTGGTTCGCAGCACTGGTTAGGAGCACTGGTTCGCAGCACTGGTTAGGAGCACTGGTTAGGAGCACTGGTGGGCACTGGTTAGGAGCACTGGTGGGCACTGGTTAGGAGCACTGGTGGGCACTGGTGGGCACTGGTTTGCAGCATTGTGTGGAACCATTGTCCTTTTGACAGGATCCGGTGATCGGCTTGTTGTTTTCTCCTCATGCTGTCAGTGTGAGGGGGGGGGGGGAAGCAGCTCATTACCGGCTTCTGTCCATTGGCTAACAGCTGATCACGTGGTAAAGGGCCGGGATCGGCCCTTTACTTTGATCATTGATAAGCTTATTTCCAAGGACTCCTGATCACAGAGCTTGCCAGCACGCAAGGACATCAATGTACGCCCTCCCAGCATTTTAAGCCCACGCTGTAGCTGGCTTTTGGCTATAGCGCGGGCTTCAAGCGCTGGTTAAAATAACAAACATGTTATACTTAACTCCTCTGTGCAGTTGGTTTTGTACAGAGCAGCCCCGATCCTCCTCTTCTCGGGTCTCACATCGGCGCTCCTTGCCCCTCCCTCCTGTGCCGGGTGCACCCACAGCAAGCAGCTTGCTGTAGGGGCACCCAAGCGGGCGCACTTCTGAGCTGCGGCTCTATGTGTCCATTCACACATGGAGCCGTGGCTCGGCCCTGCCCCTCTCTCCTGATTGGCTCACTGGCTGTGATTTGGCTGCTGCTAAAAGCCAATCAGGGGTGCAAGTCCTCAGAGAGCCAAGGTTCTCGTGGACAACGCTGGATCGAGAGTTGGGGGGCTCAGGTAAGTATCGGGATACTTTTCATGATGGTACATTTTTGAGGGTACTACTTAGGCAAAATTGACATTTTTGATTTTTTTTCCCTTTAAAGCGAACTTCACTCTGTCAATCAACATTGACATTTTTAATCCTTTTACTGCAATGATAAGTAAATTGGATAGGAAATTATATCATATTTACTTGTTTTAAACTTTTTTCTTTTTTATTTCTTTAGTTACTTCCTGGTTTCCAGGCCTAGGCAAATGGTGTCGTATACATCTTCAGTTAGAGAGGAGGAGTTTTCTCAGCTAAGCACACCCTCCTGCCTACATGCTTCAGCTAAGGGCAGATCAATTCCAGGAAGTAAATGCCATAAACACATCTGCCCTTACTCATGATGGCTATGGCCAGAAAGGCTAGGGGAGTGTTTTTCAAATGGATTGCTCAGCAAAATAAAGCATGGAGACATGGATGGACGGGGGAGTTTGCTTTGAATATTAATCATGAATTAAATAGTGTTCTTGGTTTGTGGTGCAGCGTAGTTCCGCTTTAAAATAGCAAATCTTCACTTTTTGAGTTTAGGTCCACTTAATGTGATTTTTTTTTTTATTATTCTCTGGACAAATTTATAATGATTTTATATGCATATAAAATTTGCAGAATGCTAACTCATTCTATTTATTGAATTAGATCCATCTATGTGTCCACGGTGAGACCGCAGTCCAAGCATATAGTGGTCATTGTGGATCACGGAGCCTCAATCACAGAGACACATCTGCAGATTGCCAAAGACGCTGCAAATGTCATTCTAAACTCCATCGACGAGCATGATAAGGCAAGTGAAAAATTCAGCCGAAAATCTTTTTAATGAAGCCAATTTAGAACAAGAACAAAGATCTTTAAACTGTAAATCTTTTTTTGAAATAGTGTTACATCTTGCAAATATGTTATAAACTCAATTTACAAAGTTTTAACACAAGGATTAGGACATTTTGGTCCTGTGATTGTACCCTGGTGTCAGCTTTGTACATAAAGACATCCCATCCTGAAATCAAATCTGGTTTTGTTCTGTGTATGTAAACATAGGGATGCAAAAAAATAAATAAAGGGCAGCACCACCTTTTAGGTGGAATCTTGTACATTGTTTCGTTTTTTGTAAATTAGTTCCACTAAATTTTTTGGATCAGCTATGAAATTCCCTTCAAAATCAGCATCATTTTTAAAGCTTATCTAAACCCAAAAAACAGAAATGTAATAAAAATATTGTAGCTTACTATTATGTGGTGGCCGCTTTATTTTTATTTTTTCAAACTTTGTTTTCTTTTATGTTTACCTGGTGATACTGTGAATAACACACTTTTTCTGTCCCTGGGTAGCTACGCTCTTTCTTCCATTGTATTTATGGAGGAACCCATGGTAGCCACACAGGCTGGACTACAGACATACAGTGGGGCAAAAAAGTATTTAGTCAGCCACCAATTGTGCAAGTTCTCCCACTTAAAAATATGAGAGAGAGGCCTGTAATTGTCATCATAGGTATACCTCAACTATGAGAGACAAAATGTGGAAACAAATCCAGACAATCACATTGTCTGATTTTTGAAAGAATTTATTTGCAAATTATGGTGGAAAAGAAGTATTTGGTCACCTACAAACAAGCAAGATTTCTGGCTCTCACAGACCTGTATCTTCTTCTTTAGGAGGCTCCTCTGTCCTCCACTCATTACCTGTATTAATGGCACCTGTTTGAACTTGTTATCAGTATAAAAGACACCTGTCCACAACCTCAAACAGTCACACTCCAAACTCCACTATGGTGAAGACCAAAGAGCTGTCGAAGGACACCAGAAACAAAACTGTAGACCTGCACCAGGCTGGGAAGACTGAATCTGCAATAGGCAAGCAGCTTGGTGTGAAGAAATCAACTGTGGGAGCAATAATTAGAAAATGGAAGACATAGAAGACCACTGATAATCTCCCTCGATCTGGGGCTCCACGCAAGATCTCACTCCGTGGGGTCAAAATGATCACAAGAACGGTGAGCAAAAATCCCACAACCACGCGGGGGGGGGGGGGGGGGACCTAGTGAATGACCTGCAGAGAGCTGGGACCAACGTAACAAAGGCTACCATCAGTAACACACTAGGCCGCCAGGGACTCAGATCCTTCAGTGCCAGACGTGTCCCCCTGCTTAAGCCAGTACATTTCGGGGCCCATCTGAGGTTTGCTAGAGAGCATTTGGATGATCCAGAAGAGGATTGGGAGAATGTCATATGGTCAGATGAAACCAAAGTAGAACTGTTTGGTAGAAACACAGCTCGTCGTGTTTGGAGGAGAGAGAATGCTGAGTTGCAACCAAAGAACACCATACCTACTGTGAAGCATGGGGGTGGCAACATCATTCTTTGTGGCTGTTTCTCTGCAAAGGAAACAGGATGACTGATCCGTGTACATGAAAGAATGAATGGGGCCATGTATTGTGAGATTTTGAGTGCAAACCTCCTCCCATCAGCAAGGGCATTGAAGATGAAACGTGGCTGGGTCTTTCAGCATGACAATGATCCCAAACACACCGCCCGGGCAACAAAGGAGTGGCTTCGTAAGAAGCATTTCAAGGTCCTGGAGTGGCCTAGCCAGTCTCCAGATCTCAACCCCATAGAAAACCTTTGGAGGGAGTTGAAAGTCCGTGTTGCCCAGCGACAGCCCCAAAACATCACTGCTCTAGAGGAGATCTGCATGGAGGAATGGGCCAACATACCAGCAACAGTGTGTGACAACCTTGTGAAGACTTACAGAAAACGTTTGACCTCTGTCATTGCCAATGAAGGATATATAACAAAGTATTGAGATGAACTTTTGATATTGACCAAATACTTATTTTCCACCATAATTTGCAAATAAATTCTTTCAAAAGTCAGACAATGTAATTGTCTGGATTTGTTTCCACATTTTGTCTCTCATAGTTGAGGTATACCTATGATGACAATTACAGGCCTCTCTCATCTTTTTAAGTGGGAGAACTTGCACAGTTGGTGGCTGACGAAATACTTTTTTGCCCCACTGTACATGCCTGCCTTTTGTTCATCTCCATTACATGGGGATGGGGAGATTAGCAGTTTACAGAAGTAAAATTAATTTTTTTTTTTTTGCTTTCAGTTCAGGTTACGGAAAGTGATAAGGCACAGTATTTTTGACAGGTATTTTTGTACTTGCTGAAAATGTTCCTAGCCTGAAAAAAGAAAAGTAATGCGGCCACAACATCCAAAGATGGGTACAAGCGATTAACAAACCTTTTGTTTTTTTAACATAGAGAAGGCCTGATCCTCCTCTTCTGGGGTCCCCCACCAGTGCTCCTGGCTCCTTTTTTTGCAAGTGCCCCCATAGGAATCCGCTTCCGATGGGGGCACTCATGTGGGCTCGCTCCCGAGCCACCCTGTCTGCATCCTTTGACACAGACAGGACAGCTCGGCAATGAACCCCCGCTCCCTCATCACAGATTTTGATTGTCAGCAGCGGGAGCCTATAGTTCCCACTGCTATCAATCCGACCAGCGAGGAGGGACAAAGCTGGGAGAGCCGCAGCCCTCATGCACAGCGCTGGATCGAGATCAGCTCAGGTAAGTATAAGGGGGGTTCTGTGACACAAGTTTTGTACCTTAGGGCCAGTTTGCACCTCATGCAGTCCAGTGCTTTTTTTTTTCCTGCATCAAAAACGCATGGAAAGTAGGTTATATGGTTTTCAATGACATAGTTCACACCAGTGCAGTCAGTTCCGGTACGTTTCAGAAAAAAAAAAGTAAAACATGCTGCATTTTTTCTGCACTGGACTGTACTGGAACACAGTAAAATGCATCACAAATGCACCAGAACAGGTTTCAACCACCTCAGTGCTGCAATATTGTAAAACAAGGCTATGATTAGTGCAGATGATATGCACAGAACCAGAGTGTCTCTGTGCCATGTGATCAATGTACAGGAAGTCTCCGGGTTGCAAACAAGAATGGTTCTGTAAGTTTGTTCTTAAAGCGTAGTTCCACCCAAAAATGGAACTTCCGCTTTAAGGGAAGGTGACCCCCTGACATGCCATTTTTTTGGGAGGGAGCGGAAACCCTCTTTTTAGAGGGTTCCAGCTCCCACTTCCTCCCGGGGCGCCGGAAGCAAGTTAACCTCTCCCCTCCTCCCTCTCGGCAATCATCTGGGACATGTTACAGGTCCCAGATGATTTCCCGTCCAGTCTCAGCTCGCCGCGTTGCTCGCGCATGCGCAGTGCGTGCACCCACAGTGAAAATGCCGGCGCCGCAGAGAGGAGGGAGGAGACGAGCGGGGCTTCGTTCCCCCGCATCGCTGGACCCTGGGACAGTTAAGTGTCCGACTATTAAAAGTCAGCAGCTGCAGTATTTGTAGCTGCTGACTTTTAATTGTTTGTTTGTTAATTGTTTGTCCGCTTTAAGTTGAATTTGTATGCAAGTTGGAACAGGTACACTTTTTAAGTGCAACTCCAGCCTAAAAATAATTTTCACGTTAGCATAGGGAAGGGTTAACATCCCGGTAACGTCTGTTTTGCTGTCTGTGCCCCTGTTCAGAAGATTTCACATCACTTTCTGTCCCTGTGACAGTTGGATTTAGAAAAATTTGGGTTGTCATGGAAACAAGGATTTCTGATAAAGCTTCGATGGAGATACCTTTTTCCCATAATAACTCTTACTGGAGTGAATTTCCCTTCCTATGGAGTAGATTTTCTCTCCATTCCTGTTGTCTCTCTCCGTTTCTAAGTATGAGCCGGATGTATGTAACTCGGGGACTGTCTGTAATGGCAAATCGTCAAACGTAAACAGTGTTGGTGTTTATATTCTGAGGACCCTCCTCTTCCTATCACAACAAAAGGAGAGAAATATAGATTTTTATTGATGAAGGATTAAAAGTGATACTAAAGTCGTTTTTTATTTCGTTTAAAAATAACAAACATGTTATACTTATCTGCTCTGTGTAATGGTTTTGCACAGAGCAGCCCAGATCCTCCTCAGGTCCCTCTTCGGAGCTCCTGGCCCCTCCCTCCTGCCGAGTGCCCCCCACAGCAAGCAGTTTGCTATGGGGGCACCTGGGCCACTGCTGTGTGTGTCCATTCAGACACGGAGCCACAGCTCGGCTCCGTCCCTCTCTCTCTCCTCATTGGCTCACTGACTTTGACCGCAGTGGGAGCCAATGGCGCCTGCTGCTTTCTCACCCAATGAGGAGGCAGAGTCCCAGACAGCCAAGACTCTCGTACAACATCGCTGGATCGATATGGGGCTCAGGTAAGTATTAGAGGGGGGACTGCTGCACACAGAAGGTTTCTTTTAAAGATGTTGTAAATAAAAAAAATTAAAAAAAAAAAGAGAAAAAAAAACAAAACATGCAAGACAAAGACATAATGAGCTAGTTAGTATGTATCGCATACTAGCTCATTATAAAATACTTACCTTAGAACAAAGCCATCCAGTGGCGCCCGCACATCGCAGAGACAAGTGACATCTTTCCCCGAGTTACTTCCGGTATTGAGGGCTCCGGCGCTGTGACTGGCCGGAGCCGCGATGACATCACTCCCGCACATGCACGTGGGAGTCGCCGTTCACGGCACAGGGCATGGAAGGAACGGCACCCATGGCCGTTCCTTCAGAGCACATGTGCCAGTGGTGTCACTGGCTTGCATGTAATGTAAACATGTCCTAAACGGTACACGTTTAGGACATATTTACACTACCTATGGGTAAGCCTTATGGCTTACCCATAGGTAAATGTCTGCAGAGGAAGTTTACTTCCTCTTTAATGAATAGAATGCTTTAAGATAACAAAAACCTTCTTACTTTAGGTTTGAATGAAGGGTAGGCAGCTTTAGATTCAAGGTGAAGGGTTCAAGGGGTTGTAAAGCCTTAAGGTTTTTCACCTTAATGCAGTCTATGCATTAAGGTGAAAAAACCTTCTGTGCTGCAACTCCCCCCTCCACCTTCCTTTTTCTTACCTGAGTCCGATCCGATCCAGTGATGTGCACAAGCGATGCGGCTCCAGCTGCTGTCGCTCTCCTCATTGGACAGATTGTCAATCAAAAGCTTTGAAATGGGAGCGGGGGGAGGGGGGGGGGGTCGAGTCCAGCTGTCTGTGTCAATGAACGCAGCAGCTGGACTCGGGAGCAAGCCTGCACGGGTGTCCCCATGGAAAGCGGCTTTTCTCATGAAAAGCTGCTCTCCATGGGGGGGCACCCGATGAAGAGGAGGTGGCCTGGAGCGCCGGCGGGGGGACCCCAGAAGAAGAGGATAGGGGCTGCTCTGTGCAAAACCATTGCACTATCCCAGCACTGAAAAATGGCCTGGTAATGAAGGGTTATATACAGGCCGGTACTCAAGTGGTTAACCGTTCCCTACCTTATCCAAAAATGAGAAAATGGGGGGGGGGGATGTTTTTTGGGGTGTTGTGTAGGAATTTGACTAGTTGTAATTTTGCCCAATGTGCACTGTGAACTCTACTTGACCACTTACCTTGTAAACGGTTTAATTTAATGAGCCCATCAGGCAGCGCATTTTAAGAGAGGCCTTAGAGTGGTACAATAGGAAAACATAAGGTATGAAGTATCGGATTTTATAATTGAGCGGCAGAAGCACTGCAAAGACAGAAAAGCATGTTTTAATCATTTTGGGAGCTCAGTCAAGTAAAATAGTTGCTAAATAAATAGCAGAAGAAATATTTGGGGATAGATTCACTATTTGGCAGGAGAACGTGGAGCGTCGGACATCTGTACTCTGAATTTATTCTAGGAATAATACGGAGAGACTCCAAAAATATTCCTCTGGCAATTGGGTGTAAAGAACAATCACAGGCTGCAAGATAAATGTTTTTACAGGGCCGTCCAAGCAGTCGTGAGCCTGTCCCGTCAGATCTTAAAGTGCATCTGTGGCATATAAAGCTCTGCTGAGGATAGATGAAATCCTGATTTTCATTTAAGGGAGACTGTAGTCTTTGTATTTTCTGTCGCTTTCTGTCTTTTTTTTTTTTTTTTCGCTTTCGATTTATCTTCATGCTTCAGAAAAATATGAATTGTTTTTGTCCTCTCTCACCTTGACCGTATTATTATTGATGGGTCATCTTTAACATGGGAATCTTTCTGCCTCCCCACCAGATTTCTGTCCTGACGGTGGCTGACGTGGTGAGGACTTGCTCCTTGGATCAGTGCTATAAGACATTTCTGTCCCCGGCCACCAGTGAGACCAAGAGAGAGATGGCCAGCTTCCTGGCCAGTACAAAGTCCTCGGACAGCCCCACTCAGCACGCCCACGGCTTCCAGAAAGCTTTCCAACTGATCAAAAGCACCAACAATGGCACAAGGATTCACCCAAGTAAGATGAATTTTTATTTATTTTTTTTTTTCCTAGTTTTGGCTAGCGTGGGGATTGCTACAAAGACTCTCATTTTTTTGTTGTTTTTGTGCCTTTTGGGCAGATTTCTCCTTACTACCTGTCCTGAGGACTCAACAAAATGTAAGGGGTGTGCTCTCCAAAGTGAAGGAACCTGGCTACTTTTGGCTTCAATACTTAGTCACCGATCCAGAGTAAAGCCAGGCATAGATAGGGTTAGTACCCTTAAACGTTTGGGAATCCAGGCTACTAGATCCATAGTTGATTACATTTCTCTGAATGGGGGAGCCTCTTTTCCCATTGATCAAATGCAAAACACAGACATGGGTGAAATTGCCAATGAGGGTGATGGGCCGAATGGATCTTGTAAAAATGATAATATTGCCTAAAATTTTTACGTGCTTTGGCATCCCCCAGTCTATATTCCACTTGGATACTTCAAAACTATGGACACTCTGCTGCAATCTTTTTTGGGGGGCCAGTAGGCACAAACTGTCCTGGAAAGTTCTCCAAAACCCAACTTTCTTAGGGGGCCTTGCTGTTCCTGCTTTTGGATCTTGTTACCTGGCGGCGCAGCTTTCCCATTTTTATCACATTGATAAATATGACAAACAAAGATATCTCTCTCTGGTCTGCAGTTCTGTAGATACACAACTCCCACGTCCGTTCTGTGATGTGCTGCATAGCCCGAACGGTTCTCCGGTATTTCTGAGCAGCTCTGGCCTTTTTATTCCAGCACAAGAGGATCTGTGACTTGCCAATATCCAGAATGAACTGTCCTGAATTTCATAGTAACACACCGTTGTGGTATAATAAACTTGTACCTGAACTCCTCCAGATACCTGATCCTACAATCTGGATATCCCGAGGAGTATACCTACTACCTCATGTTCTTAAGAATGGTAAAATTCCGGAACCCTGAAGTCCTCCCTTCCCATGTACTCTTATTACTTATTATTTCTTATTATTTTCCTTTTTTCTTTTATAGATTATTTTCGTTTTCTATTTAATCCTTTACATATAATATTTGTTACCAACAGGTAATTTTACTTAATGGAAGTTATCATTAATATTGATAGTCACAAAACATAGCATTAAATATATCTATGTTAATAATACTTTATTGAGCTTTCCATATTTTCAACCAAACATAATATATCTATATATGACAACCTAATATTTAGTTAATATGCAGAAGGATTATTACAATTCCTTGATCATAATAGACTTCCTCAAAATGAATCCTTTCTTTAACAGTCATAAATCCAGAGTAATATATTTACCTGTATTCTCTGTATTATAGAAAAATATTGCTGTATTATAGAATAATAATCCAAAAATATTGTCAGATATATTGTAATTGTTATTACAATTAAAAAATTTAGAACGAAAAAAGAATGGTAAAATCAAGACGTTTGCCCAATTAAAAGTAGGGTTTACTCTCCCGAACCATATACTATTTTGCTTTTTCCAAGAACGACATGCACTACACACCCAATTTGCATGTACTTTACCCAGCTTTGCTCTCCCTGGATGTTCTAGATGTGATAAGAAGTAATGAATCACGCAAACTTATATGTATTTTTTAAGACCTGACCATTTATGCAGCTGCGACCCAACTTGCTTATTCTGGTAAGACTAGATGGGTAGATGAGGTTGGAGAGGTGAATGATGAGGAATGGAGTGAAGTACTGGAGACCTGTAAACTTGTGTCTCCTAAAATGTCTGATAGACGTACACAAGTATATATCACACACACACAGCATATTTAACTCCAGACTGGCTGGCCAAGTCCTATCCTTTTCGCAACTCCATATGCCCTAAGTGTTTGATCTCCACTGGCACCTTTGGGCACCTTCTCTGGCATTGTCCTCGCATCCATGGGTTCTGGGCACAAGTCGTTCAGTTCCTTCACGACCAGATAGGCTCACTGGTGACAATGGACCCCAGGCAATGTCTTTTGGGCTTCTTTCCTCGACATCGATATGGATAAGCGCACGCTCAAATTTTTTCATGAAACCCTGTTTGGGGCTAGAAAGGTCATAGCGCGTTGTTGGATTCAAGCCGTAACTCTTATGCCCTGTACACACGGTCGGACATTGATCGGACATTCCGACAACAAAATCCTAGGATTTTTTCCGACAGGTGTTGGCTCAAACTTGTCTTGCATACACACGGTCACACAAAGTTGTCGGAAAATCCGATCATTCTGAACGCGGTGACGTAAAACACGTACGTCGGGACTATAAATGGGGCAGTAGCCAATAGCTTTCATCCCTTTATTCTGAGCGTGCGTGGCACTTTGTGCGTCGGATTTGTGTACAGACGATCGGAAATTCCGACAACGGATTTTGTTGTCGGAAAATTTTATAGCCTGCTCTCAAACTTTGTGTGTCGGAAAATCCGATGGAAAATGTGTGATGGAGCCTACAAGTGCTTAAAGCCATAACTCTTGATTCTGGGCACTATTTTCCCTCTGCATGGGGCCAGTGCTGCCCTGTTTCGCCGCTTTTCCACTGGCTGCCCCTTTCCAGGTTGTATGACACCCAGCACATTCGGCCCATTTCCCCTGACCCCAGGCAGGTTGGACACAACCTTGTGGAGATTAAAGACCCCATACACATTATTAGATTTTCTGCAGATTTTTGTCTTCAGATTTACCAAAACCATGTAATGCAAAGTCCTGCCTGATTGCATACAAATTGAAACTCTTAAGATTTGACCTTCATATTATATGGTTTTGGTAAATCTGCAGAAAATCTAATAGTGTGTATAGGGATCTAAGAGACTTCCTAATAGTAAACACACAAATATCTCCTACCAAAGTCTGAGCCTGCTCACTATCGATGCCTCCCAGGAAGCTGCCTCTTGTGTAGCTGGGGGGGGGGGGGTCGAGAGCAGGGAAAGGTTTGCGGCTCCGACCTCCAGTGAGAAATTTATACCTCGCAGGAAAAATAATCTTCCGTCGGTTTGTCAGACTGACAACAAGTTTATGAAGTCGGCATGCAGACGATTCCTGATGTGGTGTGTGCAGAAAGGTACACAGGATCCTGAGCTGGCACACAATGAAAGCAGATTGGAATTTATTACTTCCCTGTGGTTGCATTAGGAGCAGAATGTAAAAAGTGGCTTTAAAGTGACAGTCCAATTTTTTTTTTTTTTTTTTTTTTTTTTGGAAATGAAGACGTTTAAACTACCTGACTGCTTCTTACATCTCTTATAGACTGCAGTGGGGAGATCCGCACTTAAAATATATGTTAAGGAACAGCTATTATTATACGTATTTTAAACTGCATTTTATCGCAGCACATTGCACCACGGCTTCGGGCGTTTTACAGCCCCCCACTATGTATGACATTTTCACTGCCTTCTTTTGGCGTTTCATGTCCTTGGTTGGGGTGGACGTCTCCTATTGGTTGTCCAGTGGCAGGGTCCTCTCAAGCTTGAGAAGTGATGTCTGTACAGATAGGTCAGTGCTGGCACAGGCTGCATCACTTTGATCACCAGTCGGCACACCCAAAGGAAAATGGATGGTGGACATGGTTGAGTATAAAATAGAACCTGGTGGAACTTCTGCGCTACCCTAAATAATTGGCACTATGTGATAAACTCTAGTCAGTAATATAAAGAACGTAAATAAAATACAAAGAGCAGATAAGGGGTGCAAACCAACAAGGTGTGTTACCGGTGTTCTGCCGAGAAAGTTCCGCTCGGCGGATAAGGACCCCCCTCTACTGCGCAGGCGCTGCGCCTGCGCAGTAGGATCCGGCGGAAATAGCCGAAGGTAAAAAGGGGGAAATCAGCTGTACACGGCGCCTGTAAGAGGGCCCCTCGCGGGCTCGCTTCGCTCGCCACGCTTCAGGCACGGCCTCGCTCGCCACGCTTCAGGCACGGCCTCCCTCCTCTCGGCTCTTTTTTATTCCCCCTCTAGGTCCACTTGGATGGTGGGAAAGGAACCTGGACCTAGGGCACAGGCGCCGTGTACAGCTGATTGTAGATTTTGTGCTTCGGCTATCTCCGGCGGCTGATAGTAGTTGGTACTGTGCAGGCGCTGCGCCTGCGCAGTACAGGGGGGGAACTTATCCGCCGAGGGAACTTTCTCGGCAAGACACCGGCGCAAAACTCAAAATATAAAACTCATCAATCCTAGTTTGCTGCAATCATTGGGTAGGTTTATATGATTGCAGATAAAGGGTGCTGCTCACATCTAAAGGCGTTCCGGCAAGTGTGAATAAACTATTTAAAATATATCACGCGGCACTCTTAAAGTAGACCTTCAGTCATTTTTTTTCATTTTTTTTTTCTGCCAGTAAATACCTTATACAGCCCACTTCCTGTTTCTTGTCTGGTAAGGCTTATGACATCATGCGCAGCTCTTTCACTCTCGTAAGCGTTTGCCAGGAAGGGAGGAGGGATGAGTCATAAGAGTGCCAATGAGAGCTGCAGAGCTGGAGGTGTGCCTCTGTGTAAATCCCAGGAAGTGAACAGGCAGCAGCTTCAGCTGCCCACAGTTAAAATGGCTGCAGCCAGACTCGTTGGAGGGAGATATCTGCAGCATATTTGGCAAGTACAGAATCACAGTATATATAAAATAATATGCAAAGTGGTTGGAGGGAAGCTTCAGAATGGCAAAGATGTTTTTTTTTTTTCTTACAAATTATGTGAGCAGATTGCAGTTCCTCTTTAAAGCAGAGTTCCACACAAAAATGGAACTTCCGCTATTTGGAATCCCCCCCCCCCCCCGGTGTCACATTTGGCACCTTTCAGGGGGGAGGAGGGAGCAAATACCTGTCTAATACAGGTATTTTGCACCCACTTCCGGGCATAGATACAAGTGCCACCCGCGGGTATCTACGCCACTACTCGTTCCCCCCCCCCCCGCTGTCTTCTGGGAGACACATGGGTCCCAAGAGACAGCAGGGTCCAGTGGTCACAGCAAGTCGCGCATGTACAGTAGGTAACCAGGAAGTGAAGCCGAAGATGGCGGGGGCAGGAGCCGAGGGACAGATCGGCTTCGGGTGCCGACATCGCGGGCGCCCTGGACAGATAAGTGTCCATATTTTAAAAGTCAGTAGCTGCTGACTTTAAAAAAAAATAAAAAATCGGCGGAACTCTGCTTTAAGTGCCATAAAATAAAGAATATTGATATTCTATGTGCAAACAAAACAATATTCAATGGGCAAACAAGCAATAAATATATACAATTAGATAGAACACACTTCCTTAGTAAAAGAAACATCCAAAATCCTGTGATAATGCATATAGTCCCACAGTAAACGGAATATGGAAATGACATTATTTTAGTAAAATGAATACTGCTAAATATCTTTTCTCTCCAGCATTATATAGCAGTCTTGTGCCTTCTATCAGTGTTCAGCAGTGACTGGTTAAAGCTTGTAGGAGGAGTCTCCATTCTCCCCTGATTGTCCTATGAGGCTGCAGGACCCTTGACCCTAGCCCCCCCCCCCCCCCCGGACAGTGCTGATTGGCCCTGTGCTGATCACATGCACCCTCCCAAGAAAAAAGAAAACTAGCAATACACACCAAACTGAGCATGTGCAGCTTGCCCCCAAGGCTCTGTTCTATCAGCAGATAGATTGGGGATGGTGGAAGACGGGGAGGATCAGAGAAGACAGAATCAAACAGCCTTTTTTTTTTTTTTACACAATGCGGGGGATTAACCCCTTAGGTTCCACAGTGAGTATAACACGCATGCTTTACAGCATATACAGACTGATTTTACTGTAGTGGGTTTAGAAACACTTTAAGAGAGCGCTGCATGATATATTTTAAAATTAGCGTATTTGTGCAGATGTGAGCTTTAACACGCAGTGTACAGGAATAAAATATACCAGGTCACATTAGACTTTTGTGAATTGACTGTTGCAGGAAAAACTTTGCTGTATTCTGTTACTTTTACCTGAAGGAACGGATGTGACAAGCCAGAGGCAAAATCTCATTGTTCATTCGGCAGATCTGTTATGTTATATCCTGAATTTCTGCTGTGTTTTTGGCACGGAACACAAAACAGGAACACGCCAACTCTTTTCCATTTTCAACTGTTTTCATTTTAGGAAGTTAAAAAAAAAAAAAAATCCATATTTGGCAGGAGGTTTTGTTGCAGTATATAAATGCTCACGGTAATTGATGGTTATTTGGATGAACATTGCGCTTTCCTTTCAGTCTTATTTTACTCGTTAAACTCCTCATTTGAGTGATTTATCATGTGTCACATTTTCTGTTATGGAAATTTACATATATGGTTTTTTTTTCGGTAAACACAAGGAAACGTTTGTAAAGGTTAGCTTGCCTTTTCTAAAGGGAGCATATTGCTATGGGGGGTGCGGTTTTAACTCGTTTGCAAGCCTCCTTTAGTTAATTCGCAGCCACGGAGCCAGCATGCAGCCAGTGAAGTGCCAGGACCTGCATGCTTGTTTCGGGTCATTGACTCCATAGGTGGTGAAGAAAGATGAAGGATGACATCCTTGTATCCAGAACAAGTCAGCATGTGAGGACGGGAGATATAACATTGCTCAGCACAGAGTTGAAGTAGATTTAAACCCAATAACTAAAATCTCACATGTACAGTGGGGACGGAAAGTATTCAGACCCCCTTAAATTTTTCACTCTTTGTTATATTGCAGCCATTTGCTAAAATCATTTAAGTTCATTTTTTTTCCTCATTAACCACTTAAGCCCCGCTCACTGTATATATACGTCATTTTTTTGGAGATGGATATCTCGGTAACGGCAGCAGCTGCTGCCACAACCGAGATATCCATCTTTACAGTGAGCGATTCTGTACACGATAATGGTGGTCTCTGCGGCGGGTTCGCCGCGAGATCACCGTTATCGGCGGCGGGAGAGGTGCCACCCCCCCTCCCGCCGCTCTCCCGCGCCTTCCGCCGCTTACCGGAGCCGTCGGTAACGGCGGAGGCGATCGGGTCCTTTCCCTGCTGAGGTATGGAGACAAGTGAGGCCAAGATGGCCCCCACCCGTCTCCATACCATGTGACGGCCGGAGCGACGCCCACTCTCTTAAAGGCACAAATTTTTTTAGTGTCATTTTTTTAAACAACTTTTTTTTTTTTTTTTTGCATTTTAGTCTAAATATAAGATCTGAGGACTTTTTGACCCCAGATCTCATATTTAAGAGGACCTGTCATGCTTTTTTCTATTACAAGGGATGTTTACATTCCTTGTAATAGGAATAAAAGTGATCCAAATTTTTTTTTTTTAAAAACAGTGAAAAAATAAATAAAATAAAATAAAATAAATAATAAAAAAAAAAAAAAAATTTTTTTTAAAGCGCCCTGTCCCGACGAGCTCGCACGCAGAAGCGAACGCATACGTGAGTAGCGCCCGCATATGAAAACGGTGGTCAAACCACACATGTGAGGTATCGCCGCGACCGGTAGAGTGAGAGCAATAATTCTAGCCCTAGACCTCCTCTGTAACGCAAAACATGCAATCTGTAGAATTTTTTAAACGTCGCCTATGGAGATTTTTAAGGGTAAAAGTTTGACGCTATTCCACGAGCGGGCGCAATTTTGAAGCGTGACATGTTGGGTATCAATTTACTTGGCGTAACATTATATTTCACAATATAAAAAAAAATTGGGCTAACTTTACTGTTGTCTTATTTTTTTTTTCAAAAAAGTGAATTTTTTCCAAAAAAAGTGCGCTTAGAAGACCGCTGCGCAAATACGGTGCAAAAAAAAAGTATTGCAATGACCGCTATTGTATTCTCTAGGATGTTAGAAAAAAAACAATATATAATGTTTGGGGGTTCTAAGTAATTTTCTAGCAAAAAAACCTGTTTTAAACTTGTAAACACCTAAAATCCAAAACGAGGCTGGTCTTTAAGTGGTTAATGTACACACAGCACCCCATATTGTACACACAGCACCCCATATTGTACACACAGCACCCCATATTGACAGAAAAACACAGAATTGTTGACATTTTTGCAGATGTATTAAAAAAGAAAAACTGAAATATCACATGGTCCTAAGTATTCAGACCCTTTGCTCAGTATTTAGTAGAAGCCCCCTTTCGATCTAATACAGCCATGAGTCTTTTTGGGAAAGATGCAAAAAGTTTTTCTCACCTGGATTTGGGGATCCTCTGCCATTCCTCCTTGCAGATCCTCTCCAGTTCTGTCAGGTTGGATGGTAAACGTTGGTGGACGGCCATTTTTAGGTCTCTCCAGAGATGCTCCATTGGGTTTCAAGCGGGGTTCCACTCGACCATTCCCATTTTTTTTTTTTTAATCATTCTTACACATGTACAATCATAAAGTGACACTCACTGTTTCAGTTGTTTTAAGCTGCTGCTGTCCGTTTTCGTTTTAAATATATACTTATAAGTCTCGATCGTGACCGTTCCCATCTTGCTTGTGGGCATATGAAACCCACAAGCATGGATTTCCGGGATCTGGTGAATGCTGAGCTCCCAGCATTCACCGCTATTTCCCGCGCATGCTCAGTATTTACGGTGAGCAGCCCTGTAAAGTTCAGGGTTGCCATCACAACGGGCGGGCGTCGTCATCGAAATCCCGCGAGAACTCGCGGCAGGCCTCTGCAATGACTCCTGGGAATAATGACAGGAGCTCCCAGGAGACATTGCAGCTACAAAGGAAATTACGAAATAGCCGCAGATGACCCGCCCATATCCGCAGGGAGCTAAGACAGGAAGCAGAGATGGACATTGAAAAAACACAGGTACAAACGAAAAAAAAAAAAAAAAATATCCGTTTATAACTGAATATAGTCCTGGCATGTGATTGAGCAAAACTTGTAAAACAGGGTGGAACTCCGCTTTAAGTCAGGGCTCTGGCTGGGCCATTCAAGAACAGTCACGGAGTTGTTGTGAAGACACTCCTTTGTTATTTTAGCTGTGTGCTTAGGGTCATTGTGTTGTTGGAAGGTAAACCTTCGGCCCAGTCTGAGGTCCTGAGCACTCTGTAGAAGGTTTTCATCCAGGATATCCCTGTACTTGGCCGCATTCATCTTGATTGCAACCAGTCGTCCTGTCCCTGCAGCTGAAAAACACAGCATGATGCTGCCACCACCATGCTTCACTGTTGGGACTGTATTGGACAGGTGATAAGCAGTGCCTGGTTTTCTCCACACATACCGCTTAGAATTAAGGCCAAAAAGTTCTATCTTGGTCTCATCAGACCAGAGAATCTTATTTCTCACCATCTTGGAGTCCTTCAGGTGTTTTTTTTTTTTTTAGCAAACTCCATGCGGGCTTTCCTGTGTCTTGCACTGAGGAGAGGCTTCCGTCGGGCCCCTCTGCCATAAAGCCCCGACTGGTGGAGGGCTGCAGTGATGGATGACTTCCTACAACTTTCTCCCATCTCCCGACTGCATCTCTGGAGCTCAGCCACAGTGATCTTTGGGTTCTTCTTTACCTCTCTCACCAAGGCTCTTCTCCCCCGATAGCTCAGTTTGGCCAGACGGCCAGCTCTAGGAAGGGTTCTGGTCGTCCCAAATGTCTTCCATTTAAGGATTATGGAGGCCACTGTGCTCTTACAAACCTTAAGTGCAGCAGAAATTTTTTTGTAACCTTGGCCAGATCTGTGCCTTGCCACAATTCTGTCTCTGAACTCTTCAGGCAGTTCCTTAGACCTCATGATTCTCATTTGCTCTGACATGCACTGTGAGCTGTAAGGTCTTATATAGACAGGTGTGTGGCTTTCCTAATCAAGTCCAATCAGTATAATCAAACACAGCTGGACTCAAATTAGGGTGTAGAACCATCTGAAGGATGATCAGAAGAAATGGACAGCACCTGAGTTAAATATATGAGTGTCACAGCAAAGGGTCTGAATACTTAGGACCATGTGATATTTCAGTTTTTCTTTTTTAATAAATCTGCAAAAATGTCAACAATTCTGTGTTTTCCTGTCAATATGGGGTGCTGTGTGTACATTAATGAGAAAAAAAATGAACTTAAATTATTTTAGCAAATGGCTGCAATATAACAAAGAGTGAAAAATTCAAGGGGGTCTGAATACTTTCCGTCCCCACTGTATTTAACCACTTGCCGACCGGGCCATAGCCGAAAGAAGGCTACAGCGCGGTCGGGTTATCCTGGGTGAACGTCCGTGGGACGTCCTCCCAGAATCCTGCTCTCGCGCGCCCCCTGGGGCGCGCACCCGAGAACTTCCGTGACCGCCGGGTCCAGAGGACCCGGCGGATCACGGTAAACGGCCGCTAATCGCGGCCGTTTACCATGTGATCGCTCCGTCAAATGACGGAGCGATCACATGTCAACAAACCGGCGTCATGTCATGACGCCGGTTCCTCCCTCCCCTCTGTGTACCGATCGGTACAGTGTGAGAGGAGAGGGGGAGGGATCGGATGGCAGCACCGCTGTGGGCTGCATGTGCAGTGCTCACAGCGGTGCTCAGTGACAAATACAGTCACATCCATCCAACCATGCTCAGCCATTCCTGCAATATACTCTGCAATACACTCTGCAATACACCCTGCAATACACCCTGCAATACACCCTGCAATACACCCTGCAATATACCCAGCAATACCCCGCAATATACCCCGCAATACCCCGCAATACTCTGCAATACCCCGCAATACTCTGCAATACCCCGCAATACTCTGCAATACCCCGCAATACTCTGCAATACCCCGCAATACTCTGCAATACCCCGCAATACTCTGCAATACCCCGCAATACTCTGCAATACCCCGCAATACCCTGCAATACCCCGCAATACCCTGCAATAGTCTGCACTACTCTGCAATACCCCGCAATAGTCTGCACTACTCTGCAATACCCCGCAATAGTCTGCAATACCCTGCACTACTCTGCAATACCCTGCACTACTCTGCAATACCCTGCACTACCCTGCAATACCCTGCACTACTCTGCAATACCCTGCACTACTCTGCAATACCCTGCACTACTCTGCAATACCCCGCAATACCCTGCACTACTCTGCAATACCCCGCAATACCCTGCACTACACTGCAATACCCCGCACTACACTGCAATACCCCGCACTACTCTGCAATACCCCACAATACCCTGCACTACTCTGCAATACCCTGCACTACTCTGCAATACCCCGCACTACTCTGCACTACTCTGCACTACTCTGCACTACTCTGCACTACTCTGCACTACTCTGCACTACCCCACAATACCCCGCACTACTCTGCACTACCCCACAATACCCCGCAATACTCCGCAGAACTCTGCAATACCCCGCAATTTTTAACCAGTTCCCGCCCGCCGTCATATGACGTCCTTGACTTTGTGTGGGGATATCTGAATGATGCCTGCAGCTACAGGCATCATTCAGATATCAGCTTTTTCAGCCGGCGATTCCCTACACCATAAGAATGATCATAACGGCTGTTCCACTGCTTGATTGTTCTTATGGGAGGAGAGAGGGGATGCCCCCCCCCCCCTTCCCGCCACCCTCCGGTGCTTCTACCGACTCCGCTACGATCGAAGCCAGGATCATTTTTTTTTTATTATTTCAGGCTTCCCAGCCTAGAGGTGAGATGTGGGGTCTTATTGACCCCATATCTCACTGTAAAGAGGACCTGTCATGCAATACAAGGGATGTTTACATTCCTTGTAATAGGAATAAAAGTGATCAAAAAAATAGTTTTTTTGGGAAAAAAGTGTCAAACTAAAATAAAGTAAAATGAACAATAAAAAAAAAAAAATTTAAAGCGCCCCTGTCCGTGTGCTCGCATGCAGAAGCGAACGCATACGTAAGTCCCACCCACATATGAAAACTGTGTTCAAACCACACATATGAGGTATCGCTGCGATCAGTAGAGCGAGAGCAATAATTTTGGCCCTGGACCTCCTCTGTAACTCAAAATATGTAACCAGTAAAAAATTTTAAAGCGTCAACTATGGAGATTTTTAAGTAGCGAAGTTTGGCACTATTCCACGAGCGTGTGCAATTTTGAAGGGTGACATGTTATGTATCTATTTACTCAGCGTAACTTTATCTTTCACATTATGCAAAAACATTGGGCTAACTTTACTATTTTGTTTTTTTTTAAAGCACAAAACTGTTTTTTTTCCAAAAACAACACGTTCGAAAAATTGCTGCGCAAATGCCGTGCGAGATAAAAAGTTGCAACAACCGCCATTGTATTCTCTAGGGTCTTTGCTAAAAATATATATATATATATATAATGTTTTGGGGTTCTATGTAGTTTTCTAGCAAATAAATGATTATTTTTACATGTAGGAGAGAAATATAAGAATTGGCCTGGGTGCTCCAGAACGCCTGGAGGTGCTCCCTGCATGTTGGGCCTCTGTATGTGGCCACGCTGTGTAAAAGTCTCACACATGTGGTATTGCCATACTCGGGAGTAATAGCAGAATGTGTTCTGGGGTGTAATTTGTGGTATGCATATGCTGTGTATGAGAAATAACCTTCTAATATGACAATTTTGTGAAAAAAAAAAAGTTTAAAAAAATCTTGATTTTTGCAAAGAATTGTGGGAAAAAAATGACAATTTCAAAAAAACTCACCGTGCATCTTTTCAAATACCTTGGAATGTCTTCTTTCCAAAAAGGGATCATTTGGGGGGTAATTGTACTTTTCTGGCATGTTAGGGTCTCAAGAAATTAGATAGGCCGTCAGTACTTCAGGTGTGATCAATTTTCAGATATTGGCACCATAGCTTTTGGACTCTCTAACATTCACAAAGACCAAATAATATACACCAAGTTGTACTTATTTTTACCAAAGATATGTAGCAGTATAAATTTTGGCCAAAATTTACGAAGAAAAATTACTAATTTGCTAAATTTTATAACAGAAACAAATAAAAATTCATTTTTTTACCAAATTTTCAGTCTTTTTTCTTTTATAGCGCAAAAAATAAAAAACCCAACAGTGATTAAATACCACCAAAAGAAAGCTCTATTTGTGTGAAAAAAAGGACAAAAATTTTATATGGGTACAGTGTTGCATGACTGAGTAATTGTCATTCAAAATGTGAGAGCACCGAAAGCTGAAAATTGGTCTGGTTAGGAAGGGGGTTTAAGTGCCCAGTGGTCAAGTGGTTAAAGCAGAGCTCCATCCAAAAGGTTGTTTACATTTGGCACTTTTGGGAGGGGAGGGGGTGGGGGTTAGGAGAATGGGTACCTGTTTTTGACAGGTACCAGCTCCCACTTCTGACTCGGATCACTGTGGCAATCTAAGCTGGAAGTTTGCTAATGCCCCCACCCCCCCTCCTTGCCCAGCAGTCTTCTGGGACACACCACAGGTCCCAGAAGACTTACAGGAGCATTCACAAGATGCAGCGCGACTCGTGCATGCGCAGGAGGAAACAGGCTGTGAAGCTACTATGCTTTACTTCCCTTTTCCCCTTACTAGAGATGCCGGCGCTTCCACTCAAAGCCAATTGAACAGTCGGGTCGGGTGAGAACATCACTGGATCCCTGGACAGGTAAGTGTCCTTATATCAAGTCAGCAGCTACAGTATTTGACTTTTAATTTTTGGTGGGAAGCCTGGAGCTCTTTGAAAATGAACATATTTAAACGATTTTTTTATTATATTTCTATTAAAATAATACCTGGTGATCCTGCTTTAAAGGTCCTTTTTTAGACACTTCCTGTTATTGGGTAACTGTCTATCACACAGACTCTTGATGGAGACTTCAATTGGATGTTTCAACACACATTAACCATCCATGGTCCACTGTTGTCACCTTCAGGAAACATTTCATGAGAAATGCCATTTAGCCATCACTGGAGTGCATGTAGAAAGGAAATGAGTGCATAGACACTGGAGACCAGCAGCAATTAGATGTAGGGCTGAAACAACTAATCAATTAATCGACAACTAATCAATTATGAAATTAATCGATTACTATTTTCATAATCGGTTAGTTGGCCTGCATATAGGATGCATTATTTGTTTACATCTCAGGAAATACAGTGCAGCACACAATACAGCTCAGTAAACCATCCATACATGTCAGTAAGTGGCTGAGAACTTGTGAACGTGTGAGGAGCAATGCCTCATGGGACATGTAGTCCTGGGCAGGAAGTGAGTGGTTCTAAAGGCAGAAGTTTTCTTTACCTTGCTATTGGGGCGCTCTATACTGTACTTAACGCACAGCAAAAAGCAGTGTAGAAACAGATCAAAAGCAAACTGCATAGGTGTGTACTGAGCCTTATGCCGGCCACATGGATCCATTTTCAGATGAGAATATTCATATGAAAAATCTTTGTACATTCGCTGAATGAAAGAATGTTTGAAATTTTCACTTGCTTTTAACATTCTGTTTTAAAATTAATGTCATTTCTGAAAGAAAACCACATACACTGTCTGAAAATTCCTTTGACCAAGCAGTTTTCTATTATTTCTAAATTTTCCTGTCACTGTGGTTGAAAATGAACGTCGATTTGACCCCACGAACGATTCGAAAATCGAAGGAACATTCTTAAAATTTTTTTTTTTTTAAAGGAAGACATTGTTTTTATATGGCCAGCATATAATATATTACAGTTCTGTTTGAAAATCTGCAAAACAGTCTAACTTTTTTTTTTTCTTTTAAAAAAAAAAAAATCTCGTCTGATGATATTTACCAGATTCAACCTTTAATAGTATATAAAGTATATCTCCTCTAATGGTATATACAGTATATCTCTTCTAATGGTATATACAGCATATCTCTTCTAATAGTATATACAGCACATCTCTTCTAATAGCATATACAGTATATCTCTTCTAATAGTATATACAGTATATCTCTTCTAATAGTATATACAGTATATCTCCTCTAATAGTATATACAGTATATCTCTTCTAATAGTATATACAGTATATCTCCTCTAATAGTATATACAGTATATCTCTTCTAATAGTATATACAGTATATCTCTTCTAATAGTATATCTCTTCTAATAGTATATACAGTATATCTCTTCTAATAGTATATACAGTATATCTCCTCTAATAGTATATACAGTATATCTCTTCTAATAGTATATACAGTATATCTCTTCTAATAGTATATCTCTTCTAATAGTATATACAGTATATCTCCTCTAATAGTATATACAGTATATCTCTTCTAATAGTATATACAGTATATCTCCTCTAATAGTATATACAGTATATCTCTTCTAATAGTATATACAGTATATCTCCTCTAATAGTATATACAGTAGATCTCCTCTAATAGTATATATAGTATATACAGTATATCTCCTCTAAAAGTATATACATTATATCTCCTCTAATAGTATATACATTATATCTCCTCTAATAGTATATACAGTATATCTCCTCTAATAGTATATACAGTATATCTCCTCTAATAGTATATACAGTATATCTCCTCTAATAGTATATACAGTATATCTCCTCTAATAGTATATACAGTATATCTCCTCTTATAGTATATACAGTATATCTCCTCTTATAGTATATACAGTATATCTCCTCTTATAGTATATACAGTATATCTCCTCTTATAGTATATACAGTATATCTTCTTTTATAGTATATACAGTATATCTCCTCTGTCCTCTTCTGTCTGTTCTCAAAGAGGATTAAAGATTTTGCTATCTAACCATATAGTTGGTTATTTATATTTACCACTGTATAGAGATATTTAAGAATAAATTGCCTTTTTTTTTAATTTTATATATTAACTAAATTATACACCACACTTTTGTTTTAAAGTTATTAGTTGATTAATCGAAACAACAATCGGCCAACGAATCGATTATGAAATAAATCGTTAGTTGCAGCCCTATTGAGATGCAACAAAGGATGAAAAAAAAAAGCCAGCGATGTTGCTTACCTAAACCGTTCTTTCCATCGGTCTTCTGTCCCCGACAACGGCATCTCAACTGTGGACACCTGGCCACATGTGACAACTTGCAGCTTCACAGCAGGGTGCCCACTGTGCATGCGCGAACCGTGCTGCATGAACCGTGCTGAACATTGTAAATGGTCCCGCAGTCTTTTGAGATGTCGGGGAACTGGCAGCATTACCGGGGATTTTACACAAAGGAAGCAATACAAAGAGAACCGGAGACTTCATACATGGTGCAGCAGGCGCATAATCGAGAATATGAAATGATGGAGTAACAAATGCTTTAAAAGCCTGGATGTGTTTCTGGGTCCTCAAAACATAAATGGCTACCAATGTTTGTAACATCTTAAAGTGAAAACACAATAATTGTCCTAAAATGCCAATATAACATTTTTTCTTTTTAGAAACACAACAGAACTTTCCATGAAAGTGCATCATTTGAGCATATCTGGTATCAGTTGCAAATTTTGCACATTAGCCTTTCTCTCAATTTCAGTGATTATAAGTGAAAATTATTTTTTTTATGATAGTTTATCTAAATGGGTATTTATTTTTTTAATAAGTAGTATGATTCTAACGTGAACAATTGGGTTTAATTTCTATGCTACTGTTTTTTTTTTTTCTAGATACAGATATGGTGATTATATACTTGTCGGCTGGTGTAACTTCCAGGGATTCCTCAGAAGAAGACAAGAAAGCTACACTGAGGGCGATTAGTGAGGAAAACGGCCAGCTGAATAATTCGGTCATGGTTCTCACCTATGCCATCATTAACGGTAAGCAATGGGGTCTGCAGACTTGGTCACATCTATACAATTAAAGCCTCACTTCAGGAACCAGAAAAAAAAAAACGTTTGTAAAGGGGACTGCCTGCACTGCAAAGGTTAAACGCTCATTAAGGCTGGCAGGCCTTCTTTATGGTAGGCGACTAGTCCACCGAAGGCTCATCTCCAGGGCACTGCAGCTGGCGGTTGCACCCTGATGTCACCACATACAATGCAGAACCAATAGTCCTGCATTGTACATGGGGATGGCAAGGATCTGTCTACAACCCAGAGCATCAGAGAGGAGAGCACTGGAGGCCTGCCAGGGCGGGAAATGAGGTAAGCATAACAGCGTATTCCTCTACACCTAGGCTTAAGTTGGTTGTAAACCTCAGACATGAAATATGAACAAAGCATATTCCTCTATAGTGTGTACTTGTCTCAATCCAGAGCACTAGGCCCGGGTTCACACTACCTGGCGACTTCCGTGGTTGACCCAAGTGCGACTTCGGCACATCTTGCATGCGACTAATTTAACAGAAGTCAATGCAAGTCATACCAAAGTCCGACCAAAAGTAGTGTAGGAACCCTTTTCAAAGTCTGAGTCGACTAGAAGGGCTCCGTTGCACTGAAAGGGGTCCGACTTCTGATGCGACAGCTGCTCCAAAATCGGAGGGCTTGTCGCATCAGTGTGAACCGAGCCTTAGTGTCATTTCTGTCTGCTGCTTCGTTCCTCTATCAGCATCAGCAGCACTATCAGAGTAACTTCTGAGAAGTTTTCCTGACACCCAGAGAAAAAAAAGGTGATGGGGAGGGACCTCCAGCCTGACAGCCTCAGCTCTGCAACTGTGTGGAGGGGGGGTGGGGCTGGGGGGGGGGGTGTCCCTTCCCTCCAATCAGCTCTCAAAGCTCTCCTCACTGAGCTCTGCGGTGTGTAATATCAGCTCTCCGCCGCCTTGCTTCTGGCATCTCAGACAAGCTTTATAAATTCTGCAAGCTTAACGGATGTAGAGGAGATAAGACTGCAGATAAACAGATGCAACTTATGTAGGAGGATTTGTTTCATTTCTGTGTGTTACCTAAGGCCAATCACTTCACTGGGTATATGTAAGGGTTTACAACCACTTTAACAAGCATTTTAATTTTGCAGTGGGGGGGGGGGGGGGGGTGCACAGCCCCAAATGGACCCGGATTCGCACAGGGCCGCCTTTAGGACAAACTTGGAAAGTTTGGGAGGGAATAGAATGAAGGATACTGATGGCAATACATGTACTGCATAAAGTATCAAATATATCCGGAAGCCCCCCTTAGACTTCATAGGGTGGTTTGCTTGGTCTACTCTAAACCAAAAGGATATTTGGATACCATATTTTATCTCCTGAAACAAGGAACTTTTCTTTGTTCACTTTTTTGGGGCATAGCTTTCAAAGGACCAGTCCTCTGGTGCCCAGCCAGCAGCCTGGGGCTGTATGCGGTCCTGTCACTTATTGTGATGTCCTCAGAGCCTCTGCCAAGTAGTCTGTGTTTTCTCTACCTACCTACTCAAGACAGTGAAGGAACATACTCTTTAAACCGGATTCCAGTAGTTAAATGGTTTGGTTTATTTCTTTTACATGCTTATTTTTTCTGTGATTTCTATCCTTCTTCTCTATTTATGTATATAATGGATCACATGTGGCACAAGGGATTTTTATGGGGGCTCTATAAAGTACAAATTTTAAGGCATTGATTTATTAAGGGGCTGTAATGGCAGTAATCTCTAGCAGTCTTGTGTGATGTGCATCTCCAATCTATGGATGGCCCCCTAAGTATATAAGTTGACCAAAACCGAATTAGTCCTTGCCTTGAATTACCCTTTGAGTATTTGGTAAATGCCACCTAAATGACAAATCTTTACTCATTTACCATCCTCATCTCCCCATGTAGAAGGAGTCACGGGACTGAAAGAGCTTGCCTTCCTTCGGGACCTTGCAGAACAGAATTCTGTCAAGTACGGTGTATCTGATCGGAGCAGCCTACCTGTCACCAAAGGAAGCATGATGGTCCTCAACCAGCTCAGCAACCTGGAGACCACCGTGGGGAGGTTTTACACCAACCTGCCAAACCGCATGATCGATGAGGCCGTATTCAGCCTGCCATACTCAGATGAGATGGGCGATGGTAAGTTCCAATTTATAATCCAATAAAGTAAAAAGCTAGACTAAAGCTATTGGTATTGATTGTAAGGTCTACTATGTGGCTTGTTTTAGTGCATTCAAGCAAAGGGAAAAAAAATAGAATGCAAAGTCAATCAAATGCACTCTAGTATCATGTAACACTCTCTAGAAAAGTGGCTGCTGAAATATGCATTTCTTTTTTTGCTACAATTGATATTTTTATTTGTCTTTTCCCTGACTGCCGGTTCACACAGGGGCAACACGACTTGCAGGCCGACTCACCGAGGCGACCTGCACACGACTTCAGCGGCGACTTGCAAAGCGACTTCTGTATAGAAGTCAATGCAAGTCGCCCCCAAAAAATAGTACAGGAACCTTTTTCTAAGTCGGAGCGACTTGCGTCGCTCTTATTAGAACGGTTCCGTAGTACAGAGCGGGACGCGACTTGTCGAGCGGCTAAGTCGTCCGACAAGTCGCCCCTGTGTGAACCGGGGCTGAAGGATATATGGTTAAGTACATCTCTCTGTTGTCCATTGAGACTTGTGCATCACTCTAAACAATGGCTGTCTTTTTAATATTTACTTTAAAAATTATTTTTAAATGCTTTTCTTTTTTTTTAAGAAAAAGGACAATTATTAAAAGACAAAATTGTCTTTCACATTTAGTGTATTTAAATTTCAGTCATTCATACCTTACACATTGCATCTTATCCTGCTTCCTGCAGTTGGAAAGAGTATCAAGGGAAAAGTGAGTATATGCTGCTCCACAGGGAGGTTTCAATCGAAGTTGTTGCATTGCTTGGTATGGGAAAAACACAGGTTCAATTTCAAATAGTACAAAAACACAAACGAGAGAGGGCGCACCAGCCTAGTGCATGATCCCATACACCATTTGTTAATAATACACAAATCTACTCACAAACCATGACAGACACAGCATATCAAAGCAAGCGTCGGCTTCAAGGTTGCTCGATCCACTCAGCATACTCCAGAACTTGGAAGAACACCACCATTATCCTAACTGGCTTCTGTGTTTTGAGGGTGATACCCTCTTCCTCAAACCATCCGAGCTCTCTTAACATAGCATATTATGTACAACTGGTCATGGCATGAGACTCCTTTGCTCCTCCCATTGTTAGTAGGGGTGCAACGGATCGTCATCGATCCGTGATCCGATCCGCGGATGTTGATCCGTACGGGACACCCGCGATCCGCGGAGCGCTCTGTGGCCTCGGCCATAGGAAAGGCCGCGGCTTTGGCCTAGCTCTGGAGCGGCGGCCATCTTGGTACACCCGGCGGCCGTTTAGCAGGTGATCGCTCCGTCGAATGACGGAGCGATCACTTGTAACAAACCGGCGTCATATCATGACGCCGGTTCCTCTCTCTCCCCTCTGTGTACTGATCTGTACAGTGGAGGGGAGAGATCGGATGGCAGCAGTGCCAATACTCTGCAATGCTCTGCCAATACTCTGCTGCAATGCCCTGCCAATACTCTGCTGCAATGCCCTGCCAATGCTCTGCTGCAATGCCCTGCCAATACTCTGCTGCAATGCCCTGCCAATATACCCCCCTATACCCTGTCAATAGGGAGATTGTGGATATTACAGTGGGGGAGATTTTTTTTTGTTGATCCGAAAATGATCCGAACCGTGACTCCTGATCCGAGGAACGATCCGAACCGTGAGTTTTTTGATCCATTGCACCCCTAATTGTTAGGGTTGGCCACATCTCCCCAGGGTCCTGTGACTTTAATTGTTGAAAAAACATACCACACAGTGTGAGATACATACTTAAACTTCTACAATGATTCCAAGATATTTAGATCCATTTGAAATATTGCATATCCATATTGTTGTGCATACCTTTTTTTTGGATCTAAATACACATGCTATTGTCAAATGTATTGGGAAACCTGCCTTTGCACGCACATAAACTTTAATGGCATCCCAGTCTTGGTCCGTAGGGTTCAATATTGAGTTGGCCCGCCCTTTGCAGCTATTACAGTTTCAACTCTTCTGGGAAGGCAGTAAACAAGGTTTAGGAGTGTGTCTATGGGAATGTTTGACCATTCTTCCAGAAGCGCATTCTGAGGTCAGACACTGATGTTGGATAAGAAGGCCTGGCTCGCAATCCCTGCTCTAATTCATCCCAAAGGTGTTCTATCGGGTTGAGGTCAGGACTCTGTGCAGGCAACTCAAGTTCCTCCACCCCAAACTCACTCATCCATGTGTTTATGGACCTTGCTTTGTGCACTGGTGTGTAGTCATGTTGAAACAGGAAGGGGCTATCCCCAAACTGTTCCCACTAAGTTGGGAGCATGAAATTATCTGCAATGTCTTTGTATGCTGGCGCCTTAAGAGTTCCCTTCACTGGAACTAATGGGCCAAGCCCAACCCCTGAAAAACAACCCCACTACCAAATGGTTTGGATCGGTGCACAAAGCAAGTTCCATAAAGACATGGATGTGGGAGTTTTGGGGTAGAGGAACTCGTCTGGCCTGCCTCAAGCCGTTAAAACACTTTTGGGATGATTTAGAGCGGAGACTTTCGAGCCAGGCCTTCTCGTCCAACATCAGTGCTTGACCTCAGAAATGCGCTTCTGGAAGCATGGTCAAACATTCCCATAGACACACTCCTAAATCTTGTGGACGGCCTTCCCAGAAGAGTTGAAGCTGTTATAGCTGCAAAGGGTGGGCCAACTCAATATTGAACCCTACGGACTAAGACTGGGATGCCATTAAGGTTCATGTGCGTGTGAAGTCAGGCGTCCCAATACTTTGGACAATATAGTGTATATTGTTAGGGTGGATAGGGTTCGGATGGTTTGGCCCTGAGAAAAGAGGGTACCACCCTTGAAATGTGTAAGCCAGTTAGGATCCTGGTGGTGTCCAAGTTTTGGAGTGGATCGAGCAACCTTGAAGCGGACACTTTGATATGATGTGTCTATCATATGGTTTGTGAGTAGATTTATTTGTGGATTATTAATAAATGGTGTAAGGGATAATGCACTAGGTTGGTGTACCCTCTCTTGTCTATTTATTTTTTTTGTAGTGTTACCAGGGCTTCCCCAGTCCTGAGAGGGCCGCATAGCATGGTGTGTCCCTGATCCATGCCAAGAAGCAGATGTGCGTGAAGAACCGGTACCTGACTATCACTCATGCGCAGGAGGTGTTTTGTTATAGCTTCAATTTCAAACCGCAAGGACTGCATTCTACCAAAAAAACAAAAACAAAACAAAACTTTGATATGCTGATTATGTTGATTGAATGTGTGTTTATAATTATATTCCAGTTGATTTTTTTTTTTAGGAGACTATTTGCCTAATATTTCCCATTGCATTGTGTCTTTTTTAGGTTTAATCATGACTGTCAGCAAGCCGTGTTATGTTGGGAACGTGCTCCTGGGAATCGTGGGCGTCGACGTTAATCTCGCGTACATCCTTGAGGACGTTACCTACTACCAGGACTCCCTGGCCTCATACACATTCCTCATCGATAACAAAGGTATCTTTGTAACAACACCAATGGCGCATTCCATCCAGTCCTCGTAACCTTAAGAGACTCAGATTTTTGTTTTGCCTTTTTTTTTTTCTCCTCCACTTATTACGTCTTCATCTCACTATAAATAAAGCTCTGCAGAGACTGTCGGGGTATCCTGAACTGGTCTGGCTGCTGCAGATTTTGGCTTCTGAACAGATAAACATTAAGTAGCTCTAAAAAAAAAAAAAAAAAAAATTGATTCCCTTCAAAGATCAAATGACAGAGGGACCAACCTGCAAGGTAAACAACTTTGTAAGACTTGGCACATTTAAAAATTATTTTACAACCTTGGCAACTATTGCAGCCAGCCAGTTGAGAACACGGGGTGATTCTGTACGTGGAATTCTGTGGCTCTCTAAACCGCGATGTTAAGTGTTTAGGTGGGTGAGGGGTTCTATTTAAAGCTGAAAAGTTTGAGCTGCTTATATGTTAAATTCTGTGGTGGTTCCTCCCTCTCCCCTTCAGTAATATGCTAATGACATTTTTAAATCCTTTCTGATTTCATTACATACTTTGTTTTGGACCTACTCTGTTTCCCCTAAAATAAGACCTAGCGTGATTGTCGGTGATGGCTGCAATAAAAACCCTACCCGCCAAATAAGCCCTAGTTAAAGTCCTTGTAGGTCTTATTTTCAGGGTAGGGCTTATTTTCGGGGGAAACAGGGTAGGGCTTATTTGGGGGGTAGGGCTTATATTGCAGCCCTCACCGACAATCACGCTAGGTCTTATTTTCGGGGAAACAGGATATTGATGTCATCATTGGGTCTCTGTGCTTCTCTACGTAATGCAGGTAGATCATAGCTAGTGGGAGGTGCTGGCCAGGGAGCTTTACATAGCTTCCTGAAAACATCACAGCACCCTGAATTAGTACTTTCTTCAATAGTCATCAGCTGTGATGCAAGCAACGGACTGGGAGGAGTTATGTAAATATTAAAATGCCTTGATAGGCGGGTGTCAGTCGGGAGGAGTGAATGCTCTTAGGTAGGCAGTATTTGCATGCAGACCACCCTAGGTAACACCCACATGTTACGCTGAGCTTCCCTGATTAAATCCAATAAATGAAAGGGACCAGGCCAGGGGCAGCAAGTCTGGGGAGAAAGGTCTAGAAGATGCTGGTCATCCTGATGCCAGGAAATGAGGTCGCTCGATCTTTCTGCATCTTCTAATTCAGCTCTCCTCTGGGGATCACTCACTAGTGCTGTCCAGCCAGGTGGAAATTTCCCTTTTGTATGGTGGATTTCTAACTCAGCCCTAGAAAACTAGAAATTGTTCTATCCTTTGGAAGGTGGTATCGATGGATGCAAACTTGAGTGTGGTTGGGGCAGGATACACCACTCCCTGACAATTCTGGGAACCTGGTCCCCATAAGAGCCTATGCTCCCCATCAATATTCTGCAACTGAGAGCCAAAAGACTTACTCTCCTACACTGGAGCCCTCTCCTACATGGTCACACAGCCAGGGGGCAGTCAGACAATGCCAAAGTTGTGGCCTGCATAACACATCAAGGGGGGTCAGGCAGCTATGAACGAAGCAAGTCTGATTCTCTCCTGGGTGAAGATCCATATGCCAACTCTCTATCTACGTACCAGGAGAGGAAAATTGTCATGTGCTTGCCAGTGCTTCTTCTCGGGGTACTGTATCCTCCACCCTAAGATCTTCTTGATGCTCTGTCAACAATGAGGTGTACATCTTATGATGTATATCATATGAGGTGTACATCATGATGTCCTCGATGTGGACATCATGTCCTTCATGTAAAAAAAAAAAAAGTTGGAAAGTTTTGTGTCCATGTCTAGAGATCCTCTGGCTTTTGCAGTTATTCCTTGGTCCCCATTCAGATGTATGCATTTTTTACAGTGAAGATGCTCCCTCAACTGCTCCACGAGATAGGGGAAGACTGGATTCCTGAGATTCTCATTGCTCCAAATTGGCCTAGGAGAACTTGGTATTCAGACATATGCTGGCCATACACTATACGAAAAACCGGCCGAAAAATCGTTCGAATGGACACTTCGTTCGTTTTTCGGCAAGTTAGTGGGTACAAATCGATAATCGTTTGTGACGTTTTTGTGGAAAAAAAACGAACGGCATGTTTGGAAAATTTCTGCCGAACGTACGATAAATTGCAAGGTTAATGTGTTTTCCGTCCGAACTTTCTGCACTAGGTATATGTAAAAAAACGAACACAAAATTATTTATTCATGTCCACTGAACAGATTATCGGTCATTATATGATGGCAAGATCGTTTGCGGTCACGGTCGAACGTTCGTTTTTCGAAAAGGGGTTCGGCCGATTTTCTGTATAGTGTATGGCCAGCAATACACAGGCACCTATCAGATGAGCCTTGGCCTCTGCCAAAAACAGGCTAGACCTCCCGTCACTGGGCCCTCTGTTGCACCCTGCTTCTCCTCTGGCTGTACCAGCATGGCTGTTAGGGGCTTTGCTGACTCTGTCTCATTCCCACCTTGCTTAAGCTAAGAAAATCCACCACTGGTAGACTACCATCGCACCTGGTGGGCCTTCTTTGGCTGGTGCGATAGTAGACACCGGAAACACCTGGGAATATTCTATTCCTTGCATCCTGGCCTTCCTCAAGCCTGGCCTGGACCAGCCTCTGACACATACTGCTCTAAACGGACAGATTGCTGTCTTATCTACTCTATTTTAGAAAACGTTGGCTTCGCTCTGTTGTCTAGACCTTTATACGAATACTTGCTTGTGTTAATTCCCCACTCCTACCTCCTGTGTTTCCATGTTACCTAAATCTGGTACTTTTGGTTCTTCAAAAACCTCTCTTTGAACCGATTTGGGATATCCCATTGATGGACCTCATAGGTAAGGTGGCCTTTCTGGTGGCCATTAGCACCATCAGGTGTGTCTTTGAGTTGGGGACTCTTTCTTGTGAGGAGCCTTTCCTTGCTGTACATAGGGAAAAGATGGTCTTGAAACCCAGACCCTCCTTCCTTCCCAAGGGGGCCCTCTTCCTTTCACCTCAATGATGAGGACATTGTCCTCCATTCCCCATGTTCTGAACCAAAAGATGCCCAGAGACCACACTCCGCTGACTGGACCTCAAATTGAAACTGAAAACATAGTTATACTTTTAGCAGCATATTTTCAGTATCTTTCATGCTTTCCAGCCTTTTAAAAAGTTAGGGCAGCCATACATGGATTGAAATTTGGTCGGTTCAGCAGGGACCAGCCGAATTTATATTTATGTATGAATAAACCCGCTAACTGAATGAAAAAAAAAAAGATTAACCTCTTCATGCTGGTGTGTCCCAGCCCTTTAAGTGGTTTAGGATGCCGGGAAGTGGGTCAGGGCTTAAGAGCACGTGACTGCGGTGATTGGTTGTCAAGATCACGTGGTCGCGGTGATTGGCTGTCAAGATCCGTAAGCAGCGATCGGGAGCTTTCGGTTAGGCGCCAGTAACAGGGCATGCACTCCCAGCACAGCTGTATCGACTGCATTGTAGGCAAATATGCAGCCTCTTCACACAGAGAGGGTGCGTATTTGCGTGTGGCCGGCGCCAAGGGGTTAAGTAATGGCCAGCTTAAAGCCTCGTACACACGGTGAGAATATCGGACGAATGAGCGTCCATTTTTTCTTTTTGCTTGCCAGTCTCGTATTGAAAATGAAGAGGTTACTAAAATTCTCGTATGACAGAATACAACTTTGGAAGTAATGTAATGTGTTGTATTGTAATGTATTCTTTAGTCTCTGAGCATGTGTGGTCTTGCTCTTTTTAAAATTTTTTTTTTGAACGAAAACTTTACTGATTAAACGAAAATCGCATGTTCTGGTACCGTACGAGAAAAAAAATTAGTGTTTGTCCCTTCGGATAATTTCGCATGAACTGTCGTGATCGGCTCTCGAAGGCTGTGTACTAATGATCAGATTATCGTACGATGGCTTTGAAAGTAGCATTTTGCGTCCGATTTTCTGATCGTGTGTCCTAGGCTTTAAGAGTCTGTGAGTGCCAGCAGTTTTAGGTTCTTTTCCTGGATAATAATCTACAATTGTTGGGAGTACAGACCCGTGCATATAACGCTGTGTTTTGGCACCCTCTAGTGTTGAAATCATTATACTGACACACATACAGGCAGATTTACTATACGGCTGTAGTTTGACGACACCTGACCCATCGCATCTACAGCTATAGGACCAAATAATTGAGCTCAGGTATTTCCTGTGAAAGGTGCTGTTAATACAAATAAAGACGTGTTGGACAATTGTGCGTTCCAACTATGAGGCAGCAGGTTTGGAAGGCCATTTTCTGTTCCGGCATCTCCATAAAGGCATCATTTTGATGTGCAGGTCAAGTGGCCTGCATAAGAGCCCTTACCTGAACCCTGTTAAAAACTACTGTTTTTATTGGTGTACAACACTCACTTTTTCACCATGAAAATCAGGTGCAAATAGCGTGTGCCAATGTAATGTAATCTGTTGCCGCTCGTCCCCCCCCCCCCCCCCCCCCGTCCCCTTTAGGCTGCAGATGGGCATCGATCAGGCTGCATTGATGTGGGCAATGGTGAGGCTGCTGCATTGATGTGGGCAATGGTGAGGCTGCTGCATTGATGTGGGCAATGGTGAGGCTGCTGCATTGATGTGGGCAATGGTGAGGCTGCATTGATGGCATGTGTGAGGCTGCATTGATGGCATATGTGAGGCTGCATTGATGGCAATGGTGAGGCTGCAGATGGGCACTGATCAGGCTGCATTGATGGCAATGGTGACGCTGCAGATAGTCATCGATCAGGCTGCTTTGATGGCAATGGTGAGGCTGCAGATGGGCACTGACCCTTATTTTGCTTCAAAATTCCCTATTTAAAATGTACGTTTTTTTCCTGAAACTTCCTTCTTAAAATGAATGTGCGTGTTATAGGCCTGTGCATGTTATACGCCGATAAATACGGTAAATATTGGAATGCTGATTGCAAGCCAGGTTTTCTAGTCTAACAATCCAGTACCTTAACCTGACAACTGATGTTTAGATGGAACGAGCTCCGAATCCCACAAACACTCCAACCTATTGCAGAATATCTTCCAAGATCAATGGAGGCTTTTAAAGCCACAAAGGGTGGGTGTGAGGAGCAATTCCATATTAACGACGATGGTTTTTAGAATCAGATGCCCAATAAGCTCATACAGGAGTGATGATCAGAGGTCCAAGAATTTGGGGCCATATAATGTAATTCACACATCTCTAGTCTAAGGCCCCATACACACTATTAGATTTTCTGCAGATTTTTGTCTTCAGATTTACCAAAACCATGTAGTGCGAGGGCCTGCCTGATTGCATACAGATTGAAACGCTTAAGGTTTGACCTCATATTATGTGGTTTTGGTAAATCTGAAGACAAAAATCTGCAGAAAATCTAATAGTGTGTATGGGGCTTAAGTCACGTCTATACTTTTATGTACAGCTAAAGACTTGTATCTTCATCTGCTAACCCTCCCGCTCTTTTCCTGCTAGGTTATACTCTGATGCATCCCTCACTCACCAGACCCTATCTATTGGTGGAGCCTCCCCTGCACACGGATATCATACACTACGAGAACATACCAAAGTTTTCTCTGGTCCGGCAGAATATTCTCAGGTAGGAAAATAAGTTAAATATTGATAACGTGTAAAAAAATATTTGCACGCATTCATAAAAAAAAAAAAAGCTCAGGCCTTGTATGTTCCAGAAAAAGTACAATACGATTGAAATCCTTTAGTGAAATAATGTTAACCAGGAAGCTCTGCCACTGAGCTGAAGTAAGTAAAAATCAGCTCAGTTTATTTTTCATCCAAATTTTGTATGTTTATTCTTTTGTTTAAATTAAGAGTGTTTTTTTTGGGACACTAGGAAATCAGCTTCAACCACTTTTTTATTTTTCCAGGAAGGAATTTTTTTTATCGCCTCCAATTAAATTTTATACCCAAAGGTTTAATAGGCATTGAATAAGGAACTGCCGTTACTGAAGCAGTCACAAGGTCAAATGTCACCTTAAAGCAAACTTGTGCAGAGCAAAGCAAGATGTTTAACTGCCTCCTTCCCCAGCTGCACATACTGCCCATTCCTTGGCTCCTCGTTGCTGTATTTGGTTGCCAGAGGGGAACAGAAGGTCACAACTGAGAACGGTCTTCCTGCCTCAAAATGTTTGCCCCCCCCCCCCCCCCCCCCCTAAAAATTACTCGTTTTAACCATGCTTGCTGCCACTGCGCCTTTTGTCCTCTGTAGAGGGCGATGATGATCATTTCTGTAATAAGAATATTCCTACGCTACCCAATTGGAAAAAGAAAAGAAAACAAGAACTCAGAAAAATTGTAAAAACGCACGTATGCGACTGGACAGCTGCATGCACCGAAGCAAGGGTCAGACATAAGCCCAAAATCAAACTGAGGTATAGGGGGGGGAGGTGCTGCGCTAACCAGAAGAAAGCTGTGAATCTCTGTCTGTGGTCAATTAATAAAATGACATAAAAATCGCATAATAAATCGCAAAGATCGCATAAATAAGTGTTGACACTAAAAACATATAAATCTAGATAATCATGTGTTGGTGCACAAAGGGACATAAACACTGCTTCATGTGAATAATTCTAAATAAAAATACATAGAATAAATCAGAAATAACCATCAAAAACATATCCTTATAAATGGTGCAAAACGTACAAAGTGCCAGTGCTTAAAGGTGATCTAGATATCGCAAATAAAACACATCAATCCAACGCAATATGGATAATAAATAATATAAATAAATGTCCCAATAATAGTGATATAAAATATATTGTGCTGGCCTGCGAAACAAATGACCAATGACATGCCAGTAAGTGCAGCAAACTTAAAGTGCCAGTGTAAAAGTCATTGAAGGTGCAAAAGCAAGTTCTGGCGTATTCAACAAAACAACAGTAGGGTGTCTGGGATGCAATTCACTCAGTGTCCTCTTCGTGCATAAAACACTAATGTAAGCAGTGGCCCCTTACCTAGCGGTGCTAGGTCAACCGCATGAATTGTAGCTAAAACGCCAGGTCCTGAGCCTCAATCGCGTCCCTATATCCACGCTTGCCGGTGTTGGGTTATCCTAATGGCAGCTGATTACAAGTGGCTATGGTCCTATCAGGGGTCCTGGACCAGCGCGGATCCTAGCTCAGCCTCCACATCTCAGGTATGTATGTACAGGAATATGCAGGACAAAGGTACTTGATAGTGAAGTATGTATTAACCAGGTAATGCTTTATTAAAAATCTTTAAGTAGATGTACTCACATAAAAACAGTGCAGAGCAAACCTCTCTCCTACGAGCAGCGAACTCGTTCTGTGTCTAGCAATGTGAAACAGCCTATTCCGTCCCTACGCGTGTCATCACCGATCACGTGACTTCTTCATCCCCTGAAGATGCATACTGGCTCATTATGCCTTTGTCCTCCATTAAACCCTATGGAGCAGTGGATGGTGACGTCCGCTGACACCCGCTGCTATCCGATCCGATTCTCTCCGCCAAATCCTGGCGGATGGTGACCCTATTTTCCATCCATCTGGCGGATCGAATGAAAAGGGACAGGCTTTTCCGTTTTCATCCGATCTCCCCATAGAGGAGAGCAGGACTCTGACAGGTCCGTCTCTGCACAGTAAGAGGAGCCGGTGACCTGTCATCCGCCTGCTAAGCGGGGATCAGGGGAATGATCCCCCCCCACTGCTGAGCAAGCAGAGTCCATCATACGGATAAGCCTACATTTAGATGGATGCGCCCATTTCTGTTTATATTTAACAGTTAAATAAATGGGTTTAGTTCCACTTTAAAGTGGAGTTCCACCCAAAAGTGGAACTTCCACTCATCAGATTCCTCCCCCCCCTCCGGTGACACAGTTGGCACCTTTCAGGGGGGAGGGGGGTACAGATACCTGTATATTACAGGTATCTGTACCCACTTCCGGCATAGATAGCCGCAGAATCTGCGGTTATTTACGCCACTTCCTGCTCCCTCCCCGCTGCCTGCTGGGAAACACACGGGTCCCAGAGGCAGCAGGGACCATTCGTATTGCGCTGCGCGACTCGCGCATGCGCAGTAGGGAACCGGGAAGTGAAGCCGCACGGCTTCACTTCCTGATTCCCTTACCGAAGATGGAGGCGGCAGCACCCGAGGACCGAGAGACGCTTCGGCCTCGGGTGCCGACATCGCGGGCGCCCTGGACAGGTAAGTGTCCATGTTTTAAAAGTCAGCAGCTGCAGTATTTGTAGCTGCTGACTTTTAAAAAAAAAATTTTCGGCGGCGCTCCGCTTTAAGTGAACTTGATGCATTAATTTTAATGCATTTGAGAATCACCTGTATAGAGGAGAAATAAAATAAAACTACACTGCATTTGCAATCCCCTGTGCTAAACACAATTAGGCGGAGAACACATTAGCAGTTACTGTCCCTTTAACAAATAGGCAGCTACGTTTCCCCATGGATGTATTTAGGCGCCCATTCTCCCCGCAGCAGCGACACTGTAATTTAGAGAAGTTGCATTGATTTGACGAGCTGGAGCCGAGCAATGATAACAATTCTCTGCCCCAGCAGGATGAAGCTGTTAGGTCTCTGTCAGGGACTGGCTCTCACATTTGTTTGCCTGAGACTTATCAGTGTGCGTTTCCTCCACAGCCTCCCCCTGGGCAGTCAGATCATTGCAGTGCCTGTGAATTCCTCGCTGTCTTGGCACATCAACAAGCTGCGGGACCCTGGGAAGGAGGCGTATAACGTCAGCTACGCCTGGAAAATGGTAAGACGGCACAGCAGCCTCATCCTCTTAATTATAATCCATGAAGTCGTAATAACATTTTGTGATGGGACAATGGTTTATTAATTCACATGTCCTGGAAAAAAAAAAAGCTTCTGCTTGGAGAATTCACCCCCAAGAACTGACTATGAAAACTCATCATAAGAGATTTTCACCTCGGGCCGTTTGCTGGAAAGCCCTTCTGCCCGGTGAGCTTTAGTGGCAGGCCAGCAGGGTTGCATCACTTGTATTAATGCCAATCACATGTTTCCACTTAAAGAGCTTTAGTTATTCTGTTAGGCTTTTTTTGAGCGCTTAACAGCCCAACCTTGGAAACCCATTGCATTTTCTAGCCCAGAGTTTTACGCAGAATAGATTTTCCTGCTTTGGCTGGAGTTGGGTTGGTTTTGATTCTGTGCTGAGGCCCAGCAGGGGTAAAGGCCTTACCACTGTCTAAAACCTCATATAGGACCTCCGCACACCCAGGGACCCATGCACACGGGCGTCAAAATACAGGCGTTCAGATATGTTTAGAGCGAGTGACTGAATTAACACCTAGACATCTATCTAGCTGTGTTTACACAAACAGGAAATGTCTCTGTTCAGGAACCATTTAACCTGGTTTTATGCAAACCCTGTGTATATATTAGGCCTTGTGCACACAGGGCATTTTTCCTGCCACTTTTAGGAGTGTCAGGCATATTTTTACAGCTTCAAAATGCCTCTCTATGTTGTTCTATGTGTCCATGAACACATAGGCTTTTAGGAGCTGTAATTGGCATAGACAATTTTAAAATGATACTAAAGTCTCTTTTTTTTTTTTTCTTTAATAATAACAAACATATTATACTTACCTGCTCTGTGTAATGGTTTTGCACAGAGCAACCCGGATCCTCCTCTTCTCTGGTCTTTTGCTGGCGCTCCTGGCCCCTCCCTCCTGTCAAGTGACCCCACAGCAAGCGGCTTTCTATGGGGGTACCCAAACCGAGCTGCAGCTCTCTGTGTCCATTAAGACACGGAGCTGCGGTTCGCTCCCCACCCTCCTGATTGCCTAACTGACTTTGAGGACAGCAAGAGCCAATGGCGCCGCTGCTGTGTCTCAGCCAATCAGGAGGGAGAGTACCAAGCATCTGAGGCACTCGTGCACATCGCTGGAGGAAGATGGGGCTCAGGTAAGTATTGGGGTGGCTGAGGAGGGCTGCTGCACACGGAAAGTTTTTTATCTTAATGCATAGAATGCATTAAGATTAAAAAAAAAAACGACTTTAAAAAACACTTTAAGCTGTAAAAACGCCTGATGCGGTTAAACGCATGTTAACAGTATTCAGCCGCATCAATAGTTTTTAAGTTGTAGTAATTGGATTTGGGAGTGGAAAATAGAAGAGGGCAGAGAAACGCTGCTAAACGCTAGCGCTGCTAAACGCGCTATAAAACCAATGCAAAACGCTTCTAAAAGCGCGTTTCTACAGCCGCTTTTTCCTGGCATCGGTACTGGCTTTGCAGCTGTTTTTTTTAATTTGTTTATTTTTATAAACGTCCTGTGTGCATGAGTCCTAAAAGCAGAAGGAATTAAACGTATTTATGCTTCCCAGATCAATTTCTCCTAGGTGTCTTGTGTGCATGAGGCCTTAGCCCATGATGCCATGGTAATTGGTAAGCCTTGTCTATAAAACTAAATCCATATGGGGCACATCAGTTGGCATTTATACATCCTGCACCCTTCAGTGGAACCTCCTTTTAAATATGCAGAGAAGTCACTTTAGCTGGTGTCCTCAAAGGCTCTGGTTTTATACCTGATTGCTGACAACTGGTCCCTTTTATTTGCAATATTTGTAAGTTATAAGGGTTCTGTGGTAAAGACGAACTCTGAGCACAAAAAAACAAGCAGAGTTGTTGATTTATGCTACTATGGTATTATAGTGGTGACCCTGTATCTTTTACTGTTTTAGTTACCCTCTTGTAAGCTAGGGGGCAGCATGATAGTCAGGCAAACGCATTCCATGAGCACAGTTCTGGACCGTCGTGCCTGCCCATGCCCTAAGCAAGGGGTAGGCAACCTCGGCCCTCCAGCTGTGGTGAAAGTACAAGTCCCATGAGGCATTGCAAGACCCTGAACATCACAGGCATGACTCCTAGAGGCAGAGGCATGATGGGATTTGTAGTTTAACCACAGCTGGAGGGCCGAGGTTGCCTACCCTTACCCTAAGCCATGACCAACTGCACTCCAGAGTGGTGTAATATCCAGAGCACTGGGCCTTCTGTTTGCTGCCAGGTGACAGTTCTGGAGTGGATGGCTATATCTCTGGGCTGTAAACTAGTGTTGGCATAACTACCCTCTCCTAGAGCAGTTTTTGTCTGGGGGTTGGACGCTGCACTGGGTGCAGTACACCAATTTCTTTGCTCATTTTTCCAGTTATGTGAAATCAAAATTTCTTAAGAAGATTACAGATTAGTCCGTTGCATGGACTGATCTGCCAGAAAAGCTTTGATATAATTAGTTCTGTACTTTCCCAGCGTTTAGTCGACCATGGAACCCTTGTAATCCCTCGTGTTAGTAATTAAAGGGATGATTTCACAACTCTGATGGCGGTCTCTGATCTAATCTGCTTGTTACGGCCATGCTGGGGATAAAGGTTAGATCTTCCCAATGTAGACGTGTAAGGCAGGCCATAGATTATTCAAGAAAAGAGATCGGTTCCCCCAGCAACATAGTCAGTGCTGATGGGGGAATCCCTCCTGCTGAGCTATGGTGTTATGCCAGTGAGGAGCCTTCCTAGCCGGCAAAGCTAAATGATTACTGCTAGAGGCAATAGCCACTGGCAGTAATCGCATCCGGACAGGCAAGTTGTACTGTACTGCTGAACCAGCCAAGATTCGATCCATCTGTGGCCAACTTAAAGTGTAAGTAAACCCTCCTATCGTTTTCAGCCAAGGAAGCTGCCATCTTTGCCTCTGTTTAATCTACAACTGCCATGATGCTGCACATGTGATCAGTTATGACACCAGCCATTGGATGGCTTGACAGTTTGGTTGAGAGCACAACCAATGGGAGCGGTACATTTCCGGCATGTGCCGGAAATGAAACAGTTTTATGGATGGGATTACTTCCGCTTTAAGGTGTCTGGCAGGAATCCAACCCTGCCTTCTCCACCAAATCTCTTTTCTAGAATGCAAAAGAAAGGCACACCGAGGCCTCCAAACATTTCTGTACTGTAGAGAAAATTATGCCTGAAGAATCTTCAGACCCTGGCCCCCTACATCACTGCTGTGTTCTGTAGTGATGTAGGGGCTGGCAGGAAGAACCACAGAATGCAGCAGGGGGTAGGAATCTGACACTCCCAGAAGTGTCAGATTTTGAAAATTCTTCAGAACTACATATTGGGGTTGATTTACAAAAGGCAAATCCACTTTGCACTACAAGTGCACTTGGAAGTGCAATTGCTTTAGATCTGAGGGGAAGCTCTGCTGATTTTATCTTCCAATCATGTACAAGCAAAGATGCTGTTTTTTTTTTATTTTCCTTGCATGTCCCCCTCAGATATACAGTGACTGCACCTGCAGTGCACTTGTAGTGCAAAGTGGATTTGCCTTTAGCAAATAAACCCCTGTGTCTTTATTCAGGGATACTTTTTTTTTTTTTTTTTACATCTGTAGTCTGACTGAATTGTCTAGAACCTCTCTGAGCTCATAAAAAAAATCAGCTCTGGCTGTATGTATGTATGAGGGCATACTGTAATTGTGCATCTTTACTACTGTGCCCTGGAGTAACCATATGTTGATGCAGAGAGCAGCATTCATGTCAACAGTGCTCTCTGCATCATGGAGGATCACCCACTGAGGAGAGGATCCAAAGAAGGGTGCTTGCAGAAAAGAGGGAAAGAAAATTACAAAAATGTAATATTGCTTACCACTTACTTTTTAATTCTTAATTCTTTTTCTGCAGGTTCAGGATACCTCATTCATTTTGTGTATTGTGATGATACAGCCAGAAATACCAGTGAAACAACTGAAAAACCTGAACACGGTTCCCAGTAGCAAGCTCTTATACCACCGCCTGGACCTGCTGGGCCAGCCCACCGCGTGCCTTCATTTCAAACAGCTGGCCACTTTAGGTAACCTATCAGATCGAATAGCTGCAGTGTCCTCCGACTTCTCTCTACAATGTGTCACCCATATGTATAACAAACAAATGGCCCCTGCCCCCACCTATAACTGGCCTTCCCAGCAAGGAGCACATGGAAGGGCTATCACACGAAAGACAAAAAAGAACATTCCATAGCTCAACTCACCAACCAGTCTGCCAATTGACCAAATTAACCTGTTCAACAGTCTGCGTTAAAAACAGGGGTTTAGTTAGCACGCATTTGCAAATGCATGCATAAGCTGCAAGGCCTCCTCACGGCACCCTGTGTATGCTTGCAGTCCTTTCACTACTGAATTTATAAGCGTCTCCATAATGGAAGCACGTGCATTAAATGGATAGATGAGGGGCAGACTGTTGGACAGGTTAATTTGGTCAGTTGGCAGACTGGTTGGTGAGTCGAGCTATGGAATGTTCTTTTTTGTCTTTCGCCCATATGTATTCATACAGGACTGTGGTCTCCAGAAACATGCAACTTGCTGACTCTTCTTTCAATGCGTTTTTGATATTTTGACCTCCTGCCTTTTAGTACTTTTAGTTACTGACCTTGAACAATAATGCAGATGGGGGACTGCTGACTCTTCCCTGATTGAGCTGACCTGTATGCTTTCTCTTGGTTTTTCTTGACTCAAAATGTATTGAAGCGCCCAAAATTAGCATAACAGCCTGGAAACTAGCATTTTTAGAAGGAGCTCAACTATGGCAGACGCATTGTTGCTCTTGTGACAGGTTTGCCTAAAGTAGTTTTCATAAAATAAAATTTGAGCATACTAATGCCCTATAAAATTCAGCCAGTCTTTTTCCCCGTACACACGATCGCACTCTCCGACAACAAAACCATGGAATTTTGTTTGAAGGCTGTTGGCTCCAAATTGTCTTGCATACACACAGTCACACAAATGTTGGCCAACAATTACGAACGTGGTTATGCACAAGACGTACTCCTGCTAATTTCGTGTTAGTAGAATTTTGGTGAGTGTTGATTCGCGCTTTTTTTTTTACCATTTACGTCTTTCAGGACAGCACCATAGAGAGACCTTGACTCCTCCCCTTCTGAGGAAACACCGCCCTCAAATTTTAGATTTAAACCTCACCGCTTCTCCCCGGCCCCTCAGTTCTGGTGTTTCCTCCGGTGGGGAGACATCGCAAGGAACCTGGGCTAAACAGCCAGGGAGGCTGAGGCTAATTGCAGGCTGAGCAGAGGGGGGTGGATCGGGCGCTCTCTCTCTCTGTCTCTCTCCTGCTCATTTTCCTAAAAAGACTGCAGTCTAAGGGGCTAGTGTGGCTGGGTACCTTTTTAAAGACTGCACATCACGCTCCTCCAGCTTCTCTTAGTGAAGCTGTAAGCTGGAGGGGTCCGTTTTTCGTTTTGCCTAGCAGTGGCATAGGCGGAGGCACAGGAGACCGCCCTGCACTAGCAGCCAGCGTGGGAGCTCTGAGCGCTGGGTCGGAGGGCGGGTGACGTCATTTCCGGCGGAGGTCAGTGCTTCCGTCTGACCCGTGACTTCCGGTTCCGGTCGCGGTGATGAAAACGGACCGCGCGTTCGGCTGGTGCTGCCTCTGACCTGCTGTGGGGACAGCATACAGAAGCTTGGAACACCACTGTGCTCTAAAGGAGATGTCGGAAGCAGAGGCTTCAAGAACCGCTCCAGGAGAATCCTGCACCAGCCACTCCAAGGTAAGAGGAACCCTGGGGTGGTGTTCCCTTACCGATTCCTGTAAGCTCCACAGGTGTAGAACTCCCCTTGGTGGTGAGGGGGGAGGGTGTGACTGGGTCCCTGGTGGTGGTCGGTCCCGGGAAGTGCACCCCTGGTGGCCCTCTGTGTTAGTGTTGGTGGATAGGTTTGCTGATTGCTCCCTCTTTTTTAACTTATTTTACAGGGCAAAGCTACAGAGAAAAGCAAGTCGCCCCACAGTACCAAGAAAAAATGCCCCTCATGCAGAATCACAATGGGGGAGTCTTGGTCTAAGCCCCTCTGCAGGGAATGTATAGAGGGGTTAGTGAGGGAGCAGTCTGAAGAACAGTCTTCAGATTTAGCAGCATCCGTTAAGGAGCTTTCTAATACGGTGCAGACCTTTAAGGCACTATTTTCCAGTCTTCAGTTGCCACAGCCGCAGGTTATTCCTCCACCAACACAGCTGAGTGTCCCTCAGTCCTTAATGGATGCTCCCTCGGGAAGTGGAGAGAATCCAGGAGGTGCCAGACTCGAGGTTGAGGAAGAGCCTGATAGCGACTCTTCAGAGCCCCAGGGGGAATCAGAGGGAGAGGAGGTGGAAGGGGAATCCACAAGATCCTCTCGATACAAGCTTTCCCTAGAAGAGGTGGAGGAGCTCCTAGGAGCCATTCATACCACCCTAGGAATCCAGGAGGAAAGAAAAAAGCTTTCACTCCATGACCAGATGTATAAGGGACTAGGGGAACATAAAGGAAGGTGTTCCCGGTCCATGAGGTCTTGGTCGACGCCATCAAAAAAGAATGGCAAGACCCCGAAAGGAAACCTTTCCTTTCAAGAGCACTTAAGCGTAGGTTCCCCTTTGCAGAAGAGGAGGCGCTGGTATGGAACAAATCTCCTAAGCTAGACGCAGCCTTTTCGCAGGTCTCTAGGCACACTGACTTGGCCTTTGAGGACATGGGGGCACTCCCAGATCCCATGGATAAGAGGATAGATTCCCTTCTGAAAAAATCCTGGGACTCTTCCCTAGGGAACCTCAAACCCGCCATGGCGTCCACAGTCGTGGCACGAAACATGGAATACTGGCTGACGCAAATTAAAGCGCACATAGAGGCAGGAACACCTAAGGAAACAATCCTGTCGTCTTTCCCCATGCTCCTGAAGGGAGTAGCTTATCTGGCAGATGCTTCAGCTGAATCGGTGCGTATGTCCGCAAGATCAGCCGCATTGTCTAATTCGGCAAGAAGAGCCTTATGGCTTAAAACGTGGCAGGGAGATACCGCATCCAAGGTTAAACTTTGCGGCATTCCTCTCACGGGGGACTTGCTTTTCGGACCAGGTCTGGAAGCCGTGTTGGATCGAACGGCTGACAGAAAAAAGGCATTCCCTTTTAAAAGGAAACCGGCAGAGACTAAAAGAAAGTCTCGGCCCTGGAAGAAATTGGACCCCCCAAAATCTGATCAACAGAAAAAGGGGTGGGGACAAAAAGGGAAAGGGCGTGGGGGGGCTATTTTTCGCCCTCCTGAACAGCCCAAAAAGACAAAGTGACAGAATAACGGTGGGAGGAAGATTGGGGGCCTTCCTTCCACAGTGGGAGATGATCACCTCCAACCATTTTATTTTGGAAGTCATAAGAAGAGGGTACAGGTTAGAGTTTGCAGAACCTCCACCATGCAGACTCCTGGTAACCACGCTACCGAAATGTGCAGAGAGGTCAGCGGCTCTCCTTTCCTCCCTCCAGGAGTTGGAGGAACAGGAGGTGGTAGTTCGAGTTCCAGAAGGAGAGACGGGCAGAGGCTTTTACTCCCACATTTTTGTGGTGCGCAAACCCTCGGGGAAGTTCAGGCTCATCCTGAACCTGAAGCCTCTGAACGTCTCGCTCACCTACAGGAGGTTCCGAATGGACTCGATCTATTCAGTAAAAACGCTCCTTCCTCCGAACTGCTTCATGGCATCGGTAGACTTGAGGGATGCCTACCTGCACATTCCCATTGCAGATCAGTGTCAGAAGTTCCTCAGGCTGGCGGTAAATACCAGAGAAGGGACGTTTCATTGGCAATTCAGGGCCCTTCCCTTCGGGCTATCCTCGTCCCCCCGCATCTTCACCAAAGTCATGGTAGAAGTCTTGGCTTTCCTACGGATCAAGGGCATCTCAGTGATCGCATATTTAGACGATCTACTACTTTTTGCCTCTTCCCCGGAACAACTGTCACAGGACCTACAGTTCACAAGGAACATTCTAGAGGGTCTAGGTTGGCTCTTAAATCTGGAAAAGTCCAATTTGACTCCATCGCAAAAGGTAGTCTTTTTAGGTTACCTGTTGGATTCAACAAAACAGAAGGTCTTCCTGCCAATGGAGAAGATCCAGAAGGTAGACAAGGCAATGTTGTTACTCCAGGGCAGCCAACAAATATCAGTAAGAAAGGCTATGTCAGCCTTAGGGTTACTGACGACAGCACTTCCAGCAGTTCAATGGGCAGGGTTACACTTTCGCCCTTTACAACTCTTCATCCTGAGTACTTGGGACCACAGTCAGGGGTCTTTGGACTCCCTGATAACCATACCAGACCAGGTCAAGAGATCCCTATGGTGGTGGCGAAGAGAGGCCAATCTCTCACAGGGTCTGGAGTGGGTGCTGCCGGTGTCCAGATGCGTCACGACCGATGCGAGTGGCAGAGGTTGGGGGGCGCATATGGAAGACCGGGTGGCTCAGGGCGTCTGGCGGAGGGAGGACGCAAGAAGATCCTCCAACTGGAAAGAGCTGAGAGCAGTAGCCTTGGCACTCAGAGCCTTTCAAAAGGAACTTCAGGGACAGCATGTGAGAGTCCGGTCGGACAACTCCTCAGCTGTAGCCTACATAAACAGGCAGGGGGGTACAAAAAGCAGGCCCTTGTGGACCCTGGTAGAAAGCATTCTCAAATGGGCCGAAATAAATGTCCTATCTCTCTCGGCAGTGCATCTGAAGGGGGAACAAAATCTGGTGGCAGATTTCCTCAGCAGGAAACGGCTAAGAGAAGGCGACTGGGTTCTGAACCAGGGGGTTTTCGAGGAAATATCCCAGAAATGGGGAAGGCCATGCATAGACCTCTTTGCCTCGAGAGAGAACAGGAAGGTGCATCTCTTTTTCTCCCTAAACAGGTGGGATGGAGCTCTAGGGGTAGACGCACTGGCTCAGAGTTGGACTTTCGACAGGTGTTATGCCTTCCCCCCACCTGTACTGATCCCAGCCGTTCTAAGAAAGTTCCAGCTGGAAAACACAACCCTCATTCTTATTGCGCCACATTGGCCCAGGAGGCCTTGGTTCTCCATCCTGAGAAGTCTGGCAGCGGAACCCCCCTGGCTTTTGCCAGTTCAGGAGAATCTCCTTTCCCAGGGGCCAATCTGTTGTCCCCAGGTGGGGAGATGGAACCTCGCGGCTTGGCTACTGAGGAGGGATTGTTGAAGAGCAGGGGTTTCTCAGATAACTTAGTGAAGACCCTCCTAAATTGCAGGAAAAAAGAGACCCAGGCTATCTACCAAAAAACGTGGAAGCGTTTTAATAGCTGGTGCACAGAGACTTCCTTTGATGTTCACAGCTCTATAGCGGTCTCAGAGTTCCTGCAAGCAGGGGCGGACAAGGGTTTAGCCCTTGGCACCCTGAAAGGACAGGTTTCCGCTTTAAGTGTGTTTCTGGAGAAACAACTGGCCTCCGATCCTTGGATCGTTAGATTTTTTAAAGCATTGAGTAGGCAGAGACCTTTGAGGGTCTCCCCCTTCCCAATGTGGGATCTTTCTTTGGTCTTACAAGCGCTTACAGGGGAACCTTTTGAGCCATTGGAGACGTGTACGCTAAAATGGATTAGCCTCAAAACGGTGTTTTTGGTGGCAATCACTACGGCAAGAAGGGTGAGTGAACTCGAGGCCCTCTCCATTAGGGCACCCTTTTTTCAGATATTTCCGGACCGGGTAATTTTTAAAACCGATCCGGCCTTCTTGCCAAAGGTGGCCTCGGTTTTCCATAGAGGCCAGGAAATTGTTTTGCCCACCTTTTGTTCGAATCCTGTGAGGGAACAGGAACATAGGTTTCATAAACTAGATGTAAGAAGGTGTGTCCTGCAGTACTTGGAGGATACAAAACCATTTAGAAAATCTGATTCCTTTTTTGTGTTATTTTCAGGAACCAAGAAGGGAGACAGAGCCTCTAGGCGCACCATAGCTAGGTGGTTAAGGTTAGCCATCAGCCAGGCCTATATAATTAGCGGGTTGGAAGCCCCCAAAGGTATCAGGGCACACTCCACTAGGGCAGTGGCGACCTCTCAGGCCGAGTGGGCTGGTGCGTCTCCGGAGCAGATCTGTAGAGCGGCAACGTGGTCCAGATTCGACACGTTCGTGAAACACTACAGATTGGACCTTCTGTCAGCAAAAGACCAGGCTTTTGGGCGTAAGGTTCTGCAGGCAGTAGTCCCACCCTAAGGTAAGGTGCTCGCTCATCCTCTCTATGGTGCTGTCCTGAAAGACGTAAATGGGAAAATCGGAGTTACTTACCGGTAACGTCCTTTTCCAGGAGTCTTTCAGGACAGCACAGTTACCCACCCTACTTTAGGGACATTCGTGAAGAGTTCATCGCAGAAGAACGTCAGGTAAGATCAGAATTATTATGACGTGTTCTTGTGTCTCCCCAGCTAACCGGAGGTCCTCTTGAAGAACTGAGGGGCCGGGGGGAAGCGGTGAGGTTTAAATCTAAAATTTGAGGGCGGTGTTTCCTCAGAAGGGGAGGAGTCAAGGTCTCTCTATGGTGCTGTCCTGAAAGACTCCTGGAAAAGGACGTTACCGGTAAGTAACTCCGATTTTTTTGCGTTTTTCATTTAGCGCTATTATTATTATTGATATCACTAGAAAAAAAAATGCCTTTGAAGCTTCGTTTGCAATAACTCCATCAGTATCACCAGCAAAGCAGCTTCATTTATGAAGACAATTGTGCGCTGCATTTGGAGATTTCATAATTTGCCACGTCACGAATGTTAGTTCTCCATTACGAACGCTAGTTTACAAGACCGGCCACTTTCTGCTTCTGAGCATGCGTGAACTTTGGTGCGACGGACTTGTGTACACACGATCGGAAAGTCCGACAACAACGTTTTGTTGGTGGAAAATTTGAGAACCTGCTAGCCAACATTTTGTTGGCGGAAAGTCCGACAACAAATGTTCGAGGGAGCGTACACATGGTCGGACTTTCCGCCAACAAGCCCACATCCAACATTTCCCGTCGGAAAGTCGGACCTTGTGTACGCGGCTTTAGTATGCATTATGGCGATTATGAAATACACATTTCCTGTGTCTGGAAGCTTTGTTTCAGTATTAGCTGATGCAATTAGATATTTTTTTTTACTTTCTACAATGTTTTTATTAGAGAAAGTCATTTGTGTTTTATCAAAGGAATTTTTTGTAGAAAAAATAATTTGCAAGACTGGCAAGCATCGCCTTACATACAAGGGGTGGCTTGTTGCATCGAATCAGCTTGAGATTTTTTTCTTTTTAATGCCAAGAGTGAACATGCTTGTTCCCGTCTATGCTGCATGCATTATAATTCTCAAAGTGGCACAACAGGTTCTCTTTAATGAACCCTCTCTTTGCTTGCAGAAAGCCCCACTGTTATGTTGGCTGCTGGCTGCTTCTCTTCTCCATACGAGCATCTGAGTCAGCCAGAGACTAAGAGGATGGTTGAACACTACACGGCATACCTGAGTGATAATACTCGTCTCATTGCAAACCCAGGGCTGAAGGTTAGTATGAAACTTGTCTTTAAAAAAAAAAAACACAAGAAAAAAGGGCACAACAACCTTCTGTTTCAGAAAAAAATAGACATAACTGGAATCCAATTATCTACCCACAATATGTTGTGAAAATATCACTTTTCATCGAACTTGAATCATCATGACAGCTTATATAAATAATGGTCTCTAAGTTCTCCACCCCAAACTGGTAATCGGCAAAGAAATCAAATGTGGCCCAAGACGGCTATGAATGCTTTCCAACAAAAGATCTTAAAAATTTAGATTTTTCTGTGCCATTTTGTAAAAATGTGTTTACACTTTGCGAACACGTGCGTCCAAAGAAAAATTTGACAGTGTCTCTTTACAGGACTCTTTTATACGTTTTATCTTCACAAAGAAAAATATCCCACTCTTCACAATCATGCCTTTATTCATGTCATCAGTTTTTGGCAGCACCTAAATTTGTGAGCATCTATTTTCTTTTCCCATCTACTTATTAAAGTTTTAACAATACAAATGTAAGCTGAAATAAAGAACAGAAAGTGGCGCTGAATAATGAGAATAGTAAAGCAATATGATATATGCTCCCAATGGTAAATGCCAATAGACCACACTGAGTACACATGAAATTAAGCGGACCCAAAGCAAAAATGCAAAAATGAGAGCATCCAACTAAATAATAAACAAACTAAATAGTGCATCAAACAGATGAATGCAGATACAAATATGGCAAAAATAAAAAAGGAGAAAGTGTTTGTGAATTGTCCAGTGACTGAATAAAAATAAATAAAATGAAAATCAATCCATAGTGAAGAAAAAAGTGAAAAAAAACAAAACATAAAAATAAGTCCATAAAAAACTGATGATATTCAAAAAGTGATGTGCCGTAAGGTTCCACACTAGAGTGACAAGTGAGAAATTTCCTCCACCACAGAAAGGACTACCGCTTACCAGAAATCGGTGGTTCCTTACTACAGGGGACCACACTGAGTGAATGTCTGTAACCCCAGCCCGGATCCTCACTGGCATACACTGGACTCCTCAGCATCAGTGGGAACGGTCCTCAGATGGATCGGTAAAGTGGGCAGTATGTTCGCCATAAAAACAAAAAGCCTCACATAGCATAAATCCTTTACATTTATTAAAATTAAAAAAAGACAATTGAACACTTACAAGACGATGAACAATGATGGGCAAGATATGCATAAAGTAACAAGCCGGCCGGCTTCCAAACAGCCCGTAGCTTCCGGGACTGGACGCGCAGCGGTGACGTCAGAACGTAGCTGCTCCTCCCTACGTCGTTTCGTCACTAGCAGACGGAGGGGAAATCATCCAATGGGGACACTGGTTTTGGTGACCTGGGGGTCGCCAAGGAATTCCCTTAATTTGCAGCGATTTCCTCTCACTTCCTGTTTGGCTATGGGACAGGATGTGAGAGGAAATATCCCCAATGGGACACAGATGGCAAAAATAAAAAACTGACAGGGATTATAACCTTCTCTTACTTTATCCAATATGGAAAAAAAAAACACTTTTGCCTATAGTTCTACTTTAAAGCTGACATTAAATCTGCTTAAATTTTGCCTTTTTTAGTTCCTATTTCCCCCCCCATCAACATGCTAATTAATTTTTTAAATAAAACGTTTCTATCTTAATGCGATGCCATATTATAGTGATGTCATCGCTGGGTCTTTATGCTTTATGCTTCTCTATGCAATGCAGACAGATCATGGCTGTTGGCAGGAGCTGGCAGGGTGCTGTACATAGCTTCCTGAAAACATCACAGTAGCCCTGCTTCAGTACTTCTCTCAGGAGCCCTCAGCTCTGATGCAAGCAGTGGGCTGCCGACTCTTGGGTGGACTCTTAAAGCAAAGACCACCCCTCGTTTTTGTGTGTGTGTAGATAGATAGATAGATAGATAGATAGAGATATAGATAGATAGAGATATAGATAGATAGAGATATAGATAGATAGATAGATAGATAGATCAGTGTTTCTCAACTCCAGTCCTCAAGGCGCACCAACAGGTCATGTTTTCAGGATTTCCCTCAGATGAAACTGCTGTGGTAATTACTAAGGCAGTGAAAACTGATCAAATCACCTGTGCAAAATAGTGGAAATCCTGAAAACATGACCTGTTGGTGTGCCTTGAGGACTGGAGTTGAGAAACACTGAGATAGATAGATAGATATAGATATATCTATCTATATATAGATATAGATATATCTATATATATATATATATATATATATATATATATATATATATATATATATATATATACAAAAACGAGGGGTGGTCTTTGCTTTAAGACCACCTTGAAAGTTGGGATACTTTAATGCTTTTTAAGAAATCTATAAATTAGTTGTTTATTTCTCTGCCCGGAGTTCACCTTTAAATCGGACTAGCAGAGTAGAAGGGAGTGTGATGTGTTCTTATCTGCCAGCAAGTGTAACAGAGCAGCCTTTGGTAGAGTTCCCGGGGACAGATTAGTCTCCTTTTATACACATCTCAAGGGGTCTCCTGCTACGTGTTCCTTTTCTTTCACAGTTCTCTGTCAGGAATGAGGTCATGGCTACCAGTCACGTCACCGATGAATGGATGAGACAGATGGACATGAGCAATTTGAACAGCTACATTGTGCGCCGTTACATAGCAACGCCCAATGGGGTGCTGCGGATCTACCCCGGCTCTCTCATGGACAAAGCGTTTGATCCCACCAGGAGACAATGGTGAGTCCCCCTCTCTGATTACTTGTCATGCTGTACAATGTTACTGTCCATTATCCTTCCAAAACCATCTTTCCATTAACCCGTTTAGATTTTGTGTCACACCAGAACTTTCCTAATAAGAAAAGTTTTTCCTGCAGTGTTGCAGCGCCTAATATATTCTTAAATCACAGCGTGTTCGGCACATCCGTGCCTTTTTTTGCTTTTAGGAAATATTTATACCATATTATCTTTGAAAAAATTCAACTAATAATTCAAAGATTTTGTTTTAGGAGGAGAAGCTGTTAAATATCACTGAGTGTAACCAGTAAAACTTTCACCTTGTGTTTCTTTACCAGAGGGTAAGAAAAATTTAGTTCAGGGACTGATAGCCTAGCCTGAAAAGAGTTCCCATTGTGTCTGCCATAGGCGTACGAGATCAGCGTAGGAATAGAGGTAGCACCAGCTGCATCATGGGATCATAAAACTAAAGGAAAGCAAATCAACGAAATTGGGAATAAGTACGAAGCTTGAAACAATCATTGGCCAAACAAGAGAAATAACTTGATTCACCATCCATGTTAAACAGCGTGGATGAGTGAATCTGCAGCGTGGGCTATTTTATTCTGACAGCCAGCACCTGTGGCTGTCAGAATACCCGAACAGTACCTGCATTTGATATTGCACGAATGTTTGTCCCTTTTTTTTTTTTTTTTCCTCATTCTTTTTTGCATGCTAGTCCCATACCGAAAACGAGTAGGTTACTAAAGTTACGCAAATTCTCGTTGGACAGAATACAACTTTGGAAGAGATGTAATGTGTTCTTTTCGTTTCCAAGCACGCACAATCTTCTTGATCACTCAATTTTTTTTCGTACAAATACTGTACTAATTACACGAAAATCGTTCATTATCTTACGAGAAAAATTGTCGTGCTTTTCCCTTCGGATATTTTCAATGTACTGTTGTGATCTGCTCTCGAAAGCTATGTACTAATAATGATATCGTATGTTTACTCCGAATGCAGTTTTTTGTTTTGTTTTTTAGCCGTTTTTCTCATCGTGTGTACTAGGCATAAGTCTCTGCAACAGGTTTACAGTGTACTTCCAACCGCTGCGTCTGTATTCCTGGGCAGCCAAGTGCAATAGATTTGCAAAGTTTTAAGACATTTATTACAAAAGATGAGACATATTTTCACTCTATATAGACGCATAAGTGGTCAGAATTCATTCTGTCATATTGCAACTTTAGAACAGCAGATGGAGAGAGAAATTTATGACTGGGGCTGTAACCGTGAAATCAATCTGCCACATAATCTGTCTCGGTGCTCCTGGTTAGCTTTGTCTTGCTGTGTGACAGAATTTAGAAATGTCCCTCACTGTATTTTTGTTTTGTTGGCAGTGGCTATATCTGTTTGTGATAACCTGAAAGACACCATCTTTGCTATTCTGATGTATATTTCTCATTGCTTGTTAGGTATCTGCATGCTTTAGCTAATCCTGGCCTCATCACTTTTACTGGACCGTACCTGGATGTAGGAGGAGCAGGCTACGTGGTCACTATAAGTCACACTGTCCAGTCTACCAGGTAAGAATGCCCCACTGTATCACACTGCCCAGTCTTTTCAGATAACAGAGGAACCTATTCGGCCCAAAGTTTATGGGCCCATCATAATACCTTGCTAAATGCCCTGGTCATACTTCCATTGTTTCACATGTTGAAAAGACAGACATCAGTGTTGGACATGTTTTTGCATAAATACAGACAACTACAATAGTTAATATCTGGAACTATTGACCAAACTTGGGAGCAGTTAGACTTGGCATGTTCATCTTTTTCCCAGATGGTGAAAATGCTAATAGGCCTATTTTTCGAGGCTTGTAGTTCCCACAAGCCTCAAATAGGCTCAAATAGGCCTACAAGCCTCAAATAGGCTATTTGAGGCTTGTAGTTCCCACACAGCTGGACAGGCATTTTTACTTAAAAGAGAAGTATGGAGTTGCATTTTTTCCAGAATCGTATTTACCTAGGTGGATGCAGCATCGGTCCCCCGCCGAGTCGAACACTGAGAACCGAGCGATCAAACACCGCTGATCGCTCAGTTCTCACAGCTCCCTGAGCAGAGAGCCGGTTACTGTCAGTCAGCCGCTTTATGCTCTCACCCCCCTCCCCCCAACTGGAGAGCTGGCCTGTGGAGGGACAGGGGCGCTTTTGCCTGAGCCTGGATCGGCTCTGTGATGTCAGCCGATAGTGGGCTTCAGCCCGCTGTCTGCTGAAAACGGGTCACAGGAGTGCAGAATGAGCTGCACTCCTGTCATCCACAGGCGAAGTACAGCCAAACGACTAAGCAAATTTTATTTCGTGAAACTAGTTAATCTCTTCCAAGTCTGCATTGATGTCATGATCGCCACGATGTTGTCTGACAATTGTTATCTTCAATACATTTTCACTTTTGCTTCAAACCTGTGAGTGCGGTCAACATTTCCTGTTCCAGTGGCTTCTATCCAGATTACGGACTAGACCTGCACCGAAAGGTTGAAGCGTGAGATTGCTTTCACCTGGAGTAGCTTTGCTTTCTACCAGAGCTTTGATTGTACTTCTCCTTTAGCCTAGGTTCACATATATGCGATGCATTTCCAGTGCCGGTTCCCGCATCACATCTCTCCAGCAGGCAGTTCATACTGCCCTCTGCAAACCGCTGCGGGTGTCAATACAATGTTAAAGCGTTGTTCCACCCAAAAAAAATAAATTAATTAAAAGCCAGCTACACATACTGCAGCTGCTGGCTTTTAACAATAGGACACTGACCTTTCCTGGAGTCCAGCGATGTCGACACCATAGCTGAAGTTTCCATCAGCTGTCAGTTGCTGCCGCCGCCATTGCGGGTGAGGGAACCCGGCAGTGTAGTGTTACTGCTTCACGCCAGGAACCCTACTGCGCATGTGCGAGGCCCCACTCCTCTCTCCTACTGGCCCGGCAAAAGGGAGAGGAGGAGGAGGGAGGGAGCCCCGCGGTAATGTGATGGGCCGCAGCCCGGACTCCCAGAAGTGGCACCGGAGGGGGAGAGGAGACAAACGAGCTGAAGTTCCACTTTTGGGTGGAACTCCGCTTTAATGGCACCCGCAGATCGGTTCACAGATCTCAGTGCGAACTGTGAACTCGCACAGGAATCTGATCGCATGGGTGAGAACACCCATGCAATCCCATTCTAGTGCGGGGAAAATAAAGTCCCTGCACTATTTACCTGCGAATCCAATGCAAGCTCGGCCACACAACTGTATGGCTGAACTCATTGCACAGACATCGCATGTGATCGGCACCGCAGTGCGTGTGTGCGAATCACATGCAATGTCTGTGTTCGCATAAGTGTGAACCCGGGCTTAATGGCCTGTGTACATAAGTTTATGAGAATGCAAAAGCAGCTCGAGGGAGGTCAAATGCAGGTCATAAGGACAACAACTGTAGCCCAAATGCATCTGTCAATGAATTCTGGATGATCTCAGAACTGTCTCAAACTGGGGGGTAAAAAGCACGCTGCCTTTGTTCCACACAAGTCTAAGGCCTGTTAGCACGTGGCCTAACACCTTTTTTTCTTTTCAATGTCTTCAGCTTTCAGGTGTCATCAGGATATACAGTTGCCGTGATGGGCATTGATTTCACCCTGCGATATTTCTACAAAGTGCTCATGGAACTTCTTCCTGTCTGCAACCAAGATGGTGGCAACAAAATTAGGTAGAAAAATCAAGGCAATGATGTGTCTGCTTGTATGAAAAGTCCATTCTCTCTGAGGCTAACCTCTTAGTGCCCCAGGAGAGGCTTGCTGTCTCTTTTCCCTTTTTTCTTCCTTAATCCCTTTCTTTTCTTCCCTAATCCCTTTCTCCTTTCTTTTCTTCCCTTTCTCCTTTCTTTTTCTTTTCTTTCCTTTCTCCTTTCTTTTCTTCCCTTTTTCCTACTTATTAAACCCTTTTGGTAGTTTGGGGAGTGATGTAGGACTGCTGGTCGGCCGCCATTGGTCCCACTCCCCTTTGCTTGTTGCGGTTTGCTGTACAATTTATCGTGTGATAATCACGACAAAACCACACCACTAAAACTGGAGGGTGCAAAATCTGGTGCAGCTGTACATGGTAGCCAATCAGCTTCTAAAACTTCAGCTTGTTCAATTAAAGTATAACTAAAAGCAAACCTTTTTTCTTTATCTTTGAATAGAGTGGAAAGGGATTAGAACCCCTGTCAGTTTTTATTGCTGTCTGTGCTCCCCGCTAAGGAGATCCCCACCCCCCATTTGTCCTGTTTACTGTTGTTGAAAAAGAAAAAAAAAGTAAAAGAAAAACTCAAATTTTGGGTTGTCTCCAGAAAAGTAATAGAGGGGAAATCTTCCAATGGGGACACTAGTTCTTGTAACCTGGGGGGCCCCAAGGAATTCCCTTAATTTGGGGGGATTTCATCTCACTTCCTGTTTGGCTATGGGATAGGAAGTGAAGGGAAATCTCCCAAATGGAACACAGATGGCAAAAAAAATAAATCTTACAGGGGTTATAACCCTCCCTTGCTCTATTCGAAATAAAAAAAAAGTTTTGCCTATAGTTCTACTTTAACCACTTGCCGCCCGTAAAACTTATACAGAGGCAAGGTGGCACTGCTGCGCTGGATCATGTACCTAGTAGGTGATCCGACACTTCTAGGTCTGGGGCGTGCACACGCGCTCCCAGGCCTTCTCCCGTTGTGATTACACACGGCGGAAGCTGATCTGCGGGTACCACGGACTCGTCTGCTGACACAGGCCAATCATTCAGTGCAGAGGCAAAACCGTGATCAGCCTATGCAAACAAGGCAGATCGCCGTTCTGTCAGTAGGGAAGGTGTGGATCCTGTGTTCCTGCAAAGCAGAGACATGGCTCCACGTCTTCCTCTAGTAAAAGCATCTCCCACACTGTACACACAAACACTGGTCAGGCACACAGTTAACCCTTTGATCGCCCCTGGTGTTAACCCTTTCCCAGCCAGTGTCATTTAGTACAGTGACAGTGCATATTTTTTAACACGAATCGGTGTATTAGTGTCACTTGTCCCTAAAAAGTGTCAATTAGTGTCCGCTGCAATATCGCAGTCCCGCTATAAGTCGCTGATTTGCCACAATTACTAGTAAAATAAATAACAATGTCCCATAGTTTGCAGACGCTATAACTTTTGTGCAAACTAATCAATATACGTTGGGATTTTTTTTTACCAAAAATATGTAGCAGAATACATATTGGCCTAAATTGATGATGAAATAAGATTTATTTTTTTACACTTTTTTTATAGGATATTTTTTATAGCAGAAAGTAAAAGCTATTGTTTTATTTATGTTTTCAAAATTGCTGGTCTTTTTTTGTTTATAGCACAAAAAACAAAAAAAACAAACAAAAAAAAAACAGAGGTGATCAAATGCCACTAAAAGCTCTATTGGGGGAGGGGGGAGAGACATCAATTTTATTTGTGTACAGCGGCGCAGGACTGCACAATTGTCAGTTAAAGTAACGCAGTGCCGTATCGCAAAAAAAATTACCTGGTCATAAGGGGGTGGAGTTAAACTTCCAGAGGGCAAGTGGTTAAGCTTTGACAATAAAACCTGGAAGCTGATTAGTCTTTATGCAGAGCTGCAGCAGATTTTGCCCTCTCCAGTTTTAGTAAATCAAACCCGCTGTGTCTTCATAGCAAGGGGCGCTAGTTCTGAAATTCCTCTGCTGATGAAATCCCATTATTGAATCGCCAAGAAATACAGCATCCAAAAAAAGTGCATAGGAATAAAGTAGTAGTACAACACTAATGCCCTGTACACACGGTCGGACTTTCTAAGGCAATATGTGCGATCGGAGCTTGATGTTGGAAATTCCGTCCGTGTGTGGGCTCCATCGGACTTTTTCCATCGGAATTTCCGACACACAAAGTTTGAGAGCAGGCTATAAAATTTTCCGACAGCAAAATCCGTTTGCGTAAATTCCGATCGTGTGTACACAAATCCGACACACAAAGTGCCACACATGCTCAGAATAAATTAAGAGACGGAGGCTATTGGCTGCTGCGCCGTTTATCGTCCCGACGTACGTGTTTTACGTCACCGCGTTCAGAACGATCGGATTTTCCGACAACTTTGTGCGACCGTGTGTATGCAAAACAAGTTTGAGCCAACATCCGTCGGAAATAAATCCATGGATTTTGTTGTCGGAATGTCCGATCGTGTGTACGGGGCATAAGGGCTGTCAGGGGAGCTTGATTTTCATTTCGGATTCAAGTGCCCCCCGAAAGTCCTGGGTGTTGAAATGTGGCCTTCATCACACTTCTGCATTCATTTGGTATGTCTTTGCATCATGTTGACCTGAACATTTTCTGCAGCTTGATCTGCATTTCTTCCATAGTGCACACTGCAGGAATGTTACACAAATAAATCATCTCGCTCCCATCTGAACAGGTTTTAAAGTGCACTTTCTTTTTCCCCTGGGTATCCTGCTTCTCAGAACACGTTAACTTCAAAAAAATGCTTTTTAGTTGTGTATTGACCCAATTCTAGTTCCAGAGTTATCAGTTCAAGAGAGAGCAGAGAAATTCGCAAACAGCCTTTGAATTTGTTCATGAATTGCTATGATGGGTTATATTAAACCTATTGGACTTGATTAATAAACACTAAACACAAGAATGCTGTTTTTTTTTTTTTTCCAGACTTTGAAACCCCAGGAATATATAGAACCTGCTCTGGTAGATTATTCCATAATCCTGTTACTCAGTTGAGTGGAATAATTCAGCAAGTTTCTCTCCTGTGTTCTGTCCGGGCCGTTGCCCGTGCAACACAGAAATGTCTATGCCTAAGTGCCCACATACCTTGAGCTCAGTCACCCATGCATGGGATTCTATTAACAAGGGAAAACCCTTTCTTCAAAGAGGTCTTGCACTGTGTGTTATAACTAGGTCTTGTTGCTTTGCCAGGTGCTTCATCATGGAGGACAGAGGTTACCTTGTGGCGCATCCCACCCTTATTGACCCGAAAGGCCACGCTCCAGTGGAACAGCAGCACATCACTCACAAGGTACTCCCACGTCATCCAGTCACTCTTAAAGTGACTGCCAAAAAATGGCATCTGATGTGCATATATGTGAATCGTTTCCAGCCAAAATATTTTTATGTCTGTTCAACCACTCTTGTGATTAACGCAATCCTGCCACGCCGTACAACCAAAGTGACAACACTATTCAGAGGCTGCAGCTCTGAGGCTTCCTGCATCAGTTTCCTTTCAACCACTTGCCGCCAAATCACCTACCTAGTACGCCATTTGACTTCAAGTGGTTATAACTTGGTGAAGCCCCTGTAGTCGCAAGCATCGCCCCGGTACCGTTTTTTACAGCCACGGTTGGCTCTCTTGTAATAGCAACCGAAGTGGCACACTAGCCACTCGGTTGCTATTACATGCAGCGGGAGGGGATGTCACCTCCTGTCACCTTCCGCGACTCTCTCTGGCTCTCCTGTCCCACCGGGAGACCCAAGCTACCAGCCGGTACTTCTGCCGGCTGGCCTGAGACCCATACAAAGCCAGGATCGGCTTTAATCGGTTCTCCGTTATGGTGACCTGGAAGTGATAACATGACATCACTTCCGGTTTACCTGGCTGTCTTCGGCCAGGAAAATCAAAAGTATTCAAAGACGTAGATCTTGGCGTTTTTGAATGCTTTCAAGTGCAAAGGAGGGATTTGGGGTCTTATTGACCCCGGATCCCTCCATAAAGTGTACCTGTCACAAAGATGTTTTACAATCCTTATGACAGCAATAAATGTGATCAAAATTTTTTTTTAAAACAACCGTGTAAAAATCAAAAAAAAAAAAAAGAATCATTAATAAAAAAAAAAAAAAAAAAAGCGTGCAAAGGCGAATGTGTGCGTTGGTCCTGCACGCACGCAAACAGCAATTGTCCCACACATTTGAGGTATCGCCATAAACGTCAGATCATGGCCAGTAATTCTAGCAATAAACCTCCTCTGTAGATATAAAGTGGTAACCTGTAAAGGCTTTTAAAGCGTCAACTATTGATAGTAAAATTTACATTGTGTGAGCGTGCGCAATTTTAAAGCGTGACGTGTTTGGTATCTATTTACTCGGCGTGACAACATCTTTTATATTTTACAAAAACAAATGGTTTATGTATTTTTTTTTTGCATTAAAAATTTTAAAAAGTTAATTTTTTCCCCAAAAATTGCTTTTGAAAAACTGCTGTGCAAATGCCGTGTGACATAAAAAAATTGCAGCGACCACCATTTTATTCCCTAGGGTCTCTGCTAAAAAACTATACTTAATGTTTGGGGGTTCTAAGTAATTTTCAAGCAAAAAAAAATTTTACTTGTAAAAAGCAAATGTGAGAAAAAGTCAGGGTCCTTAAAGAGGAGTTCCACCCGAGGTCCAGTAAAAAAAAAAAAAATGAAAAGTCAGCAGCTACAAATACTGCAGCTGCTGACTTTTAATTGGACACTTACCTGTCCCAGGGTCCAGCAATGCGGGGGATCGAAGCCCCGCTCGTCTCCCCCTCCGTTCAGCGGCGCCAGCATTGCAACTGTGGGCGCCGGGCTGTGGCTTCACGGCCTGGCACCCACTGCTCATGTGCGAGCGGCGCCGCGCGCCGTGATTGGCCGCTCAGTCTTCTGGGACCTGTAATGTCCCAGATGATTGACAGGAGGGAGGCAGCAGAGCTGAGCCCTTCCTATGCCGAGGGGGAAGTGATGTCACCAGCCCAGGCACTGGAAGAGGCAGACTACGAGGGACCACCTAGCAACAGGCATTTAGAGGTAAGTAAAAAAAGAAAAAATATCCAAATGTTTTTTTGTATTTTTTTTTTTTTAATTTTTCATGTTGTTTTTTTTTTTTTTGGGTGGAACCCCATTTTAAGTGGTCAAGCCACTCTTTAGCACAGTGTTAAGACCGAGCCTGCGGTCTCCTCTTCCTATAAGCTTCCCCACCAGTCCCCGAAAACTTGATGACAGTGTTATGCAATCCAATATAACCTGATTGGATTATAATGCTTACATTTATATAGTCAGCCTCATCAGCAATCTGTTGAAAGTTGCTTGCATTACATTAGGGGTGTATAAGCTTTTGGTCGATAAATTTGAATACCTGGTACCCCACAGATTTGAGTCTCATTAGACATTTAAGGGACAGATATTAATTTTAAGGCCTCATGCACACGGACGTTTTTACAGCTGCTTTTTTTGCAGCTTAAAAAGGCCTGTCTATGTTAGTCTATGGCTTCATGCCCACCTAGGCGTTTTTGAGCTACAAATGGCATAGGCGTTTTTAAGCTGTAAAAAAAACCCAGGACCAGTGGGTTCTGATAGACGTTTTTCAGCTGTAAAAACGCTCTAACGCTGATAAACGCTCAAAAACTCTCAAAAACCTTGTTCACCAACGTTTTTTAACGTTTTTGATCCATTGAAAAAAAAAAACGCTAAAAAAACCCTAACGTGGAAAAAACGCTATTGCAAAAACGTTGAAAAAAGCTGAAAAAAGTTAAAATTCACTGCAAAGATACTGGCGTTTTCATAACGTTATTTTAACAGCCTGTGTGCATGAGGTCTGAGGAAGAGATATGGCTTGGCTTCTTGAGGTGTCTTACACTATGTGGCCAAATGTTTGTAGAAGTCTGACTGTCACACCTTTTTGTGAGCTTTTTTGACATGGGCATTATTATAATAGCCAGAACTCTAATCGAAAGGCTTTCCTCAAGATTTGGGAAAGTGCCTGTGTGGCTTTGTGCCCATTCAGCCAAAGAGCATTTGTGAGGTCAGGTACTGATGTTGGACAAGAAGACCTGGCACAGGTCACAGTCCGCATTCCAGATCATCCCAAAGGTGTTCAGTAGGGTTAAGGTCAAGGCTCTGTGCAGGCCCCTTGAGTTCCTCCACACCAAATGGAGCTGGCTTTGGATACAGGGGCACAGCCATGCTCCAATGGAAAAAGGACTTCTCCAAATTGTTACCAGGTTGGAAGCTCACAATTAGCTAAAATATCTTGGTATGTGGTAGTAACAGTACTCTTCACCGAAAAAACGACCTCAATAATTTTGAGGGGTGTCCAAAGGCCATGTCCATGTCCAAGGCCATGTAGATTGGTGTAGCGGTCAGACGTACACAAACATTTGGCCTTATGTATAGTACACATTTGTGGTGGTTTGTAATGTGTGGCCTGTTGACAGGTTTGCTGTTAACAGAGTGATAATATCTGACCTTCTCCTTTTATTGCAGGAGCCCCTTGTCGCCAATGACATCCTGAACCACCCCAACTTTGTCAAAAAGAATCTCTGCAACAGCTTCAGTGACAGAACCGTGCAGAGGTTTTACAAGTTTAATACCAGCCTGGTGGTAAGTTTTCCTTGGAAGATGAAACGCTCTTTAAGCTAATGAGCTCCGTTACCTGCTTGTTATTGAGTTGTATCCGAAAAAAGGCCTTGAGTATACTGACCTAGATTTCTGCTAAAGATAAAAATGGCTTGGGCAATCTGTGCATCTCTAAAAAGCAAAAAAAAGAAAAAAGGAGTGTTTCAAAGTGTGATGGTAAAAAAACCCATCTGCATTGCCCCCCAGCAACCAGTCAGAATTTCCGTTTTATTCTCAAACCTTTATTTGGAAGAAGACAGTTACATCTGGTTGCTGTGAGGAACACCAAAAGTTTTTTAAGAACATTGATAAATTGAGCTGTTTTTTTTTTTCTCTCTGTTTCATATTAAGGGGAACTTGTCCTGACCGCTGAGGCAGGAGACTTGCTATTTCCTGACATCCAGAACTGCTGTTCGTTCTGGGACAGACCGGTGGAAAGCCGCAAAGGGTCTGTTGTGCACAATAGCTGGCACCACTTAAGGAAAATTGGCAGCGGAAGATTATAGATGCTCATTTTCACATTTGATAGTGCTTTAAATAGACTTTAAACAAAACCACAGGAATTGTAAAATTAAGGCACCTAGAGGTGTAAATGTTGGGGCCAAAATAAACACATTCAGTACACCTTTCAACACATGGACATTTACTCATGTTTATATCCTTTTAAAAAGCTGCAAATACAGAAAAATATCTGTTGGTGAATATGCTTCTACTTTCCTGTTTGGGCTAACGCACAGTGCCTTTTCTACACTGAAATCCCAACCAGTGTTTGTCAGCACTGCCTACTGGACTATAGAACAGTCTTTCCTCTGGCATTCCTGGTACATTGTTGTCTCAGACCGAGTGCTACATCATAGTAGCGGAGCTCAAAAAGAGCGTGCCAGCGCAGCTGCCCCATTTTGCCATAGCCTGCACATGTTTTCAAAGCTCCTGCAGCTCAGAACAGTCGGCGATTCTGCTGTTGGGGTAAAACACTTGCATGGTGCAGCAGTAAAGGAGCAGCAAGTATCTGGGGGAGTTGGGGAGCTGACTGCCACTTCTGTGTTTGGTTCTGCCTACACTCCTTCCAGCTGGGTGGCCAATCCCTGTTGGGTATAAAGGACCACCTGACCCTCAACAAACAGGCAATAGAGGGGATCCCCCTAAATCCCCTCTAAATTCTGGTAGGCAGGGCCCCTAACACAGTTCACGCTGCAATGGCTTCTCGAATGGGTCAGATTGGCTTTAAATCACTGTCCATATCAAATATTTCCACCGCTCAAGGATACAATCATCCATTTCCTATGTGTAAAGGTAAGACTTTTTTGCAGCCATTTCTGGGTTGCAAGATCAGCTCTCAGGGATTGCTTACTTGGGCTGCAAATGTGGGCCTTTCCCTTTCTATCCTTTTCTAGGAGGATGAGGAATCAGAGAAAGTTGTTTAATTGGAAAGGTAGGTTAATTGGATCTGGTCTAAATTATCCCTAGTATGTGTATGTATGAATATGAGTTAGGGACCTTAGATTGTAAGTTCCTTGAGGGCAGGGAGTGATGTGAATACGTTTTTTATATATATATATATATCTATAGATATATAGATATATATCTATAGATATATATCTATAGATATATATATATATCTATAGATATATATATATATATATATATATATATATATATATATATATATATGTGTGTGTGTGTGTGTGTGTGTGTGTAAAAGTGCTGTGGAAATTGATGCCGCTATATAAGTACCTGTAATAAATAAGGTTATTTAGGATCAGGAATCCTCTGTAGATGTGTCCTTGGACCATCTCAGATAGAGAAGACCAAAGTGAGTTTCCTAGTGAATGTGGTGTATACTAACTTGAAATTACCACTTCCAGAATCCTCTTCTCCAACGGTCACTGGTTCTGGGTCCTGGTGATGTCAAAAAACATCCCTCATTTTTTTCAGTGTTTTTCTATGATTGGGCTCACCCAGAGAAGATGTTTTTGTCCTCCCTGAAGTTGTTAGCTCTGCAGTAACCCATTGAGGAGGAATTCTACAAGAAATGGGATCCTCTGGCTGTTGACCTGGCTATTTTATGTTTGAGCAAGACGTCCGAGTGGATGAGGTCCTGGTCCTTAAAGACATCATATGTAAAAGGTTAGAAGCCTCTTTTTAAGGTGTATTTCCTCCTATTAAGAGTAGCTTAGCAGCCTGCGGTGGGGTCTGCCGAGCTCTTAAAAGTTTGGGCAAAGTGTATGCTCTATTCAGGAGAATTGGATCCAGGGTATCCTGCCATTTTACAGTTCTGGAAGATTTTCCGAAAGCATTGAGCTTCTAGGTGGATGCCTTGGAAGGTTCCAGATGGCGGCTCCATGACTGTCCACTTGAGAAGGATCCTATCACTTAAGTGTTGGTCAGCAAAACTCTGTAAGAAGAAACTTCGAGAGGCTGCCCATTGAGGGTGAATGCTTGTTTGGACCATCCTTGGATGCCTTCATTCAGAAGGTGATTGTGGGTAAAAACACATTCTTACACCTATGACAGATCAGAAAGCAATGACACTTTTTGCAATCCAAGCAGAGTTCCTTTCGTAAACAAGAAGCTTTGGGCTCTAAGCAAAAGTCTATGTCCCGATTCCATAAGAAGAAGCAAGTCCTGTTCACAGTGAAGGTTGTGCAGCTGGGGCGATTGGATCTGCAATGTGGTCTCCAATGGCTGCAAGCTGTAATTTTGCTGCTTCCCCCTCCACACTTTATCTGCTCAAGGGTATCTTTGGAGCTGGAAAAAGAGCCCTGGAAAGGCTGTTGTCCCAGCAGGCATCACACCCGTACCAGAGTGAGTAGATGTCTCACGGTTTCTATTCTGGTAATGAAGGGTTTCAACAAGTTTCTGAAAGTACAGGTATTCAGGATGAAATCCATTACCAAATAGTGACTGCTTTGTCACGATCAGGGGGACTTCCTGGTCTCAGTGGGTATCAAGGATGTGTACCTACATGCCTCACCAACAATTTCTGCAGTTCCCAGAGTAGGAACACCTGTTGCCTCTCCGCCTGTCCACAGCCTCGTGTGTGTGTGTGTGTGTGTGTGTGTGTGTGTGTGTGTGTGTGTGTGTGTGTGTGTGTGTGTGTGTGTGTGTGTGTAGATAGATAGACATAATGCAAATCCTAACAATAGTGGCACTTGTTTTTTTGAGCGTGTAACACTTTTTTTTTTTTTTTTCCCCCTTCTTTAGGGTGATCTGACCAACCTTGTTCATGGCAGTCACTGCTCCAAGTATCGCCTGACTAGGATTCCCGGGACCAATGCATTTGCCGGGATTGTGAATGAGACCTGTGATTCATTGGCTTTCTGCGCCTGCAGCATGGTGGACCGGCTGTGCCTCAATTGCCACAGGTATTTCAGACGCAGGCAAACTCCTCATTGCCTTAGAATTAAACCCCAAGCTTTTTTTTTTATAGCTTAACATTGAGTACAATAAAAAAACAAAAAACATTCCACAGTAAACGATTTACACAGGCCTTATTAAGCTTACCTGCAGGTAAAAATGGCGCAAGAGGGTTTACTACTACTTTAAAGTGGTAGTAAGGTCTGCTTTTTGACTTATACCTACAGGTGAGCTTATAATAATGGTTACCTTTTAGGAGTGCACCATTTAGGAGATATTCACGTTTGTAGCAGCTGGTGATGTCACTGGCACGTGCGCATTGCATTCTGAATTGAGGACACACTCAATACAGGGCCCTCAATACAGAGCACTGTGCCATGATTGTGGCTCCTGTGCGCATATTCATCCAATCAAATGCCCAGAGTATGCAAACCTGAAAGGAAGTCCGGGTAAAGATGGAAATCCTGGCAGATGTGACAGCACGCCGCTGGAGGGAGCCATTTTACAGATATCGCTGGCATAATGGGCTTGTATACAGTGCATGCTAGCACATTATGACATTGACCTGCAGGAGACCATCTTTTTTTTTTTTTTTTTCTTACAGCAAAATTAACTACCGCTTTAGGCAGCACCCTGATAAATCCAAAAAATTTTCTCAGTTTTCTCATGAAAAGTAGTAGTGCACTTCTGACATGTGTAAAAGCAGTGGTTTCTCTGCAGAGGTCTGACACACTCTATAATAAGTCAGACATATAGGTCTGTAATCAGCATGGCTTCTTCCCCTTGGTTTGACAGCTCTAGCTTCTGACTCAGCTGGGAGTGTCTTATGCCACTGCAGAGAGACCACTGCTTCCACATAGATAGCAGTAGTCCAACTCTGGACTGAAAGTGGGCAGGCTTTACTACTTATGCTGTGGTTGCTTTAGTAAGAAACCAAACTCTAAGAGTATGCATTCTTTGTGTTTTGATGTAAATGGAATGCATTTAGCAGATTTAAACTGAGTGTTCAATTAGGCTTTAACTGATGGAACCTGTGATTGTTTGTTTTTAAAGAGAACCTGTACTATGGAAAATGTGCTCAAAAAACTGCAAGCGGAGAGCAAACCCTGTCTGGTTTTGATGCACCTTAAATGTATGAAGCAAATTTAAATGTTCAATTCCTGCCCAGCCCCAGAGTTCCTTTAATGGGACACTGGGCTTGGGCAGGTATCTGTACGCCTAGCGTGTGGGAAGGATTGGCAATCATGTGACCACAGTGATTGGCTGACAGTGGTCACATGATCAGGAGCCTGTCTTTAAGGCCTCATGCACACTGGACGTTTTTACAGCGGCTGTGTTTGGCTTCAGACGTTTTTTTTCTGCAGCCAATAAACTCCCCATCATGTTCTCCTAGGTGTCCATGCACACATAGGCTGTTATCAGCAGTTTTTGGCAGGGGCGTTTTCTGGCTGTAACAAAGTCCCCAGAACTAGTGGGTTTTGAGAGGAGTTTTTCAGCTGTAAAACAGCTCTAACTCAAAAAAAAGCTAAAAACAGCTGAAAAACGCGGCTGTTCTGCATTTTTCAGCGTTTTGAGCCATAAGCTTTTATGGGAGTATAGTTTTGCTACAAAATGCTACAGCAAAAAAAAAAAAAAACACCAAAAAATGCTGAAAAACTCACTCTACAGCTAAAGTTTCTACAGCTAACATTACTGGATTTTTTATAACGTCCATTGTGCGTGAGGCCTAACAGCTCGGTCTCTATGCTGGGAGCGAACAGTGCTCTTGGCAAAGAAACCTTGGCCGGCGAGTGACATGTATGTATGGCATGTGGGCATTAAAGCCCATAATTTTGCCACTCCACATGTGTTACGCAGATGGCAACAGGTTAATAAACCTTTGTTTTATAAGTAATCTCTCTATGTGGCAAAGAAAAGAATGACTTTGGTCAAATTCAATTAGAATTTTTGCCAGTGCCAGTAGTAAACAATTGAATATTAAACATGTTCGGACCAAGTTAAAAGCTGGTATGCCAGCTATTGAGTGTTAATTTAGATACATTTCTTTTCCATTGAAGTAAAAGCAAAATAAAAAATGATCATTGTGTGAGCTCTTAACCCACTAATTCTTCCCCAACTGACAGAATGTTACTTTATTTTTGCTAGGATGGAACAGAATGAATGTGAGTGTCCTTGTGAGTGCCCCCTGGAGGTCAACGAGTGCACTGGCAACCTGACAAATGCAGAAAGCAGGTGAGATTTTAAAGTGATCTCTGGGCATGACCATACCTCCCTCTTACCATGTAAAGCATGTCTCAGCATTTTTTATTTTGTGCCGATAGGCTTTTATTAAAACAGAAGTATGGCCAAAGCTTTTTTTGGCTGTACTTCTTTTGCGTCACATGAGTACATTTACTTTTGCAAGCTGATAGTGGGCTATTGCCACAGAGGAAGGATCCCGAGCAACATTTTCAGAATCTGCCCAGCTGCCTGAATGACAGGTGGATCCAGCTTTTTAGGGGCAAGAGAGAGCTGAGCCCACCCACTCCCCAGCCTGGCGCTCAAGTGAGTGATGGAGTAGCAGAGCGGAGAGCAGTGGCTGACAGGCATTTCTTTCTGCTTGAAGCAGATTGCAATCGGCAGTCATGTGTTCGCTCAGTTCTCTGTCTCAGAGCTGGTTGGAACAGCTGCAATGTCACACCATTGCTGCAACATGTATATGTGTTTATTTTATAATCCCATTTATTTAATTCCTGTGACATCTTCGCTAGGCTTGCAAAATTCTTGCAGAGGCAGCTGCTCAGCTTGAACCTATTCTCAAAGCAAAGTTTGAGGATAGGCACTAGAAAATAATTTAAGCATTTATATGTGGAAATAAAAAAAAAAATATATATATATATATATATATATATATATATATATATATATATATATATATATATATATATATATATATATATATATATATATATATATATATATATATATATATATATTACACACATACATAATTTCAGTTGTTAACAATGTCTGTTGTCTTTGTTTTTAAAAATTAATTTAGGAACCCGAGCTGTGAAGTCCATCAGGAGCCAATGACATTCACCATGCTCGATCCAAATCTCCAGGATGCATTATCTCAGTGTGTCAACACTGGCTGTACCCAGAGGATGGAGAGCGGGTGCGTTACCTTATATTGTATGTTAACCTCACGTCGGTGTGCTTGTTTTTAACAGCTTACAATATTTTCATTTTTCCAAAATGATGACCTTCTCCATCAAAATTCTTTGCAGTGATGGGACTCTGAATAATATTGTTATTAAAGCCTATCATGCTGACTAGATAGGAGCCCGGGCTTCCTCCAAATTCGTCTCTAGCCAAACTTCGAACTTGCGCTCTAGTGTTTTCATTTTTTGTTATTCCAGTGAGCTGCGGCTGAGTCGTTCCCACCCTGCAACCTGCATCTTTGTTTACATAACAAAGGTGGGAATGCCCTGGCCCAGAGCTCTATGGATTAAAAAAAAAAAAAAAAGAGTGCAAGCCTACTTAGAAATGATTTCGAAGTAGAGATCGACCGATATCGTTTTTTTCGGTGCTGATATTTCGACCACCTCTCCTGCCGATAGCCGACATTTTTTGCCGATAGTTTGTACAGTTAAAAAAAAAAATGTTTACACCGTCACTTTACAGTTTTTTTGTTTTTTAGCACTGTTATTGCTGTCACAAGGAATGTTACCCTTGTGACAGTAATAGGCAGTGACAGGTACTCTTTATAGAGAGATCTGGGGTCTATAAGACCCCAAATCCCTCCTCTGCACTTCAAAGTATTCAGAACATCAAGATCGGCGTGTTTGATTTCTTCATTTCAATAGTCACACTTCCATTCACCAGGAGAGTAGGATAAACGCAGGATTTTAACCCTTTTTGACGCCATTAGGATGCGAGTAATCCGGGAAGTGATGTCATGACATCGCTTCCGGATTACTAGATCCGAGACGCGAACGAATCATTGGCTTTGTTCGGGTCTTCGGGCCTCCTGATGGGACGGGAGAGCCCGAGCGAGCAGCGGAAGGCAGTGGGAAGGAATGTCCCCTCCCGCTGCTTGTAATAACAGCCGAGTGGCTGCACGCATCACCCCGGTAAACCCCCTTGAAGCAATATCGGTCAGTTTTTTTGACCGATACTTCTAAAAAAGTGAATATCGGCCGCACTGTTAATCGGTCGATCCCTAGTTCGGTGGATGCCCAAATTCATCTGTAATCCAGACAAGCCAATCTAGCTTAATCCTCTTTCTCTATAAGGTAAAATCTATAAATAAACTCAGCACTTTAACAAAATGTAGGTTCTATTTCACCATTCATCCATTCCATATAAAGAAACCAAGCAGAACAACTACAATGCATTTCTTCTTTGAATATGTTCCCTTTTTATCTAAATTGTCTGTATTAATGACTCTCCTCTCCTCCTTAGTTACTGTTTCGGGGTCCTGGACTGTGAATGGTGTATGGTGGACAGTGACGGAAAGACCCACCTAGACCGACCGTACTGTGCTTTACAGAAGGAATGTTTTGGTGGCATTGTCGGTGCCAAAAGTCCATATGCAGATGACATGAATACTATAGGTACAGTTCAGTTTCTTTAATCCTTTTGTTGTTTTTGCAATCAAAAGTCAGTGAGCAAAAACATTGAGTTATAAAAATGACCTAGAGTATGACCCGCTTCAGGCTGTACACAGGACTTGCTAAAGAATACAATCTGTTCAGAAAAACATATCCAATGCTCGAGGTTTCTTCTTCCAGGTGCTCCCTAAAGCAATTCTCTGTGTGGCTAGTAATACAAAACAAATCTGTACATTTTGAAGTCTTGTGGTTCATTCATTGTTCCACCCACAGTCATTCTGTGTTTGTTCATTTGGGAGCAGAGCTGTCAATGGATTTGATTTTACCTTTTTGTACTATATGTGGTCCTGTAGTGTAAATATGGCATGTTTACTTGCTCATCGTGCACCTTTACCGGATACTAAGACACTTTGCCATCAAATGTTATTCACTGCCTGCTGTAGATACGTACATAAAGCTGAACTTTGGGTGCAAACAACTTACCAATGTCTGAGCAGTTATACATTCTGTTCCCTAAAAAGCCACCTCTGTGCATGGAGGTATTTCTCTGCATCTGGCAATTCTGTTGGTTTACATCCCAGGATTAGTGCAGCTCCCTCTTGTACCTCTGGGCTGCTCGGGTGTAAGAGCTGCATGTTTCATAGACCCCAGTGCTACAGTCATGTCTCTGCCTCCCTCTTCTCCTGGCTATTCACAAAACAAATCCTAGGGCTGTGTGTTTTGTTAATGGCCTAGAGGAGAGGGAGGCGGAGATGCAACATTTGCTCTGGGGTCTAAAAAAATCTTCAGTGTTTTTATCAGAGCAGGCCGGATTTACAGAGGGAACTAGTTGATTTGCTAAATGTAGAAGAAAGTCTGCATGACATGGGGTTGGCTTTTTACTGAACAGAATGTATAACTGGTTGAATGCTGGTAAAGTTTTCGTGCCCGTAACTGATAGATAACACCCTTGCCAACACCTCCCCCTGGTCTCTGCTGCACTTTTCTCCATTAGCTGTCGGTGCCCACACAGTGAGTGCTGCGGTCTGGGGATCTAAATGCCCCATTTTTCTTCCCTGTCTTTCTGTTTAGCTTCCTGGATGGATCAGATCAATCCCGATTGGTCATGTGCTGGCACATGACCAATTTGACCAATTGGATTTGATCTGATCCATCCCAGAATGCCTAAAGGAAAGACCAAGAAGAAGGGTGGTGCTTTCAGATCCCTGGGCCGCTGCATTGGCTGTGTGGGCAGGGACAGCTAATCACCCATGGAGGTAAGTACCGCAGGGGGTGGGGAGGGGGTAGGGTGCTAGTTCACCTTTTCATTTTTTAGGAAAATGTCAACCTATACCTTAAAGCTGACCTGCAGGCTTCCCTTCAGTCTTGCACAGTTGTACCGGCTCCCCTCCTGTGCTGAAATTGCTTACTCTGATTTCACTGCACACTGTGAGCGTCTCACAATGGGCATTAGAAGCTGCAGCGAGCCAGATAGAGCGTGCCTCATTTCCTGGCTGGCGGACATCCATTATCATCTAGTCTTTTCCTCCCCAACCTGACTGCACCTGGCCTGTCCCTTTTGTTCATTAGATTTTAGTTTTTTTCAATCACGGAGGCTCAGCATCACGAGGGCTTACCTAGGGCAGTTTGCTCCATGGTGGTGTGGGGACAAGGAATGAGGGAAAAGGCGGTAACTTGGAATTGAGTTTTAAAAATATTTGTTAGGTTTTTACACATTTAAAATGTAGTTTGCATGCACAGTACACTGTACATTTTGCAAGGTTTAAGTCTCTTTTCTGCTGTGCTGAGAATGTTTTTTTTTCTTACTTATCACTCAGTTTTATAAATGTTTTTTTTTAACAGGTGATGAAGTCATCACGCTGAACATGATTAAGAGTGCCCCGGTCGGCCCAGTAGCTGGAGGTATAATGGGCTGTATTATGGTTCTAGTCCTGGCTGTCTATGCTTACCGTCACCAGATCCATCGGCGGAGCCACCAGCACATGTCACCTTTAGCAGCACAAGGTAATTTTTAAATTATATTTAAATATGTGGATGTTTGTCATCAGCTTGAAGCGTAACAGTGGAGAAACATACATTACATCAATTTTAGTTCTAGATACACTCTACCCAAAATTTCACCAAGTGTTAAAAAAACTAATTCCAAACCTGGTAGTTTTATTTTGGTGATAAGAGTTTTCTGTCTCTAGAGGATTCTATTGATGAGATTTCTTTGCTTAGTTATCAGGTCTGCACACCTGCTGTGCCCATTACAAAGGGTTAACGCTTCCCTACTTGAGAGAGATATATATATATATATATATATATATATATATATATATATATATATATATATATATATATATATATATATATATATATATACATACATACATACATACATACATACATACATACACACACACACACACACACACACACACACACACACACACACACACACACACACACACACACACACACACCGTGGGGACGGAAAGTAATCAGGCCCCCTTAAATTTTTCACTCTTTGTTATATTGCAGCCATTTGCTAAAATCATTTAAGTTCTTTTTTTTCCTCATTAATGTACACACAGCACCCCATATTGACAGAAAATTGTTGACATTTTTGAAGATTTATTAACCACTTGACATCCGGAGGCCGTCATATGACGGCCTCCACTTTCAGGGCTTATATCTGAATGATGTCTGAGGCTACAGACATCATTCAGATACCGGCATTTTCAGCCGGCGATTCCGTACACCATAAGAACGATCATAGCGGCTGTTCCGCCGCTTGATCGTTCTTACGGGCGGCAGGAGGGGACACCCCCCCCCCCCCTCCCGCCGCCCTCCGGTGCTACTACCGACTCACCTCAGCGATCGGTGAGTCGGATAGCGGATCCGCCGGCGCCGGATGTTCACCATAGAGATTTCCGGCGGACCAGATGGTCGCCGGAGTCTCTATGATCGTTCGGAGGCCGGGCGCGATGTTATGACGTCACGCCCGGCCTCTGCATTCAAAAAAACGGCGCCGCTTCGGTTGTGAAGCGGCGATCGTTTTATTTTTTTTTTTTATTTTAGGCTTCCCAGCCTAGAGGTGAGATGTGGGGTCTTATTGACCCCATATCTCACTGTAAAGAGGACTGATCGTGTCATATTCCTATTACAAGGGATGTTTACATTCCTTGTAATAGAAATAAAAGTGATCAAAAAAAAAAATATTTTTTTAAAGTGTCAAAATAAAAAATTTTAAGTAAAATTAACAATAAAAAAAAAAAAAAAAAATTTTTAAAGCGCCCCTGTCCCCGTGAGCTCGCACGCAGAAGCGAACGCATACGTAAGTCCCGCCCACATATGAAAACAGTGTTCAAACCACACATGTGAGGTATCGCCGCGAACATTAGAGCGAGAGCAATAATTTTGGCCCTAGACCTCCTCTGTAACTCAAAACATGTAACCAGTAAAAAATTTTAAAGCGTCGCCTATGGGCATTTTTGTACCAAAGTTTGGCGCCATTCCACGAGCGTGTGCAATTTTGAAGCGTGACATGTTAGGTATCTATTTACTCGGCGTAACTTCATCTTTCACACAATGCAAAAAAATTTGGCTAACTTTGCTGTTTTGTTTTTTTTTTAAGCATGAAACTGTTTTTTTTCCAAAAAAAACGCGTTTGAAAAATTGCTGCGCAAATACCGTGCAAGATAAAAAGTTGCAATGACCGCCATTGTATTCTGTAGGGTCTCTGCTAAAAAAACATATATAATGTTTGGGGGTTCTATGTAATTTTATAGCAAAAAAATGATGATTTTTGACATGTAGGAGCGAAGTGTCAGAAATGGCCCGGATATGAAATGGTTAAAAAAGAAAAACTGAAATATCACATGGTACTAAGTATTCAGACCCTTTGCTGTGAGACTCATATATTTAACTCAGGTGCTGTCCATTTCTTCTGATCATCCTTGAGATGGTTCTACACCTTCCAGCTGTGTTTGATTATATTGATTGGCCTTGATTAGGAAAGCCACACACCTGTCTATATAAGACCTTACAGCTCACAGTGCATGTCAGAGCAAATGAGAATCATGAGGTCAAAGGAACTGCCTGAAGAGCTCAGAGACAGAATTGTGGCAAGGCACAGATCTGGCCAAGGTTACAAAAAAAAATTCTGCTGCACTTAAGGTTCCTAAGAGCATAGTGGCCTCCATAATCCCTAAATGGAAGACATTTGGGACAACCAGAACCCTTCCTAGAGCTGGCCGTCCGGCCAAACTGAGCTATCGGGGGAGAAGAGCCTTGGTGAGAGAGGTAAAGAAGAACCCAAAGATCACTGTGGCTGAGCTCCAGAGATGCAGTCGGGAGATGGGAGAAAGTTGTAGAAAGTCAACCATCACTGCAGCCCTCCACCAGTCGGGGCTTTATGGCAGAGGGGCCCAACGGAAGCCTCTCCTCAGTGCAAGACACATGAAAGCCCGCATGGAGTTTGCTAAAAAAGACCTGAAGGACTCCAAGATGGTGAGAAATAAGATTCTCTCTGGTCTGATGAGACCAAGATAGAACTTTTTGGCCTTAATTCTAAGCGGTATGTGTGGACAAAACCAGGCACTGCTCATCACCTGTCCAATACAGTCCCAACAGTGAAGCATGGTGGTGGCAGCATCATGCTGTGGGGGTGTTTTTCAGCTGCAGGGACAGGACGACTGGTTGCAATTGAGGGAAAGATGAATGTGGCCAAGTGCAGGGATATCCTGGACGAAAACCTTCTCCAGAGTGCTCAGGACCTCAGACTGGGCCGAAGGTTTACCTTCCAACAAGACAATGACCCTAAGCACACAGCTAAAATAACGAAGGAGTGGCTTCAACAACTCCGTGACTGTTCTTGAATGGCCCAGCCAGAGCCCTGACTTAAACCCAATTGAGCATCTCTGGAGAGATCTAAAAAATGGCCGTCCACCAATGTTTACCATCCAACCTGACAGAACTGGAGAGGATCTGCAAGGAGGAATGGCAGAGGATCCCCAAATCCAGGTGTGAAAAACTTGTTACATCTTTCCCAAAAAGACTCATGGCTGTATTAGATCAAAAGAGTGCTTCTACTAAATACTGAGCAAAGGGTCTGAATACTTAGGACCATGTTTTTTTTTTTTTCAGTTTTTCTTTTTAATAAATCTGCAAAACTGTCAACAATTCTGTGTTTTTCTGTCAATATGGGGTGCTGTGTGTACATTGAGGAAAAAAAATGATTTTAGCAAATGGCTGCAATATAACAAAGAGTGAAAAATGTAAAGGCGTCTGAATACTTTCCGTCCCCACTGTGTGTATGTGTGTGTAATATATTAATATATATATATATATATATATATATATATATATATATATATATATATATGAGAGAGAGAGAGAAAGATATGGCTCCCATAGGCGGTCAAAGAGTAGATGTACTGGAAATGGAGCGAGTACACAGAAGGGCAACAAAGCTAATAAAGGGTCTGGAGGATATTAGTTATGAGGAAAGGTTGCGAGCACTGAACTTATTCTCTCTGGAGAAGAGACGCTTGAGAGGGGATATGATTTCAATTTACAAATACCGTACTGGTGACCCCACAATAGGGATAAAACTTTTTCGCGGAAGGGAGTTTAACAAGAGACGTGGCCACTCATTAAAATTAGAAGAAAAGAGGTTTAACCTTAAACTACGTAGAGGGTTCTCTTTACTGTAAGAGCGGCAAGGGTGTGGAATTCCCTTCCACAGGCGGTGGTCTCAGCGGGGAGCATCGATAGTTTCAAGAAGCTATTAGATAAGCACCTGAACAACCATAACATACAGGGATATACAATGTAATACTGACACATAATCACACATAGGTTGGACTTAATGGACTTGTGTCTTTTTTCAACCTCACCTACTATGCAAGTAAGATCTTCTTTGAACGCCTCTATGGCTGAAAGTACATTTTTTATTTATTTAATTTTTTTAAAGCAAAAGATCAAAATATATATATATATATATATATATTTTTTGCTTTTAAAGATAAAAAAGATATTTAGGATCTTTTTGTCCCCAGATCTCTCCATAAAGAGGACCTGTCATCCTTATTTCTGTTACAAGAGATGTTTAAATTCCTTGTAATAGGAATAAAAGCGATAAAGAAAAAAGGTAAAATAAGGAAAAAAACTATTTAAAGCGCCCCCATCCCTCTGTGCTTGTGCGCAGAAGTGAATGCATGCATAAGTCGCGCACGTAAGCGGTGTTCGCATCACATGTGAAGTATCGCCGTTAACGTTAGAGCGGCAGACAACCTCTGTAACTCTAAATAGGTAACCTATAAAGGCATTTAAAACCCATGGAGATTTTTAAGTACCGTTTATTTTTTTCCTAAAAAGTTGCGCTTTAAAATGACGATGCTCAAATACCGTGTGACATAAAAAATTGCAACAATTGCCATTTTATTCCCTAGGGTCTCTACTTTAAAAAAAAAAAAAAAAAAAAAACATGTATACTGTTTGAGGGTTATAAGTAATTTACTAGCAAAAAAATACTGATTTAAACTTGTAAACAAAAAGTGCCAGAAAAAGCCTGGTCTTCAAGTGGTTAATGAGCATAATATCTTAGAATGATATTTACTCCTTCACAGAAATGTCTGTACGAATGTCTAACCTGGAAAATGATCGCGATGAGCGAGATGAGGACAGCCATGAGGACCGTGGAATCAGTAAGTGCATATATATCGTTGTTTTAGCAAGGATCCAGGCCTTATACAGCAATATAATAATGGCTGTTGTTTTATTTTTATTTTTTGCAGTCAGTAACACAAGATTTATAGCAGCAGTAATTGAACGCCATGCACATAGTCCAGAGAGACGTCGGCGATACTGGGGACGATCGGGTACAGAAAGTGATCATGGTAGGTTTAAGTCATTTGATGTTCATTTAGCAGTGAATGTGTATTAAAACAGTATTTAAACTTTTGGTCTTTTTTTTTTTGTAGAGCTACAGGCACTGGCTGATAATCTGGGCTACTTGTAGAATAGGCTAGGACAAGCCCATAGATGAGTCATTTGGGTTTTTTTTTCTTATTTAACCACTACACGCCCTCAGGACGTCATATGACTGCCCTCCAAAACGACCGCTCTCGCACGCCTCCCTGGTGGCGCTCATCAAGTTGATCGGTGGTGCAGTGTGTCAGTCTGACACACCGCTACACCAATCTCAGTAAAGAGCCTCTGATGGAGGCTCTCTACCACGTGATTAGTCATGTCCAATCATGGCTGATCAGGATGTAAACAGGAAGAGCCGTTGATCAGATTTTCCTCAGACAGTAGAGGAGAGCCGATCGGCTGCTCTCCTGACAGGGGGGTGTCTGTGCTGATTGTTTATCAGCACAGCCCCCCCTCGGATCCCACCCAGGACCACCAGGGATTGCCACCTTACTGGACCACCGGGTATGCCACCCTAGACCACCAGGGAAATGCCAATCAGTGCCCAGGCAGCTGCCAATCAGTGCCCATCCACAATGCCTGCCAGTGCCATCAGTGATGCCTATCAGTGCCCACCAGTGCCGCCTATCAATGCGTTTTACTCTTGCAAGGCAATGTCTAGTGCATCACATACTAGCACATTATGAGAGATTTACTTTAAAACGAAGCCCTCCAGCACTGAGCTGTCACCGTTGACAAGGCTTGCATCTTCACTTGGTCTTCCTTCCAGGTTTGTGGGCTCTGGCCGTCTGAATGCCCGAGCCACAATGACGTCACTTACATGCATTTGGGCGGGAATCACTGCCGCAGCACAGCTCTTTCAGTGGACAGCATGCCGTCCATTGAGAGCGCAGTGCCCATGCACCAGTGACATTACCAGCTGCTACACAAATATCTCCTAACACATTTAGGAGATATTTACAGTACCTACAGGTAGGCCTTATTATAGGCTGACAAAAAAGACGCCACTTGCTCCCATCTATAGCTGGCTATCGCAGTAAGAAGCATTGGAAGGCTAACAAGAGGTACAAACAAGGCCAAGGATAAATCCAAGGGAAAAACCAAGCTTAACTTGCCACCAGCCTTCAGACAACCAAATAACCTATAACAGTATGCGTTAAAAGCAGGGGTTTAGTCTGCACACATTTGTAAATGCATGCATAAGCCACAGAGCCTCGTCAAGGCACCCTGGTATCTGCGGCACCAGATACCAGGCTGGTGGCAAGTTAAGCTTGGGTTTTTCCCTTGGATTTATCCTTGGCCTTGTTTGTACTTATTATAGGCTTACCTGTAAGTACAACATAAACAAAGGAGTTTACTACCACTTCAATCAGCTTTTCTTTTGGAACCTTCAGAACACTACACCCCTGTGTTATGGAGATGAGAGGGGTGGTGTTTGTAGTACAATTAATACCAATCATGAGAGCAGACTATGGTGACACTGATTCGCCACAAATACAGTACAGTCAGTAAGCGTTGTCACCTTAGAATGGGAGGTGTGTTAACGAGTAGTATAAGCAGGTTAAAGGCCTAGAAAAAGGAAATAAATACATCACCACATCTAAGGACTGGGAAGCTGCAATAATTTTTATTTTTTTTTACTTGGGTTCCAATCCACTTTTAAAATAGTTTTTCATGCAACCCAATTAAAGCCCGGTCAGTGTCGCAAAAATAGATTTGCAGTCAAATGTGCTTAAAATTTGTGTTTTTATGGACTTTCCTGTTACAGCATCTAAACAAGGTGTCTAAATAGGACTGAGCCATCTAGTAGTCACCAGCGTTAGACCCAGTGCTCTCAGTAGTCTTCTGACATGGCCCCTTCTCTGCGATGCAAATCTGTGTGAGGACAGAGGTGCTGAGGGGAGTGGCTGTTACTCAGCTCTGCAAACATTAGGATAAAGGCACTAAGGAGAGTGGCTGTTATTCAGCCCTGCAAACATGAGGTTACAGGCACTAAGGGGAGTGGCTGTTGCACAGCTCCGCAAACATGAGGATATAGGCACTAAGGGGAGTGGCTGTTATAAAGCTCTGCAAACATGAGGTTACAGGCACTAAGGGGAGTGGCTGTTGTACAGCTCCGCAAACATGAGGATACAGGCACTAAGGGGAGTGGCTGTTATAAAGCTCTGCAAACATGAGGATATAGGCACTAAGGGGAGTGGCTGTTATAAAGCTCTGCAAACATGAGGATACAGGCACTAAGGGGAGTGGCTGTTGTACAGCTCCGCAAACATGAGTATATAGGCACCAAGGGGAGTGGCTGTTATAAAGCTCTGCAAACATGAGGATATAGGCACTAAGGGGAGTGGCTGTTTCTCAGCTCTGCAAACATGAGGATACAGGCGCTTAGGGGAGTGGCTGTTAATCAACTCTGCAAACATTTGTACATCATTGTAAAAAGGTGTAAGCCTTCAATCGGGTTTTAAATGTATTCCTATTTTACAGGTTACAGTACGATGAGTCCACAGGAAGACAGTGAAAATCCACCATGCAATAATGACCCCCTGTCGGCGGGGGTGGATGTTGGGAACCATGACGAAGATCTAGAACCGGACACCCCTCCGCAGACTGCAGCTCTCTTGAGCCACAAATTTCACCACCATTACAGACTGCATCACCCGTCTCTCCACCACAGCCACCATCTACAGGCTGCTGTCACTGTGCATTCTGTGGACGCTGAATGCTGATAAACTTTGGACCGTTTAGGCGCCAGCCAATCACAGACCCTATGTGCCATAACTGCCTTTTTTTTTACCCCAGGCATTTCCTGCAAACAGTTGCAGTTTTGTGTAGAACTTCAGGATGGGTGTTGGCCCTGCCAAATCTAGTATTTCAAAGGAAAATTCTTAAATCACCATGAATACTAGAGGGTCTCTACTGCAACTAAAGAGGGGTCTAGGACTTTCTTTTTTTTTTTTTATTAAGCTGGAAAAAAACTAAAACAGACGATATTTGTTTAGAAAAAAGTAAAAAAAACGGAAAAAAAAAGACTGTACTCATAATGAGTAGAATTGTTAATAGTTTCCTAAAAAAAAGAAAATGAAATGCATCTCACTTTTTACGAAAAGGATTATTTTTGTACTATTTATTTAATTTCTCAAGGACTTATAGAGGATGAAATATTCCACCCTTTTGGAACTATAGAACCCACCAAGAGGAGGGGACACAAAAACCTTTATCGAAGGAAGCCTAACCTGTGTACAGAGGACTTTGCACACTTAGGATAGCGTTGCATCTTTTTTTTTTTTTTTTACAGCCCTTCTGCCGCAAGGTGATTTTTTTTTTTTTTTAAAACAGGAAGTGCGTTGCTAAACAATCTTGAATTTTAGATTTCCTTCAAAGAAAACGAGGACAAAAAAAGGTGCATATTCTAACGCTGTTTTAGTGTTTGAGTATATACGTATGAACTGTTGTGGGGTTAGTCTACAAAACTCAGTGACCGGTTTGGTGCCAGTCGTCTTCGTGTGTTCGAGGTGCAGCTGACTCTCCTTGCAGTATTTTTAACCAAACTTTAGATTTTTTTTTTTTTTATTAGTTTTTAACCACTGTTAATCAAGACTGCTTATTCAGTACAACCACTAGGAGGCTTCATTTATGGAAGTATCTGAAAGAGGAAATGTGTTGCTAGTTAGAAGAAATTCTGACATCAGGCCTCCCTGACAACTGGAGAATGTTTTCCTTCTATTCAAGTGTTTTTTACTTTTTTTTTTTTTTTCTTTTAGGCTTGTTCAATTGGGGCCATTACGTATATCGAAGGAAACTGGAGGGGGGAGGGGGGTGCTCCACTCACAAGGTTACCCATGGGATCCTAGGCAGCTGCTGTAGATAGCCCGGCGGCACTTCCAGCATATAAAATGCTTTCTTGTTAATTCATTAAAAGCAGACATACGATCCACATCCGGCTCCCAAGATATCAGCTAACACGTTTCATACTGCTGTGCTAAATAATTGCCTGATAAATCTCTATTTTTAATGGATTTACAATAGTTGATTTAATTTATAAGCAGGAAGTGCCGCCATTACTTATATGTCCTATGCAGGGCCATGTTTTGCTTGAAAGCAGATGCACAGGTGTTGCATGCAGCCCCATGCCTGCAGTTCCATAGATGTCTATTGGAAAATGCAGCTGCAATAGACACCATGTGGCATCCATGTGGGTGCAAAATGCGTTTGGGGGCATGCACTCGCATGGCTGTCACACTGGGGTTTATTTACTAAACCTGGAGAGTGCAAAATCTGGTGAAACTCTGCATAGAAACCAATCAGCTTCCAGCTTTTATTGCCAAAGCTTAATTGAGCAAGCCGAAGTTAGAAGCTGATTGGTTATCATGCACAGCTGCACCAGATTCTGAGTGCACCAGTTTTAGTAAATCTACCCCACTGGGACACAGCAATTCTGTCATCTGTGCCCCAATATAGACATCTATGGGTCTGGCAGCACGGGGATGCATGCAACACCTGTGCATCCCCTTCCAGGCGAAACACGGCCCTGCACGGGTAATGCAAGTAATCTCCCTGTGTGAACAAGGCCTTAGCATTTCACATGCAACTTTGAAGTTCAAAAAGCAGCTGATTGGCTTCTTAAGTGGAGCTAGATGCTTTGCAAAACCTATAACTTTTTTTTTGTCTGCCTTTGACTTGTGCTATGAGACCGGCACAGATGAGACATGCGGTACTTACAACTTAAAGTAGATGTAAACCCAAAATTAATTCTTTTTTTAGTTCTCATACTGTAGAGCAGGGATATGCAATTAGCGGACCTCCAGCTGTTGCAAAACTACAAGTCCCATCATGCCTCTGCCTATGGGTGTCATGCTTGTAGCTGTCAGATTCTTGCTATGCCTCATGGGACTTGTAGTTCTGCAACAGCTGGAGGTCTGCTAATTGCATATCCCTGCTGTAGAGTATACGATTTCCCATCATTTGAGCCCAGTCTTGCCACACAGAGTTAATCCATCTCTGAGCAATCCTCTTTTATTGTTCAGTGAGATAAATCTTGACAAACTGACAAAAACTTTGTCAAATCCTCCCCCTTGCTGTGAGTGACAGCCTAAAACACATGCATTATTTTTTAATTCCCTCCCCCACTCCTTTCTTCAGCAGCTCTGCAAGGATTGGCTGGTCCACACCTCAGCGTGATTTGGCATGCTGAAGTCATGTGGTTACTTTCCTGTCTTTTCACTGGATGTTAGAGATCATAGCAGAAGTTCAGTGTAAGAAATACACAGGAGAAAATACATATTGACAAGGGGAGTGTAGAGGTGGGCGGGGAGTCTACTGATATCACGACTCCACCCACCGAGCTCCAGACAACAGACCCCGCCCACAGAATATGCGGTTTTTCAGGTCTAATAACAGACAGAGGGGAGACATTTGACAGGTAAAGATACATGCAGGAGGCGTGTATATCCTTATAGATAACCCCTATGGCAGTAGGTTAGAAAGGATGACATTGGGTTTACATACACTTTAATTGACCCAAAGACATTTAAAAAATAATAAAAGGGCTTTTTTTTTTTTTTAAAGTGTGTCATTAATGTGTTTCACTCAGGGTCTTGGGGTCTACGGCTACAAGTTTGTGGACACCTGACCATCACATCCAATATATGGCCGAAAGTATTAGGACAACACTTAGAAATGTTTGACTGTTTCCAATGAAGGGTACTGGTAATGCTACAACATATAAAGACATTTTAGACAATTGTGCGCTTCTAACAGTGGGGGGAAGACCCTTTTCTGTTCGGCATGATTGTGTCCAGTGCCAGAACAAAGTCCTCTATAAAAAAATTGATATCAAATTTTATACTGCAATTTGCCATTTTTTCTTATAAATCATGTTTTTACTACAAATCATTTTTTAAATTTGGCACCACAATTATAAACAAACACTAATTTTAAAAAAAATTGCAATCCCCCCCAATGTAATCTGCAGAACTCAGTCCTCAGTCCTGCACAGTGTAGGACATGGCTGGGTGAAACAGGCAGGAGTGAGCATTTCTACCTCAGCTGCACCACCCACAGTATGGTGTCCAAGGTGGGTGCCTCCTCCTGGCCCTAAGCTTTTTAAAGACATGGTTTCAGTTTGGGGTGGAAGAAGTCAAACGCCTTCCACAGAGCCCTGTCCTCTTGCCTATTGAACACCTTGGGGATGATGGAATTGCAGTCCAGGTCTTATCCAACATAGAACACTAGACCTCACTCATGTTGGAGGGAATTAAAGGATAAGTTCACCTTTTAGAAAAAAAATAATAAATGCAATTTTTTTTGCAGGTAAACAAAAATGTGCATTTATTTTTTATCCTTTCGGAGCCTGTATAGCATTGCACCAGTCATCAGAAGATCGCTGGTGCCATGCAGGTCCTTTTCAGATCTCAGTGTATCTGTGTATCCGTACAATCCCGTACAGGCAAGCCGATACACTGACAGGAAGAATCAATGAACTATCATTTCACTTCCCAACCGCAAAGGATGTTAGGGTTTGTAGTTCATTCGCACACAGAGCTGTGTGAATGGATGACGCGCCAACGTGGGCGGAGCCCCGCGCAGCATCGCTGATTTTTTATAAAGTGACAGCTAGTACCGGGAACTTCTCCCCCCTACTGCTGCCACAGGGAGAGGGGGCAGCGGCTCCAGCATTGGGAACGTGTTACATGTTCCACTCGTTTTTAGGGAGAAACATGTAACATGTTCTCAAAGGTGAACTTATCCTTTAACACAATGCCTGCACACCTCTTCCACACCTCTTCTTTGCTTTTTTGACTGAATAAGCACAAATTCCCACAGACACTCTCCCGAATCTTGTAAAAAACCTTCCCAAAAGAATGAAGCAAAGACATTTTGTATCACAGCCTTTTGCCTCCGGCCCCTACTGTGTGTCCCATAATGACAAAGAGGGTGGCAGATGGAACCTCAGCTTTTCAATCTTGGGATTTGCCGCCCCAATGGACAGATGAGAATTATCAATTAGTGGTATACCAAAAAGAACGTTTTGGACCAAAACCTAAATTTCAGGATGCACTTGGCAGAAAATCAAAATTGAAATGGACAGTTTGAAAAATAAATATATATATTTATATATTATTTTTTTCTAATATACATAATGTATTTGACTTTTATTTAATAGTTTTTAAAGTGCTTTTGCATTAAAAAAGCACAAGAAAAATGCATCCCTTTAAATTCTATGTATGTCTTCAGACTGGTCCATTGCAATATAACGCACCTCCCTATTGAAATGCATTGAAAACGGGGGGGGGGGGGGATGCATCAAAAATGCACCCGTGGTAAAAACGCATGCCTTTTTTGGTGCCCGTTATCGCCACCAATAGGAGCGAATCCCCTTTCCCCATTCCTAGTGTGGAAATGAATGTCGGAGCTTGGTCAGTAAAGGCAACACAGACTTTCTTTCAGATAATTTCATACGCGATGCCTAATTTTTGGCCTTAACCCTCAGGGAGGCTGGAGCTACGTTGCAGGATAACGTGATATCGACGCTTCAAAGGTTAACGATTACCAGAACAGGTGTGGCCTTTCTGAAAACTGGATTCACTAGCAGCCGTTCAGGAGGTGCTTTTTTTTTTCCTACTGCTGTATGTAGAAGATGAAAGCAGAAATCTGATTGGATTGCAGCTCATTGATTCTCTTGTGCCATATGTACTATGTGTCCCCTGGTGTATTTTGCAAGGTTTTTTAATAAATCCTTACACAGTTGATATGTTTAAATGTGTTATTCGTTATTTTTAGTACACGCAGAGTTTACATTTCATTAGAAAATACAGAATACCTGTAGATCAGGGGTGTGCAAACCTTTTTTTTTTTTTTTCAGTTTCTGCATTAAAGTAAATGTAAAGTCTTTGTTATTTTTAATGAAGAAAAAACAAAAAAGACACTTTATACTTACCTGCATCTGATCTGATCCAGTCTGCTAAGAACAGACGGATGGGGATCGTTCCCCATCCGTCCAGCGGAATCGGATGGCAGTCAGATGGAAACGGACAGGCAGTCCATTTCCATCCGACCGCCCCATAGAGAAGAGCGGACTGTGTCCGTGTCTGCTCTGCATGGACACAGAGAAAAGAAAGGGGGCGAGGGGCCAGGTCTGGGCTCCACCTCTGAATGGACACAGGGAGCTGTGACTCGGCTCGGGTGACCCCATAGAAAGCCGCTTGCTGTGGGAGCACTCACCAGGGAAAAGAAGAGGAGGATCCAGGCTTCTCTGTGCAAAACCAACTCCACAGAGCAGGTAAGTATGACATGCTTTTTCTTTTTATATAAAAATAACAAAAACGCGAGACTTTACAATCACTTTAAATAGCTAAGTGGTGGAGCCACCCTTGTGCCATCACCAACCGAGAGCATGCTGGGGCGGTGACGTCACAAGGGGGGGTAGGCAGACGGAGACTTTTGGGTCGGCGGTGATTGACGATGGATCTACACTGGAGGACTTTTTTTTTTTTTAATTTAACTAAGGACTTGTCAAAAATGTGTGCCCCAAAGCACACCCCCCCCCCCCCCTCCAATGCTGCGTACTCCTGCTGCGTCCATTGTGATTCTCACCATCCTTGCACTGAGCTCCTGAGTCTTCACCCCTGCTGGTCCCGCCATACCTGCACTGAGTTTCCGGGTGAGACATTAGAGTGTAAGCTTCTCTGGTGCAGAGACTGAAGGGACTGGCTCAATATTATCTATACAGTCCCATGTCAGAGCTATAAATTATAATAATAATACAATTTAACATTGTGGGACATTAGAGTGTATATTTTTTTGTTGATTAAAAATCTTACAAACCTACAACATACTTTTTTCCGATTGGAAACCTGACACTGTGCATTCCACGTGAAGTAACGGACTACTAAGCTAACTAGAAAAAGTGTCTCAAAATCCCAGTGAGTTTGAAAGGCTCCGCTTGACCACTCCGCATAACTCAAGTAGGAAAGGAAAGGTATACCCAGAGCACCACCCACTTATAGACTTCTATATTGAAGGGGCACTGAAGCAAGAAATGGTTCATCGTCTCCTCCACCCCACCACGCTCCACTCTTGGACAACCACGGTTCTCCACAGAGGCTGCCCCTTCACATAGAGTTTGCCATGGAACGAGCGCCAGGCCAAACCCTGAAACTTTAAGGCTGGGTTCACACTATAGATCTCACAGCAGGAGTCCAGTGCGTCTCCATTCACCGTTTCAGGTCCGAATTCAGCCAATCACGTGAGCGCCGAGCGCCGCTCTGAAGTAAGGTATATACTGCATTGTTTTTTTTATAAATCACACACACAGGGAGGGGCACTGTCACTAGCTGAGAGGCAGGGGGGGGGGGGGGGAGGAGGACAGGATAGCTGTGGATGACGGAGGCACGCAAACTGACCACAGTGTCAGGGATCAGCAGCCATGATAAACTGTGGACAGTTTACAGAGAAGAAGGCATAGCCAGGCAGGATCAGCCAGGTATATCAGGTGATATGGGGGGGCCAAATTACACAGCACAAGCACTGTGCCGTATAACATGCTTTAAAGCAGGAGTCTCAAACTGGCGGCCCTCCAGCTGTTGCGAAACTACAAGTCCCATGAGGCATTGCAAGGCTGACAGTTACAAGCATGACTTCCACAGGCAGAGGCCTGATGGGACTTATAGTTTTGCAACAGCTGGAGGGCCGCCAGTTTGCGACCCCTGCTTTAAAGGGACAGGATTCTTTTTTTTTTTTTTTTATTTAGGTTACCAAACGATTTAATTTCCTACGCCGTCACTCGCCACTGCCGAAGCATTTTCAGGCATGGGGCAAGAATAAGTCGGGAGCTTACCATGTCGGCTCAATGTTATCTACACAGACCTATAGTATATGTCAGAGCAATATATTATAATAATAATAGTAGGATGTAACATTGTGCGACTGTAAAGGGGCATTAGAGTGTAGGCTCCTCTGATGCAGAGACTGGCGTGATCTCAGTACAGCACTATGGTATGTATCAGAGCTGTATAAATGTATAATAACAATTATGTGTGACTGTGGGGTGGGGGGGGGGGGACATTAGAGTGTAAGCTCTTCTGGTGTAGATACTGATGGTGCAGGCAAAACTAACAGGTAAATTATTAGTTCTCACCATACCTGCTCTGTGCCTGTACTGTGCCTATTATGATGGGTTCCCACTATCCCTGCACTGGGTTTCTGAGTGGGACATTAGAGTGTAAGCTCCTCTGGTGCAGACGCTGATGTGATTGACTCTGTGATCTCTGTTCTTTAAATTTTATCTCAGGGACACCATTAGGGTTTTTACATTTGACCTTTACACCGGCAGCTTGGAGCTACTATATCCAGCGGTGTCTGGAGGGGGGTGGCCAGGATATTTGTAATTAGGTCACTTTTTTTTTTTGTGAAAAGGTGAACGTACCTTTTTAACTGACTAGTATCCTATTTTATTACATAAAAAACATAATTGCTGGTGTTTGGCTTTACCGGAATTATAAGGCAGTGTACATGGTTGGTGATCTAAGGCAGCTCTGCATGGGGGAAGCCGACAACAGCAAGTTTTCATTTACTTTACTGAAATCTCCTCTGTGAACCATCACACTGTGGCTCAGTGGTTAGCGCTCCTACCTTAAAGCTTTTGGGCTCCATATGCTGAACCCCAGTCAGTACACTATCTGCATGGAGTTTGCGTGCTTGCATGGGTTTTCCGTTTCCCCTCCACACTCCATAAGACATGCTGGTGGGTTAATTGTCTCCTATCTAAATTGGCCCCTGTATGTGAGATAGGGACCGTAGCTTGTAATCTACTTGAAGGCAGATGCATAAAAGCGCTGCATAAATTCTTTTCACTATATAAATATATCATAAATAAATAAACTTTGCTTAAGAATTGGAAGACATTTCTGGCAAATTTCATAGTATGTCTAAGCTGGTCGACTGCATTGTTTTCTGGCAGCAAAATGCATGCACAGAATGGACTTCAGTGAACATATAGCGGTTGGTTTACTAAAACTGGAGAGCACAAGATTTGGTGCAGCCGTGCATGGTGGCCAATCAGCTTCTACCTTCAGCATGTTCAATTAAGCTTTGGCAATAACACCTGGAAGCTGATTGGTTAAAGAGCTACACCAGATTTTGCACTCTCCAGTTTTAGTTAAATTAACCCCATAGGGTTTGATTTATTAAAGGCAAATAGATCTTTCAGCTTGCAAGAGAATTTTCCCCAGAGCTTAGTCAATGAAGTGAAGCTCTGCTGACTTTCACAATTCAATTACGTGCGAGCAAAAAAAAAAAAAAAAAATGTTTCATATTTAGAATACTTTATTAATAGCAAAGGGAAATTAAGATTTCCTTTTCCCTTTTGCATGTGATTGGATATTACTTGCAAAGTGAACAGCCCATTTTCCTTTAGTGCAGTGACTGGTTTTCAAACATACACCCTTTGATTGATTGCCTTTATTGAGCCATAGGGGGCCCTATTCCACCCATTCATATAAGGCAGTGGTTCTCAACTCCTGTCCTCAGGACCCACTAACAGGCCAGGTTTGCAACATAACTGAAATACATCACAGGTGATATCATTTGCTGCTCAGTGATTGTAGCATTCTTGTCTGCATCTCCCCAAGGTAATACTTAAAATCTGGCCTGTTAGTGGGTCCTGAGGACAGGAGATGAGAACCACTGATATAAGGACTTATTCCTCTCATCAACGCATTGGTACCCCACTGATAGCAATGATGGGGCACTATTCCTCCCACTGACACCAATGATGGGGCACTGTTCCTTCCAATGATTCAATACTATTCCTTGCACCGACACCTAGATTACGGCACTTTTTCTCTCACTGAGATCAATGATGGTACATTTTTCCTCCCACTGATACCAATTATGGGACACTATTCGCCCCAGTGATACAAATAATAGGGCATGTTTCCTTCTACTGACACCAACAATGGGGTTACTATTCCTCCCACCGACACCAATGATGGGGCACTATTGCTCCCACTGAAAACAATATTGGGGCACTATTCCTCCCACTGATTCCAATGATAGGGCCCTATTCCTCTCACAGATATGAGGCACTATTCCTCCCACTGACACAAATGATAGGGCCCTATTCTTCCCACTGACACCAATGATGGGGCACTATTCTTCCCACTGACACCTATGATGGGGTACTATTCTTCCCACTGACACCAATGATGGGGCACTATTCTTCCTACTGACACCAATGATGGGGCACTATTCCTCCCACTGACACCAATGATGGGGTACTATTCTTCCCACTGACACCAATGATGGGGCACTATTCTTCCCACTGACACCAATGATGGGGCACTATTCTTCCCACTGACACCAATGATGTGGCACTATTCTTCCCACTGACACCTATGATGGGGCACTATTCTTCCCACTGACACCAATGATGGGGTACTATTCTTCCCACTGACACCAATGATGGGGTACTATTCTTCCCACTGACACCAATGATGGGGCACTATTCTTCCCACTGACACCAATAATGGGGCACTATTCTTCCCACTGACACCAATGATGGGGCACTATTCCTATCACCGACACCAATGATGGGGCACTATTCTTCCCAATGGCACCAATGATGAAGCACTATTCCTCCCACTGATTCCAATGATATGGCCTGTATTTAACCTGCAGTTGGCTTCTGTCAGCCATTACTTTATGACCACCCACCTAAAAATTGAGAAGGTCTCACTTTTGCCACCAAGACAGCCCTGAACTCATCGAAACATGGAGTCCACTAGACCTCTAAAGGTTTTCTGTGGTATCTGGCACCAAGCTGTTTAAGATCCTTTAAGTCAGGGGTCTCAAACTGGCGGCCCCCCCAGCTGTTGCGATACTACAAGTCCCATCACGCCTCTGCCTGTAGGAGTCATGCTTGTAACCGTCAGCCTTGCAATGCCTCATGGGACTTGTAGTGTCGCAACAGCTGGAGGGCCGCCAGTTTGAGACCCCCTGCTTTAAGTACTGTAAGTTGCAAGTTGGGGCCTCCATGGATAGGACTTATTTTTCCAACACATCCCACAGATGTTCGATTGTATTGAAGTCTGGGGAATTTGGAGGTCAAGTCAACACTTGAATGTTGTGTTCCTCAAACCATTCTCAACCCATTTTTGCAGTGTGGCAGGGGTGCATTATCCTGCTGAAAGAGGCCACTGCCTAGGTGATACGTGTCACAGTAACATCCACCACATGAATGGCAGGATCCAAGGTCCCCCGGCAGAACATTGCCCAAAGCATCACATTGCCTGTTTGCTTTCCTCCCATACCGCATCCTGGTGCCATCTCTTCCCAGGTAAGTGACGCACACTCACCTGGCCACACACATGATGTAAAAGAAAATGTGATTTATCAGACCAGACCACCACCTTCCATTGCTCTGTGGTTCAGTTCTGATGCTCACGTGCCCATTGTGGGTGGTTTTGGCTGTGGACACGGGTCAGCATGGGCACCTTGACCGGTCTGCGACTACGCAGCCCCATACACTGCAATGTGGGGTGCCCATTTTTTCTCCTTTCAACACATCGGCTTTCAGGGATAACCAGTTTACTTGCTTTCTAATATATCCCACCAAATTTCAGATGCCATTGTAACCATAAAATAAATGATTAGTGTATATGTTATAAGGAAAATAAATCGCCAAAAAGTTTAGTTATAAAAATCTGTTGTGTATATCCCTTTAAAAAAAAATGAAGCGTAGATAAATTCACTGCAGGTTTAATTATTTCCACATCTCACTGGTAATACTTATGCGGCCTGACCCAGTTTCTCAGAGTTGAATTAAACTTGCCATTAGGAAATTAAAGACTGATTGCACCTGTTATAATTAAAGATAAGAAGAGCTCTTTTCTACTTTTCAGTCTTTTTTTCAAGGATATCTGGCTTTCAGCTTGCTTAAAAGATAAGTGCACCTTGCAAAGTGCATTTCCCCTCCTCCACCCCCCACCAGCTAAACTCTGATTTCTCCCTCCCCAGATGCCCAATTACATCATCCTGTGGTTTGCTACAATGTTGGCGGAAAACTTTCTCTGTGCTGGCCGCGCCGACCCAATAAATCCCCATAAATTTCTATGGGACCGTCTCCTGCCTCAAGGGATGGCATCATAAAAGTTGGCCATACGTTGAACAAACTTTACTTTGTTGGCGGCCCTGTCCGCATCCTCCTGCCTGACATCCTTTGATTGAAAAATCAAAAAAAAAAAAGTCAGGCGGAAAATAGTCAGCTGAATTTGAAGCAGAACTGAAGTTACAATACTGCCCTGAAGAGGGCAGAATTGTGACTTCAGTTCTGCTTTAACCACTTCAATACCGGGCACTGATACACCTTCCTGCCCAGACCAATTTTCAGCTTTCAGCGCTGTCGCACTTTGAATGACAATTGCGCGGTCATGCTACACTGCACCCAAACTAAGTTTTTATCATTTTGTTCCCACAAATAGAGCTTTCTTTTGGTGGTATTTGATCACTTCTGGGATTTTTATTTTCTGCTAAACAAATAAAAAAACGACCGAAAATTTTGAAAAAATTTTTTTTTTGTTTCTGTTACAAAACTTTGTAAATAAGTAAGTTTTCTCCTTCACTGACGGGCACTGATATGCAGCACTGATGGGTACACATAGGTGGCACTGATGGGCAGCACGGATGGGCAATGATAGGCGGAAGGATGGGCACTAAGTGGCACGGAGGGGCACTGATGTACATTAATGGATGGTACTGATGGATGCCAATCAGTGCCAAACAATGCCTGCCAATCAGTGATTCCCATTGTGGGCACTGATTGGCATCCGTTGTGGGCACTGATTGGCATCCCTGGTGGCCATGTGTGGCATACCTAGTGGTGACTAGTGGTGGGCATCCCTGGTGGCGTCCCTGGTGACCCAGTGTGGGCATCCTCGGGGGGGGGGGGGCTGCGCTGATAATCAATCAGCACAGACCCCCCCCCTGTCAGAAGGGCAGCCAGCCTGACAGATGCGAGTGAGGAAAAGCCGATCAATGGCTCTTCCTGTTTACATCGTGATCAGCCGTGATTGGACACGGCTGATCATGTGGTAAAGAGTCTCCGTCAGAGACTCTTTACCTAGATCGGAGTTGCGGTGTGTCAGACTGACACACTGCAACAACGATAGCCACGATGCGTGCCCCCGGGGGGTGCGCAGCGGCTTGATATCCTGGCGACGTCATATGACGTACGGTCAGGTTATCGCAACCACTTTGCCGACGTCATATTGCTCTATGGCGGGTGGCAAGTGGTTAAGTTATAACAGACTACTAGATCAGGGGTAGGCAACCCCCGACACGCAAAGCCACTTTTGCCAGCACTCGACACCCTCCCCATCAGCAGAGCAGGGCAGGGAAGTGTCAGTGAGACACTAATGCATTCCAATTTCTCAATTCCCCACCCTGCACTGAGGGAGAGGCACTGCGCCCCCCACACATTGTAAAAGATGGGAATCATTGTTTGATTCTCTAACTTTGCTGTAGCTGCAATCATCCGCTTTTTTGATGGGGAAGAGATTGGGTGCAGTTCTGCTAGGGGGGGCGGTCCCTGTTTCCAGGAGCCATCATTACACAAGAACCCCTCCCCCAACTACCCCCCTCATTATGCAGGACCCCTCCCCCAATACTACCTACCATTGTTACACGGGACTCCCTCCCAAATTATTAGACAGAACCCCCTCCCCCATACTACCCCCAGCATAACACAGGACCCCTCCCCCATACTACCCCCATCATTGCAATGGATGCCCTTGCCCATACTACCCCCATCATTGCAATGGATGCCCTTGCCCATACTACCCCCATAATTACAAAGGACGCTCTCCCCCCCCCCCCATACTACCCCCATTATTGCAAAGGATGCCCTATTCCATACTACCCCAATCATTGCAAAGGATGCCCTTCCCATACTACCCCCAGCATTACACAGGACCCCATACTACCCCCATCATTGCAAAGGACGCTCCCCCCCCCCATACTACCCCCATCATTGCAAAGGACGCCCCCCCCCCATACTACCCCCATCATTGCAAAGGACGCTCCCCCCCCCATACTACCCCCATCATTGCAAAGGACGCCCCCCCCATACTACCCCCATCATTGCAAAGGATGCCCTCTCCCATAACTACCCCCATCTTTGAAAAGGATGCCCTCCCTCATACTGCCTCCAGCATTACATGGGACCCCCTCCCTTCTCTCCACAGGCCCCTGCATTGCCCCCCCCCCCCAGCGGTCTCACCTTGATAGTGTCCAGAGGATGTTGGGCGAACACCAGACACAAGGGAGGGGGTCCTGTGTAATGCTGGAGGCAGTATGGGGGAGGGCATCCTTTTTAAAGATGGGGGTAGTTATGGGAGAGAGCATCCTTTGCAATGATGGGGGTAGTATGGGGGAGGGGTCTTGTGTAATGATGGGAGTAGTATGGGGGAGGGGTCTTGTGTAATGCTGGGAGTAGTATGGGGAAGGGCATCCTTTGCAATGATGGGGGTAGTATGGGGTGGAGAGCGTCCTTTGCAATGATGGTAGTATGGAGGAGGGCATCCTTTGCAATGATGGGGGTAGTATTGAAGAGGGCATCCTTTGCAATGATAAGGGTAGTATGGGGAAGGGCATCCTTTGCAATGATGGGGTAGTATGAGGGAGGGGTCCTGTGTTATGCTGGGGGTAGTATGGGGGAGGGGGTTCTGTGTAATAATAGGCGGTAGTATTGGGGGAGGGGTTCTGCGTAATGAGGGAGGTAGTTGGGGGAGGGGTTCCTGTGTAATGATTGCTCCTGGAAACAGGGACCGCCCCCCTTAGCAGAACTGTACCCAATCTCTTCCCCATCAAAAAAGCGGATGATCGCAGCTACAGCAAAGTTAGAGAATCAAACAATGATTCCCATCTTTTACAATGTGTGGGGGGCGCAGTGCCTCCCCCTCAGTGCAGGGTGGGGAATTGTGAAATTGGAATGCATTAGTCATAGCTGTGTGCAGCCTATTGCATTAGAGTGTGCACCCCAAAGCTCCAACACATATGAATTTGACATGTTTACCGGCCTCTTCCCCGCTCTCCAGCAAGGGAGCACATGGGTGATCCGGGCAACAGAAGGAAGAGGAACAGGGAAAGGAGGGGTGGTGGTCCTCAGCTGAATGTTGACAAAAGGGAGAGGAGGAGAAGCCTACTTTCAGCTGCTGCAGGAGGAAAATACAGATCAGTTCCACTAAATTCCACCCCCGCAACCTCTCCTGTCCAGGTTCTGAGGGTCGGCAAGAAAGGATTGCGGTTTGCCTATCAGCTGCCCACCATTGACAGGTTGCCAACCCCAGGATTAGGGTGTGCCCAGGCACACCCCTTGCGCAAGCCTATGGCATTAGTGTCTCACTGACACTTCCCTGCTCTGCTGATGGGGAGGGTGTTGAGTGCCGGCAAAAGAGGCTTTGCGTGCCGGGGGTTGCCTACCCCTGATCTAGTCTGTTATAACTTAACCACTTGCTGCCCGCCATAGAGCAATATGACGTCGACAAAGTGGTTGCGATATCCTGACCGGATGTCATATGACGTCACCAGGATATCAAGCCGCTGCGCGCCCCGGGGTCAGGTATCGCGGCGATCGTTGTTGCGGGGTGTCAGTCTGACACACCGCAACTCCGATCTAGGTAAAGAGTCTCTGACAGAGACTCTTTACCACGTGATTACTTGTGTCCAATCACGGCTGATCACGATGTTAACAGGAAGAGCCGTTGATCGGCTTTTCCTCACTCGCGTCTGTCAGACGCGAGTAGAGGAGAGCCGATCGGCTGCTCTTCTGACGGGGGAAGGGTCTGTGCTAATTGATTATCAGGACAGCCCCACCTGGAGGATGCCCACACTGGACCACCAGGGACGCCCACCACTAGTCACCACCAGGTAATGCACCCATGGCCACCAGGGAATGCCAATCAGTGCCCACAATGGATGCCAATCATTGCCCACAATGGGCATCGCTGATTGGCAGGCATTATTTTTTGGCACTGACGGGGGAATGGTCTGTGCTAATTATCAGCGCAGCCCCCCCTTGGAGGATGCCCACACTGGACCACCAGGGATGCCCACCACTAGTCACCACCAGGTATAGCACCCATGGCTACCAGGGAATGCCAATCAGTGCCCACAATGGGCATCAATGATTGGCAGGCAATATTGTTTGGCACTGATTGGCATCCATCAGTACCATCCATTAATGTACATCAGTGCCCATCTGTGCCACCTATCAGTGCCACCTATGTGTACCCATCAGTGCTGCATATCAGTGCCGCCTATCAGTGCTACATATTAGTGCCCATCAGTGCCACCTCATCGGTGCCGCCTTATCAGTGCAGCCCCATCAGTGCCTATCAGTGAAGGAGAAAACTTATTTACAAAGTTTTGTAACAGAAACAAAAAAAAACTTTTTTTTTTCAAAATTTTCGGTCTTTATTTTTATTTGTTTAGCAGAAAATAAAAATCCCAGCGGTGATCAAATACCACCAAAAGAAAGCTCTATTTGTGGGAACAAAATGATAAAAAATTTAGTTTGGGTACAGTGTAGCATGACCGCACAATTGTCATTCAAGGTGCGACAGCGCTGGAAGCTGAAAATTGGCCTGGGCAGGAGGGTATATAAGTGCCCGGTATTGAAGTGGTTAAAAAGAAAATGTGTTTGAGTCATGTGTTGACCGAACTGAGCCGGCTTGTACATAGGACTAACTCAAACCCACCTAGAGCAGTTGTATGTAGTCGGTGTTGACATACGAACGATTAAACACATGTTGCACGGGCAGGATGATGTGTTCCAGGAAGTTGTCGGTTGCAGTGTTGACTTCTCTCACAGACTTTCAGCAAAGCAGAGATGGCAAATAAAAGAAAAAGAGAACAGAACTCACATTTACACTTATGAATTAGGATGTTAGGAAAAGGCTTTTAAATGCCTTACAAGATTTTCATAGAAATAACCTTACAGGATATAAACAAGTTAACCCCTTTAATCTGAAATTAAAGGTGGCCCCCCAACCTAAGCCAACCCTTAGGCATAAATCCCAAAATCAAGGTTGCTTTAAAGAAATGACATAGTTACATAGAAGGTGAGGTTGAAAAAAGACACAAGTCCATCAAGTCCAACCTATGTGTGTGATTATATGTCAGTATTACATTGTATATCCCTGTACGTTGCGGTCGTTCAGATGCTTATCTAATAGTTTATTGAAACTATCAATGCTCCCCGCTGAGACCACCGCCTGTGGAAGGGAATTCCACATCCTTGCCGCTCTTACAGTAAAGAACCTTCTACGTAGTTTAAGGTTAAACCTCTTTTCTTCAAATTTTAATGAGTGGCCACGAGTCTTATCGAACTCCCTTCCACAAAAAAGTTTTATCCCTATTGTGGGGTCACCAGTACGGTATTTGTATATTGAAATCATATCCCCTCTCAAGCGTCTCTTCTCCAGAGAGAATAAGTTCAGTGCTCGCAACCTTTCCTCATAACTAAGATCCTCCAGACCCTTTATTAGCTTTGTTGCCCTTCTTTGTACTCGCTCCATTTCCAGTACGTCCCTCCTGAGGACTGGTGCCCAGAACTGGACAGCATACTCCAGGTGCGGCCGGACCAGAGTCTTGTAGAGCGGAAGAATTATCGTTTTATCTCTGGAGTTGATCCTCTTTTTAATGCCAATATTCTGTTTGCTTTGTTAGCAGCAGCTTGGCATTGCTGAGCCTAATCATCTACTAGGACCCCCAGGTCCTTTTCCATCCTAGATTCCCCCAGAGGTTCTCCCCCCAGTGTATAGATTGCATTCAGATTTTTGCCACTCAAATGCTTTATTTTACATTTTTCTATTTTGCTGCTATACAAATGTTACTCAAGCAAGGCAAACCTGTAAAATATATAGAGAATAAATACCATTTCCACACACCCCTCCGATCCTGAGGAAGCATTTGTCCCCTGAAGTCTGGTGAGGCCAACACGTCTGGGAATGTCGATCTTCTGGGTTTCTGCAGCTCTTACTCTTTATACCTGTAGTGATGTGGAGGGTAGCAGCATCCAGTAAGAGCTACCCAGAAGAATGACACATTTTCAATATTCAGTCTATGGCTACATGTGCAGCAGCCTCTACCACCCCTCCATGGTTGATTTCTTTTCAGAGGGTTGTAGAGCAGTAGTTTGCAGGCATTCAGGAGACTATAAGACTCTACTGTTGCCTTCTAAATGACAGATTTTTTTATTTTTTTTTTGGCTGAATGGACATTTGGAACAGGATTACAACGTCACAATCATGAGCTGAGTGAAACTAAACTCAAAACGACAAAGCTTATGAGCAGGCAGGTTATTCTTCACAGAAAAGACATCCAAAGTCTCGTCTGCAATAAAGAAAACCTACCTGGCTCGCAATCCTGTGTGGCATGTACACAAAGCTGCATATGTGCAGTTCAGTTTACATTGCCGCCATGGTCCCTGTGTGCCGGGATGACTGACTCCTGCGCATGCGCAGAAGTCACATCATCCCACACTGGACAATCAAGACGGCCGAAGATCGGCACACGTTTGCAACAAAGTAAAAAAAAAATATGCTTAAAGCATATCTATAGCCAGGGGCGGCCAGTCCATTAAAGTGGTGTTCCGGCCGAAATGATACTTTTTAAATAAAAATACCCCTATAATACACAAGCTTAATGTATTCTAGTAAAGTTAGTCTGTAAACTAAGGTCTGTTTTGTTAGTTTATAGCAGTAGTTTGTTATTTTATAAACTTACAGCAGGCCGTGGCCATCTTAAGTGTGGGCATCTGAAGCCAGACTGTATCTTTCTTCCTGGATCTCAGCCTTGCAGATCTCGCACATGCTCAGTGCAGCACAAGCAGTGTAATAGGTTTCAGGTCAGGTTTCCATAGCAACGGCAGTGTCAGAGGAAGTTGCTGCCCCTTCCCAGAAGGCATTGCAAACAGGAAATGATGCGATGGGCCACGGCCAGGGAGGAGGAAGTGAAAAATGAATACAGCAGATATACAGTAGGTGCTGAGAATTTTTTTTTTTTTAAATATCCAATTCGTTTACAGTGCACAGTTTAGTGAGGGATGCTGAAGAGTTGTAAAAGTGGGTGGAACTCCACTTTAAGGGCGCACCCCCCCTCTATCACACCACCCCCTATATGTAGTATGGATCCATGACCACCGTGGCCACCCCCTATTTAGGCATCTAGCCCCTTTTTTTAGGCACCGGGCGCCTGAATTACAGCGGTGGCGGGGGTGTTTTTTTTTAACCACTTAAGCCCCGGACCATTTGGCTGGCCAAAGACCAGAGCACTTTTTACGATTCGGCACTGTGTCGCTTTAATTGACAATTGCGCGGTCGTGCGACGTGGCTCCCAAACAAAATTGATGTCCTTTTTTTCCCCCACAAATACAGCTTTCTTTTGGTGGTATTTGATCACCTCTGCGGTTTTTATTTTTTGCGCTATAAACAAAAAAATAGCGACAATTTTGAAAAAAACGCATTACTTTTTACTTTTTGCTATAATAAATATCCCCCAAAAAATATATAAAAAACATTTTTTTTTCCTCAGTTTAGACCGATACGTATTCTTCTACATATTTTTGGTTAAAAAAATGGCAATAAGCGTTTATTGATTGGTTTGCGCAAAAGTTATAGCGTCTACAAAATAGGGGATATGTTTATGTAATTTTTATTTATTTATTTATTTTTTTTACTAGTAATGGCGGCGATCTGCGATTTTTATCAAGACTGCGACATTATGGCGGACACATTGGACATTTTTGACACATTTTTGGGACCATTGCCATTTATACAGCAATCAGTGCTATAAAAATGCATTGATTCCTTTGTAAATGACACTGGCAGTGAAGGGGTTAAGTTTGTCCTAGGGAGTGATTCTAACTGTTGGGGGGGGGGGGGCGGGCTATGTGTGACACGACACTAATCACCGCTGCCGATTACAGGGAGCTGTGATCGGTGTCCTGTCATTAGGCAGAACGGGGAAATGCTTGTTTACATCAGCATTTCCCATTTCTTCCTCTCTGTGAGTTGATCGCGGGTATCCCCTCAGACATCGAGCCAGTGGGACCCGCGATCACACTCACGGAGGTGGCGGCACCCGCAAACCGCTTCTTTAAGGGCAATGTACGGGTACGTTAATCTGCCTGTACGTGCCCTTCTGCCGACGTATATCGGCGTGAGCCGGTCGGCAAGCGGTTAAGCACCTGATTAGAGCCATAGGCTCTAATAGGCTTCAAAAAAGGTGGACTCGGAGCACAGAGCATTGCACTCAGAGCCCACCCAGGTGTATTAGAACAGTAAATGAATATTTGCTTTTCTAACACTGAACTGCCTCTCCGCCAATCAGGAAGCGTGGGTCTAATACCCTTCAGCTGATCGGTTGAAGGAACAGGCGATCCTATTGGACACCTAGCAGAAGGGAAGAAGAGACGCATGGGAAGCATGGAGGATACAGGAGCCGTCGCCTGACCCGCTGCCTGTCTCACAGCTCACCACTGTCACCCGATGCCTGACCCGCCACTAAGATGGGGTAAGTGGCGGTCAGGCGGCGAGCGGGCGGGAGGGAAACAGTGAGGCTGCATTTGATGGGGCACAGTGGCTGCGTTTGATGTTTTTTTTTTCAGAATTGTGACGCCCTGCGCTGGCAAGGCGTCACAAAAAGACCTACCAGCAGCTTCTTTGCAGCGGTGAATACACCGCTCCGCCACCGCTCCTGCCTATTGAAATCAATAAGGCAGTGCTGCCATACTGCCGGCAAAGCGCTGCTGCAGCGTTGTTTTGCAAGCGGATTTAACCCTTTTTCGGCCGCTAGCGTGAGTTATAACCGCCCCGCTAGCGGCCGAATATTGCCGTTTTACCGCCGATGCCCGGGCGCTGTGAGTGTGAAAGCACTCTAAAGGCAAAAGTTTTTTTTAGTCTCGGATAGAGTGGAGAGGAATTAGAACACCTGTAATTTTTTCATTGCTGTCTGATTCACCCTCTCTATTTGTCCTGTTTACCATTATCATTGAAAGTGAAAGTAAAAGAAAATCACAAATTTTGGGTTGTCCCCAGAAAAGTAATAGAGGGGAAATCTTCCAATGGGGACACTAGTTCTGGTGACCTGAGGGGCCCCCTAATGAATTCCCTTAATTTGCAGGGATTTCCTCTCACTTTCTGTTTTGCTGTGGGACAGGAAGGGAAGGAATATCTCAGCAATGGGATATGGGCGAAAAAAAATATGACAAAGGCTATAACCATGGGCGTCCGCAGGTAGGGGCAAGGGGGGGCTAGTGCCCCCCCCCTGGAGCAAGGTGTCCGCACATGGACACTCAGGGGCCAGGCTGATCCTGGGTGGGTGCAGAGCCGGCGCCAGCATGAGGGAGGAAATGTGGAAAGGGTGGAAAGCCTTAAGGTACCAGGAGAGGGAGGGCACTAAAGCTACGGGTCCCTCAAGAAAAGCTGATGCTGACGCTGGCCCTGCTCACACCTTTACCCAGCGAATGGGGTCATATGCTGCAGAAGGCCTGGGCGGTGCATGTGCGAAGGCTGTTCCTGGAGTCCCCTTCCGCCTCCTTATTTGTGCCGCCGCCATAGTCTCCTCCTCTCCATCTGACCGCGCCGGATCCGGATCTGGAACTGGGACGTCATCTGGCAATCGGCAATGTGGCAGACTGATCCATAAAAAAGCAGGTGAGTCGTCTCAGAGAAGGGACAGAGCAGCCGCCAGCCAGCAAGCAGTTAGGGAGAGTCACACTGCCTACATCCATGCATTCATTTCAGCCAGCGAGCAAACTTGCAGCATGCCTGACAGTGTAGTGGGGTGGGCAGTGTAGTGTTAGTGCGGTGGCCAGTGTAGTGTTAGTGGGATGGGCAGTGTAGTGTTAGTGGGGTGGCCAGTGTAGTGTTAGTGGGGTGGGCAGTGTAGTGTTAGTGGGGTGGGCAGTGTAGTGTTAGGGGGGTGGGCAGTGTAGTATAGTGGGGTGGGCAGTGTAGTGTTAGTGGGGTGGGCAGTGTAGTGTTAGTGGGGTGGGCAGTGTAGTGTTAGTGGGGTGGGCATTGTTGTAGTGTTAGTGGGGTGGGCAGTGTAATGTTAGTGGGGTGGGCATTGTAGTGTAGTGGGGTGGGCAGTGTAGTGTTAGTGGGGTGGGCATTGTAGTGTTAGTGGGGTGGGCAGTATAGTGTTAGTGGGGTGGGCAGTGTAGTGTTAGTGGGGTGGGCATTGTAGTGTTAGTGGGGTGGGCATTGTAGTGTAGTGGGTGGGCAGTGTAGTGCGGTGGGCATTGTAGTGTTAGTGGGGTGGGCATTGTTGTAGTGTTAGTGGGGTGGGTAGTGTAGTGTAGTGGGGTGGGCAGTGTAGTGTTAGTGGGGTGGGCAGTGTAGTGTTAGTGGGGTGGGCAGTGTAGTGTTAGTGGGGTGGGCAGTGTAGTGTTAGTGGGGTGGGCATTGTAGTGTAGTGGGGTGGGCAGTGTAGTGGGGTGGGCATTGTTGTAGTGTTAGTGGGGTGGGCATTGTAGTGTTAGTGGGGTGGGCAGTGTAGTGTTAGTGGGCAGTGTAGTGTTAATGGGGTGGGCAATGTAGTGTTAGTGGGGTGGGCAGTGTAGTGTAGTGCGGTGGGCAGTGTAGTGTTAGTGGGGTGGGCAGTGTAGTGTAGTGGGGTGGGCAGTGTAGTGTGGTTGGCATTGTAGTGTTAGTGGGGTGGGCATTGTAGTGTAGTGGGGTGGGCAGTGTAGTGTTAGTGGGGTGGGCAGTGTAGTGTTAGTGGGGTGGGCAGTGTAGTGTTAGTGGGGTGGGCAGTGTAGTGTTAGTGGGGTGGGCATTGTAGTGTAGTGGGGTGGGCAGTGTAGTGGGGTGGGCAGTGTAGTGGGGTGGGCATTGTAGTGTTAGTGGGGTGGGCATTGTTGTAGTGTTAGGGGGGTGGGCAGTGTAGTGTTAGTGGGGTGGGCAGTGTAGTGTTAGTGGGGTGGGTAGTGTTAGTGGGGTGGGTAGTGTAGTGTTAGTGGGGTGGGTAGTGTAGTGTTAGTGGGGTGGGCAGTGTAGTGTTAGTGGGGTGGGCAGTGTAGTGTTAGTGGGGTGGGCAGTGTAGTGCGGTGGGCATGGTAGTGTTAGTGGGGTGGGCATTGTTGTGTGCAATAATTTTAATTCTAAATTGATGACCAACTGGGGCGAGATAGAGAGATGTACATCCAGCTGGCGCGGCACTGCCCACTCAAGCCCCTCCCCTCTATGATGTTGACAAAAAGGGCGGAGCATGGGTGACCTTAAAATGATGCCCCCCCCCTAAAAAATTTCTGCGGACGCCCATGGCTATAACCTTCCCTTACTCTATCCAAAAAATAAATAAATACTGTATTTATTGGCGTATAACACGCACTTTTTCACCTTGAAAATCGGGTGCAAATAGGGTATGCGTGTTATACGCGATACTGCAATTTGGGCTGCATAGGAGGGAACAGGGGAGGGGGGGCGGGACCAGCGCCGTCAGACTACATACAGCGAGAATCTCCTGTTTACTCAAGGCCCTCTGTAATAGGAAGTCCCGTCTCCTGGGCCGACATTGGACCAGTGTTCTGTCTATCATAGAAGCCATTTGTATTAAGGCTGGATTCACACCTATGCATTTTTTAGTGCTTTTTGCATTTTGCAGATTTGCACTACAGTCCATTTTACATGGTTTCCTATGGAACACATTCTGTAGTGCAAATCTGCAAAATGCAAAAAGCACTAAAAATGCCATAGGTGTGAATCCAGCCAAAGAGGCCGCTGAGTAAACAGGAGATTCTCGCTGTATGTAATCTGACGGCGCTCATCCCGCCCCCTCCGAGGCAGCAGTAATATGGAGGTGAGGCTGCAGATGGGCATTGATCAGGCTGCAGTCATGGCAATGGTGAGGCTGCATTGATGGGCATTGATAGGCTGTAGATGGGCATTGATAAGGCTGCATTGATGGGCATTGATAGGCTGTAGATGGGCATTGATAAGGCTGCATTGATGGGCAATTGAGAGGCTGCAGGTGGCATTGATCAGGCTGCAGATGGGCAATGGTGAGGCTGCATTGATGAGCAATGGTGAGGCTGCATTGATGAGCACTGACCCTTATTTTGCTTCAAAGTTCTTTATTTAAAATTTAAGTCTATTTCCTGAAACTTACCATCTAAAATGAAGGTGCGTGTTATACGCCTGTGCGTGCTATATGCCGATAAATACGGTATTTGCCTATAATTGTACTTTAAGGCTACTTTCACACTGGGGCGGGCGGGCGCCGGCATTTTAGCGGTGCTATTTGGCCGCTATCGGGGCGGTTTGCGGCGCTACCCCATTGTTTTCAATGGGAAGGGGCGCTTTAGGAGCGGTGAATACACTGCTCCTTTAGCGCCGCAAAGATGCGGCTTGCAGGACTTTTTTGACCGTCCTGCAAGCGCACCGCTCCAGTGTGAAAGCCCTCGGGCTTTCACATTGGAGAGACAGGAGAGCCGCTTTACAGGCGCTATTTTTAGCGCTGTAGCGCCTGTAAAGCGCCTCAGTGTGAAAGTAGCCTAAGTCTTGGTCTTCTATCAGCAAAATCTCCTTGATGTAATTCTCTAATTTTGGGTGTTCGCGATCCTCCTGTTACATTCTCATAATAAATACGGGGATGGTGGAAGCCTCTCATAATGGTGACATCGGGTGTGCAGAGCTGGGAACTCAGTCTTTATCTGCCAAATCCAGTATTTAAAAAGGAGTTCCACCCAGGGGGGCCGTCAAAAAAAATAAAAAAATTAAAAGTCAGCAGCTACAAATACTGCAGCTGCTGACTTTTAATTGGACACTTACCTGTCCCTGGGTCCAGCGATGCGGGGGATCGAAGCCCCGCTCGTCCCCCCCCCCCTCTGCTCATCGACATTTCAACTGTGGGCGCCGGGCTGTGGCTTCACAGCCTGGCACCCACTGCGCATGCGCGAGCGGCACCGCGCGCCGTGATTGGCCGCTCAATCACCTGGGACCTGTAATGGGTCCCAGATGATTGACAGGAGGGAGGGAGCAGAGCTGAGCCCTTCCTGTGCCGAGGGGGAAGTGATGTCACCAGCCCAGGCAAAGGAAGAGGCAGACTACGAGGGACCCCCTAGCAACAGGCATTTAGAGGTAAGTGAAAAAAAAAATCCAAATGTTTTTTTGGGGTTTTTTTTTTTAGAATTTTTGAGGTATTTTTGTTTTTTTGGGTGGAACCCCACTTTAAGCTCGTTTTACCCACAGTGCATAATGTATCCTGTCTTTATTTGAGTATCTGTGTCATAAGAGTACATGGGCTCATTGGCAATAAAGGATATAAAGAGATATTTCTGCACAGTAACTCCCTCACCCAGGCCGCAGGATTCACAATAAATACAGTAAAAATAATGCGCATTTCTCCACACTTGTTTACTTATGAATTTGGGACACATTTCTGCAAAAGGGCAAATCCGCTGCAGATAAGCGAGCTGTACTTCTCTAAATAGGACAGATTTCCATACAAATGTCATACGCCCCGAGGTAAACACATCTTTATATTTCCATCTATGGAATCTATTGAAATATACATGCTGAGATGATATTTGGCACAGGTCTCTATAGGATTGTCATGTGTAAGGGTGTAAAAAAAAAAAAATCCCCCATATTTCTCTGTATGGGACGAGTATCATAGACGTAAAAGATCTGAGGTAAGATGACCTTAATCTTTCAATATGGGTCAGATGTGTATGGAAGTATTGAATGCACTGAGGTGAAATGACATTTATTTCTCTTTATATGATGGATGTACATAGAAATCTAGGTAAATCTGAGGTAAATTAATTTTGTTTGGTTATATGGGATAGGTATACATTGAATTATCGTTCAGTATTATACCAACAAATATGCAAAAAAGTATCATATTCTTCCTAACCACTTCACCCCCTGGAAGATTTTACCCCCTTCCTGACCAGAGCACTTTTTTGCGATTCGGCACTGCGTCGCTTTAACTAACAATAGCGCGGTCGTGTAACGTTGTACCAAAACAAAATTGACGTCTTCTTTTTCCCACAAATAGAGCTTTCTTTTGGTGGTATTTTTTATTGCCTCTGCGGTTTTTATTTTTTGCGCTATAAACAAAAAAAGAGCGGCAATTTTGAAAAAAACGCAGTATTTTTTACTTTTTGCTATAATAAATATCCCCGCAAAAAAAAAAAATATTTAGCCCTATTTGGGATAACAATCACTACCAGGAGATGGTGATGTTGCAGTATAGAAAGAAATGGAAAAGATATGGTATCACGTGCATGTCTCGTAGCTTTAGAGATGGGAGGCTGTGGGCTTTTTCTGAACTTCAATCTGCATTTTTACTCCCTTCATCTATGCACTTCCGCTATTTGCAGCTTCAGCATGCGGTAAAGGCTCAACAGGGGGTAGATCAATGGGGACTGGAACCTGCCCCCATATTTAATAACATGTATGAGGTCACCACGTATAAGGGGTTTATATCGAGCAGTTAGGCTGAACCTCTTCCTACCTGAGACGTCTCTTAGGGCAGTAGCCCAATGGGAGGGGGATGTTGGAATTTTTGAGGAGGAACAATGGAAAGAGGCATTGCAAGTGGTTACACAATGCTCCCTAAATGCGGCTCAACGTCTCTCACAATTATACATAATCTTACAGGTACACTACACGCCGGCCAAGTTGGCCCGCATGGGGGTACGACCAGATCCCACATGCACTAGGTGCTGCAGGGACCACAGGGATTTGATACACCTGCTATGGTGGTGTCCGAAGCTGCACCTATATTGGAAAAAGGTGGTAGACACTCTCAATCGGGTCTTCCAGATATGCCAGAAGACCCTAAATACTGTCTCTTAGGTATATTATATTGGTCTCCAAGTGGAAGATGTCCATAGACAAGCTGTAGCAAGAGCCCTTTTTCAGGCCCGCTTGGTAATATTGAGACACTGGAAATCTACTGAACCAACCCCCCACCTTGCAGGAATGGATTGCTGAAATGGGGGATACCATCAGACTGGAGAAGTTTATTTACCAGCATCGGGGTAGTGGGGGTAAATTTGACAAATTATGGTCGCCGTGGCTGGATATTCCGGGCTTAGCCCCGGTCGATCTGGTTATGGACCGTATACTTTTATAAAACAGTGGCCAATGCACTCCATGGGTGATGACTTGGCGGTGGAAATTAGGTTGTGACTAGGGTTGTCATGATACCGATACTAGTATCGGTATCGAGACCGATACCGAGCATTTGCGCGAGTACTTGTACTCGCACAAATGCTCCCGATGCCTTATCCGATACCTGGTCGGCTGACGGAGTCAGTGGGCGGAGTCGGTGGACGGAGAGGGTTGGCGGAGTCAGTGGGCGAAGAGGGTGGACAGAGTCAGTGGGCGGAGTCGGTGGAAGGAGAGGGCGGGCGGAGTCAGCGGAATGCAAAGCGAGTCCTCACCTTCAGTGAACTAGCTAGGTAAGCTGTCAGGGGTGCAGGGCGCAGCCGTATCAGGATCGGTGACCGGAGCTGTCACATTCGGTCGCCGTCAGCGGCTGAACATCCTGACGTCCATCTTGGTACACCCTGCATTCAGCTGTAGTAAGCCAGCAGTGGACATCTTGTTACACCCAGCCCATAGAGTTCAGGCTGGGTGTAATAAGATGTCTGCTGCTGCTTACTGCGGCTGAGTGCAGGGTGTACCAAGATGGGCGTTGCAGCATAGCATTTCAAAATAAAATCTTTCCTCATGTCATTTTTGCTGCATTTCAGTGCCAGCCATCAGTGCCAGCCACCTGTCAGTGCCCATAAGTGCAGCCTATCAGTACTAGCCACCTATCAGTGCCCAAAAATGCCTCATATCAGTGCCAGCCACCTGTCAGTGCCCATAAGTGCCATCTTTCAGTGCCATCCATCAGTGCCAACCATCAGTGCCCATAAGTGCCACCTATCAGTGCCAGCCACCTGTCAGTGCCACCTAACAGTGGCCATAAGTGCTATCTATCAGTGCCACCTATCAGTTCCCATCAGTCAGTGCCATCTGTCAGTCCCCATCAGTCAGTGCCATCTATCAGTGCCCATCAGTCAAACTGTCACATGACATTAAAAAAAGAATCGGTATCGGCGAGTACTTGAAAAAAAGTATCGGTACTTGTACTTGGTCTTAAAAAAGTGGTATCGGGACAACCCTAGTTGTGACCCTTGGATGATTCCACAAAGAAATTTGTATTGTACGGGAAACTGAAATGAAAACTGTTGTCTGTATAGTGATGTGCAGTGTATGACAGTGTAATTACTAATATCCTATGTACCTCTCTTTCTATTTTACTCTGAAATTTGTATGTTCTGTAAACTTTGGCCAATAAAACCTTTTTTGTTTGAGAAAAAAAAAAAGTTCATGTGCGTGTAAAGGCAGGCGTCACAATACTTTTGGTAATATGGTGTATGTGTGTTTTATATTTTTATAAACCTCACTGCATTGCATCATTACTCCAAATGTCTCTTTCTTCAGTAGACCTAAACTGTCAGCCTAGACACGAGATATTAGCTGTAGGTGGATGAACATAGGTCCCTAGAGATAGCAGGACTATTTGTTTTCATGTTAGTTTGAAAATAAGGTGGCATGCATTGTGGCAAAAATGAGTGTGGCTAAAGAGGTGTGGCCTAAAAAGTGGTACATGTCATTTTTTGTACTCATGTCGGCAGGCATTGGTATCCTGCAAGGACAAGTCAGCAAAATCCTCCTGACTTTAGTTGAGCAGTACACATGGCAGTTCAGAGGCTGCATTTGACCTGCTTTACATTGCACTGCATTTCTGTCAGGGCTGGGCTCCTGCTTTTTATGAGCAGCTCTTTTCTTTTAGTGCACAGAAGCTGCTCAGCTGTTGGTTACCAGCCACTTGTTGTTTGCTCGGTGACTCACCTGGTTACCATTACCTGCCTTATTGGTCCAGCTTACAGCCAGCCCCTTTTGGATATTTAAACAGCTATGTTCATTTCCTCCGTGCTCTGGCGTGGTCTATGATCTCCAGTGTGTTCCTGTGTATGAATTGGCCTGGCTGACTTCTATTCCGATACCTGTTCTTGTTTTTGCTCCTTACTACGCTGATTTCTGGCTTCCTGATCCCGACTCATTTGATTACCCACTCTGGCATCTAAACCCTAGCTTCGGTTTTTGACTATGTTCCTGAACTGTGTTATTTTTTGCTATTTTATTAAGGGTGTGATTTTAACTGCATTTTCTGTCTCCGTCTGGTTTATGGTTCTTGACAGTGTCTTTAGACGCAACATATCTGATTAAGGTGCATTTGAACGGAAGGCTAAGCAGGTCAAACGTAACCCTTTCTTGTCAAACACTGCATTTTTCATTGGAATGCAGCTGTATTCCTTAGACAGGCAAACGCAGTGTTTGGCAAAAATGCCCATTGATACAAACCCCTACGTTCTTGGCCAAAGAGCTTCGGCCAACATTATGGTAGTAACTACACACTTACAAACATTGATTTGACCATAAATAGCCAGATTGGGCAAGCGTTGTCTGATATCAGTAGGCACTTTAGGAACAGTGAGCATCAGCTGCTATTATCAAAAAATTCAGAAAATAATTGACAAAGTAATGATTGTCTAAGGGTTCCAGAGAGGGCACCATCTATGAAAATAGGGTGCTACTAATAGGCACTCCATACTGAATGTTTTTTTTTCTGGCAAATTCAGAATTTAAGCCCTTTTACCCACAGTGCATTGGGGATCCTGTCTTTATTTCAGTATCTGTGACATAAGAATATATTTATTTATTTTATTTATTTATTTATTTCAGGTACTTATATAGCGCCGTCAATTTACGCAGCGCTTTACATATATATATTATACATTCACATCAGTCCCTATACCCTCAAGGAGCTTACAATCTAAGGTCCCTAACTCACATTCATACCTATACTAGGGCCAATTTAGACAGGATCCAATTAACCTACCAGCATGTCTTTGGAGTGTGGGAGGAAACCGGAGTACCCGGAGGAAACCGACGCAGACACAGGGAGAACATGCAAACTCCAGGCAGGTAGTGTCGTGGTCGGGATTCGAACCAGCGACCCTTCTTACTGCTAGGCGAGAGTGCTACCCACTGCGCCACTGTATATATATGGGGTCATTTGCAAATAAAACAAATAAGATTTCCCAGCACACTTACCAGCCAGCCTGCAAAACAACCAAATTGGCCGTGTCTAACAGAGCAACCGCAGTATACACTATATTACCAAAAGTATTGGGACACACATGAACTTTAATGGCATTCCAGCCTTAGTCCGTAGGGTTCAATATTGAGTTGGCCCAACCTTTGCAGCTGTAACAACTTCAACTCTTCTGGGAAGGCTGTCCACAAGGTTTAGGAGTGTGTCTATGGAAATGTTTGACCATTCTGCCAGAAGCAAATTTGTGAAGTCAGGCACTGATGTTGGATGAGAAGGCCTGGCTCGCAGTCTCCTCTCTAATTCATCCCAAAGGTGTTCTATCGGGTTGAGGTCAGGACTCTGTGCAGGCCAGTCAAGTTCCTCCACCCCAAACTCGCTCATCCATGTTTTTATGGCCCTTGCTTTGTGCACTGGTGCGCAGTCATTTTGGAACAGGAAGGGGCCATCCATAAACTGTTCCCACAAAGTTGGGAGCACGAAATTGTCCAAAATGTCTTGGTATGTTGATGCCTTAAGAGTTCCCTTCACTGGAACTAAGGGGCCAAGCCCAACCCCTGAAAAATCAACTCCACACCATAATCCCCCCTCCATCAAATGGCTTGGACCAGTGCACAAAGCAAGGTCCATAAAGACATCAATGAGCGAGTTTGTGGTGGAGGAACTTGACTGGCCTGCAACTCAATAGAACACCTTTGGGATAAATTAGAGTGGAGACTGTGAGCCAGGCCTTCTCGTAGGGCAGGGAGATTTTCTAAAAAAAAAAAATCTGCGATTTAAAAAAAAAAAAAAAACTAGATTCACAATTCGAATCAAGTTTTTTTTTTTTTTTTTTTTTTTGGACACCGCCCTGGTCCTGAGGAGCTGCGGGCAGGAGTTTTTAGGCGAGGCCGCGGCGTTCGGCCTCGCGGACTAGGCAGAAGCCGCGGCCTTACCTAAAAACTCCTGCCCGCAGCTCCTCAGGACCTGCGCAGTGAAAAAAAAAAAATCTAAAAGAATCGATTTGCTTAAATTTTGAATCGATTTGACCTCTCAACTCGATTCAAGATTTAAATCGATTTTTTCCCCAGCCCTACCTTCTCGTCCACATCAGTGCCTGACCTCACAAATATGCTTCTGGAAGAATGGTCAAACATTCCCATAGACTCGCTATTAACCACTTCAGCCCCGGAAGGATTAACCCCCTTCATGACCAGAGCACTTTTTGTGATTCGGCACTGCGTCGCTTTAACTGACAATTGCGCAGTCGTGCGACGTTACACCAAAACAAAATTGACGTCCTTTTTTTCCCACGAATAGAGTTTTCTTTTGGTATATTTGATCACCTCTGTGGGTTTTATTTTTTATGCTATTAACAAAAAAAGAGCGACAATTTAGAAAAAAAAAAAAGCAATATTTTTTACTTTTTGCTATAATAAATATCCCCCAAAAATATATAAAAAAAACTAAATGTTTTCCTCAGTTTAGGCCGATATGTATTCTTCTACATATTTTTGGAAAAAAAAATTGCAATAAGCGTATATTGATTGGTTTGCGCAAAAGTTATCTACAAAATAGGGGATATATTTATGGCATTTTTATTATAAATTTTTTTTATTATTAATGGCCAGCGATCTGCGATTTTTATCATGACTGCGACATTATGGCGGACACTTTTGACATTATTTTGGGAACATTGTCATTTATACAGCGATCAATGCTATAAAAATGCACTGATTACCGTGTAAATGACACTGGCAGGGAAGGGGTTAAACACTAGGGGGCGATCAAGGGGTTAAGTGTGTCCTAGGGAGTGATTCTAACTGTGGGGGGGGGATGGGCTTCCACTGACATGACAGCAATCACTGCTCCTGATGACAGGGAGCAGTAGATCTCTGTCATGTCACTTGGCAGAATGGAGAAATGCCTCTCCGTGATACGATCGCGGGACACCGATGGACATCGGGCACGCTGTACGCGGCGCACGCGCTCACTAGCCCTGCAGATTAAACGGGACGTACAAGTCTGCCCATTTGCCCATCGTTGCTATTGTGCCGACATATATTGGCGTGCGGCGGTCGGCAAGTGGTTAAACCTTGTGGGCAGCCTTCCCAGAAGAGTTGAAGCTGTTATAGCTGCAAAGGGTGGGCCAACTCAATATTGAACCCTACGGACTAAGACTGGGATGTCATTAAAATTCATGTGCGTGTAAAGGCAGGCGTCCCAATACTTTTGGTAATATAGTGTATACAGAGGTTAGGACCGCAGTATATACATAGGTCCCTTGACGTGGGCACTGTGGCTTATGCATATATTTGAAAATGTGTGCAAACAAAACCCCCTGTTTTTGACGTGAACTGTTAGGCCCCTTTCACACGGGGCGGATCTGCTTAGCAGAGTGGGCCGGCTCAGCGGGGGAGCTCTCCGTTGATCTCCGCTGAGCCGGCGGATGACAGGTCCGGTCTCTGCTCACTGAGCGGGGAGGTGCCTGTCAGAGCCCCGCTGATCTCTATGGGGGGATCAGACGAAAACGGAGACGGCATGTCCGTTTTCATCAGATCTCATCTGATCCGTCAACACGGATGGCAGACGTATCGCCCTGTGTCTGTCTTGAGCGGATCGGATGCCAGATGGGTGTCAGCAGACAAATCTCCGCTGACATCCGCCTGCCCATAGGAGTCAATAGATGGCCCGCTCCAATCTGCCTGATAAACGGACAGGCGGATCTGAGCGGCTTATTGTCTGAAAGGGGCCTTAGACAGGGCCAAGGTGGTTGTTTTGCAAGCTGGCTGGGAAATCTTTTGTTTGTTTGTGATGTGCATCGCCCTTCCATGTGCAGCTTACTGCAAAGGCCAGTTACAGGTCGGGGTGGTTGCCACTGTTGTGTTCATTTGCAATTACAGGGGTTGTAAAGGTTCGTGTACCTGTCAGCAGGGCTGGACTGGGACAAAAAATGTGGCCCTGGACTTCATCCAGACCGGCCCAGGGCACAACACATCAGGGCACGGTACATCAGGGCACAGCACATCAGGGTACAGCACACCAGGCCACATCAGGGTACAGGGCACAGTACATCAGCGTACAGGGCACAACATATCAGGGTACAGGGTACAGCACATCAGGTCACAGTACATCAGGGCACAGGTCACAGCACATCAGGGTACAGAGCCCAGCACATCAGCTAATAGGGCACAACACGTCAGGGCACAGTACATCAGGGTACATCACATCAGGGTACAGGGCACAGAACATCAGGGCACACGACATTGAGGCACAGCACACCGGGGCACAGGACATCAGGGCATGGGGGAAACATCAGGGCACAGGACATCGGGGCCCAGCACATCAGGGCACGGGGCACATCAGGGCATATAGCACATCAGGGAACTGGCACATCAGGGCACGGGGCACATAGCACATCGGGGCACATTATGGCACATCAGGGCACATGGCATATTATGGGGCACATAGCACATCAGGGCATGGGGCACATAGCACATCAGGGCATGGGGCACATCAGGCCACATGGTACATCAGGGCACAGGGCACATAGCACATGGAACATTAGGGCACGGGGAACATGGCACATCAGGGCTCGGGGCACATGATGGGGCACATTATGGGGCACATAGCACATCAGGCCACATGGCACATTAGGGCACATGGCACATCAGGGCACATTATGGCACATTATGGCACATCAGGGCACATGATGGGGCACATTATGGGGCACATAGCACATTAGGGCACATCAGGCTACATGGCACATTAGGGCATGTGGCACATTAGGGCATGTGGCACATTAGGGCATGTGGCACATTAGGGCACGTGGCACATTAGGGCACGTGGCACATCAGGGCTCGGGGCACATCAGGGCACATGATGGGGCTCATCAGGGCACATGGCACATTAGAGCACGGGGCACATTATGTGGCACATCATCAGGGTACATTGTGGGGCACATGGCACATTATGGGATCTTACTAGCCAGCATGCAGAGTAGCGCAGGGAGCTTCTGTAGTAGTAAGTTCTCTCTCTCGTGTCATCACGCTGTTCCCCGGCGGCCCCTCCTCTCTTCATGTCTATACCAGATGATCTTACAAGCCAATTGGTATAGACAAGAAGAGAGGAGGGGCCGCCGGGGAACAGCGTGATGACACGAGAGAGAGAACTTACTACTACAGATGCTCCCTGCGCTACTCTGCATGCTGGCTAATCTCGATCTACCCGTCAGACGCCAGCTGTTGGCTGAAAGTGAAACTGGCCTACACTGGGCCATCGGCCCACCGGGAATCTCCAGGTAGTCCCGATGGCCAGTCCATCCCTGCCTGTCAGTGGACGCCGAATGCTGGACTCGGGAGCGCGCCCGAAAGGTAATTCCCCGGGAGAGCGCTTCTCCTAGGGCAGTGATGGTGAACCTTGGCACCCCAGATGTTTTGGAACTACATTTCCCATGATGCTTAACTACACTGCAGAGTACATGAGCATTGTGGGAAATGTAGTTCCAAAACATCTGGGGTGCCAAGGTTCACCATCACTGTCTTAGGGGGTTATCTGATGCGGGGAGGAGCCGAGAGAGCCGCCGGGGGACCCAAGAAGAGGAGGATCAGGGCCACTCTGTGCACAACAAGCTGCGCAGTGGAGGTAACTATGATATGTTTGTTATTTAAAAAAAAAAATTAACCTTTAGTGTCACTTTAAGTATATAAAGAGATATTTCTGCACAGTAACTCCCTCACCCAGGCCGCAGGATTCACAATAAATACAGTAAAAATAATGCGCATTTCTCCACACTTGTTTACTTATGAATTTGGGACACATTTCTGCAAAAGGGCAAATCCGCTGCAGATAAGCGAGCTGTACTTCTCTAAATAGGACAGATTTCCATACAAATGTCATACGCCCCGAGGTAAACACATCTTTATATTTCCATCTATGGAATCTATTGAAATATACATGCTGAGATGATATCTGGAACAGGTCTCTATAGGATTGTCATGTGTAACGGTGTAAAAAAAGATCCCCCATATTTCTCTGTATGGGACGAGTATACATAGACATAAAAGATCTGACGTGAAATGACCTTAATCTTTCAATATGGGTCAGATGTGTATGGAAGTATTGAATGCACTGAGGTGAAATGACATTTATTTCTCTTTTATATGTAGAAAGGTCTCCGGCCTCCTTTGATCTAATGAGAACCTCCAGGGCCAGAGATAGCTGACATCCTTCTGTATATAGTGGGTTGTGAGGCATGGTGGGTGCAGAGTAGTTAAACTTATTGGGCGCCAGACACTTCTTGAATGCAAAAGAAAGTTTTTCTCTTAACAAACTTTTTGGGGGGAGAAAGGGTTAGGGCCAGGACACCCTTAGGTAGTTGCAAGATTAATTGGCAGACTCCGATACTTCAATAGGAGGACAGCCATGCAGGGAAAGGCATCCAGCAAGACGCCACATCTGCACATGCAGGAATGCTGTCTCCTATGGCAACAGTCTTTACCAGTTCCTAACACAAAGCTGAACAGTTCCTTTCTATTCCACTACAATCACTCCTTGTAGTTCTTCAGCACACGGAGCTCCAGTGGCGGCATGTCTATAAAGGGCACAGGAGCGCCGCCCCCTCTCTCCTGGCACCGCTCTATCACCATAGATAGATTCATGCATTGCATGAATCTATCTATGGTCGCCGCTGGCACCCCCTATTCAGGTGTCCTGCCCCTTTTTGGGCGACGGGCACCTGAATTACAGCGGCGGGGGTGTTTTATGTAAGCACCTGGTTAGAGCCGTAGGCTTTAATAGGCGCCCAAAAAGGTGACCAGCGGGCGCAATGCTGTGCATTCGCTGTTTACTAAGCTGTGTGTTAGCAAAGCAAAGGAATTCGCTTTGCTAACACTGAACCGCCTCTCAGCCAATCAGGTTCTTGGGTCTGTTACCTGTCACCTAATTGGCTGAAACGTCAGGCACTGTGATTGGACGCCTGATAGAGAGGACGGAAGAAGAGATCGAGGAGCGTGCCGGACACCGCTGCTGACCCGCTGCGAGACAGGTAAGTGCCAGGCGATGTACACTGGCAGCATTTGATGGGGCACAGTAGTGGCAATTGATGGGCACACTGGAAGCATTTGATGGGGCACATTGGCAGCAATTGATGGGTACAATAGCTGCGTTTGAGGGCACAGTGGCTGCGTTTGATGGCACAGTGGTTGCGTTTGATGGCACAGTGGTTGCATTTGATGGGCACAGTGGCTGCGTTTGATGGGCAAAGTGGCTGCGTTTGATGGGCACAATAGCTGCGCTTGATGGGCACAGTGGCTGCAATTGATGGGCACAACAGCTGCGTTTGATGGCACAGTGGCTGCGTTTGATGGGCACAGTAGCTGCGTTTGATTTTTTTTAATTTTCAGTTTGTTTGCGCGCCCCCAAAAATTTTGAGCACCAGCCGCTACTGCTGAGCTCCCGGTCTCTCACTAAACCCGCTGACTCACTGTACTGAATCCCTTGAGCTCCTCCAATCTTCACAGTGGTATCTTCCTCAAGCGTCACCCCCGCTTCTCTGCTGGGTCCCTAGCTTGGCACTCCAGATACCTCTCAAGCTTCACCCCTGCTGGCCTGCTCGGTCCCCCGCTTGACACACAAGGCTGCTCTGCAAGCGTCACCTCCGCTGGTTGGGTCCCTGGCTTGATACCCACTGAAGTTTCCAGATTCTTCCGGTTGGTGAGAACACTGCTCCGGTACTTCAGTTACTCACTGTGGTCCCTGGTAATTAGACGGATACAGAGGCGGCTCTAGGCTTTGTGAGGCCTTAGGCAAATCTTAATTCAAGCAATAATATACTGTGTGTGTGTATATATATATATATATATATATATATATATATATATATATATATATATATTTATTTATTTTTTACACGCACACAGCTATAGAGTAAAATTGTGCAGCTGCTACTAGCAATGTGTTAAAGTTATAACAACAGTCAAAGTCAAAAACCATAAATCTCCATTTACATGAAGGTCAGGTTTAGGGCTGAAACAACTAATCGATTTATCGACAACTAATCGATTATGAAATTAATCGATTACTATTTTCATAATCGATTAATCGGCCAGTAACATAATGTGGTTAAAAAAAAAAAACTAAAATGAGCCCTTTATAGTACAAAAAGAGCAAATAATTGCTACTGTAACTATTTCTTTCACAGTTCTACAGTAAAAAAAATGAACCCCTTACAGTAGTGATTATCTGCTTTTTTTGTACTATAAGAGCCCTTGCACACTGGGGCGGTTTGCAGGCGCTATTGCGCTAATAATAGCGCCTGCAAACCGACCCGAAAGTGCCGCTCCTTGCATTCCAGTGTGAAAGCCCCGAGGGCTTGCACACTGGAGCGATGCGCTGGCAGGACGGTAAAAAAAGTCCTGCCAGCAGCATCTTCGGAGCGGTGAAGGAGTGGTGTGTATACCGCTCCTTTACTGCTCCTGCCCATTGAAATCAATGGGACGGCGCGGCTATACCGCCGGCAAAGCGCCTCTGCAGAGGCGCTTTGCGGTGGTATTTAACCCTTTCTCGGCCGCTAGTGGGGGGTAAAACCGCCCCGCTAGCGGCCGCAGACCGACGGTAAAACGCCGCTAATAATAGCGGCGTTTTACCGCCGACGCCGCCCCCCGCCCCAGTGTGCAAGGGCTCTAAAGGGCTAATATTCGTTTTTTTAACCCCATTATTTTACTAAACACCTTACACCTGGTTCACATCTATGTGTTTTTTGGTGCTTTTTGCAGAAACGTACTACAGTTCATGTACATGGTTTCCTATGGGACACGTTCACATCTATGCTTTTTCAGCCGCTGCGTATTCGGAAAGCGCCAGTGACTTTTTTTTTAACGCAAAACATACTTCAATGGAGAAGCTTCAGAAAAGCATGTAATGCGTTTTTGCAGCAATTTGTGTTTTTTAATCTGCCCAACAACAAATTGGCCAAACAAAATGCAAAAACGCAAATCGCAGCAAAATCACGTGCGCAAAAATCAAAACGCACAGCAAAGAGCACTGCAGAAACAGATCAAAAGAAAACTGCATAGGTGTGTACCGAGCCTTATGCTGGCCACACCGATCAATTTTCAGATGAGAATATGCAGATGAAAAATCTTTGTACATTCGATGAATGAATGTTTGAAATTTTCACTTGTTTATAACATTCTGTTTTTAAAATAATTGTAATTTCTGAACGAAAACCACATACACTGTCTGATAATGCCTTTCACCAAGAAGTTTTTTATTATTTCCAAATTTTCCCATTACTGTGGTTGAAAATGAACGTCGATTTGACCCCACTAACGATTAGAAAATCAAACGAACGTTCTTATCTCTCCTCTAATAGTATATCTCTTCTGTCTGTTATTCTCAGAGTGGATTAGATATTTTGCTCGCTTACCATATAGTTGGCTATTTTTATTTACCACTGCATAAAGATTTTTAAGAATAAATTGCCTTTTTTTTTAAACTTTACATATTAACTAAATTATACACCACACTTTTTTTTTAAGGTTATTAACCGATTAATCTAAACAGTAATCGGCCAACTAATCGATTATGAAAATAATCGTTAGTTGCAGCCCTAGTCAGGTTAATATAACCCAGCACAGAGTTCCCCCTTACATCAGAGTCTGCAGGATTACCCTTACAGTGCAAGGGGAACTTTGATGTAAAGGGGAGTGCTGCCGATCATGATGTAAAGGGGGAATGCTGAAGAATTTGATGTAAAGGGGAACTCTTATGTAAGAGGGGGCTCTGGTGACCAGAGATCACCTTATATCAGATTGCACAGCATTCCCCTTTACATCAAGGTCTGCAGAGTTCCAACTTGCATTTAAAACGGAACTCTAATGTGGGGGGGGGACCTCTGGTTAGAGATGGCCAGAGACTGTGCGGCCATGATACAAGGGATGGTCAGAGACTGTGCGGCCATGATACAAGAGATGGTCAGAGACAGTGCGGCCATGATACAAGGGATGGTCAGAGACTGTGCGGCCATGATACAAGAGATGGTCAGAGACAGTGCGGCCATGATACAAGGGATGGTCAGAGACTGTGCGGCCATGATACAAGGGATGGTCAGAGACTGCGGCCATGATACAAGGGATGGTCAGAGACTGTGCGGCCATGATACAAGAGATGGCCAGAGACTGTGCGGCCATGGTACAAGGGATGGTCAGAGACTGTGCGGCCATGATACAAGAGATGGCCAGAGACTGTGCGGCCATGGTACAAGAGATGGTCAGAGACTGTGCGGCCATGATACAAGAGATGGTCAGAAAACAGTGCGGCCATGATACAAGGGATGGTCGGAGACTGTCCGGCCATGATACAAGGGATGGTCAGAGACTGTGCGGCCATGATACAAGGGATGGTCAGAGACTGTGCGGCCATGATACAAGAGATGGTCAGAGACTGTGCGGCCATGATACAAGGGATGGTCAGAGACTGTGCGGCCATGATACAAGGGATGGTCAGAGACTGTGCGGCCATGATACAAGAGATGGTCATGACAGTGCGGCCATGATACAAGGGATGGTCAGAGACTGTGCGGCCATGATACAAGAGATGGTCAGAGACTGTGCGGCCATGATACAAGAGAGGGTCAGAGACTGTGCGGCCATGATACAAGAGAGGGTCAGAGACTGTGCGGCCATGATACAAGAGATGGTCAGAGACTGTGCGGCCATGATACAAGGGATGGTCAGAGACTGCGGCCATGATACAAGGGATGGTCAGAGACTGTCCGGCCATGATACAAGACATGGTCAGAGACTGCGGCCATGATACAAGGGATGGTCAGAGACTGCGCGGCCATGATACAAGGGATGGTCAGAGACTGTGCGGCCATGATACAAGAGATGGTCAGAGACAGTACGGCCATGATACAAGGGATGGTCAGAGACTGTGCGGCCATGATACAAGAGATGGCCAGAGACTATGCGGTTACGATACAAGGGATGGTCAGAGACTGTGTGGCCATGATACAAGAGATAGTCAGAGACAGTGCGGCCATGAAACAAGGGATGGTCAGAGACTGTGTGGCCATGATACAAGAGATGGCCAGAGACTGTGCGGCCATGATACGAGAGGGTCAGAGACTGTGCGGCCATGATACAAGGGATGGTCAGAGACTGTGCGGCCATGGTACAAGAGATGGTCAGAGACTGTGCGGCCATGATACAAGGGATGGTCAGAGACTGTCCGGCCATGATACAAGAGATTGTCAGAGACTGTGCGGCCATGATACAAGGGATGGTCAGAGACTGTGCGGCCATGATACAAGGGATGGTCAGAGACTGTGCGCCCATGATACAAGAGACGGTCAGAGACAGTGCGGCCATGATACAAGGGATGGTCAGAGACTGTGCAGCCATGATACAAGAGATGGTCAGAGACTGTGCGGCCATGATACAAGAGAGGGTCAGAGACTGTGCGGCCATGATACAAGGGATGGTCAGAGACTGTGCGGCCATGATACAAGGGATGGTCAGAGACTGTGCGGCCATGATACAAGAGATGGTCAGAGACTGTGCGGCCATGATACAAGAGATGGTCAGAGACTGTGCGGAAATGATACAAGAGATGGTCAGACTGTGCGGCCATGATACAAGAGATGGTCAGAGACTGTGCTGCCATGATACAAGAGATGGTCAGAGACTGTGCGGCCATGATACAAGAGATGGTCAGAGACTGTGCGGCCATGATACAAGAGATGGTCAGACTGTGCGGCCAGGATACAAGGGATGGTCAGAGAATGTGCGGACATGATACAAGGGATGGTCAGAGACTGTGCGGCCATGATACAAGAGATGTTCAGAGACTGTGCGGCCATGATACAAGAGATGGTCAGACTGTGCGGCCAGGATACAAGGGATGGTCAGAGAATGTGCGGACATGATACAAGGGATGGTCAGAGACTGTGCGGCCATGATACAAGGGATGGTCAGAGACTGTGCAGCCATGATACAAGGGATGGTCAGAGACTGTGCGGCCAAGATACAATAGATGGTCAGAGACTGTGCGGCCAGGATACAAGAGATGGTCAGAGACTGTGCGGCCATGATACAAGAGAGGGTCAGAGACTGTGCGGCCATGATACAAGAGATGTCCAGAGACTGTGCGGCCATGATACAAGAAATGGTCAGAGACTGTGCGGCCAGGATACAAGAGATGGTCAGAGACTGTGCGGCCATGATACAAGAGATGGCCAGAGACTGTGCGGACATGATACAAGGGATGGTCAGAGACTGTGCGGCCATGATACAAGGGATGGTCAGAGACTGTGCGGACATGATACAAGGGATGGTCAGAGACTGTGCGGACATGATACAAGAGATGGTCAGAGACTGTGCGGCCATGATACAAGGGATGGTCAGAGACTGTGCGGCCATCATACAAGAAATGGTCAGAGACTGTGCGGACATGATACAAGGGATGCCATGCAAAACAGTGTCGGCTTTGGTAGAAGTCTAGGACGGCGTTAGAGCCTGACATTGGCTGCAGCTGATGAGATGTTCTCAGTGTGAGGCGGGGTGGGGGGTTTCAGCTGGTTGGAACCTCCATGGCTTTACCCCAGTGTGTGCCAGCCTCCTCACCGTGCCCGCCTGGAGACACCCATGGCCATCTTTAATATTGACTGGACACTGGACAAACATTTTCCTGCCCCCCCCCCCCCCCCCCTACCAATTTCGCTCTCCACCCCAATATCCCAAAAAACAAACACGCACATAGACTTATCTAAAAAAAAACCTTTAATAATGTAAGCATAAAGATCTGGTTCACACTCACTGATTGCGCCAGGATCACTGATTGGTTGCTAGAGGTTACTGTACAATATTACCACTCAATGATTGGTTGCTAGAGGTTACTGCACATAATTACCTCTCACTGGGTGGCAGGGCAGTATTGTGGTGTGTGTGATGCAACTGTTGGGGTACACTTGGTTGGATGGCAGCATTGGGGTGAGAGGCTGAGATCATATCTCCCCTATAATAATAGGGGTAGGATGGGGATGTTGATGACAATGGGTGGGGTGGTAGGAAGCTGGCAGTGGGGTACAGGGGGGATGGAGATGAAGAAGATGATGGGGTAGGGTGGTTGGATGCTAGTGGTGGGGTACAGGGGGATGATGGGGATGTTGATGACAGGGGTCAGGGTGGTAGGATGTCAGAGGCGGGGTATGGGGACGATGATAGTGGGTGGCGTGGTAGGAACCTGGCAGTGGAATACAGGGGGATGAAGATGATGGGGTGGTAGGAAGCTGGCAGCGGGGATTTGGGGGGGGGGGGGGGGGGTGAAGATGACACAGGGTGGGGTGGTAGGATGCTGGCAGTGGAGTACAGGGGGGTGAAGATGATGACAGGGGTGGGGTGGTAGGAAGCTGGCAGAGGGGAACAGGGGAATGAAGATGACAGTGGTGGGGTGGTAGTAAGCTAGCAGAGGGGTACAGGGGGATGAAGATGACAGGGGGCGGGGTGGTAGAAAGCTGGCAGGGGGGTACAGGGGGATGAAGATGATGACAGGGGTGGGGTGGAGATGACAGGGGGATGAAGATGACGGGGTGGGGTGGTAGGAAGCTGGCAGAGGAGTGCAGGGGGATGAAGATGACAGGGGGCGGGGTGGTAGGAAGCTGGCAGAGGGGTACAGGGGGATGAAGATGACAAGGTGGGGTGGTAGGAAGCTGGCAGAGGTGTACAGGGGGATGAAGATGACGGGGTGGGGTCGTAGGAAGCTGGCAGAGGAGTGCAGGGGGATGAAGATGATGGATGAGGTGGTAGGAAGCTGGCAGTATGAACATGAAGGGAGTGGGGTGGTAGTAAGCTGGCAGTGGACTACAGGGGTGATGAAGATGGTGGGGTGGTAGGAAGCTGGCAAAGGGGTACAGGGGGGATGAAGATGACACAGGGTGGGGTGGTAGGAAGCTGGCAGAGGGGTACAGGGGGATGAAGATGACAGGGTGGGGTGGTAGGAAGCTGGCAGAGCGGTACAGGGGGTCGAAGATGACGGGGTGGGGTGGTAGGAAGCTGGCAGAGGAGTGCAGGGGGTGAAGATGATGGATGGGGTGGTAGGAAGCTGGCAGAGCGGTATAGGGAATCTGGTAAAGGGGTATGAAGATGACAGGGGGCTGGGTGGTAGGAAGCTGGCAGAGGGGATGAAGATGACAGGGGTGGGGTGGTAGGAAGCTGGCAGTGGAGTACAGGGGGGATGAAGATGACAGGGGTGGGGTGGTAGTAAGCTGGCAGTGGAGTACAGGGGGTATGAAAACGACAGGGGTAGGGTGGTAGGAAGCTAGCAGAGGGGAAGAGGGGGATGAAGATGACACAGGATGGGGTGGTAGAAAGCTGGCAGAGGGGTACAGGGAGATTAAGATGACAGGAGTGGGGTGGTAGGAAGCTAGCAGAGGGGATGAAGATGACAGGGGTGGGGTGGTAGGAAGCTGCTGGCAGAGGGGTACGGGGGGGGGGTGAAGATGACAGGGGTGGGGTGGTAGGAAGCTGGCAGAGGGGTGTAGGGGGGGTGATGACAGGTGGGGTGGTAGGAAGCTGCTGGCAGAGGGGTACCGGGGGGATGAAGATGACAGGGGTGGTAGGAAGCAGGCAGAGGGGATGATGATGACAGGGGTGGTAGGAAGCTGGTACAGGGGGGATGAAGATGGTGGGGTGGTAGGAAGCTGGTAGTAGAGTACAGGGGGGGGGGATAGGAAGCTGGCAGAGGGGTACCGGGGGGATGAAGATGACAGGGGTGGTAGGAAGCAGGCAGAGGGGATGATGATAGGGGTGGGGTGGTAGGAAGCTGGTACAGGGGGGATGAAGATGGTGGGGTGGTAGGAAGCTGGCAGTAGAGTACAGGGGGGGGGGGATAGGAAGCTGGCAGAGGAGTGCAGGGGGATGAAGATGGTGGGGTGGTAGGAAGCTGGCAGTAGAGTACAGGGGGGGGGGGGGATAGGAAGCTGGCAGAGGGGTACCGGGGGGATGAAGATGACAGGGGTGGTAGGAAGCAGGCAGAGGGGATGATGATAGGGGTGGGGTGGTAGGAAGCTGGTACAGGGGGGATGAAGATGGTGGGGTGGTAGGAAGCTGGCAGTAGAGTACAGGGGGGGGGGATAGGAAGCTGGCAGAGGAGTGCAGGGGGATGAAGATGACGGGGTGGGGTGGTAGGAAGAGCGGTATAGGGAATCTGGTAAAGGGGTATAAGGATGACAGGGGGCGGGTGGTAGTAAGCTGGCAGTGGAGTACAGGGGGGATGAAGATGGTGGGGTGGTAGGAAGCTGGCAGTAGAGTACAGGGGGGATGATGATGACACAGGGTGGGGTGGTAGGAAGCTGGCAGAGCAGTATAGGGAATCTGGTAAAGGGGTATGAAGGTGACAGGGGGTGGGGTGGTAGGAAGCTGGCAGTGGAGTACAGGGGTGATGAAGATGGTGGGGTGGTAGGAAGCTGGCAGAGGGGTGCAGGGGGTAAGATGACAGGGGTGGGGTGGTAGGAAGCTGGCAGAGGGGTACAGGGATGAAGATGACAGGGGTGGGGTGGTAGGAAGCTGGCAGAGGGGTGCAGGGGGTAAGATGACAGGGGTGGGGTGGTAGGAAGCTGGCAGAGGGGTACAGGGATGAAGATGACAGGGGTGGGGTGGTAGGAAGCTGGCAGAGGGGTGCAGGGGGGATGATGACAGGGGTGGGGTGGTAGTAAGCTGGCAGAGGGGTGCAGGGGGGATGATGACAGGGGTGGGGTGGTAGTAAGCTGGCAGAGGGGTGCAGGGGGGATGATGACAGGGGTGGGGTGGTAGGAAGCTGGCAGAGGGGTGCAGGGGGGATGATGACAGGGGTGGGGTGGTAGTAAGCTGGCAGAGGGGTGCAGGGGGGATGACAGGGGTGGGGTGGTAGTAAGCTGGCAGAGGGGTGCAGGGGGGATGATGACAGGGGTGGGGTGGTAGGAAGCTGGCAGAGGGGTGCAGGGGTGATGATGACAGGGGTGGGGTGGTAGTAAGCTGGCAGAGGGGTGCAGGGGGGATGATGACAGGGGTGGGGTGGTAGGAAGCTGGCAGAGGGGTGCAGGGGGGATGATGACAGGGGTGGGGTGGTAGTAAGCTGGCAGAGGGGTGCAGGGGGGATGATGACAGGGGTGGGGTGGTAGTAAGCTGGCAGAGGGGTGCAGGGGGGATGATGACAGGGGTGGGGTGGTAGGAAGCTGGCAGAGGGGTGCAGGGGGGATGATGACAGGGGTGGGGTGGTAGGAAGCTGGCAGAGGGGTGCAGGGGGGATGATGACAGGGGTGGGGTGGTAGTAAGCTGGCAGAGGGGTGCAGGGGGGATGATGATGACAGGAGGTAGGGTGGTGGGATGCCAGGCACAGAGATGATTAGGATAATAATGACAGGGGGTCAGTAGATGGCCTCATATGCCGGGTGGGATACATATCATCAGGGCTGGGTGTGTATGTGGGGGGGGGGTTGTCAGTATTGATTTTTGGGGCGCCCTCCTCGGTCTGGGGGTGAAGTCTTGCTGTACCTTGAGGCTCCCTGATGATCTCCTCTCTGACAAGTCCTCCTCTGCAGACGGTCCATCCTGCAGAGCGGATCGGTATTATTATCTGAGCTCCCAGCTCTGCACATGGCAGGAGATGAGAGCAGAGCCCGGCAGAAGGGGAGGAGTTGGGGGAGGGGAGAACACGGAGCCGTCCACTGACCCTGAGAGCTCGGACAGTGCAGTGCTGAGTAGTCAGTCTGATACCGGAGGGGGAAAACTATAGAAACGCCGGTGCTGGGGACACCGACCGGGGACATTCCCTCCACGTCAGGGATATTAAGCAGCCGGCGAGGCCTTAAGCGACCGTCTAATTAGAGAGCCGCCTCTGGTGACAACCCGAACTCGGTGTCCTCCTGATCCGCTCTCCTCACACGGAACCGGAAGATAGTGACTCTCATCCCTTGCCCACGTGACTTCCATCCCTTACTCACGTGACTTCCATCCCTTACCCACGTCCTCGCCTTCCCTGCCTCACCGTCTCCATGGAGACCCAGCTCTGGAACTGCCTCGATGACGTCACAGATGACGTCTTAGATGACGTCACGGGCAGCAAAGCCTATAAATAGCAGAGCAGGGCAGTAGCCGGCCGTTAGTCGTGTTCTGTGCGACAAAGAAGGAAGTACCATGTCTGCTCTCTCCTCCATATCCATGTTCTATTCTCATCTGATTCTAATCTGTTATGAACCAAACTCCAACAGGACTGTATATCACCAGTTCTGATAACTAATGGAGTTTATTCATTTTAAATAAGAGAAATAGAAAGCTCCAGATTTGGGTATATGTGAGGACAAGACATCACCTTGGCTGAACTATGTAAGTGTAGAAGAAAAACTGTTTAAATATCCCAACTGGGTTAAAAACACTTACAGGATGGAGGAATAGAACGGGCTCATCATGGAAGTTGTAAAAAACAGCATTGGAAGGGGTCACGGCGGAGGGAAGTCTTCAGAATGATGGATGTGTGACTCACTGGATCTATCACAGTCCGCAGCAGGATGAGACGCTGTTGGAGCCGGCGTCATCAGCGCGGAGAGGAGAAGGACCCAGAAGTGATGTCAAATGCTGAGAGACTCTGTAACCAGCCTGGACCGCAGCGCAGAGCGGAGGATGTGAGGTCATAAGAAAGGGACGCGTTTCGGAACTCTGGACGGTTCCTTTGTCAACCTCTGAATGCAGCTTCTGAGTTGCCATGCCGCCTGCCACCAGATGCAGTTTGACACTCGTCAACAATTATTCATTTTGAATAAGAGAAAAAGAAAGCTCCAGATTTGGGTATATGAAGGGGACAAGACATCGCCTTGGCTGCACTATGTATGTATCTATCCTAAATTAACTTTTCAGTTTAAACCAAGCAAATCCATTGCAGGGGCAATATAACAAAAACAAACTCCATGCAGATCTTCTATCAATCTGTTTAGTGGAGTGATGTCATTGAAAAGATGGGACTTTAATGGTGCTTTTTTTTATGGGTCCTTTCACAGGTAATTTGTCGGGGCGATGGATGGTGTTGGCAATTCCATTATCACTGCACCATGGTTGATATGGTGTCAGAATGATTGAAGCGCATTATTTCTATTATCACATTGTGATATAACATGATAGAGTTCAACTCTACATAATGCAGAATCAGTGGGAACCCTGAGTGTGTTACCTGCTGCCATCACCTGCCACCAGATGCAGCTTGTCAACAGAAGCAGATTGTCACTTTCAACAGATGCAGCTTATGAGTTGCCATGTCGCCTGCCACCAGATGCAGTTTGACACTCGTCAACAGATAAACAAACAAAAGACGCCTCTAAGTGTAGAAGAAAAACTGTTTTAATATCCCAACTGGCTTAAAAACACTTAAAGGATCCTGGAATAGAACAGGCACATCATGGAAGTTGTAAAAAACAGCATTGGAAGGGGTCACGGCGGAGAGAAGTCTTCAGACTTGGATGGATGTGTGACTCACTGGATCTATCACAGTCCGCAGCAGGATGAGACGCTGGAACGCTGTTGGAGCCGGCGTCATCAGCGCGGAGAGGAGAAGGACCCAGAAGTGATGTCAAATACCGAGAGACTCTGTAACCAGCCTGGACCGCAGCGCAGAGCGGAGGATGTGAGGTCATAAGAAAGGGACGCGTTTCGGAACTCTGGACGGTTCCTTTGTCAACCTCTGGTTTGTCAACCTCTGAATGCAGCTTATGAGTTGCCATGCCGCCTGCCACCAGATGCAGTTTGACACTTGTCAACAGATGCAGCTTGTCAATTGCCACGTCACCTGCCACCAGATGCAGCTTGTAAACAGAAGCAGATTGTCACGTTCAACAGATGCAGCTTATGAGTTGCCATGTCCCTGCCACCAGATGCAGTTTGACACTCGTCAACAGATGCAGCTTGTCAATTACCACGTCACCTGCCACCAGATGCAGCTTGTCAACAGAAGCAGATTGTCACTTTCAACAGATTCTTAGATTGTAAGCTCTGAGGAGCAGGGCCCTCTGATTCCTACTGTATTAAAATGTATTGTATTTGTACTGTCTACCCTCAAGTTGTAAAGCGCTACGTAAACTGTTGGCACTATATAAATCCTGTATAATAATAATAATAACAAATGCAGCTTATGAGTTGCCACGTCACCTGCCACCAGATGCAGCTTGTCAACAGAAGCAGCTTGTCACTTGTCAACAGATGCAGCTTGGTGGAGGGGTACGAGGCACCCTCAGTTCCTCAATACTTTGGGGTGGAGGTGTAGGAGGGCATCCTCAGTGCCTCGATACTTTAAGGTGGAGAGTTAGGAGGGCATCCTCAGTGCCTCAATTCTTTGGGGTTGAGGGGTAGGACGGCTTCCTTAGTGCCATATTATTTGGGGTGGATAGGTAGGAGGACATCCTGAGTTCCTTAATACCTTGGGGTAGAGAGTTAGGAGGGCTTCCTTAGTGCCTCGATACCTTCGGGTGGAAAGGTAGGAGGGCATCCTCAGTTCCTTAATACCTTGGGGTGGAGAGTTAGGAAGGCATCCTCAGTGTCTCAATCCTTTGGGGTGGAGCGGTAGGAGGCACCCTCAGTTCCTCAATACTTTGGGGTGGAGGTGTAGGAGGGCATCCTCACTGCCTCGATACATTAGCGTGGAGAGGTAGGAGGGCATCCTCAGTTCCTTAATACTTTGGGGTGGAAGGGTAGGAGGGCATCCTCAGTGCCTCAATACTGAGGGGTAGGAGGGCATCCTCAGTGCCTCAATACTTTAACGTGGACAGGTAGGAGGGCATCCTCAGTTCCTTAATACCTTGGAGTGGAGAGTTAGGAGGGAATCCTCAATGCCTCAATTCTTTGGGGTTGAGGGGTAGGACGGCTTCCTTAGTGCCGTATTATTTGGGGTGGATAGGTACGAGGCACCCTCAGTTCCTCAATACTTTGGGGTGGAGGTGTAGGAGGGCATCCTCAGTGCCTCGATACATTAGCGTGGAGAGGTAGGAGGGCATCCTCAGTTCCTTAATACCTTGGAGTAGAGAGTTAGGAGGGCATCCTCAGTGCCTCAATACTTTGGGGTAGGAGGGCACCCTCAGTTTCTCAATACTTAGGGGTAGGAGGGCATCCTCAGTGCCTTGATACCTTAGCGTGGAGAGGTAGGAGGACATCCTCAGTTCCTTAATACCTTGGAGTGGAGAGTTAGGAGGGCATTCTCAGTGCCTCAATACTTTGGGGTGGAGGGGTAGGAGGGCATCCTCAGTGCCTTATTACTTTGGGGTGAACAGTTATGAGGGCATTCTCAGTGCCTTCATACCCCGGGGTGGAAGGGTAGGAGGGCATCCTCAGTGCCTCAATACTTAGGGGTAGGAGGGCATCCTCAGTGCCTCAATACTTTAATGTGGAGAGGTAGGAGGGCATCCTCAGTTCCTTAATACCTTGGAGTGGAGAGTTAGGAGGGAATCCTCAGCGCCTCAATTCTTTGGGGTTGAGGAGTAGGACGGCTTCCTTAGTGCCGTATTATTTGGGGTGGATAGGTAGGAGGACATCCTCAGTTCCTTAATACCTTGGAGTGGAGAGTTAGGAGGGCATCCTCAGTTCCTCAATACTTTGGGGTAGGAGGGCACCCTCAGTTTCTCAATACTTTGGGGTAGAGGGGTAGGAGGGCATCCTCAGTGCCTTGATACTTTAACGTGGAGAGGTAGGAGGGCATTCTCAGTTCCTTAATACCTTGGAGTGGAGAGTTAGGAGGGCATCCTCAGTTCCTCAATACTTTGGGGTAGGAGGGCACCCTCAGTTTCTCAATACTTTGGGGTAGAGGGGTAGGAGGGCATCCTCAGTGCCTTGATACTCTAACGTGGAGAGGTAGGAGGGCATTCTCAGTTCCTTAATACCTTGGAGTGGAGAGTTAGGAGGGCATCCTCAGTTCCTCAATACTTTGGGGTTGAGGGGTAGGACGGCTTCCATAGTGCCGTATTATTTGGGGTGGATAGGTAGGAGGACATCCTCAGTTCCTTAATACCTTGGGGTAGAGAGTTAGGAGAGCTTCCTCAGTGCCTCAATACTTTGGGGTAGGAGGGCACCCTCAGTTTCTCAATACTTTGGGGTAGAGGGGTAGGAGGGCATCCTCAGTGCCTTGATACTTTAACGTGGAGAGGTAGGAGGGCATTCTCAGTTCCTTAATACCTTGGGGTAGAGAGTTAGGAGAGCTTCCTCAGTTCCTCAATACTTTGGGGTAGGAGGGCACCCTCAGTTTCTCAATACTTTGGGGTAGGAGGGCATCCTCAGTGCCTTGATACCTTAGCATGGAGAGGTAGGAGGACATCCTCAGTTCCTAAATACCTTGGAGTGGAGCATTAGGAGGGCATTCTCAGTGCCTCAATACTTTGGCGTGGAGGGGTAGGAGGGCATCCTCATTGCCTCGATACATTAGCGTGGAGAGGTAGGAGGACATCCTCAGTTCCTTAATACCTTGGAGTGGAGAGTTAGGAGGGCATCCTCAGTGCCTCAATACTTTGGGGTAGGAGGGCACCCTCAGTTTCTCAATACTTTGGGGTAGAGGGGTAGGAGGGCATCCTCAGTGCCTTGATACTTTAACGTGGAGAGGTAGGAGGGCATTCTCAGTTCCTTAATACCTTGGAGTGGAGAGTTAGGAGGGCATCCTCAGTTCCTCAATACTTTGGGGTAGGAGGGCACCCTCAGTTCCTCAATACTTTGGGGTTGAGGGGTAGGACGGCTTCCATAGTGCCGTATTATTTGGGGTGGATAGGTAGGAGGACATCCTCAGTTCCTTAATACCTTGGGGTAGAGAGTTAGGAGGGCATCCTCAGTGCCTCAATACTTTGGGGTAGGAGGGCACCCTCAGTTTCTCAATACTTTGGGGTAGAGGGGTAGGAGGGCATCCTCAGTGCCTTGATACTTTAACGTGGAGAGGTAGGAGGGCATTCTCAGTTCCTTAATACCTTGGAGTGGAGCGTTAGGAGGGCATTCTCAGTGCCTCAATACTTTGGCATGGAGGGGTAGGAGGGCATCCTCAGTGCCTCGATACATTAGCGTGGAGAGATAGGAGGACATCCTCAGTTCCTTAATACCTTGGAGTGGAGAGTTAGGAGGGCATCCTCAATTCCTCAATACTTTGGGGTAGGAGGGCACCCTCAGTTTCTCAATACTTTGGGGTAGAGGGGTAGGAGGGCATCCTCAGTGCCTTGATACCTTAGCATGGAGAGGTAGGAGGACATTCTCAGTTCCTTAATACCTTGGAGTGGAGCGTTAGGAGGGCATTCTCAGTGCCTCAATACTTTGGCGTGGAGGGGTAGGAGGGCATCCTCAGTGCCTCGATACATTAGCGTGGAGAGGTAGGAGGACATCCTCAGTTCCTTAATACCTTGGAGTGGAGAGTTAGGAGGGCATCCTCAGTTCCTCAATACTTTGGGGTAGGAGGGCACCCTCAGTTTCTCAATACTTTGGGGTAGAGGGGTAGGAGGGCATCCTCAGTGCCTTGATACTTTAACGTGGAGAGGTAGGAGGGCATTCTCAGTTCCTTAATACCTTGGAGTGGAGAGTTAGGAGGGCATCCTCAGTTCCTCAATACTTTGGGGTAGGAGGGCACCCTCAGTTTCTCAATACTTTGGGGTAGAGGGGTAGGAGGGCATCCTCAGTGCCTTGATACCTTAGCATGGAGAGGTAGGAGGACATTCTCAGTTCCTTAATACCTTGGAGTGGAGCGTTAGGAGGGCATTCTCAGTGCCTCAATACTTTGGCGTGGAGGGGTAGGAGGGCATCCTCAGTGCCTCGATACATTAGCGTGGAGAGGTAGGAGGACATCCTCAGTTCCTTAATACCTTGGAGTGGAGAGTTAGGAGGGCATCCTCAGTTCCTCAATACTTCGGGGTAGGAGGGCACCCTCAGTTTCTCAATACTTTGGGGTAGAGGGGTAGGAGGGCATCCTCAGTGCCTTGATACCTTAGCATGGAGAGGTAGGAGGACATTCTCAGTTCCTTAATACCTTGGAGTGGAGCGTTAGGAGGGCATTCTCAGTGCCTCAATACTTTGGCGTGGAGGGGTAGGAGGGCATCCTCAGTGCCTCGATACATTAGCGTGGAGAGGTAGGAGGACATCCTCAGTTCCTTAATACCTTGGAGTGGAGAGTTAGGAGGGCATCCTCAGTTCCTCAATACTTTGGGGTAGGAGGGCACCCTCAGTTTCTCAATACTTTGGGGTAGAGGGGTAGGAGGGCATCCTCAGTGCCTTGATACTTTAACGTGGAGAGGTAGGAGGGCATTCTCAGTTCCTTAATACCTTGGAGTGGAGAGTTAGGAGGGCATCCTCAGTTCCTCAATACTTTGGGGTAGGAGGGCACCCTCAGTTTCTCAATACTTTGGGGTAGAGGGGTAGGAGGGCATCCTCAGTGCCTTGATACCTTAGCATGGAGAGGTAGGAGGACATTCTCAGTTCCTTAATACCTTGGAGTGGAGCGTTAGGAGGGCATTCTCAGTGCCTCAATACTTTGGCGTGGAGGGGTAGGAGGGCATCCTCAGTGCCTCGATACATTAGCGTGGAGAGGTAGGAGGACATCCTCAGTTCCTTAATACCTTGGAGTGGAGAGTTAGGAGGGCATCCTCAGTTCCTCAATACTTTGGGGTAGGAGGGCACCCTCAGTTTCTCAATACTTTGGGGTAGAGGGGTAGGAGGGCATCCTCAGTGCCTTGATACTTTAACGTGGAGAGGTAGGAGGGCATTCTCAGTTCCTTAATACCTTGGAGTGGAGAGTTAGGAGGGCATCCTCAGTTCCTCAATACTTTGGGGTAGGAGGGCACCCTCAGTTTCTCAATACTTTGGGGTAGAGGGGTAGGAGGGCATCCTCAGTGCCTCGATACATTAGCGTGGAGAGGTAGGAGGACATCCTCAGTTCCTTAATACCTTGGAGTGGAGAGTTAGGAGGGCATCCTCAGTTCCTCAATACTTTGGGGTAGGAGGGCACCCTCAGTTTCTCAATACTTTGGGGTAGAGGGGTAGGAGGGCATCCTCAGTGCCTTGATACCTTAGCATGGAGAGGTAGGAGGACATTCTCAGTTCCTTAATACCTTGGAGTGGAGCGTTAGGAGGGCATTCTCAGTGCCTCAATACTTTGGCGTGGAGGGGTAGGAGGGCATCCTCAGTGCCTCGATACATTAGCGTGGAGAGGTAGGAGGACATCCTCAGTTCCTTAATACCTTGGAGTGGAGAGTTAGGAGGGCATCCTCAGTTCCTCAATACTTTGGGGTAGGAGGGCACCCTCAGTTTCTCAATACTTTGGGGTAGAGGGGTAGGAGGGCATCCTCAGTGCCTTGATACTTTAACGTGGAGAGGTAGGAGGGCATTCTCAGTTCCTTAATACCTTGGAGTGGAGAGTTAGGAGGGCATCCTCAGTTCCTCAATACTTTGGGGTAGGAGGGCACCCTCAGTTTCTCAATACTTTGGGGTAGAGGGGTAGGAGGGCATCCTCAGTGCCTTGATACCTTAGCATGGAGAGGTAGGAGGACATTCTCAGTTCCTTAATACCTTGGAGTGGAGCGTTAGGAGGGCATTCTCAGTGCCTCAATACTTTGGCGTGGAGGGGTAGGAGGGCATCCTCAGTGCCTCGATACATTAGCGTGGAGAGGTAGGAGGACATCCTCAGTTCCTTAATACCTTGGAGTGGAGAGTTAGGAGGGCATCCTCAGTTCCTCAATACTTTGGGGTAGGAGGGCACCCTCAGTTTCTCAATACTTTGGGGTAGAGGGGTAGGAGGGCATCCTCAGTGCCTTGATACTTTAACGTGGAGAGGTAGGAGGGCATTCTCAGTTCCTTAATACCTTGGAGTGGAGAGTTAGGAGGGCATCCTCAGTTCCTCAATACTTTGGGGTAGGAGGGCACCCTCAGTTTCTCAATACTTTGGGGTAGAGGGGTAGGAGGGCATCCTCAGTGCCTTGATACCTTAGCATGGAGAGGTAGGAGGACATTCTCAGTTCCTTAATACCTTGGAGTGGAGCGTTAGGAGGGCATTCTCAGTGCCTCAATACTTTGGCGTGGAGGGGTAGGAGGGCATCCTCAGTGCCTCGATACATTAGCGTGGAGAGGTAGGAGGACATCCTCAGTTCCTTAATACCTTGGAGTGGAGAGTTAGGAGGGCATCCTCAGTTCCTCAATACTTTGGGGTAGGAGGGCACCCTCAGTTTCTCAATACTTTGGGGTAGAGGGGTAGGAGGGCATCCTCAGTGCCTTGATACTTTAACGTGGAGAGGTAGGAGGGCATTCTCAGTTCCTTAATACCTTGGAGTGGAGAGTTAGGAGGGCATCCTCAGTTCCTCAATACTTTGGGGTAGGAGGGCACCCTCAGTTTCTCAATACTTTGGGGTAGAGAGGTAGGAGGGCATCCTCAGTGCCTCGATACATTAGCGTGGAGAGGTAGGAGGACATCCTCAGTTCCTTAATACCTTGGAGTGGAGAGTTAGGAGGGCATCCTCAGTTCCTCAATACTTTGGGGTAGGAGGGCACCCTCAGTTTCTCAATACTTTGGGGTAGAGGGGTAGGAGGGCATCCTCAGTGCCTTGATACCTTAGCATGGAGAGGTAGGAGGACATTCTCAGTTCCTTAATACCTTGGAGTGGAGCGTTAGGAGGGCATTCTCAGTGCCTCAATACTTTGGCGTGGAGGGGTAGGAGGGCATCCTCAGTGCCTCGATACATTAGCGTGGAGAGGTAGGAGGACATCCTCAGTTCCTTAATACCTTGGAGTGGAGAGTTAGGAGGGCATCCTCAGTTCCTCAATACTTTGGGGTAGGAGGGCACCCTCAGTTTCTCAATACTTTGGGGTAGAGGGGTAGGAGGGCATCCTCAGTGCCTTGATACTTTAACGTGGAGAGGTAGGAGGGCATTCTCAGTTCCTTAATACCTTGGAGTGGAGAGTTAGGAGGGCATCCTCAGTTCCTCAATACTTTGGGGTAGGAGGGCACCCTCAGTTTCTCAATACTTTGGGGTAGAGGGGTAGGAGGGCATCCTCAGTGCCTTGATACCTTAGCATGGAGAGGTAGGAGGACATTCTCAGTTCCTTAATACCTTGGAGTGGAGCGTTAGGAGGGCATTCTCAGTGCCTCAATACTTTGGCGTGGAGGGGTAGGAGGGCATCCTCAGTGCCTCGATACATTAGAGTGGAGAGGTAGGAGGACATCCTCAGTTCCTTAATACCTTGGAGTGGAGAGTTAGGAGGGCATCCTCAGTTCCTCAATACTTTGGGGTAGGAGGGCACCCTCAGTTTCTCAATACTTTGGGGTAGGAGGGCATCCTCAGTGCCTTGATACTTTAACGTGGAGAGGTAGGAGGGCATTCTCAGTTCCTTAATACCTTGGAGTGGAGAGTTATTAGGGCATCCTCAGTTCCTCAATACTTTGGGGTTGAGGGGTAGGACGGCTTCCATAGTGCCGTATTATTTGGGGTGGATAGGCAGGAGGACATCCTCAGTTCCTTAATACCTTGGGGTAGAGAGTTAGGAGGGCTTCCTCAGTGCCTCAATACTTTGGGGTAGGAGGGCACCCTCAGTTTCTCAATACTTTGGGGTAGAGGGGTAGGAGGGCATCCTCAGTGCCTTGATACTTTAACGTGGAGAGATAGGAGGGCATTCTCAGTTCCTTAATACCTTGGAGTGGAGAGTTAGGAGGGCATCCTCAGTTCCTCAATACTTTGGGGTAGGAGGGCACCCTCAGTTTCTCAATACTTTGGGGTAGAGGGGTAGGAGGGCATCCTCAGTGCCTTGATACCTTAGCATGGAGAGGTAGGAGGACATTCTCAATTCCTTAATACCTTGGAGTGGAGCGTTAGGAGGGCATTCTCAGTGCCTCAATACTTTGGCGTGGAGGGGTAGGAGGGCATCCTCAGTGCCTCGATACATTAGCGTGGAGATGTAGGAGGGCATCCTCAGTTCCTTAATACCTTGGAGTGGAGAGTTAGGAGGGCATCCTCAGTTCCTCAATACTTTGGGGTAGGAGGGCACCCTCAGTTTCTCAATACTTTGGGGTAGAGGGGTAGGAGGGCATCCTCAGTGCCTTGATACTTTAACGTGGAGAGGTAGGAGGGCATTCTCAGTTCCTTAATACCTTGGAGTGGAGAGTTAGGAGGGCATCCTCAGTTCCTCAATACTTTGGGGTAGGAGGGCACCCTCAGTTTCTCAATACTTTGGGGTAGAGGGGTAGGAGGGCATCCTCAGTGCCTCGATACATTAGCGTGGAGAGGTAGGAGGACATCCTCAGTTCCTTAATACCTTGGAGTGGAGAGTTAGGAGGGCATCCTCAGTTCCTCAATACTTTGGGGTAGGAGGGCACCCTCAGTTTCTCAATACTTTGGGGTAGAGGGGTAGGAGGGCATCCTCAGTGCCTTGATACCTTAGCATGGAGAGGTAGGAGGACATTCTCAGTTCCTTAATACCTTGGAGTGGAGCGTTAGGAGGGCATTCTCAGTGCCTCAATACTTTGGCGTGGAGGGGTAGGAGGGCATCCTCAGTGCCTCGATACATTAGCGTGGAGAGGTAGGAGGACATCCTCAGTTCCTTAATACCTTGGAGTGGAGAGTTAGGAGGGCATCCTCAGTTCCTCAATACTTTGGGGTAGGAGGGCACCCTCAGTTTCTCAATACTTTGGGGTAGAGGGGTAGGAGGGCATCCTCAGTGCCTTGATACTTTAACGTGGAGAGGTAGGAGGGCATTCTCAGTTCCTTAATACCTTGGAGTGGAGAGTTAGGAGGGCATCCTCAGTTCCTCAATACTTTGGGGTAGGAGGGCACCCTCAGTTTCTCAATACTTTGGGGTAGAGGGGTAGGAGGGCATCCTCAGTGCCTTGATACCTTAGCATGGAGAGGTAGGAGGACATTCTCAGTTCCTTAATACCTTGGAGTGGAGCGTTAGGAGGGCATTCTCAGTGCCTCAATACTTTGGCGTGGAGGGGTAGGAGGGCATCCTCAGTGCCTCGATACATTAGCGTGGAGAGGTAGGAGGACATCCTCAGTTCCTTAATACCTTGGAGTGGAGAGTTAGGAGGGCATCCTCAGTTCCTCAATACTTTGGGGTAGGAGGGCACCCTCAGTTTCTCAATACTTTGGGGTAGAGGGGTAGGAGGGCATCCTCAGTGCCTTGATACTTTAACGTGGAGAGGTAGGAGGGCATTCTCAGTTCCTTAATACCTTGGAGTGGAGAGTTAGGAGGGCATCCTCAGTTCCTCAATACTTTGGGGTAGGAGGGCACCCTCAGTTTCTCAATACTTTGGGGTAGAGGGGTAGGAGGGCATCCTCAGTGCCTTGATACCTTAGCATGGAGAGGTAGGAGGACATTCTCAGTTCCTTAATACCTTGGAGTGGAGCGTTAGGAGGGCATTCTCAGTGCCTCAATACTTTGGCGTGGAGGGGTAGGAGGGCATCCTCAGTGCCTCGATACATTAGCGTGGAGAGGTAGGAGGACATCCTCAGTTCCTTAATACCTTGGAGTGGAGAGTTAGGAGGGCATCCTCAGTTCCTCAATACTTTGGGGTAGGAGGGCACCCTCAGTTTCTCAATACTTTGGGGTAGAGGGGTAGGAGGGCATCCTCAGTGCCTTGATACTTTAACGTGGAGAGGTAGGAGGGCATTCTCAGTTCCTTAATACCTTGGAGTGGAGAGTTAGGAGGGCATCCTCAGTTCCTCAATACTTTGGGGTAGGAGGGCACCCTCAGTTTCTCAATACTTTGGGGTAGAGGGGTAGGAGGGCATCCTCAGTGCCTCGATACATTAGCGTGGAGAGGTAGGAGGACATCCTCAGTTCCTTAATACCTTGGAGTGGAGAGTTAGGAGGGCATCCTCAGTTCCTCAATACTTTGGGGTAGGAGGGCACCCTCAGTTTCTCAATACTTTGGGGTAGAGGGGTAGGAGGGCATCCTCAGTGCCTTGATACCTTAGCATGGAGAGGTAGGAGGACATTCTCAGTTCCTTAATACCTTGGAGTGGAGCGTTAGGAGGGCATTCTCAGTGCCTCAATACTTTGGCGTGGAGGGGTAGGAGGGCATCCTCAGTGCCTCGATACATTAGCGTGGAGAGGTAGGAGGACATCCTCAGTTCCTTAATACCTTGGAGTGGAGAGTTAGGAGGGCATCCTCAGTTCCTCAATACTTTGGGGTAGGAGGGCACCCTCAGTTTCTCAATACTTTGGGGTAGAGGGGTAGGAGGGCATCCTCAGTGCCTTGATACTTTAACGTGGAGAGGTAGGAGGGCATTCTCAGTTCCTTAATACCTTGGAGTGGAGAGTTAGGAGGGCATCCTCAGTTCCTCAATACTTTGGGGTAGGAGGGCACCCTCAGTTTCTCAATACTTTGGGGTAGAGGGGTAGGAGGGCATCCTCAGTGCCTTGATACCTTAGCATGGAGAGGTAGGAGGACATTCTCAGTTCCTTAATACCTTGGAGTGGAGCGTTAGGAGGGCATTCTCAGTGCCTCAATACTTTGGCGTGGAGGGGTAGGAGGGCATCCTCAGTGCCTCGATACATTAGAGTGGAGAGGTAGGAGGACATCCTCAGTTCCTTAATACCTTGGAGTGGAGAGTTAGGAGGGCATCCTCAGTTCCTCAATACTTTGGGGTAGGAGGGCACCCTCAGTTTCTCAATACTTTGGGGTAGGAGGGCATCCTCAGTGCCTTGATACTTTAACGTGGAGAGGTAGGAGGGCATTCTCAGTTCCTTAATACCTTGGAGTGGAGAGTTATTAGGGCATCCTCAGTTCCTCAATACTTTGGGGTTGAGGGGTAGGACGGCTTCCATAGTGCCGTATTATTTGGGGTGGATAGGCAGGAGGACATCCTCAGTTCCTTAATACCTTGGGGTAGAGAGTTAGGAGGGCTTCCTCAGTGCCTCAATACTTTGGGGTAGGAGGGCACCCTCAGTTTCTCAATACTTTGGGGTAGAGGGGTAGGAGGGCATCCTCAGTGCCTTGATACTTTAACGTGGAGAGATAGGAGGGCATTCTCAGTTCCTTAATACCTTGGAGTGGAGAGTTAGGAGGGCATCCTCAGTTCCTCAATACTTTGGGGTAGGAGGGCACCCTCAGTTTCTCAATACTTTGGGGTAGAGGGGTAGGAGGGCATCCTCAGTGCCTTGATACCTTAGCATGGAGAGGTAGGAGGACATTCTCAATTCCTTAATACCTTGGAGTGGAGCGTTAGGAGGGCATTCTCAGTGCCTCAATACTTTGGCGTGGAGGGGTAGGAGGGCATCCTCAGTGCCTCGATACATTAGCGTGGAGAGGTAGGAGGGCATTCTCAGTTCCTTAATACCTTGGAGTGGAGAGTTAGGAGGGCATCCTCAGTTTCTCAATACTTTGGGGTAGGAGGGCACCCTCAGTTTCTCAATACTTTGGGGTAGAGGGGTAGGAGGGCATCCTCAGTGCCTTGATACTTTAACGTGGAGAGGTAGGAGGGCATTCTCAGTTCCTTAATACCTTGGAGTGGAGAGTTAGGAGGGCATCCTCAGTTCCTCAATACTTTGGGGTAGGAGGGCACCCTCAGTTTCTCAATACTTTGGGGTAGAGGGGTAGGAGGGCATCCTCAGTGCCTTGATACCTTAGCATGGATAGGTAGGAGGACATCCTCAGTTCCTTAATACCTTGGGGTAGAGAGTTAGGAGGGCATCCTCAGTGCCTCAATACTTTGGCGTAGGAGGGCACCCTCAGTTTCTCAATACTTTGGGGTAGAGGGGTAGGAGGGCATCCTCAGTGCCTTGATACTTTAACGTGGAGAGGTAGGAGGGCATTCTCAGTTCCTTAATACCTTGGAGTGGAGCGTTAGGAGGGCATTCTCAGTGCCTCAATACTTTGGCGTGGAGGGGTAGGAGGGCATCCTCAGTGCCTCGATACATTAGCGTGGAGAGGTAGGAGGACATCCTCAGTTCCTTAATACCTTGGAGTGGAGAGTTAGAAGGGCATCCTCAGTTCCTCAATACTTTGGGGTAGGAGGGCACCCTCAGTTTCTCAATACTTTGGGGTAGAGGGGTAGGAGGGCATCCTCAGTGCCTTGATGCCTTAGCATGGAGAGGTAGGAGGACATTCTCACTTCCTTAATACCTTGGAGTGGAGCGTTAGGAGGGCATTCTCAGTGCTTCAATACTTTGGCGTGGAGGGGTAGGAGGGCATCCTCAGTGCCTCGATACATTAGCGTGGAGAGGTAGGAGGACATCCTCAGTTCCTTAATACCTTGGAGTGGAGAGTTAGGAGGGCACCCTCAGTTTCTCAATACTTTGGGGTAGGAGGGCATCCTCAGTGCCTTGATACTTTAACGTGGAGAGGTAGGAGGGCATTCTCAGTTCCTTAATACCTTGGAGTGGAGAGTTATTAGGGCATCCTCAGTTCCTCAATACTTTGGGGTTGAGGGGTAGGACGGCTTCCATAGTGCCGTATTATTTGGGGTGGATAGGCAGGAGGACATCCTCAGTTCCTTAATACCTTGGGGTAGAGAGTTAGGAGGGCTTCCTCAGTGCCTCAATACTTTGGGGTAGGAGGGCACCCTCAGTTTCTCAATACTTTGGGGTAGAGGGGTAGGAGGGCATCCTCAGTGCCTTGATACTTTAACGTGGAGAGGTAGGAGGGCATTCTCAGTTCCTTAATACCTTGGAGTGGAGAGTTAGGAGGGCATCCTCAGTTCCTCAATACTTTGGGGTAGGAGGGCACCCTCAGTTTCTCAATACTTTGGGGTAGAGGGGTAGGAGGGCATCCTCAGTGCCTTGATACCTTAGCATGGAGAGGTAGGAGGACATTCTCAGTTCCTTAATACCTTGGAGTGGAGCGTTAGGAGGGCATTCTCAGTGCCTCAATACTTTGGCGTGGAGGGGTAGGAGGGCATCCTCAGTGCCTCGATACATTAGCGTGGAGAGGTAGGAGGACATCCTCAGTTCCTTAATACCTTGGAGTGGAGAGTTAGGAGGGCATCCTCAGTTCCTCAATACTTTGGGGTAGGAGGGCACCCTCAGTTTCTCAATACTTTGGGGTAGAGGGGTAGGAGGGCATCCTCAGTGCCTTGATACTTTAACGTGGAGAGGTAGGAGGGCATTCTCAGTTCCTTAATACCTTGGAGTGGAGAGTTAGGAGGGCATCCTCAGTTCCTCAATACTTTGGGGTAGGAGGGCACCCTCAGTTTCTCAATACTTTGGGGTAGAGGGGTAGGAGGACATCCTCAGTGCCTTGATACCTTAGCATGGAGAGGTAGGAGGACATTCTCAGTTCCTTAATACCTTGGAGTGGAGCGTTAGGAGGGCATTCTCAGTGCCTCAATACTTTGGCGTGGAGGGGTAGGAGGGCATCCTCAGTTCCTCAATACTTTGGGGTAGGAGGGCACCCTCAGTTTCTCAATACTTTGGGGTAGGAGGGCATCCTCAGTGCCTTGATACCTTAGCATGGAGAGGTAGGAGGACATCCTCAGTTCCTAAATACCTTGGAGTGGAGCGTTAGGAGGGCATTCTCAGTGCCTCAATACTTTGGCGTGGAGGGGTAGGAGGGCATCCTCAGTGCCTCAATACATTAGCGTGGAGAGGTAGGAGGACATCCTCAGTTCCTTAATACCTTGGAGTGGAGAGTTAGGAGGGCATCCTCAGTGCCTCAATACTTTGGGGTAGGAGGGCACCCTCAGTTTCTCAATACTTTGGGGTAGAGGGGTAGGAGGGCATCCTCAGTGCCTTGATACTTTAACGTGGAGAGGTAGGAGGGCATTCTCAGTTCCTTAATACCTTGGAGTGGAGAGTTAGGAGGGCATCCTCAGTTCCTCAATACTTTGGGGTAGGAGGGCACCCTCAGTTTCTCAATACTTTGGGGTAGAGGGGTAGGAGGGCATCCTCAGTGCCTTGATACTCTAACGTGGAGAGGTAGGAGGGCATTCTCAGTTCCTTAATACCTTGGAGTGGAGAGTTAGGAGGGCATCCTCAGTTCCTCAATACTTTGGGGTTGAGGGGTAGGACGGCTTCCATAGTGCCGTATTATTTGGGGTGGATAGGTAGGAGGACATCCTCAGTTCCTTAATACCTTGGGGTAGAGAGTTAGGAGGGCATCCTCAGTGCCTCAATACTTTGGGGTAGGAGGGCACCCTCAGTTTCTCAATACTTTGGGGTAGAGGGGTAGGAGGGCATCCTCAGTGCCTTGATACTTTAACGTGGAGAGGTAGGAGGGCATTCTCAGTTCCTTAATACCTTGGAGTGGAGCGTTAGGAGGGCATTCTCAGTGCCTCAATACTTTGGCGTGGAGGGGTAGTAGGGCATCCTCAGTGCCTCGATACATTAGCGTGGAGAGGTAGGAGGACATCCTCAGTTCCTTAATACCTTGGAGTGGAGAGTTAGGAGGGCATCCTCAGTTCCTCAATACTTTGGGGTAGGAGGGCACCCTCAGTTTCTCAATACTTTGGGGTAGAGGGGTAGGAGGGCATCCTCAGTGCCTTGATACCTTAGCATGGAGAGGTAGGAGGACATTCTCAGTTCCTTAATACCTTGGAGTGGAGGGGTAGGAGGGCATCCTCAGTGCCTCGATACATTAGCGTGGAGAGGTAGGAGGACATCCTCAGTTCCTTAATACCTTGGAGTGGAGAGTTAGGAGGGCATCCTCAGTTCCTCAATAATTTGGGGTAGGAGGGCACCCTCAGTTTCTCAATACTTTGGGGTAGAGGGGTAGGAGGGCATCCTCAGTGCCTTGATACTTTAACGTGGAGAGGTAGGAGGGCATTCTCAGTTCCTTAATACCTTGGAGTGGAGAGTTAGGAGGGCATCCTCAGTTCCTCAATACTTTGGGGTAGGAGGGCACCCTCAGTTTCTCAATACTTTGGGGTAGAGGGGTAGGAGGGCATCCTCAGTGCCTTGATACCTTAGCATGGAGAGGTAGGAGGACATTCTCAGTTCCTTAATACCTTGGAGTGGAGCGTTAGGAGGGCATTCTCAGTGCCTCAATACTTTGGCGTGGAGGGGTAGGAGGGCATCCTCAGTGCCTCGATACATTAGCGTGGAGAGGTAGGAGGACATCCTCAGTTCCTTAATACCTTGGAGTGGAGAGTTAGGAGGGCATCCTCAGTTCCTCAATACTTTGGGGTAGGAGGGCACCCTCAGTTTCTCAATACTTTGGGGTAGAGGGGTAGGAGGGCATCCTCAGTGCCTTGATACTTTAACGTGGAGAGGTAGGAGGGCATTCTCAGTTCCTTAATACCTTGGAGTGGAGAGTTAGGAGGGCATCCTCAGTTCCTCAATACTTTGGGGTAGGAGGGCACCCTCAGTTTCTCAATACTTTGGGGTAGAGGGGTAGGAGGGCATCCTCAGTGCCTTGATACCTTAGCATGGAGAGGTAGGAGGACATTCTCAGTTCCTTAATACCTTGGAGTGGAGCGTTAGGAGGGCATTCTCAGTGCCTCAATACTTTGGCGTGGAGGCGTAGGAGGGTATCCTCAGTTCCTCAATACTTTGGGGTAGGAGGGCACCCTCAGTTTCTCAATACTTTGGGGTAGGAGGGCATCCTCAGTGCCTTGATACCTTAGCATGGAGAGGTAGGAGGACATCCTCAGTTCCTAAATACCTTGGAGTGGAGCGTTAGGAGGGCATTCTCAGTGCCTCAATACTTTGGCGTGGAGGGGTAGGAGGGCATCCTCAGTGCCTCGATACATTAGCGTGGAGAGGTAGGAGGACATCCTCAGTTCCTTAATACCTTGGAGTGGAGATTTAGGAGGGCATCCTCAGTGCCTCAATACTTTGGGGTAGGAGGGCACCCTCAGTTTCTCAATACTTTGGGGTAGAGGGGTAGGAGGGCATCCTCAGTGCCTTGATACTTTGGAGTGGAGAGTTAGGAGGGCATCCTCAGTTCCTCAATACTTTGGGGTAGGAGGGCACCCTCAGTTTCTCAATACTTTGGGGTAGAGGGGTAGGAGGGCATCCTCAGTGCCTTGATACTTTAACGTGGAGAGGTAGGAGGGCATTCTCAGTTCCTTAATACCTTGGATTGGAGAGTTAGGAGGGCATCCTCAGTTCCTCAATACTTTGGGGTTGAGGGGTAGGACGGCTTCCATAGTGCCGTATTATTTGGGGTGGATAGGTAGGAGGACATCCTCAGTTCCTTAATACCTTGGGGTAGAGAGTTAGGAGGGCATTCTCAGTGCCTCAATACTTTGGTGTAGGAGGGCACCCTCAGTTTCTCAATACTTTGGGGTAGGAGGGCATCCTCAGTGCCTTGATACTTTAACGTGGAGAGGTAGGAGGGCATTCTCAGTTCCTTAATACCTTGGAGTGGAGAGTTAGGAGGGCATCCTCAGTTCCTCAATACTTTGGGGTAGGAGGGCACCCTCAGTTTCTCAATACTTTGGGGTAGAGGGGTAGGAGGGCATCCTCAGTGCCTTGATACTCTAACGTGGAGAGGTAGGAGGGCATTCTCAGTTCCTTAATACCTTGGAGTGGAGAGTTAGGAGGGCATCCTCAGTTCCTCAATACTTTGGGGTTGAGGGGTAGGACGGCTTCCATAGTGCCGTATTATTTGGGGTGGATAGGTAGGAGGACATCCTCAGTTCCTTAATACCTTGGGGTAGAGAGTTAGGAGGGCATCCTCAGTGCCTCAATACTTTGGGGTAGGAGGGCACCCTCAGTTTCTCAATACTTTGGGGTAGAGGGGTAGGAGGGCATCCTCAGTGCCTTGATACTTTAACGTGGAGAGGTAGGAGGGCATTCTCAGTTCCTTAATACCTTGGAGTGGAGCGTTAGGAGGGCATTCTCAGTGCCTCAATACTTTGGCGTGGAGGGGTAGTAGGGCATCCTCAGTGCCTCGATACATTAGCATGGAGAGGTAGGAGGACATCCTCAGTTCCTTAATACCTTGGAGTGGAGAGTTAGGAGGGCATCCTCAGTTCCTCAATACTTTGGGGTAGGAGGACACCCTCAGTTTCTCAATACTTTGGGGTAGAGGGGTAGGAGGGCATCCTCAGTGCCTTGATACCTTAGCATGGAGAGGTAGGAGGACATTCTCAGTTCCTTAATACCTTGGAGTGGAGCATTAGGAGGGCATTCTCAGTGCCTCAATACTTTGGCGTGGAGGGGTAGGAGGGCATCCTCAGTGCCTCGATACATTAGCGTGGAGAGGTAGGAGGACATCCTCAGTTCCTTAATACCTTGGAGTGGAGAGTTAGGAGGGCATCCTCAGTTCCTCAATACTTTGGGGTAGGAGGGCACCCTCAGTTTCTCAATACTTTGGGGTAGAGGGGTAGGAGGGCATCCTCAGTGCCTTGATACTTTAACGTGGAGAGGTAGGAGGGCATTCTCAGTTCCTTAATACATTGGAGTGGAGAGTTAGGAGGGCATCCTCAGTTCCTCAATACTTTGGGGTAGGAGGGCACCCTCAGTTTCTCAATACTTTGGGGTAGAGGGGTAGGAGGGCATCCTCAGTGCCTTGATACCTTAGCATGGAGAGGTAGGAGGACATTCTCAGTTCCTTAATACCTTGGAGTGGAGCGTTAGGAGGGCATTCTCAGTGCCTCAATACTTTGGCGTGGAGGGGTAGGAGGGCATCCTCAGTGCCTCGATACATTAGCGTAGAGAGGTAGGAGGACATCCTCAGTTCCTTAATACCTTGGAGTGGAGAGTTAGGAGGGCATCCTCAGTTCCTCAATACTTTGGGGTAGAGGGGTAGGAGGGCATCCTCAGTGCCTTGATACTTTAACGTGGAGAGGTAGGAGGGCATTCTCAGTTCCTTAATACCTTGGAGTGGAGAGTTAGGAGGGCATCCTCAGTTCCTCAATACTTTGGGGTAGGAGGGCACCCTCAGTTTCTCAATACTTTGGGGTAGAGGGGTAGGAGGGCATCCTCAGTGCCTTGATACCTTAGCATGGAGAGGTAGGAGGACATTCTCAGTTCCTTAATACCTTGGAGTGGAGCGTTAGGAGGGCATTCTCAGTGCCTCAATACTTTGGCGTGGAGGGGTAGGAGGGTATCCTCAGTTCCTCAATACTTTGGGGTAGGAGGGCACCCTCAGTTTCTCAATACTTTGGGGTAGGAGGGCATCCTCAGTGCCTTGATACCTTAGCATGGAGAGGTAGGAGGACATCCTCAGTTCCTAAATACCTTGGAGTGGAGCGTTAGGAGGGCATTCTCAGTGCCTCAATACTTTGGCGTGGAGGGGTAGGAGGGCATCCTCAGTGCCTCGATACATTAGCGTGGAGAGGTAGGAGGACATCCTCAGTTCCTTAATACCTTGGAGTGGAGAGTTAGGAGGGCATCCTCAGTGCCTCAATACTTTGGGGTAGGAGGGCACCCTCAGTTTCTCAATACTTTGGGGTAGAGGGGTAGGAGGGCATCCTCAGTGCCTTGATACTTTGGAGTGGAGAGTTAGGAGGGCATCCTCAGTTCCTCAATACTTTGGGGTAGGAGGGCACCCTCAGTTTCTCAATACTTTGGGGTAGAGGGGTAGGAGGGCATCCTCAGTGCCTTGATACTTTAACGTGGAGAGGTAGGAGGGCATTCTCAGTTCCTTAATACCTTGGATTGGAGAGTTAGGAGGGCATCCTCAGTTCCTCAATACTTTGGGGTTGAGGGGTAGGACGGCTTCCATAGTGCCGTATTATTGGGGGTGGATAGGTAGGAGGACATCCTCAGTTCCTTAATACCTTGGGGTAGAGAGTTAGGAGGGCATTCTCAGTGCCTCAATACTTTGGGGTAGGAGGGCACCCTCAGTTTCTCAATACTTTGGGGTAGGAGGGCATCCTCAGTGCCTTGATACTTTAACGTGGAGAGGTAGGAGGGCATTCTCAGTTCCTTAATACCTTGGAGTGGAGAGTTAGGAGGGCATCCTCAGTTCCTCAATACTTTGGGGTAGGAGGGCACCCTCAGTTTCTCAATACTTTGGGGTAGAGGGGTAGGAGGGCATCCTCAGTGCCTTGATACCTTAGCGTGGAGAGGTAGGAGGACATTCTCAGTTCCTTAATACCTTGGAGTGGAGCGTTAGGAGGGCATTCTCAGTGCCTCAGTACTTTGGCGTGGAGGGGTAGGAGGGCATCCTCAGTGCCTCGATACATTAGCGTGGAGAGGTAGGAGGACATCCTCAGTTCCTTAATACCTTGGAGTGGAGAGTTAGGAGGGCATCCTCAGTGCCTCAATACTTTGGGGTAGGAGGGCACCCTCAGTTTCTCAATACTTTGGGGTAGAGGGGTAGGAGGGCATCCTCAGTGCCTTGATACTTTAACGTGGAGAGGTAGGAGGGCATTCTCAGTTCCTTAATACCTTGGAGTGGAGAGTTAGGAGGGCATCCTCAGTTCCTCAATATTTTGGGGTTGAGGGGTAGGACGGCTTCCATAGTGCCGTATTATTTGGCGTGGATAGGTAGGAGGACATCCTCAGTTCCTTAATACCTTGGGGTAGAGAGTTAGGAGGGCTTCCTCAGTGCCTCAATACTTTGGGGTAGGAGGGCACCCTCAGTTTCTCAATACTTTGGGGTAGAGGGGTAGGAGGGCATCCTCAGTGCCTTGATACTTTAACGTGGAGAGGTAGGAGGGCATTCTCAGTTCCTTAATACCTTGGAGTGGAGAGTTAGGAGGGCATCCTCAGTTCCTCAATACTTTTGGGGTAGGAGGGCACCCTCAGTTTCTCAATACTTTGGGGTAGGAGGGCATCCTCAGTGCCTTGATACCTTAGCGTGGAGAGGTAGGAGGGCATTCTCAGTTCCTTAATACCTTGGAGTGGAGCGTTAGGAGGGCATTCTCAGTGCCTCAATACTTTGGCGTGGAGGGGTAGGAGGGCATCCTCAGTTCCTTAATACCTTGGAGTGGAGAGTTAGGAGGGCATCCTCAGTTCCTCAATACTTTGGGGTAGGAGGGCACCCTCAGTTTCTCAATACTTTGGGGTAGAGGGGTAGGAGGGCATCCTCAGTGCCTTGATACCTTAGTAGCATGGAGAGGTAGGAGGACATTCTCAGTTCCTTAATACCTTGGAGTGGAGCGTTAGGAGGGCATTCTCAGTGCCTCAATACTTTGGCGTGGAGGGGTAGGAGGGCATCCTCAGTGCCTCGATACATTAGCGTGGAGAGGTAGGAGGACATCCTCAGTTCCTTAATACCTTGGAGTGGAGAGTTAGGAGGGCATCCTCAGTTCCTCAATACTTTGGGGTAGGAGGGCACCCTCAGTTTCTCAATACTTTGGGGTAGAGGGGTAGGAGGGCATCCTCAGTGCCTTGATACTTTAACGTGGAGAGGTAGGAGGGCATTCTCAGTTCCTTAATACCTTGGAGTGGAGAGTTAGGAGGGCATCCTCAGTTCCTCAATACTTTGGGGTAGGAGGGCACCCTCAGTTTCTCAACACTTTGGGGTAGAGGGGTAGGAGGGCATCCTCAGTGCCTTGATACCTTAGCATGGAGAGGTAGGAGGACATTCTCATTTCCTTAATACCTTGGAGTGGAGCGTTAGGAGGGCATTCTCAGTGCCTCAATACTTTGGCGTGGAGGGGTAGGAGGGCATCCTCAGTGCCTCGATACATTAGCGTGGAGAGGTAGGAGGACATCCTCAGTTCCTTAATACCTTGGAGTGGAGAGTTAGGAGGACATCCTCAGTTCCTCAATACTTTGGGGTAGGAGGGCACCCTCAGTTTCTCAATACTTTGGGGTAGAGGGGTAGGAGGGCATCCTCAGTGCCTTGATACTTTAACATGGAGAGGTAGGAGGGCATTCTCAGTTCCTTAATACCTTGGAGTGGAGAGTTAGGAGGGCATCCTCAGTTCCTCAATACTTTGGGGTAGGAGGGCACCCTCAGTTTCTCAATACTTTGGGGTAGAGGGGTAGGAGGGCATCCTCAGTGCCTTGATACTTTAACGTGGAGAGGTAGGATGGCATTCTCAGTTCCTTAATACCTTGGAGTGGAGAGTTAGGAGGGCATCCTCAGTTCCTCAATACTTTGGGGTAGGAGGGCACCCTCAGTTTCTCAATACTTTGGGGTAGAGGGGTAGGAGGGCATCCTCAGTGCCTTGATACCTTAGCATGGAGAGGTAGGAGGACATTCTCAGTTCCTTAATACCTTGGAGTGGAGCGTTAGGAGGGCATTCTCAGTGCCTCAATACTTTGGCGTGGAGGGGTAGGAGGGCATCCTCAGTGCCTCGATACATTAGCGTGGAGAGGTAGGAGGACATCCTCAGTTCCTTAATACCTTGGAGTGGAGAGTTAGGAGGGCATTCTCAGTTCCTCAATACTTTGGGGTAGGAGGGCACCCTCAGTTTCTCAATACTTTGGGGTAGAGGGGTAGGAGGGCATCCTCAGTGCCTTGATACTTTAACGTGGAGAGGTAGGAGGGCATTCTCAGTTCCTTAATACCTTGGAGTGGAGAGTTAGGAGGGCATCCTCAGTTCCTCAATACTTTGGGGTAGGAGGGCACCCTCAGTTTCTCAATACTTTGGGGTAGAGGGGTAGGAGGGCATCCTCAGTGCCTTGATACCTTAGCATGGAGAGATAGGAGGACATTCTCAGTTCCTTAATACCTTGGAGTGGAGCGTTAGGAGGGCATTCTCAGTGCCTCAATAATTTGGCGTGGAGGGGTAGGAGGGTATCCTCAGTTCCTCAATACTTTGGGGTAGGAGGGCACCCTCAGTTTCTCAATACTTTGGGGTAGGAGGGCATCCTCAGTGCCTTGATACCTTAGCATGGAGAGGTAGGAGGACATCCTCAGTTCCTAAATACCTTGGAGTGGAGCGTTAGGAGGGCATTCTCAGTGCCTCAATACTTTGGCGTGGAGGGGTAGGAGGGCATCCTCAGTGCCTCGATACATTAGCGTGGAGAGGTAGGAGGACATCCTCAGTTCCTTAATACCTTGGAGTGGAGAGTTAGGAGGGCATCCTCAGTTCCTCAATACTTTGGGGTAGGAGGGCACCCTCAGTTTCTCAATACTTTGGGGTAGAGGGGTAGGAGGGCATCCTCAGTGCCTTGATACTTTAACGTGGAGAGGTAGGAGGGCATTCTCAGTTCCTTAATACCTTGGAGTGGAGAGTTAGGAGGGCATCCTCAGTTCCTCAATACTTTGGGGTAGGAGGGCACCCTCAGTTTCTCAATACTTTGGGGTAGAGGGGTAGGAGGGCATCCTCAGTGCCTTGATACCTTAGCATGGAGAGGTAGGAGGACATTCTCAGTTCCTTAATACCTTGGAGTGGAGCGTTAGGAGGGCATTCTCAGTGCCTCAATACTTTGGCGTGGAGGGGTAGGAGGGTATCCTCAGTTCCTCAATACTTTGGGGTAGGAGGGCACCCTCAGTTTCTCAATACTTTGGGGTAGGAGGGCATCCTCAGTGCCTTGATACCTTAGCATGGAGAGGTAGGAGGACATCCTCAGTTCCTAAATACCTTGGAGTGGAGCGTTAGGAGGGCATTCTCAGTGCCTCAATACTTTGGCGTGGAGGGGTAGGAGGGCATCCTCAGTGCCTCGATACATTAGCGTGGAGAGGTAGGAGGACATCCTCAGTTCCTTAATACCTTGGAGTGGAGAGTTAGGAGGGCATCCTCAGTGCCTCAATACTTTGGGGTAGGAGGGCACCCTCAGTTTCTCAATACTTTGGGGTAGAGGGGTAGGAGGGCATCCTCAGTGCCTTGATACTTTAACGTGGAGAGGTAGGAGGGCATTCTCAGTTCCTTAATACCTTGGAGTGGAGAGCTAGGAGGGCATCCTCAGTTCCTCAATACTTTGGGGTAGGAGGGCACCCTCAGTTTCTCAATACTTTGGGGTAGAGGGGTAGGAGGGCATCCTCAGTGCCTTGATACTCTAACGTGGAGAGGTAGGAGGGCATTCTCAGTTCCTTAATACCTTGGAGTGGAGAGTTAGGAGGGCATCCTCAGTTCCTCAATACTTTGGGGTAGGAGGGCACCCTCAGTTTCTCAATACTTTGGGGTAGAGGGGTAGGAGGGCATCCTCAGTGCCTTGATACTCTAACGTGGATAGGTAGGAGGACATCCTCAGTTCCTTAATACCTTGGGGTAGAGAGTTAGGAGGGCATCCTCAGTGCCTCAATACTTTGGGGTAGGAGGGCACCCTCAGTTTCTCAATACCTTGGGGTAGAGGGGTAGGAGGGCATCCTCAGTGCCTTGATACTTTAACGTGGAGAGGTAGGAGGGCATTCTCAGTTCCTGAATACCTTGGAGTGGAGCGTTAGGAGGGCATCCTCAGTTCCTCAATACTTTGGGGTAGGAGGGCACCCTCAGTTTCTCAATACTTTGGGGTAGAGGGGTAGGAGGGCATCCTCAGTGCCTTGATACCTTAGCATGGAGAGGTAGGAGGACATTCTCAGTTCCTTAATACCTTGGAGTGGAGCGTTAGGAGGGCATTCTCAATGCCTCAATACTTTGGCGTGGAGGGGTAGGAGGGCATCCTCAGTGCCTCGATACATTAGCGTGGAGAGGTAGGAGGACATCCTCAGTTCCTTAATACCTTGGAGTGGAGCGTTAGGAGGGCATTCTCAGTGCCTCAATACTTTGGCGTGGAGGGGTAGGAGGGCATCCTCAGTGCCTCGATACATTAGCGTGGAGAGGTAGGAGGACATCCTCAGTTCCTTAATACCTTGGAGTGGAGCGTTAGGAGGGCATTCTCAGTGCCTCAATACTTTGGCGTGGAGGGGTAGGAGGGCATCCTCAGTGCCTCGATACATTAGCGTGGAGAGGTAGGAGGACATCCTCAGTTCCTTAATACCTTGGAGTGGAGCGTTAGGAGGGCATTCTCAGTGCCTCAATACTTTGGCGTGGAGGGGTAGGAGGGCATCCTCAGTGCCTCGATACATTAGCGTGGAGAGGTAGGAGGACATCCTCAGTTCCTTAATACCTTGGAGTGGAGAGTTAGGAGGGCATCCTCAGTTCCTCAATACTTTGGGGTAGGAGGGCACCCTCAGTTTCTCAATACTTTGGGGTAGAGGGGTAGGAGGGCATCCTCAGTGCCTTGATACTTTAACGTGGAGAGGTAGGAGGGCATTCTCAGTTCCTTAATACCTTGGAGTGGAGAGTTAGGAGGGCATCCTCAGTTCCTCAATACTTTGGGGTAGGAGGGCACCCTCAGTTTCTCAATACTTTGGGGTAGAGGGGTAGGAGGGCATCCTCAGTGCCTTGATACCTTAGCATGGAGAGGTAGGAGGACATTCTCAGTTCCTTAATACCTTGGAGTGGAGCGTTAGGAGGGCATTCTCAGTGCCTCAATACTTTGGCGTGGAGGGGTAGGAGGGCATCCTCAGTGCCTCGATACATTAGCGTGGAGAGGTAGGAGGACATCCTCAATTCCTTAATACCTTGGAGTGGAGAGTTAGGAGGGCATCCTCAGTGCCTCAATACTTTGGGGTAGGAGGGCACCCTCAGTTTCTCAATACTTTGGGGTAGAGGGGTAGGAGGGCATCCTCAGTGCCTTGATACTTTAACGTGGAGAGGTAGGAGGGCATTCTCAGTTCCTTAATACCTTGGAATTGAGAGTTAGGAGGGCATCCTCAGTTCCTCAATACTTTGGGGTAGGAGGGCACCCTCAGTTTCTCAATACTTTGGGGTAGAGGGGTAGGAGGGCATCCTCAGTGCCTTGATACTTTAACGTGGAGAGGTAGGAGGGAATTCTCAGTTCCTTAATAATTTGGAGTGGAGAGTTAGGAGGGCATCCTCAGTTCCTCAATACTTTGGGGTTGAGGGGTAGGACGGCTTCCATAGTGCCGTATTATTTGGGGTGGATAGGTAGGAGGACATCCTCAGTTCCTTAATACCTTGGGGTAGAGAGTTAGGAGGGCTTCCTCAGTGCCTCAATACTTTGGGGTAGGAGGGCACCCTCAGTTTCTCAATACTTTGGGGTAGGAGGGCATCCTCAGTGCCTTGATACTTTAACGTGGAGAGGTAGGAAGGCATTCTCAGTTCCTTAATACCTTGGAGTGGAGAGTTAGGAGGGCATCCTCAGTTCCTCAATACTTTTGGGGTAGGAGGGCACCCTCAGTTTCTCAATACTTTGGGGTAGGAGGGCATCCTCAGTGCCTTGATACCTTAGCGTGGAGAGGTAGGAGGACATCCTCAGTTCCTAAATACCTTGGAGTGGAGCGTTAGGAGGGCATTCTCAGTGCCTCAATACTTTGGCGTGGAGGGGTAGGAGGGCATTCTCAGTGCCTCGATACATTAGCGTGGAGAGGTAGGAGGACATCCTCAGTTCCTTAATACCTTGGAGTGGAGAGTTAGGAGGGCATCCTCAGTGCCTCAATACTTTGGGGTAGGAGGGCACCCTCAGTTTCTCAATACTTTGGGGTAGAGGGGTAGGAGGGCATCCTCAGTGCCTTGATACTTTAACGTGGAGAGGTAGGAGGTCATTCTCAGTTCCTTAATACCTTGGAGTGGAGAGTTAGGAGGGCATCCTCAGTGCCTCAATACTTTGGGGTAGGAGGGCACCCTCAGTTTCTCAATACTTTGGGGTAGAGGGGTAGGAGGGCATCCTCAGTGCCTTGATACTTTAACGTGGAGTGGTAGGAGGGCATTCTCAGTTCCTTAATACTTTGGAGTGGAGAGATAGGAGGGCATCCTCAGTTCCTTAATACTTTGGGGTTGAGGGGTAGGACGGCTTCCATAGTGCCGTATTATTTGGGGTGGATAGGTAGGAGGACATCCTCAGTTCCTTAATACATTGGGGTAGAGAGTTAGGAGGGCTTCCTCAGTGCCTCAATACTTTGGGGTAGGAGGGCACCCTCAGTTTCTCAATACTTTGGGGTAGAGGGGTAGGAGGGCATCCTCAGTGCCTTGATACTTTAACGTGGAGAGGTAGGAGGGCATTCTCAGTTCCTTAATACCTTGGAGTGGAGAGTTAGGAGGGCATCCTCAGTTCCTCAATACTTTGGGGTAGGAGGGCACCCTCAGTTTCTCAATACTTTGGGGTAGGAGGGCATCCTCAGTGCCTTGATACCTTAGCATGGAGAGGTAGGAGGACATCCTCAGTTCCTAAATACCTTGGAGTGGAGCGTTAGGAGGGCATTCTCAGTGCCTCAATACTTTGGCGTGGAGGGGTAGGAGGGCATCCTCATTGCCTCGATACATTAGCGTGGAGAGGTAGGAGGACATCCTCAGTTCCTTAATACCTTGGAGTGGAGAGTTAGGAGGGCATCCTCAGTGCCTCAATACTTTGGGGTAGGAGGGCACCCTCAGTTTCTCAATACTTTGGGGTAGAGGGGTAGGAGGGCATCCTCAGTGCCTTGATACTTTAACGTGGAGAGGTAGGAGGGCATTCTCAGTTCCTTAATACCTTGGAGTGGAGACTTAGGAGGGCATCCTCAGTGCCTCAATACTTTGGGGTAGGAGGGCACCCTCAGTTTCTCAATACTTTGGGGTAGAGGGGTAGGAGGGCATCCTCAGTGCCTTGATACTTTAACGTGGAGAGGTAGGAGGGCATTCTCAGTTCCTTAATACCTTGGAGTGGAGAGTTAGGAGGGCATCCTCAGTTCCTCAATACTTTGGGGTAGGAGGGCACCCTCAGTTTCTCAATACTTTGGGGTAGAGGGGTAGGAGGGCATCCTCAGTGCCTTGATACTTTAACGTGGAGAGGTAGGAGGGAATTCTCAGTTCCTTAATACTTTGGAGTGGAGAGTTAGGAGGGCATCCTCAGTTCCTCAATACTTTGGGGTTGAGGGGTAGGACGGCTTCCATAGTGCCGTATTATTTGGGGTGGATAGGTAGGAGGACATCCTCAGTTCCTTAATACCTTGGGGTAGAGAGTTAGGAGGGCTTCCTCAGTGCCTCAATACTTTGGGGTAGGAGGGCACCCTCAGTTTCTCAATACTTTGGGGTAGAGGGGTAGGAGGGCATCCTCAGTGCCTTGATACTTTAACGTGGAGTGGTAGGAGGGCATTCTCAGTTCCTTAATACTTTGGAGTGGAGAGTTAGGAGGGCATCCTCAGTTCCTTAATACTTTGGGGTTGAGGGGTAGGACGGCTTCCATAGTGCCGTATTATTTGGGGTGGATAGGTAGGAGGACATCCTCAGTTCCTTAATACCTTGGGGTAGAGAGTTAGGAGGGCTTCCTCAGTGCCTCAATACTTTGGGGTAGGAGGGCACCCTCAGTTTCTCAATACTTTTGGGTAGAGGGGTAGGAGGGCATCCTCAGTGCCTTGATACTTTAACGTGGAGAGGTAGGAGGGCATTCTCAGTTCCTTAATACCTTGGAGTGGAGAGTTAGGAGGGCATCCTCAGTTCCTCAATACTTTGGGGTAGAGGGGTAGGAGGGCATCCTCAGTGCCTTGATACTTTAACGTGGAGAGGTAGGAGGGCATTCTCAGTTCCTTAATACCTTGGAGTGGAGAGTTAGGAGGGCATCCTCAGTTCCTCAATACTTTGGGGTTGAGGGGTAGGACGGCTTCCATAGTGCCGTATTATTTGGGGTGGATAGGTAGGAGGACATCCTCAGTTCCTTAATACCTTGGGGTAGAGAGTTAGGAGGGCTTCCTCAGTGCCTCAATTCTTTGGGGTAGGAGGGCACCCTCAGTTTCTCAATACTTTTGGGTAGAGGGGTAGGAGGGCATCCTCAGTGCCTTGATACTCTAACGTGGAGAGGTAGGAGGGCATTCTCAGTTCCTTAATACCTTGGAGTGGAGAGTTAGGAGGGCATCCTCAGTTCCTCAATACTTTGGGGTAGGAGAGCACCCTCAGTTTCTCAATACTTTGGGGTAGGAGGGCATCCTCAGTGCCTTGATACCTTAGCGTGGAGAGGTAGGAGGACATCCTCAGTTCCTTAATACCTTGGAGTGGAGAGTTAGGAGGGCATCCTCAGAGCCTCAATACTTTGGGGTAGGAGGGCACCCTCAGTTTCTCAATACTTTGGGGTAGAGGGGTAGGAGGGCATCCTCAGTGCCTTGATACCTTAGCGTGGAGAGGTAGGAGGACATTCTCCGTTCCTTAATACCTTGGAGTGGAGCGTTAGGAGGGCATTCTCAGTGCCTCAATACTTTGGCGTGGAGGGGTAGGAGGGCATCCTCAGTGCCTCGATACATTAGCGTGGAGAGGTAGGAGGACATCCTCAGTTCCTTAATACCTTGGAGTGGAGAGTTAGGAGGGCATCCTCAGTGCCTCAATACTTTGGGGTAGGAGGGCACCCTCAGTTTCTCAATACTTTGGGGTAGAGGGGTAGGAGGGCATCCTCAGTGCCTTGATACTTTAACGTGGAGAGGTAGGAGGGCATTCTCAGTTCCTTAATACCTTGGAGTTGAGAGTTAGGAGGGCATCCTCAGTTCCTCAATACTTTGGGGTAGGAGGGCACCCTCAGTTTCTCAATACTTTGGGGTAGAGGGGTAGGAGGGCATCCTCAGTGCCTTGATACTTTAACGTGGAGAGGTAGGAGGGAATTCTCAGTTCCTTAATACTTTGGAGTGGAGAGTTAGGAGGGCATCCTCAGTTCCTCAATACTTTGGGGTTGAGGGGTAGGACGGCTTCCATAGTGCCGTATTTTTTGGGGTGGATAGGTAGGAGGACATCCTCAGTTCCTTAATACCTTGGGGTAGAGAGTTAGGAGGGCTTCCTCAGTGCCTCAATACTTTGGGGTAGGAGGGCACCCTCAGTTTCTCAATACTTTGGGGTAGAGGGGTAGGAGGGCATCCTCAGTGCCTTGATACTTTAACGTGGAGTGGTAGGAGGGCATTCTCAGTTCCTTAATACTTTGGAGTGGAGAGTTAGGAGGGCATCCTCAGTTCCTTAATACTTTGGGGTTGAGGGGTAGGACGGCTTCCATAGTGCCGTATTATTTGGGGTGGATAGGTAGGAGGACATCCTCAGTTCCTTAATACCTTGGGGTAGAGAGTTAGGAGGGCTTCCTCAGTGCCTCAATACTTTGGGGTAGGAGGGCACCCTCAGTTTCTCAATACTTTTGGGTAGAGGGGTAGGAGGGCATCCTCAGTGCCTTGATACTTTAACGTGGAGAGGTAGGAGGGCATTCTCAGTTCCTTAATACCTTGGAGTGGAGAGTTAGGAGGGCATCCTCAGTTCCTCAATACTTTGGGGTAGGAGGGCACCCTCAGTTTCTCAATACTTTGGGGTAGGAGGGCATCCTCAGTGCCTTGATACCTTAGCATGGAGAGGTAGGAGGACATCCTCAGTTCCTAAATACCTTGGAGTGGAGCGTTAGGAGGGCATTCTCAGTGCCTCAATACTTTGGCGTGGAGGGGTAGGAGGGCATCCTCATTGCCTCGATACATTAGCGTGGAGAGGTAGGAGGACATCCTCAGTTCCTTAATACCTTGGAGTGGAGAGTTAGGAGGGCATCCTCAGTGCCTCAATACTTTGGGGTAGGAGGGCACCCTCAGTTTCTCAATACTTTGGGGTAGAGGGGTAGGAGGGCATCCTCAGTGCCTTGATACTTTAACGTGGAGAGGTAGGAGGGCATTCTCAGTTCCTTAATACCTTGGAGTGGAGAGTTTGGAGGGCATCCTCAGTTCCTCAATACTTTGGGGTAGGAGGGCACCCTCAGTTTCTCAATACTTTGGGGTAGAGAGGTAGGAGGGCATCCTCAGTGCCTTGATACTTTAACGTGGAGAGGTAGGAGGGCATTCTCAGTTCCTTAATACCTTGGAGTGGAGAGTTAGGAGGGCATCCTCAGTTCCTCAATACTTTGGGGTAGGAGGGCACCCTCAGTTTCTCAATACTTTGGGGTAGAGGGGTAGGAGGGCATCCTCAGTGCCTTGATACTTTAACGTGGAGAGGTAGGAGGGAATTCTCAGTTCCTTAATACTTTGGAGTGGAGAGTTAGGAGGGCATCCTCAGTTCCTCAATACTTTGGGGTTGAGGGGTAGGACGGCTTCCATAGTGCCGTATTATTTGGGGTGGATAGGTAGGAGGACATCCTCAGTTCCTTAATACCTTGGGGTAGAGAGTTAGGAGGGCTTCCTCAGTGCCTCAATACTTTGGGGTAGGAGGGCACCCTCAGTTTCTCAATACTTTGGGGTAGAGGGGTAGGAGGGCATCCTCAGTGCCTTGATACTTTAACGTGGAGAGGTAGGAGGACATCCTCAGTTCCTAAATACCTTGGAGTGGAGCGTTAGGAGGGCATTCTCAGTGCCTCAATACTTTGGCGTGGAGGGGTAGGAGGGCATCCTCATTGCCTCGATACATTAGCGTGGAGAGGTAGGAGGACATCCTCAGTTCCTTAATACCTTGGAGTGGAGAGTTAGGAGGGCATCCTCAGTGCCTCAATACTTTGGGGTAGGAGGGCACCCTCAGTTTCTCAATACTTTGGGGTAGAGGGGTAGGAGGGCATCCTCAGTGCCTTGATACTTTAACGTGGAGAGGTAGGAGGGCATTCTCAGTTCCTTAATACCTTGGAGTGGAGAGTTAGGAGGGCATCCTCAGTGCCTCAATACTTTGGGGTAGGAGGGCACCCTCAGTTTCTCAATACTTTGGGGTAGAGGGGCAGGAGGGCATCCTCAGTGCCTTGATACTTTAACGTGGAGAGGTAGGAGGGCATTCTCAGTTCCTTAATACCTTGGAGTGGAGAGTTAGGAGGGCATCCTCAGTTCCTCAATACTTTGGGGTAGGAGGGCACCCTCAGTTTCTCAATACTTTGGGGTAGAGGGGTAGGAGGGCATCCTCAGTGCCTTGATACTTTAACGTGGAGAGGTAGGAGGGAATTCTCAGTTCCTTAATACTTTGGAGTGGAGAGTTAGGAGGGCATCCTCAGTTATTCAATACTTTGGGGTTGAGGGGTAGGACGGCTTCCATAGTGCCGTATTATTTGGGGTGGATAGGTAGGAGGACATCCTCAGTTCCTTAATACCTTGGGGTAGAGAGTTAGGAGGGCTTCCTCAGTGCCTCAATACTTTGGGGTAGGAGGGCACCCTCAGTTTCTCAATACTTTGGGGTAGAGGGGTAGGAGGGCATCCTCAGTGCCTTGATACTTTAACGTGGAGAGGTAGGAGGGCATTCTCAGTTCCTTAATACCTTGGAGTGGAGAGTTAGGAGGGCATCCTCAGTTCCTCAATACTTTGGGGTAGGAGGGCACCCTCAGTTTCTCAATACTTTGGGGTAGAGGGGTAGGAGGGCATCCTCAGTGCCTTGATACTTTAACGTGGAGAGGTAGGAGGGGATTCTCAGTTCCTTAATACTTTGGAGTGGAGAGTTAGGAGGGCATCCTCAGTTCCTCAATACTTTGGGGTTGAGGGGTAGGACGGCTTCCATAGTGCCGTATTATTTGGGGTGGATAGGTAGGAGGACATCCTCAGTTCCTTAATACCTTGGGGTAGAGAGTTAGGAGGGCTTCCTCAGTGCCTCAATACTTTGGGGTAGGAGGGCACCCTCAGTTTCTCAATACTTTGGGGTAGAGGGGTAGGAGGGCATCCTCAGTGCCTTGATACTTTAACGTGGAGTGGTAGGAGGGCATTCTCAGTTCCTTAATACTTTGGAGTGGAGAGTTAGGAGGGCATCCTCAGTTCCTTAATACTTTGGGGTTGAGGGGTAGGACGGCTTCCATAGTGCCGTATTATTTAGGGTGGATAGGTAGGAGGACATCCTCAGTTCCTTAATACCTTGGGGTAGAGAGTTAGGAGGGCTTCCTCAGTGCCTCAATACTTTGGGGTAGGAGGGCACCCTCAGTTTCTCAATACTTTGGGGTAGAGGGGTAGGAGGGCATCCTCAGTGCCTTGATACTTTAACGTGGAGAGGTAGGAGGGCATTCTCAGTTCCTTAATACCTTGGAGTGGAGAGTTAGGAGGGCATCCTCAGTTCCCAAATACTTTGGGGTAGGAGGGCACCCTCAGTTTCTCAATACTTTGGGGTAGGAGGGCATCCTCAGTGCCTTGATACCTTAGCATGGAGAGGTAGGAGGACATCCTCAGTTCCTAAATACCTTGGAGTGGAGCGTTAGGAGGGCATTCTCAGTGCCTCAATACTTTGGCGTGGAGGGGTAGGAGGGCATCCTCATTGCCTCGATACATTAGCGTGGAGAGGTAGGAGGACATCCTCAGTTCCTTAATACCTTGGAGTGGAGAGTTAGGAGGGCATCCTCAGTGCCTCAATACTTTGGGGTAGGAGGGCACCCTCAGTTTCTCAATACTTTGGGGTAGAGGGGTAGGAGGGCATCCTCAGTGCCTTGATACTTTAACGTGGAGAGGTAGGAGGGCATTCTCAGTTCCTTAATACCTTGGAGTGGAGAGTTAGTAGGGCATCCTCAGTGCCTCAATACTTTGGGGTAGGAGGGCACCCTCAGTTTCTCAATACTTTGGGGTAGAGGGGTAGGAGGGCATCCTCAGTGCCTTGATACTTTAACGTGGAGAGGTAGGAGGGCATTCTCAGTTCCTTAATACCTTGGAGTGGAGAGTTAGGAGGGCATCCTCAGTTCCTCAATACTTTGGGGTAGGAGGGCACCCTCAGTTTCTCAATACTTTGGGGTAGAGGGGTAGGAGGGCATCCTCAGTGCCTTGATACTTTAACGTGGAGAGGTAGGAGGGCATTCTCAGAGCCTCAATACTTTGGGGTAGGAGGGCACCCTCAGTTTCTCAATACTTTGGGGTAGAGGGGTAGGAGGGCATCCTCAGTACCTTGATACCTTAGCGTGGAGAGGTAGGAGGACATTCTCAGTTCCTTAATACCTTGGAGTGGAGCGTTAGGAGGGCATTCTCAGTGCCTCAATACTTTGGCGTGGAGGGGTAGGAGGGCATCCTCAGTGCCTCGATACATTAGCGTGGAGAGGTAGGAGGACATCCTCAGTTCCTTAATACCTTGGGGTAGAGAGTTAGGAGGGCTTCCTCAGTGCCTCAATACTTTGGGGTAGGAGGGCACCCTCAGTTTCTCAATACTTTGGGGTAGAGGGGTAGGAGGGCATCCTCAGTGCCTTGATACTTTAACGTGGAGTGGTAGGAGGGCATTCTCAGTTCCTTAATACTTTGGAGTGGAGAGTTAGGAGGGCATCCTCAGTTCCTTAATACTTTGGGGTTGAGGGGTAGGACGGCTTCCATAGTGCCGTATTATTTGGGGTGGATAGGTAGGAGGACATCCTCAGTTCCTTAATACCTTGGGGTAGAGAGTTAGGAGGGCTTCCTCAGTGCCTCAATACTTTGGGGTAGGAGGGCACCCTCAGTTTCTCAATACTTTGGGGTAGAGGGGTAGGAGGGCATCCTCAGTGCCTTGATACTTTAACGTGGAGAGGTAGGAGGGCATTCTCAGTTCCTTAATACCTTGGAGTGGAGAGTTAGGAGGGCATCCTCAGTTCCTCAATACTTTGGGGTAGGAGGGCACCCTCAGTTTCTCAATACTTTGGGGTAGGAGGGCATCCTCAGTGCCTTGATACCTTAGCATGGAGAGGTAGGAGGACATCCTCAGTTCCTAAATACCTTGGAGTGGAGCGTTAGGAGGGCATTCTCAGTGCCTCAATACTTTGGCGTGGAGGGGTAGGAGGGCATCCTCATTGCCTCGATACATTAGCGTGGAGAGGTAGGAGGACATCCTCAGTTCCTTAATACCTTGGAGTGGAGAGTTAGGAGGGCATCCTCAGTGCCTCAATACTTTGGGATAGGAGGGCACCCTCAGTTTCTCAATACTTTGGGGTAGAGGGGTAGGAGGGCATCCTCAGTGCCTTGATACTTTAACGTGGAGAGGTAGGAGGGCATTCTCAGTTCCTTAATACCTTGGAGTGGAGAGTTAGGAGGGCATCCTCAGTTCCTCAATACTTTGGGGTAGGAGGGCACCCTCAGTTTCTCAATACTTTGGGGTAGAGGGGTAGGAGGGCATCCTCAGTGCCTTGATACTTTAACGTGGAGAGGTAGGAGGGAATTCTCAGTTCCTTAATACTTTGGAGTGGAGAGTTAGGAGGGCATCCTCAGTTATTCAATACTTTGGGGTTGAGGGGTAGGACGGCTTCCATAGTGCCGTATTATTTGGGGTGGATAGGTAGGAGGACATCCTCAGTTCCTTAATACCTTGGGGTAGAGAGTTAGGAGGGCTTCCTCAGTGCCTCAATACTTTGGGGTAGGAGGGCACCCTCAGTTTCTCAATACTTTGGGGTAGAGGGGTAGGAGGGCATCCTCAGTGCCTTGATACTTTAACGTGGAGTGGTAGGAGGGCATTCTCAGTTCCTTAATACCTTGGAGTGGAGAGTTAGGAGGGCATCCTCAGTTCCTCAATACTTTGGGGTTGAGGGGTAGGACGGCTTCCATAGTGCCGTATTATTTGGGGTGGATAGGTAGGAGGACATCCTCAGTTCCTTAATACCTTGGGGTAGAGAGTTAGGAGGGCTTCCTCAGTGCCTCAATACTTTGGGGTAGGAGGGCACCCTCAGTTTCTCAATACTTTGGGGTAGAGGGGTAGGAGGGCATCCTCAGTGCCTTGATACTTTAACGTGGAGAGGTAGGAGGGCATTCTCAGTTCCTTAATACCTTGTAGTGGAGAGTTAGGAGGGCATCCTCAGTTCCTCAATACTTTGGGGTAGGAGGGCACCCTCAGTTTCTCAATACTTTGGGGTAGGAGGGCATCCTCAGTGCCTTGATACCTTAGCATGGAGAGGTAGGAGGACATCCTCAGTTCCTAAATACCTTGGAGTGGAGCGTTAGGAGGGCATTCTCAGTGCCTCAATACTTTGGCGTGGAGGGGTAGGAGGGCATCCTCATTGCCTCGATACATTAGCGTGGAGAGGTAGGAGGACATCCTCAGTTCCTTAATACCTTGGAGTGGAGAGTTAGGAGGGCATCCTCAGTGCCTCAATACTTTGGGATAGGAGGGCACCCTCAGTTTCTCAATACTTTGGGGTAGAGGGGTAGGAGGGCATCCTCAGTGCCTTGATACTTTAACGTGGAGAGGTAGGAGGGCATTCTCAGTTCCTTAATACCTTGGAGTGGAGAGTTAGGAGGGCATCCTCAGTGCCTCAATACTTTGGGGTAGGAGGGCACCCTCAGTTTCTCAATACTTTGGGGTAGAGGGGTAGGAGGGCATCCTCAGTGCCTTGATACTTTAACGTGGAGAGGTAGGAGGGCATTCTCAGTTCCTTAATACCTTGGAGTGGAGAGTTAGGAGGGCATCCTCAGTTCCTCAATACTTTGGGGTAGGAGGGCACCCTCAGTTTCTCAATACTTTGGGGTAGAGGGGTAGGAGGGCATCCTCAGTGCCTTGATACTTTAACGTGGAGAGGTAGGAGGGAATTCTCAGTTCCTTAATACTTTGGAGTGGAGAGTTAGGAGGGCATCCTCAGTTATTCAATACTTTGGGGTTGAGGGGTAGGACGGCTTCCATAGTGCCGTATTATTTGGGGTGGATAGGTAGGAGGACATCCTCAGTTCCTTAATACCTTGGGGTAGAGAGTTAGGAGGGCTTCCTCAGTGCCTCAATACTTTGGGGTAGGAGGGCACCCTCAGTTTCTCAATACTTTGGGGTAGAGGGGTAGGAGGGCATCCTCAGTGCCTTGATACTTTAACGTGGAGTGGTAGGAGGGCATTCTCAGTTCCTTAATACCTTGGAGTGGAGAGTTAGGAGGGCATCCTCAGTTCCTCAATACTTTGGGGTTGAGGGGTAGGACCGCTTCCATAGTGCCGTATTATTTGGGGTGGATAGGTAGGAGGACATCCTCAGTTCCTTAATACCTTGGGGTAGAGAGTTAGGAGGGCTTCCTCAGTGCCTCAATACTTTGGGGTAGGAGGGCACCCTCAGTTTCTCAATACTTTGGGGTAGAGGGGTAGGAGGGCATCCTCAGTGCCTTGATACTTTAACGTGGAGAGGTAGGAGGGCATTCTCAGTTCCTTAATACCTTGTAGTGGAGAGTTAGGAGGGCATCCTCAGTTCCTCAATACTTTGGGGTAGGAGGGCACCCTCAGTTTCTCAATACTTTGGGGTAGGAGGGCATCCTCAGTGCCTTGATACCTTAGCATGGAGAGGTAGGAGGACATCCTCAGTTCCTAAATACCTTGTAGTGGCGCGTTAGGAGGGCATTCTCAGTGCCTCAATACTTTGGCGTGGAGGGGTAGGAGGGCATCCTCATTGCCTCGATACATTAGCGTGGAGAGGTAGGAGGACATCCTCAGTTCCTTAATACCTTGGAGTGGAGAGTTAGGAGGGCATCCTCAGTGCCTCAATACTTTGGGGTAGGAGGGCACCCTCAGTTTCTCAATACTTTGGGGTAGAGGGGTAGGAGGGCATCCTCAGTGCCTTGATACTTTAACGTGGAGAGGTAGGAGGGCATTCTCAGTTCCTTAATACCTTGGAGTGGAGAGTTAGGAGGGCATCCTCAGTGCCTCAATACTTTGGGGTAGGAGGGCACCCTCAGTTTCTCAATACTTTGGGGTAGAGGGGTAGGAGGGCATCCTCAGTGCCTTGATACTTTAACGTGGAGAGGTAGGAGGGCATTCTCAGTTCCTTAATACCTTGGAGTGGAGAGTTAGGAGGGCATCCTCGGTTCCTCAATACTTTGGGGTAGGAGGGCACCCTCAGTTTCTCAATACTTTGGGGTAGAGGGGTAGGAGGGCATCCTCAGTGCCTTGATACTTTAACGTGGAGAGGTAGGAGGGAATTCTCAGTTCCTTAATACTTTGGAGTGGAGAGTTAGGAGGGCATCCTCAGTTATTCAATACTTTGGGGTTGAGGGGTAGGACGGCTTCCATAGTGCCGTATTATTTGGGGTGGATAGGTAGGAGGACATCCTCAGTTCCTTAATACCTTGGGGTAGAGAGTTAGGAGGGCTTCCTCAGTGCCTCAATACTTTGGGGTAGGAGGGCACCCTCAGTTTCTCAATACTTTGGGGTAGAGGGGTAGGAGGGCATCCTCAGTGCCTTGATACTTTAACGTGGAGAGGTAGGAGGGCATTCTCAGTTCCTTAATACCTTGGAGTGGAGAGTTAGGAGGGCATCCTCAGTTCCTCAATACTTTGGGGTAGGAGGGCACCCTCAGTTTCTCAATACTTTGGGGTAGGAGGGCATCCTCAGTGCCTTGATACCTTAGCATGGAGAGGTAGGAGGACATCCTCAGTTCCTAAATACCTTGGAGTGGAGCGTTAGGAGGGCATTCTCAGTGCCTCAATACTTTGGCGTGGAGGGGTAGGAGGGCATCCTCATTGCCTCGATACATTAGCGTGGAGAGGTAGGAGGACATCCTCAGTTCCTTAATACCTTGGAGTGGAGAGTTAGGAGGGCATCCTCAGTGCCTCAATACTTTGGGGTAGGAGGGCACCCTCAGTTTCTCAATACTTTGGGGTAGAGGGGTAGGAGGGCATCCTCAGTGCCTTGATACTTTAACGTGGAGAGGTAGGAGGGCATTCTCAGTTCCTTAATACCTTGGAGTGGAGAGTTAGGAGGGCATCCTCAGTTCCTCAATACTTTGGGGTAGGAGGGCACCCTCAGTTTCTCAATACTTTGGGGTAGAGGGGTAGGAGGGCATCCTCAGTGCCTTGATACTTTAACGTGGAGAGGTAGGAGGGGATTCTCAGTTCCTTAATACTTTGGAGTGGAGAGTTAGGAGGGCATCCTCAGTTCCTCAATACTTTGGGGTTGAGGGGTAGGACGGCTTCCATAGTGCCGTATTATTTGGGGTGGATAGGTAGGAGGACATCCTCAGTTCCTTAATACCTTGGGGTAGAGAGTTAGGAGGGCTTCCTCAGTGCCTCAATACTTTGGGGTAGGAGGGCACCCTCAGTTTCTCAATACTTTGGGGTAGAGGGGTAGGAGGGCATCCTCAGTGCCTTGATACTTTAACGTGGAGTGGTAGGAGGGCATTCTCAGTTCCTTAATACTTTGGAGTGGAGAGTTAGGAGGGCATCCTCAGTTCCTTAATACTTTGGGGTTGAGGGGTAGGACGGCTTCCATAGTGCCGTATTATTTGGGGTGGATAGGTAGGAGGACATCCTCAGTTCCTTAATACCTTGGGGTAGAGAGTTAGGAGGGCTTCCTCAGTGCCTCAATACTTTGGGGTAGGAGGGCACCCTCAGTTTCTCAATACTTTGGGGTAGAGGGGTAGGAGGGCATCCTCAGTGCCTTGATACTTTAACGTGGAGAGGTAGGAGGGCATTCTCAGTTCCTTAATACCTTGGAGTGGAGAGTTAGGAGGGCATCCTCAGTTCCTCAATACTTTGGGGTAGGAGGGCACCCTCAGTTTCTCAATACTTTGGGGTAGGAGGGCATCCTCAGTGCCTTGATACCTTAGCATGGAGAGGTAGGAGGACATCCTCAGTTCCTAAATACCTTGGAGTGGAGCGTTAGGAGGGCATTCTCAGTGCCTCAATACTTTGGCGTGGAGGGGTAGGAGGGCATCCTCATTGCCTCGATACATTAGCGTGGAGAGGTAGGAGGACATCCTCAGTTCCTTAATACCTTGGAGTGGAGAGTTAGGAGGGCATCCTCAGTGCCTCAATACTTTGGGATAGGAGGGCACCCTCAGTTTCTCAATACTTTGGGGTAGAGGGGTAGGAGGGCATCCTCAGTGCCTTGATACTTTAACGTGGAGAGGTAGGAGGGCATTCTCAGTTCCTTAATACCTTGGAGTGGAGAGTTAGGAGGGCATCCTCAGTGCCTCAATACTTTGGGGTAGGAGGGCACCCTCAGTTTCTCAATACTTTGGGGTAGAGGGGTAGGAGGGCATCCTCAGTGCCTTGATACTTTAACGTGGAGAGGTAGGAGGGCATTCTCAGTTCCTTAATACCTTGGAGTGGAGAGTTAGGAGGGCATCCTCAGTTCCTCAATACTTTGGGGTAGGAGGGCACCCTCAGTTTCTCAATACTTTGGGGTAGAGGGGTAGGAGGGCATCCTCAGTGCCTTGATACTTTAACGTGGAGAGGTAGGAAGGAATTCTCAGTTCCTTAATACTTTGGAGTGGAGAGTTAGGAGGGCATCCTCAGTTATTCAATACTTTGGGGTTGAGGGGTAGGACGGCTTCCATAGTGCCGTATTATTTGGGGTGGATAGGTAGGAGGACATCCTCAGTTCCTTAATACCTTGGGGTAGAGAGTTAGGAGGGCTTCCTCAGTGCCTCAATACTTTGGGGTAGGAGGGCACCCTCAGTTTCTCAATACTTTGGGGTAGAGGGGTAGGAGGGCATCCTCAGTGCCTTGATACTTTAACGTGGAGTGGTAGGAGGGCATTCTCAGTTCCTTAATACCTTGGAGTGGAGAGTTAGGAGGGCATCCTCAGTTCCTCAATACTTTGGGGTTGAGGGGTAGGACGGCTTCCATAGTGCCGTATTATTTGGGGTGGATAGGTAGGAGGACATCCTCAGTTCCTTAATACCTTGGGGTAGAGAGTTAGGAGGGCTTCCTCAGTGCCTCAATACTTTGGGGTAGGAGGGCACCCTCAGTTTCTCAATACTTTGGGGTAGAGGGGTAGGAGGGCATCCTCAGTGCCTTGATACTTTAACGTGGAGAGGTAGGAGGGCATTCTCAGTTCCTTAATACCTTGTAGTGGAGAGTTAGGAGGGCATCCTCAGTTCCTCAATACTTTGGGGTAGGAGGGCACCCTCAGTTTCTCAATACTTTGGGGTAGGAGGGCATCCTCAGTGCCTTGATACCTTAGCATGGAGAGGTAGGAGGACATCCTCAGTTCCTAAATACCTTGGAGTGGAGCGTTAGGAGGGCATTCTCAGTGCCTCAATACTTTGGCGTGGAGGGGTAGGAGGGCATCCTCATTGCCTCGATACATTAGCGTGGAGAGGTAGGAGGACATCCTCAGTTCCTTAATACCTTGGAGTGGAGAGTTAGGAGGGCATCCTCAGTGCCTCAATACTTTGGGATAGGAGGGCACCCTCAGTTTCTCAATACTTTGGGGTAGAGGGGTAGGAGGGCATCCTCAGTGCCTTATTACTTTAACGTGGAGAGGTAGGAGGGCATTCTCAGTTCCTTAATACCTTGGAGTGGAGAGTTAGGAGGGCATCCTCAGTGCCTCAATACTTTGGGGTAGGAGGGCACCCTCAGTTTCTCAATACTTTGGGGTAGAGGGGTAGGAGGGCATCCTCAGTGCCTTGATACTTTAACGTGGAGAGGTAGGAGGGCATTCTCAGTTCCTTAATACCTTGGAGTGGAGAGTTAGGAGGGCATCCTCAGTTCCTCAATACTTTGGGGTAGGAGGGCACCCTCAGTTTCTCAATACTTTGGGGTAGAGGGGTAGGAGGGCATCCTCAGTGCCTTGATACTTTAACGTGGAGAGGTAGGAGGGAATTCTCAGTTCCTTAATACTTTGGAGTGGAGAGTTAGGAGGGCATCCTCAGTTATTCAATACTTTGGGGTTGAGGGGTAGGACGGCTTCCATAGTGCCGTATTATTTGGGGTGGATAGGTAGGAGGACATCCTCAGTTCCTTAATACCTTGGGGTAGAGAGTTAGGAGGGCTTCCTCAGTGCCTCAATACTTTGGGGTAGGAGGGCACCCTCAGTTTCTCAATACTTTGGGGTAGAGGGGTAGGAGGGCATCCTCAGTGCCTTGATACTTTAACGTGGAGTGGTAGGAGGGCATTCTCAGTTCCTTAATACCTTGGAGTGGAGAGTTAGGAGGGCATCCTCAGTTCCTCAATACTTTGGGGTTGAGGGGTAGGACGGCTTCCATAGTGCCGTATTATTTGGGGTGGATAGGTAGGAGGACATCCTCAGTTCCTTAATACCTTGGGGTAGAGAGTTAGGAGGGCTTCCTCAGTGCCTCAATACTTTGGGGTAGGAGGGCACCCTCAGTTTCTCAATACTTTGGGGTAGAGGGGTAGGAGGGCATCCTCAGTTCCTTAATACCTTGTAGTGGAGAGTTAGGAGGGCATCCTCAGTTCCTCAATACTTTGGGGTAGGAGGGCACCCTCAGTTTCTCAATACTTTGGGGTAGGAGGGCATCCTCAGTGCCTTGATACCTTAGCATGGAGAGGTAGGAGGACATCCTCAGTTCCTAAATACCTTGGAGTGGAGCGTTAGGAGGGCATTCTCAGTGCCTCAATACTTTGGCGTGGAGGGGTAGGAGGGCATCCTCATTGCCTCGATACATTAGCGTGGAGAGGTAGGAGGACATCCTCAGTTCCTTAATACCTTGGAGTGGAGAGTTAGGAGGGCATCCTCAGTGCCTCAATACTTTGGGGTAGGAGGGCACCCTCAGTTTCTCAATACTTTGGGGTAGAGGGGTAGGAGGGCATCCTCAGTGCCTTGATACTTTAACGTGGAGAGGTAGGAGGGCATTCTCAGTTCCTTAATACCTTGGAGTGGAGAGTTAGGAGGGCATCCTCAGTGCCTCAATACTTTGGGGTAGGAGGGCACCCTCAGTTTCTCAATACTTTGGGGTAGAGGGGTAGGAGGGCATCCTCAGTGCCTTGATACTTTAACGTGGAGAGGTAGGAGGGCATTCTCAGTTCCTTAATACCTTGGAGTGGAGAGTTAGGAGGGCATCCTCGGTTCCTCAATACTTTGGGGTAGGAGGGCACCCTCAGTTTCTCAATACTTTGGGGTAGAGGGGTAGGAGGGCATCCTCAGTGCCTTGATACTTTAACGTGGAGAGGTAGGAGGGAATTCTCAGTTCCTTAATACTTTGGAGTGGAGAGTTAGGAGGGCATCCTCAGTTATTCAATACTTTGGGGTTGAGGGGTAGGACGGCTTCCATAGTGCCGTATTATTTGGGGTGGATAGGTAGGAGGACATCCTCAGTTCCTTAATACCTTGGGGTAGAGAGTTAGGAGGGCTTCCTCAGTGCCTCAATACTTTGGGGTAGGAGGGCACCCTCAGTTTCTCAATACTTTGGGGTAGAGGGGTAGGAGGGCATCCTCAGTGCCTTGATACTTTAACGTGGAGAGGTAGGAGGGCATTCTCAGTTCCTTAATACCTTGGAGTGGAGAGTTAGGAGGGCATCCTCAGTTCCTCAATACTTTGGGGTAGGAGGGCACCCTCAGTTTCTCAATACTTTGGGGTAGGAGGGCATCCTCAGTGCCTTGATACCTTAGCATGGAGAGGTAGGAGGACATCCTCAGTTCCTAAATACCTTGGAGTGGAGCGTTAGGAGGGCATTCTCAGTGCCTCAATACTTTGGCGTGGAGGGGTAGGAGGGCATCCTCATTGCCTCGATACATTAGCGTGGAGAGGTAGGAGGACATCCTCAGTTCCTTAATACCTTGGAGTGGAGAGTTAGGAGGGCATCCTCAGTGCCTCAATACTTTGGGGTAGGAGGGCACCCTCAGTTTCTCAATACTTTGGGGTAGAGGGGTAGGAGGGCATCCTCAGTGCCTTGATACTTTAACGTGGAGAGGTAGGAGGGCATTCTCAGTTCCTTAATACCTTGGAGTGGAGAGTTAGGAGGGCATCCTCAGTTCCTCAATACTTTGGGGTAGGAGGGCACCCTCAGTTTCTCAATACTTTGGGGTAGAGGGGTAGGAGGGCATCCTCAGTGCCTTGATACTTTAACGTGGAGAGGTAGGAGGGGATTCTCAGTTCCTTAATACTTTGGAGTGGAGAGTTAGGAGGGCATCCTCAGTTCCTCAATACTTTGGGGTTGAGGGGTAGGACGGCTTCCATAGTGCCGTATTATTTGGGGTGGATAGGTAGGAGGACATCCTCAGTTCCTTAATACCTTGGGGTAGAGAGTTAGGAGGGCTTCCTCAGTGCCTCAATACTTTGGGGTAGGAGGGCACCCTCAGTTTCTCAATACTTTGGGGTAGAGGGGTAGGAGGGCATCCTCAGTGCCTTGATACTTTAACGTGGACTGGTAGGAGGGCATTCTCAGTTCCTTAATACTTTGGAGTGGAGAGTTAGGAGGGCATCCTCAGTTCCTTAATACTTTGGGGTTGAGGGGTAGGACGGCTTCCATAGTGCCGTATTATTTAGGGTGGATAGGTAGGAGGACATCCTCAGTTCCTTAATACCTTGGGGTAGAGAGTTAGGAGGGCTTCCTCAGTGCCTCAATACTTTGGGGTAGGAGGGCACCCTCAGTTTCTCAATACTTTGGGGTAGAGGGGTAGGAGGGCATCCTCAGTGCCTTGATACTTTAACGTGGAGAGGTAGGAGGGCATTCTCAGTTCCTTAATACCTTGGAGTGGAGAGTTAGGAGGGCATCCTCAGTTCCCAAATACTTTGGGGTAGGAGGGCACCCTCAGTTTCTCAATACTTTGGGGTAGGAGGGCATCCTCAGTGCCTTGATACCTTAGCATGGAGAGGTAGGAGGACATCCTCAGTTCCTAAATACCTTGGAGTGGAGCGTTAGGAGGGCATTCTCAGTGCCTCAATACTTTGGCGTGGAGGGGTAGGAGGGCATCCTCATTGCCTCGATACATTAGCGTGGAGAGGTAGGAGGACATCCTCAGTTCCTTAATACCTTGGAGTGGAGAGTTAGGAGGGCATCCTCAGTGCCTCAATACTTTGGGGTAGGAGGGCACCCTCAGTTTCTCAATACTTTGGGGTAGAGGGGTAGGAGGGCATCCTCAGTGCCTTGATACTTTAACGTGGAGAGGTAGGAGGGCATTCTCAGTTCCTTAATACCTTGGAGTGGAGAGTTAGGAGGGCATCCTCAGTGCCTCAATACTTTGGGGTAGGAGGGCACCCTCAGTTTCTCAATACTTTGGGGTAGAGGGGTAGGAGGGCATCCTCAGTGCCTTGATACTTTAACGTGGAGAGGTAGGAGGGCATTCTCAGTTCCTTAATACCTTGGAGTGGAGAGTTAGGAGGGCATCCTCAGTTCCTCAATACTTTGGGGTAGGAGGGCACCCTCAGTTTCTCAATACTTTGGGGTAGAGGGGTAGGAGGGCATCCTCAGTGCCTTGATACTTTAACGTGGAGAGGTAGGAGGGAATTCTCAGTTCCTTAATACTTTGGAGTGGAGAGTTAGGAGGGCATCCTCAGTTATTCAATACTTTGGGGTTGAGGGGTAGGACGGCTTCCATAGTGCCGTATTATTTGGGGTGGATAGGTAGGAGGACATCCTCAGTTCCTTAATACCTTGGGGTAGAGAGTTAGGAGGGCTTCCTCAGTGCCTCAATACTTTGGGGTAGGAGGGCACCCTCAGTTTCTCAATACTTTGGGGTAGAGGGGTAGGAGGGCATCCTCAGTGCCTTGATACTTTAACGTGGAGTGGTAGGAGGGCATTCTCAGTTCCTTAATACCTTGGAGTGGAGAGTTAGGAGGGCATCCTCAGTTCCTCAATACTTTGGGGTTGAGGGGTAGGACGGCTTCCATAGTGCCGTATTATTTGGGGTGGATAGGTAGGAGGACATCCTCAGTTCCTTAATACCTTGGGGTAGAGAGTTAGGAGGGCTTCCTCAGTGCCTCAATACTTTGGGGTAGGAGGGCACCCTCAGTTTCTCAATACTTTGGGGTAGAGGGGTAGGAGGGCATCCTCAGTGCCTTGATACTTTAACGTGGAGAGGTAGGAGGGCATTCTCAGAGCCTCAATACTTTGGGGTAGGAGGGCACCCTCAGTTTCTCAATACTTTGGGGTAGAGGGGTAGGAGGGCATCCTCAGTGCCTTGATACCTTAGCGTGGAGAGGTAGGAGGACATTCTCAGTTCCTTAATACCTTGGAGTGGAGCGTTAGGAGGGCATTCTCAGTGCCTCAATACTTTGGCGTGGAGGGGTAGGAGGGCATCCTCAGTGCCTCGATACATTAGCGTGGAGAGGTAGGAGGACATCCTCAGTTCCTTAATACCTTGGAGTGGAGAGTTAGGAGGGCATCCTCAGTGCCTCAATACTTTGGGGTAGGAGGGCACCCTCAGTTTCTCAATACTTTGGGGTAGAGGGGTAGGAGGGCATCCTCAGTGCCTTGATACTTTAACGTGGAGAGGTAGGAGGGCATTCTCAGTTCCTTAATACCTTGGAGTTGAGAGTTAGGAGGGCATCCTCAGTTCCTCAATACTTTGGGGTAGGAGGGCACCCTCAGTTTCTCAATACTTTGGGGTAGAGGGGTAGGAGGGCATCCTCAGTGCCTTGATACTTTAACGTGGAGAGGTAGGAGGGAATTCTCAGTTCCTTAATACTTTGGAGTGGAGAGTTAGGAGGGCATCCTCAGTTCCTCAATACTTTGGGGTTGAGGGGTAGGACGGCTTCCATAGTGCCGTATTATTTGGGGTGGATAGGTAGGAGGACATCCTCAGTTCCTTAATACCTTGGGGTAGAGAGTTAGGAGGGCTTCCTCAGTGCCTCAATACTTTGGGGTAGGAGGGCACCCTCAGTTTCTCAATACTTTTGGGTAGAGGGGTAGGAGGGCATCCTCAGTGCCTTGATACTTTAACGTGGAGTGGTAGGAGGGCATTCTCAGTTCCTTAATACTTTGGAGTGGAGAGTTAGGAGGGCATCCTCAGTTCCTTAATACTTTGGGGTTGAGGGGTAGGACGGCTTCCATAGTGCCGTATTATTTGGGGTGGATAGGTAGGAGGACATCCTCAGTTCCTTAATACCTTGGGGTAGAGAGTTAGGAGGGCTTCCTCAGTGCCTCAATACTTTGGGGTAGGAGGGCACCCTCAGTTTCTCAATACTTTGGGGTAGAGGGGTAGGAGGGCATCCTCAGTGCCTTGATACTTTAACGTGGAGAGGTAGGAGGGCATTCTCAGTTCCTTAATACCTTGGAGTGGAGAGTTAGGAGGGCATCCTCAGTTCCTCAATACTTTGGGGTAGGAGGGCACCCTCAGTTTCTCAATACTTTGGGGTAGGAGGGCATCCTCAGTGCCTTGATACCTTAGCATGGAGAGGTAGGAGGACATCCTCAGTTCCTAAATACCTTGGAGTGGAGCGTTAGGAGGGCATTCTCAGTGCCTCAATACTTTGGCGTGGAGGGGTAGGAGGGCATCCTCATTGCCTCGATACATTAGCGTGGAGAGGTAGGAGGACATCCTCAGTTCCTTAATACCTTGGAGTGGAGAGTTAGGAGGGCATCCTCAGTGCCTCAATACTTTGGGATAGGAGGGCACCCTCAGTTTCTCAATACTTTGGGGTAGAGGGGTAGGAGGGCATCCTCAGTGCCTTGATACTTTAACGTGGAGAGGTAGGAGGGCATTCTCAGTTCCTTAATACCTTGGAGTGGAGAGTTAGGAGGGCATCCTCAGTGCCTCAATACTTTGGGGTAGGAGGGCACCCTCAGTTTCTCAATACTTTGGGGTAGAGGGGTAGGAGGGCATCCTCAGTGCCTTGATACTTTAACGTGGAGAGGTAGGAGGGCATTCTCAGTTCCTTAATACCTTGGAGTGGAGAGTTAGGAGGGCATCCTCAGTTCCTCAATACTTTGGGGTAGGAGGGCACCCTCAGTTTCTCAATACTTTGGGGTAGAGGGGTAGGAGGGCATCCTCAGTGCCTTGATACTTTAACGTGGAGAGGTAGGAGGGAATTCTCAGTTCCTTAATACTTTGGAGTGGAGAGTTAGGAGGGCATCCTCAGTTATTCAATACTTTGGGGTTGAGGGGTAGGACGGCTTCCATAGTGCCGTATTATTTGGGGTGGATAGGTAGGAGGACATCCTCAGTTCCTTAATACCTTGGGGTAGAGAGTTAGGAGGGCTTCCTCAGTGCCTCAATACTTTGGGGTAGGAGGGCACCCTCAGTTTCTCAATACTTTGGGGTAGAGGGGTAGGAGGGCATCCTCAGTGCCTTGATACTTTAACGTGGAGTGGTAGGAGGGCATTCTCAGTTCCTTAATACTTTGGAGTGGAGAGTTAGGAGGGCATCCTCAGTTCCTTAATACTTTGGGGTTGAGGGGTAGGACGGCTTCCATAGTGCCGTATTATTTGGGGTGGATAGGTAGGAGGACATCCTCAGTTCCTTAATACCTTGGGGTAGAGAGTTAGGAGGGCTTCCTCAGTGCCTCAATACTTTGGGGTAGGAGGGCACCCTCAGTTTCTCAATACTTTGGGGTAGAGGGGTAGGAGGGCATCCTCAGTGCCTTGATACTTTAACGTGGAGAGGTAGGAGGGCATTCTCAGTTCCTTAATACCTTGGAGTGGAGAGTTAGGAGGGCATCCTCAGTTCCTCAATACTTTGGGGTAGGAGGGCACCCTCAGTTTCTCAATACTTTGGGGTAGGAGGGCATCCTCAGTGCCTTGATACCTTAGCATGGAGAGGTAGGAGGACATCCTCAGTTCCTAAATACCTTGGAGTGGAGCGTTAGGAGGGCATTCTCAGTGCCTCAATACTTTGGCGTGGAGGGGTAGGAGGGCATCCTCATTGCCTCGATACATTAGCGTGGAGAGGTAGGAGGACATCCTCAGTTCCTTAATACCTTGGAGTGGAGAGTTAGGAGGGCATCCTCAGTGCCTCAATACTTTGGGATAGGAGGGCACCCTCAGTTTCTCAATACTTTGGGGTAGAGGGGTAGGAGGGCATCCTCAGTGCCTTGATACTTTAACGTGGAGAGGTAGGAGGGCATTCTCAGTTCCTTAATACCTTGGAGTGGAGAGTTAGGAGGGCATCCTCAGTGCCTCAATACTTTGGGGTAGGAGGGCACCCTCAGTTTCTCAATACTTTGGGGTAGAGGGGTAGGAGGGCATCCTCAGTGCCTTGATACTTTAACGTGGAGAGGTAGGAGGGCATTCTCAGTTCCTTAATACCTTGGAGTGGAGAGTTAGGAGGGCATCCTCAGTTCCTCAATACTTTGGGGTAGGAGGGCACCCTCAGTTTCTCAATACTTTGGGGTAGAGGGGTAGGAGGGCATCCTCAGTGCCTTGATACTTTAACGTGGAGAGGTAGGAGGGAATTCTCAGTTCCTTAATACTTTGGAGTGGAGAGTTAGGAGGGCATCCTCAGTTATTCAATACTTTGGGGTTGAGGGGTAGGACGGCTTCCATAGTGCCGTATTATTTGGGGTGGATAGGTAGGAGGACATCCTCAGTTCCTTAATACCTTGGGGTAGAGAGTTAGGAGGGCTTCCTCAGTGCCTCAATACTTTGGGGTAGGAGGGCACCCTCAGTTTCTCAATACTTTGGGGTAGAGGGGTAGGAGGGCATCCTCAGTGCCTTGATACTTTAACGTGGAGTGGTAGGAGGGCATTCTCAGTTCCTTAATACCTTGGAGTGGAGAGTTAGGAGGGCATCCTCAGTTCCTCAATACTTTGGGGTTGAGGGGTAGGACGGCTTCCATAGTGCCGTATTATTTGGGGTGGATAGGTAGGAGGACATCCTCAGTTCCTTAATACCTTGGGGTAGAGAGTTAGGAGGGCTTCCTCAGTGCCTCAATACTTTGGGGTAGGAGGGCACCCTCAGTTTCTCAATACTTTGGGGTAGAGGGGTAGGAGGGCATCCTCAGTGCCTTGATACTTTAACGTGGAGAGGTAGGAGGGCATTCTCAGTTCCTTAATACCTTGTAGTGGAGAGTTAGGAGGGCATCCTCAGTTCCTCAATACTTTGGGGTAGGAGGGCACCCTCAGTTTCTCAATACTTTGGGGTAGGAGGGCATCCTCAGTGCCTTGATACCTTAGCATGGAGAGGTAGGAGGACATCCTCAGTTCCTAAATACCTTGGAGTGGAGCGTTAGGAGGGCATTCTCAGTGCCTCAATACTTTGGCGTGGAGGGGTAGGAGGGCATCCTCATTGCCTCGATACATTAGCGTGGAGAGGTAGGAGGACATCCTCAGTTCCTTAATACCTTGGAGTGGAGAGTTAGGAGGGCATCCTCAGTGCCTCAATACTTTGGGATAGGAGGGCACCCTCAGTTTCTCAATACTTTGGGGTAGAGGGGTAGGAGGGCATCCTCAGTGCCTTGATACTTTAACGTTGAGAGGTAGGAGGGCATTCTCAGTTCCTTAATACCTTGGAGTGGAGAGTTAGGAGGGCATCCTCAGTGCCTCAATACTTTGGGGTAGGAGGGCACCCTCAGTTTCTCAATACTTTGGGGTAGAGGGGTAGGAGGGCATCCTCAGTGCCTTGATACTTTAACGTGGAGAGGTAGGAGGGCATTCTCAGTTCCTTAAAACCTTGGAGTGGAGAGTTAGGAGGGCATCCTCAGTTCCTCAATACTTTGGGGTAGGAGGGCACCCTCAGTTTCTCAATACTTTGGGTTAGAGGGGTAGGAGGGCATCCTCAGTGCCTTGATACTTTAACGTGGAGAGGTAGGAGGGAATTCTCAGTTCCTTAATACTTTGGAGTGGAGAGTTAGGAGGGCATCCTCAGTTATTCAATACTTTGGGGTTGAGGGGTAGGACGGCTTCCATAGTGCCGTATTATTTGGGGTGGATAGGTAGGAGGACATCCTCAGTTCCTTAATACCTTGGGGTAGAGAGTTAGGAGGGCTTCCTCAGTGCCTCAATACTTTGGGGTAGGAGGGCACCCTCAGTTTCTCAATACTTTGGGGTAGAGGGGTAGGAGGGCATCCTCAGTGCCTTGATACTTTAACGTGGAGTGGTAGGAGGGCATTCTCAGTTCCTTAATACCTTGGAGTGGAGAGTTAGGAGGGCATCCTCAGTTCCTCAATACTTTGGGGTTGAGGGGTAGGACGGCTTCCATAGTGCCGTATTATTTGGGGTGGATAGGTAGGAGGACATCCTCAGTTCCTTAATACCTTGGGGTAGAGAGTTAGGAGGGCTTCCTCAGTGCCTCAATACTTTGGGGTAGGAGGGCACCCTCAGTTTCTCAATACTTTGGGGTAGAGGGGTAGGAGGGCATCCTCAGTGCCTTGATACTTTAACGTGGAGAGGTAGGAGGGCATTCTCAGTTCCTTAATACCTTGTAGTGGAGAGTTAGGAGGGCATCCTCAGTTCCTCAATACTTTGGGGTAGGAGGGCACCCTCAGTTTCTCAATACTTTGGGGTAGGAGGGCATCCTCAGTGCCTTGATACCTTAGCATGGAGAGGTAGGAGGACATCCTCAGTTCCTAAATACCTTGTAGTGGCGCGTTAGGAGGGCATTCTCAGTGCCTCAATACTTTGGCGTGGAGGGGTAGGAGGGCATCCTCATTGCCTCGATACATTAGCGTGGAGAGGTAGGAGGACATCCTCAGTTCCTTAATACCTTGGAGTGGAGAGTTAGGAGGGCATCCTCAGTGCCTCAATACTTTGGGGTAGGAGGGCACCCTCAGTTTCTCAATACTTTGGGGTAGAGGGGTAGGAGGGCATCCTCAGTGCCTTGATACTTTAACGTGGAGAGGTAGGAGGGCATTCTCAGTTCCTTAATACCTTGGAGTGGAGAGTTAGGAGGGCATCCTCAGTGCCTCAATACTTTGGGGTAGGAGGGCACCCTCAGTTTCTCAATACTTTGGGGTAGAGGGGTAGGAGGGCATCCTCAGTGCCTTGATACTTTAACGTGGAGAGGTAGGAGGGCATTCTCAGTTCCTTAATACCTTGGAGTGGAGAGTTAGGAGGGCATCCTCGGTTCCTCAATACTTTGGGGTAGGAGGGCACCCTCAGTTTCTCAATACTTTGGGGTAGAGGGGTAGGAGGGCATCCTCAGTGCCTTGATACTTTAACGTGGAGAGGTAGGAGGGAATTCTCAGTTCCTTAATACTTTGGAGTGGAGAGTTAGGAGGGCATCCTCAGTTATTCAATACTTTGGGGTTGAGGGGTAGGACGGCTTCCATAGTGCCGTATTATTTGGGGTGGATAGGTAGGAGGACATCCTCAGTTCCTTAATACCTTGGGGTAGAGAGTTAGGAGGGCTTCCTCAGTGCCTCAATACTTTGGGGTAGGAGGGCACCCTCAGTTTCTCAATACTTTGGGGTAGAGGGGTAGGAGGGCATCCTCAGTGCCTTGATACTTTAACGTGGAGAGGTAGGAGGGCATTCTCAGTTCCTTAATACCTTGGAGTGGAGAGTTAGGAGGGCATCCTCAGTTCCTCAATACTTTGGGGTAGGAGGGCACCCTCAGTTTCTCAATACTTTGGGGTAGGAGGGCATCCTCAGTGCCTTGATACCTTAGCATGGAGAGGTAGGAGGACATCCTCAGTTCCTAAATACCTTGGAGTGGAGCGTTAGGAGGGCATTCTCAGTGCCTCAATACTTTGGCGTGGAGGGGTAGGAGGGCATCCTCATTGCCTCGATACATTAGCGTGGAGAGGTAGGAGGACATCCTCAGTTCCTTAATACCTTGGAGTGGAGAGTTAGGAGGGCATCCTCAGTGCCTCAATACTTTGGGGTAGGAGGGCACCCTCAGTTTCTCAATACTTTGGGGTAGAGGGGTAGGAGGGCATCCTCAGTGCCTTGATACTTTAACGTGGAGAGGTAGGAGGGCATTCTCAGTTCCTTAATACCTTGGAGTGGAGAGTTAGGAGGGCATCCTCAGTTCCTCAATACTTTGGGGTAGGAGGGCACCCTCAGTTTCTCAATACTTTGGGGTAGAGGGGTAGGAGGGCATCCTCAGTGCCTTGATACTTTAACGTGGAGAGGTAGGAGGGGATTCTCAGTTCCTTAATACTTTGGAGTGGAGAGTTAGGAGGGCATCCTCAGTTCCTCAATACTTTGGGGTTGAGGGGTAGGACGGCTTCCATAGTGCCGTATTATTTGGGGTGGATAGGTAGGAGGACATCCTCAGTTCCTTAATACCTTGGGGTAGAGAGTTAGGAGGGCTTCCTCAGTGCCTCAATACTTTGGGGTAGGAGGGCACCCTCAGTTTCTCAATACTTTGGGGTAGAGGGGTAGGAGGGCATCCTCAGTGCCTTGATACTTTAACGTGGAGTGGTAGGAGGGCATTCTCAGTTCCTTAATACTTTGGAGTGGAGAGTTAGGAGGGCATCCTCAGTTCCTTAATACTTTGGGGTTGAGGGGTAGGACGGCTTCCATAGTGCCGTATTATTTAGGGTGGATAGGTAGGAGGACATCCTCAGTTCCTTAATACCTTGGGGTAGAGAGTTAGGAGGGCTTCCTCAGTGCCTCAATACTTTGGGGTAGGAGGGCACCCTCAGTTTCTCAATACTTTGGGGTAGAGGGGTAGGAGGGCATCCTCAGTGCCTTGATACTTTAACGTGGAGAGGTAGGAGGGCATTCTCAGTTCCTTAATACCTTGGATTGGAGAGTTAGGAGGGCATCCTCAGTTCCCAAATACTTTGGGGTAGGAGGGCACCCTCAGTTTCTCAATACTTTGGGGTAGGAGGGCATCCTCAGTGCCTTGATACCTTAGCATGGAGAGGTAGGAGGACATCCTCAGTTCCTAAATACCTTGGAGTGGAGCGTTAGGAGGGCATTCTCAGTGCCTCAATACTTTGGCGTGGAGGGGTAGGAGGGCATCCTCATTGCCTCGATACATTAGCGTGGAGAGGTAGGAGGACATCCTCAGTTCCTTAATACCTTGGAGTGGAGAGTTAGGAGGGCATCCTCAGTGCCTCAATACTTTGGGGTAGGAGGGCACCCTCAGTTTCTCAATACTTTGGGGTAGAGGGGTAGGAGGGCATCCTCAGTGCCTTGATACTTTAACGTGGAGAGGTAGGAGGGCATTCTCAGTTCCTTAATACCTTGGAGTGGAGAGTTAGGAGGGCATCCTCAGTGCCTCAATACTTTGGGGTAGGAGGGCACCCTCAGTTTCTCAATACTTTGGGGTAGAGGGGTAGGAGGGCATCCTCAGTGCCTTGATACTTTAACGTGGAGAGGTAGGAGGGCATTCTCAGTTCCTTAATACCTTGGAGTGGAGAGTTAGGAGGGCATCCTCAGTTCCTCAATACTTTGGGGTAGGAGGGCACCCTCAGTTTCTCAATACTTTGGGGTAGAGGGGTAGGAGGGCATCCTCAGTGCCTTGATACTTTAACGTGGAGAGGTAGGAGGGAATTCTCAGTTCCTTAATACTTTGGAGTGGAGAGTTAGGAGGGCATCCTCAGTTATTCAATACTTTGGGGTTGAGGGGTAGGACGGCTTCCATAGTGCCGTATTATTTGGGGTGGATAGGTAGGAGGACATCCTCAGTTCCTTAATACCTTGGGGTAGAGAGTTAGGAGGGCTTCCTCAGTGCCTCAATACTTTGGGGTAGGAGGGCACCCTCAGTTTCTCAATACTTTGGGGTAGAGGGGTAGGAGGGCATCCTCAGTGCCTTGATACTTTAACGTGGAGTGGTAGGAGGGCATTCTCAGTTCCTTAATACCTTGGAGTGGAGAGTTAGGAGGGCATCCTCAGTTCCTCAATACTTTGGGGTTGAGGGGTAGGACGGCTTCCATAGTGCCGTATTATTTGGGGTGGATAGGTAGGAGGACATCCTCAGTTCCTTAATACCTTGGGGTAGAGAGTTAGGAGGGCTTCCTCAGTGCCTCAATACTTTGGGGTAGGAGGGCACCCTCAGTTTCTCAATACTTTGGGGTAGAGGGGTAGGAGGGCATCCTCAGTGCCTTGATACTTTAACGTGGAGAGGTAGGAGGGCATTCTCAGAGCCTCAATACTTTGGGGTAGGAGGGCACCCTCAGTTTCTCAATACTTTGGGGTAGAGGGGTAGGAGGGCATCCTCAGTGCCTTGATACCTTAGCGTGGAGAGGTAGGAGGACATTCTCAGTTCCTTAATACCTTGGAGTGGAGCGTTAGGAGGGCATTCTCAGTGCCTCAATACTTTGGCGTGGAGGGGTAGGAGGGCATCCTCATTGCCTCGATACATTAGCGTGGAGAGGTAGGAGGACATCCTCAGTTCCTTAATACCTTGGAGTGGAGAGTTAGGAGGGCATCCTCAGTGCCTCAATACTTTGGGGTAGGAGGGCACCCTCAGTTTCTCAATACTTTGGGGTAGAGGGGTAGGAGGGCATCCTCAGTGCCTTGATACTTTAACGTGGAGAGGTAGGAGGGCATTCTCAGTTCCTTAATACCTTGGAGTGGAGAGTTAGGAGGGCATCCTCAGTTCCTCAATACTTTGGGGTAGGAGGGCACCCTCAGTTTCTCAATACTTTGGGGTAGAGGGGTAGGAGGGCATCCTCAGTGCCTTGATACTTTAACGTGGAGAGGTAGGAGGGGATTCTCAGTTCCTTAATACTTTGGAGTGGAGAGTTAGGAGGGCATCCTCAGTTCCTCAATACTTTGGGGTTGAGGGGTAGGACGGCTTCCATAGTGCCGTATTATTTGGGGTGGATAGGTAGGAGGACATCCTCAGTTCCTTAATACCTTGGGGTAGAGAGTTAGGAGGGCTTCCTCAGTGCCTCAATACTTTGGGGTAGGAGGGCACCCTCAGTTTCTCAATACTTTGGGGTAGAGGGGTAGGAGGGCATCCTCAGTGCCTTGATACTTTAACGTGGAGTGGTAGGAGGGCATTCTCAGTTCCTTAATACTTTGGAGTGGAGAGTTAGGAGGGCATCCTCAGTTCCTTAATACTTTGGGGTTGAGGGGTAGGACGGCTTCCATAGTGCCGTATTATTTAGGGTGGATAGGTAGGAGGACATCCTCAGTTCCTTAATACCTTGGGGTAGAGAGTTAGGAGGGCTTCCTCAGTGCCTCAATACTTTGGGGTAGGAGGGCACCCTCAGTTTCTCAATACTTTGGGGTAGAGGGGTAGGAGGGCATCCTCAGTGCCTTGATACTTTAACGTGGAGAGGTAGGAGGGCATTCTCAGTTCCTTAATACCTTGGATTGGAGAGTTAGGAGGGCATCCTCAGTTCCCAAATACTTTGGGGTAGGAGGGCACCCTCAGTTTCTCAATACTTTGGGGTAGGAGGGCATCCTCAGTGCCTTGATACCTTAGCATGGAGAGGTAGGAGGACATCCTCAGTTCCTAAATACCTTGGAGTGGAGCGTTAGGAGGGCATTCTCAGTGCCTCAATACTTTGGCGTGGAGGGGTAGGAGGGCATCCTCATTGCCTCGATACATTAGCGTGGAGAGGTAGGAGGACATCCTCAGTTCCTTAATACCTTGGAGTGGAGAGTTAGGAGGGCATCCTCAGTGCCTCAATACTTTGGGGTAGGAGGGCACCCTCAGTTTCTCAATACTTTGGGGTAGAGGGGTAGGAGGGCATCCTCAGTGCCTTGATACTTTAACGTGGAGAGGTAGGAGGGCATTCTCAGTTCCTTAATACCTTGGAGTGGAGAGTTAGGAGGGCATCCTCAGTGCCTCAATACTTTGGGGTAGGAGGGCACCCTCAGTTTCTCAATACTTTGGGGTAGAGGGGTAGGAGGGCATCCTCAGTGCCTTGATACTTTAACGTGGAGAGGTAGGAGGGCATTCTCAGTTCCTTAATACCTTGGAGTGGAGAGTTAGGAGGGCATCCTCAGTTCCTCAATACTTTGGGGTAGGAGGGCACCCTCAGTTTCTCAATACTTTGGGGTAGAGGGGTAGGAGGGCATCCTCAGTGCCTTGATACTTTAACGTGGAGAGGTAGGAGGGAATTCTCAGTTCCTTAATACTTTGGAGTGGAGAGTTAGGAGGGCATCCTCAGTTATTCAATACTTTGGGGTTGAGGGGTAGGACGGCTTCCATAGTGCCGTATTATTTGGGGTGGATAGGTAGGAGGACATCCTCAGTTCCTTAATACCTTGGGGTAGAGAGTTAGGAGGGCTTCCTCAGTGCCTCAATACTTTGGGGTAGGAGGGCACCCTCAGTTTCTCAATACTTTGGGGTAGAGGGGTAGGAGGGCATCCTCAGTGCCTTGATACTTTAACGTGGAGTGGTAGGAGGGCATTCTCAGTTCCTTAATACCTTGGAGTGGAGAGTTAGGAGGGCATCCTCAGTTCCTCAATACTTTGGGGTTGAGGGGTAGGACGGCTTCCATAGTGCCGTATTATTTGGGGTGGATAGGTAGGAGGACATCCTCAGTTCCTTAATACCTTGGGGTAGAGAGTTAGGAGGGCTTCCTCAGTGCCTCAATACTTTGGGGTAGGAGGGCACCCTCAGTTTCTCAATACTTTGGGGTAGAGGGGTAGGAGGGCATCCTCAGTGCCTTGATACTTTAACGTGGAGAGGTAGGAGGGCATTCTCAGAGCCTCAATACTTTGGGGTAGGAGGGCACCCTCAGTTTCTCAATACTTTGGGGTAGAGGGGTAGGAGGGCATCCTCAGTGCCTTGATACCTTAGCGTGGAGAGGTAGGAGGACATTCTCAGTTCCTTAATACCTTGGAGTGGAGCGTTAGGAGGGCATTCTCAGTGCCTCAATACTTTGGCGTGGAGGGGTAGGAGGGCATCCTCAGTGCCTCGATACATTAGCGTGGAGAGGTAGGAGGACATCCTCAGTTCCTTAATACCTTGGAGTGGAGAGTTAGGAGGGCATCCTCAGTGCCTCAATACTTTGGGGTAGGAGGGCACCCTCAGTTTCTCAATACTTTGGTTTAGAGGGGTAGGAGGGCATCCTCAGTGCCTTGATACTTTAACGTGGAGAGGTAGGAGGGCATTCTCAGTTCCTTAATACCTTGGAGTTGAGAGTTAGGAGGGCATCCTCAGTTCCTCAATACTTTGGGGTAGGAGGGCACCCTCAGTTTCTCAATACTTTGGGGTAGAGGGGTAGGAGGGCATCCTCAGTGCCTTGATACTTTAACGTGGAGAGGTAGGAGGGAATTCTCAGTTCCTTAATACTTTGGAGTGGAGAGTTAGGAGGGCATCCTCAGTTCCTCAATACTTTGGGGTTGAGGGGTAGGACGGCTTCCATAGTGCCGTATTATTTGGGGTGGATAGGTAGGAGGACATCCTCAGTTCCTTAATACCTTGGGGTAGAGAGTTAGGAGGGCTTCCTCAGTGCCTCAATACTTTGGGGTAGGAGGGCACCCTCAGTTTCTCAATACTTTTGGGTAGAGGGGTAGGAGGGCATCCTCAGTGCCTTGATACTTTAACGTGGAGTGGTAGGAGGGCATTCTCAGTTCCTTAATACTTTGGAGTGGAGAGTTAGGAGGGCATCCTCAGTTCCTTAATACTTTGGGGTTGAGGGGTAGGACGGCTTCCATAGTGCCGTATTATTTGGGGTGGATAGGTAGGAGGACATCCTCAGTTCCTTAATACCTTGGGGTAGAGAGTTAGGAGGGCTTCCTCAGTGCCTCAATACTTTGGGGTAGGAGGGCACCCTCAGTTTCTCAATACTTTGGGGTAGAGGGGTAGGAGGGCATCCTCAGTGCCTTGATACTTTAACGTGGAGAGGTAGGAGGGCATTCTCAGTTCCTTAATACCTTGGAGTGGAGAGTTAGGAGGGCATCCTCAGTTCCTCAATACTTTGGGGTAGGAGGGCACCCTCAGTTTCTCAATACTTTGGGGTAGGAGGGCATCCTCAGTGCCTTGATACCTTAGCATGGAGAGGTAGGAGGACATCCTCAGTTCCTAAATACCTTGGAGTGGAGCGTTAGGAGGGCATTCTCAGTGCCTCAATACTTTGGCGTGGAGGGGTAGGAGGGCATCCTCATTGCCTCGATACATTAGCGTGGAGAGGTAGGAGGACATCCTCAGTTCCTTAATACCTTGGAGTGGAGAGTTAGGAGGGCATCCTCAGTGCCTCAATACTTTGGGATAGGAGGGCACCCTCAGTTTCTCAATACTTTGGGGTAGAGGGGTAGGAGGGCATCCTCAGTGCCTTGATACTTTAACGTGGAGAGGTAGGAGGGCATTCTCAGTTCCTTAATACCTTGGAGTGGAGAGTTAGGAGGGCATCCTCAGTGCCTCAATACTTTGGGGTAGGAGGGCACCCTCAGTTTCTCAATACTTTGGGGTAGAGGGGTAGGAGGGCATCCTCAGTGCCTTGATACTTTAACGTGGAGAGGTAGGAGGGCATTCTCAGTTCCTTAATACCTTGGAGTGGAGAGTTAGGAGGGCATCCTCAGTTCCTCAATACTTTGGGGTAGGAGGGCACCCTCAGTTTCTCAATACTTTGGGGTAGAGGGGTAGGAGGGCATCCTCAGTGCCTTGATACTTTAACGTGGAGAGGTAGGAGGGAATTCTCAGTTCCTTAATACTTTGGAGTGGAGAGTTAGGAGGGCATCCTCAGTTATTCAATACTTTGGGGTTGAGGGGTAGGACGGCTTCCTTAGTGCCGTATTATTTGGGGTGGATAGGTAGGAGGACATCCTCAGTTCCTTAATACCTTGGGGTAGAGAGTTAGGAGGGCTTCCTCAGTGCCTCAATACTTTGGGGTAGGAGGGCACCCTCAGTTTCTCAATACTTTGGGGTAGAGGGGTAGGAGGGCATCCTCAGTGCCTTGATACTTTAACGTGGAGTGGTAGGAGGGCATTCTCAGTTCCTTAATACCTTGGAGTGGAGAGTTAGGAGGGCATCCTCAGTTCCTCAATACTTTGGGGTTGAGGGGTAGGACGGCTTCCATAGTGCCGTATTATTTGGGGTGGATAGGTAGGAGGACATCCTCAGTTCCTTAATACCTTGGGGTAGAGAGTTAGGAGGGCTTCCTCAGTGGCTCAATACTTTGGGGTAGGAGGGCACCCTCAGTTTCTCAATACTTTGGGGTAGAGGGGTAGGAGGGCATCCTCAGTGCCTTGATACTTTAACGTGGAGAGGTAGGAGGGCATTCTCAGTTCCTTAATACCTTGTAGTGGAGAGTTAGGAGGGCATCCTCAGTTCCTCAATACTTTGGGGTAGGAGGGCACCCTCAGTTTCTCAATACTTTGGGGTAGGAGGGCATCCTCAGTGCCTTGATACCTTAGCATGGAGAGGTAGGAGGACATCCTCAGTTCCTAAATACCTTGGAGTGGAGCGTTAGGAGGGCATTCTCAGTGCCTCAATACTTTGGCGTGGAGGGGTAGGAGGGCATCCTCATTGCCTCGATACATTAGCGTGGAGAGGTAGGAGGACATCCTCAGTTCCTTAATACCTTGGAGTGGAGAGTTAGGAGGGCATCCTCAGTGCCTCAATACTTTGGGATAGGAGGGCACCCTCAGTTTCTCAATACTTTGGGGTAGAGGGGTAGGAGGGCATCCTCAGTGCCTTGATACTTTAACGTGGAGAGGTAGGAGGGCATTCTCAGTTCCTTAATACCTTGGAGTGGAGAGTTAGGAGGGCATCCTCAGTGCCTCAATACTTTGGGGTAGGAGGGCACCCTCAGTTTCTCAATACTTTGGGGTAGAGGGGTAGGAGGGCATCCTCAGTGCCTTGATACTTTAACGTGGAGAGGTAGGAGGGCATTCTCAGTTCCTTAATACCTTGGAGTGGAGAGTTAGGAGGGCATCCTCAGTTCCTCAATACTTTGGGGTAGGAGGGCACCCTCAGTTTCTCAATACTTTGGGGTAGAGGGGTAGGAGGGCATCCTCAGTGCCTTGATACTTTAACGTGGAGAGGTAGGAGGGAATTCTCAGTTCCTTAATACTTTGGAGTGGAGAGTTAGGAGGGCATCCTCAGTTATTCAATACTTTGGGGTTGAGGGGTAGGACGGCTTCCATAGTGCCGTATTATTTGGGGTGGATAGGTAGGAGGACATCCTCAGTTCCTTAATACCTTGGGGTAGAGAGTTAGGAGGGCTTCCTCAGTGCCTCAATACTTTGGGGTAGGAGGGCACCCTCAGTTTCTCAATACTTTGGGGTAGAGGGGTAGGAGGGCATCCTCAGTGCCTTGATACTTTAACGTGGAGTGGTAGGAGGGCATTCTCAGTTCCTTAATACCTTGGAGTGGAGAGTTAGGAGGGCATCCTCAGTTCCTCAATACTTTGGGGTTGAGGGGTAGGACGGCTTCCATAGTGCCGTATTATTTGGGGTGGATAGGTAGGAGGACATCCTCAGTTCCTTAATACCTTGGAGTGGAGAGTTAGGAGGGCATCCTCAGTGTCTCAATACTTTGGGGTAGGAGGGCACCCTCAGTTTCTCAATACTTTGGGGTAGAGGGGTAGGAGGGCATCCTCAGTGCCTTGATACTTTAACGTGGAGAGGTAGGAGGGCATTCTCAGTTCCTTAATACCTTGGAGTGGAGAGTTAGGAGGACATCCTCAGTTCCTCAATACTTTGGGGTAGGAGGGCACCCTCAGTTTCTCAATACTTTGGGGTAGGAGGGCATCCTCAGTGCCTTGATACCTTAGCATGGAGAGGTAGGAGGACATCCTCAGTTCCTAAATACCTTGGAGTGGAGCGTTAGGAGGGCATTCTCAGTGCCTCAATACTTTGGCGTGGAGGGGTAGGAGGGCATCCTCATTGCCTCGATACATTAGCGTGGAGAGGTAGGAGGACATCCTCAGTTCCTTAATACCTTGGAGTGGAGAGTTAGGAGGGCATCCTCAGTGCCTCAATACTTTGGGGTAGGAGGGCACCCTCAGTTTCTCAATACTTTGGGGTAGAGGGGTAGGAGGGCATCCCCAGTGCCTTGATACTTTAACGTGGAGAGGTAGGAGGGCATTCTCAGTTCCTTAATACCTTGGAGTGGAGAGTTAGGAGGGCATCCTCAGTTCCTCAATACTTTGGGGTAGGAGGGCACCCTCAGTTTCTCAATACTTTGGGGTAGGAGGGCATCCTCAGTGCCTTGATACCTTAGCATGGAGAGGTAGGAGGACATCCTCAGTTCCTAAATACCTTGGAGTGGAGCGTTAGGAGGGCATTCTCAGTGCCTCAATACTTTGGCGTGGAGGGGTAGGAGGGCATCCTCATTGCCTCGATACATTAGCGTGGAGAGGTAGGAGGACATCCTCAGTTCCTTAATACCTTGGAGTGGAGAGTTAGGAGGGCATCCTCAGTGCCTCAATACTTTGGGATAGGAGGGCACCCTCAGTTTCTCAATACTTTGGGGTAGAGGGGTAGGAGGGCATCCTCAGTGCCTTGATACTTTAACGTGGAGAGGTAGGAGGGCATTCTCAGTTCCTTAATACCTTGGAGTGGAGAGTTAGGAGGGCATCCTCAGTTCCTCAATACTTTGGGGTAGGAGGGCACCCTCAGTTTCTCAATACTTTGGGGTAGGAGGGCATCCTCAGTGCCTTGATACCTTAGCATGGAGAGGTAGGAGGACATCCTCAGTTCCTAAATACCTTGGAGTGGAGCGTTAGGAGGGCATTCTCAGTGCCTCAATACTTTGGCGTGGAGGGGTAGGAGGGCATCCTCATTGCCTCGATACATTAGCGTGGAGAGGTAGGAGGACATCCTCAGTTCCTTAATACCTTGGAGTGGAGAGTTAGGAGGGCATCCTCAGTGCCTCAATACTTTGGGATAGGAGGGCACCCTCAGTTTCTCAATACTTTGGGGTAGAGGGGTAGGAGGGCATCCTCAGTGCCTTGATACTTTAACGTGGAGAGGTAGGAGGGCATTCTCAGTTCCTTAATACCTTGGAGTGGAGAGTTAGGAGGGCATCCTCAGTGCCTCAATACTTTGGGGTAGGAGGGCACCCTCAGTTTCTCAATACTTTGGGGTAGAGGGGTAGGAGGGCATCCTCAGTGCCTTGATACTTTAACGTGGAGAGGTAGGAGGGCATTCTCAGTTCCTTAATACCTTGGAGTTGAGAGTTAGGAGGGCATCCTCAGTTCCTCAATACTTTGGGGTAGGAGGGCACCCTCAGTTTCTCAATACTTTGGGGTAGAGGGGTAGGAGGGCATCCTCAGTGCCTTGATACTTTAACGTGGAGAGGTAGGAGGGAATTCTCAGTTCCTTAATACTTTGGAGTGGAGAGTTAGGAGGGCATCCTCAGTTATTCAATACTTTGGGGTTGAGGGGTAGGACGGCTTCCATAGTGCCGTATTATTTGGGGTGGATAGGTAGGAGGACATCCTCAGTTCCTTAATACCTTGGGGTAGAGAGTTAGGAGGGCTTCCTCAGTGCCTCAATACTTTGGGGTAGGAGGGCACCCTCAGTTTCTCAATACTTTGGGGTAGAGGGGTAGGAGGGCATCCTCAGTGCCTTGATACTTTAACGTGGAGTGGTAGGAGGGCATTCTCAGTTCCTTAATACCTTGGAGTGGAGAGTTAGGAGGGCATCCTCAGTTCCTCAATACTTTGGGGTTGAGGGGTAGGACGGCTTCCATAGTGCCGTATTATTTGGGGTGGATAGGTAGGAGGACATCCTCAGTTCCTTAATACCTTGGGGTAGAGAGTTAGGAGGGCTTCCTCAGTGCCTCAATACTTTGGGGTAGGAGGGCACCCTCAGTTTCTCAATACTTTGGGGTAGAGGGGTAGGAGGGCATCCTCAGTGCCTTGATACTTTAACGTGGAGAGGTAGGAGGGCATTCTCAGTTCCTTAATTCCTTGGAGTGGAGAGTTAGGAGGGCATCCTCAGTTCCTCAATACTTTGGGGTAGGAGGGCACCCTCAGTTTCTCAATACTTTGGGGTAGGAGGGCATCCTCAGTGCCTTGATACCTTAGCATGGAGAGGTAGGAGGACATCCTCAGTTCCTAAATACCTTGTAGTGGAGCGTTAGGAGGGCATTCTCAGTGCCTCAATACTTTGGCGTGGAGGGGTAGGAGGGCATCCTCATTGCCTCGATACATTAGCGTGGAGAGGTAGGAGGACATCCTCAGTTCCTTAATACCTTGGAGTGGAGAGTTAGGAGGGCATCCTCAGTGCCTCAATACTTTGGGGTAGGAGGGCACCCTCAGTTTCTCAATACTTTGGGGTAGAGGGGTAGGAGGGCATCCTCAGTGCCTTGATACTTTAACGTGGAGAGGTAGGAGGGCATTCTCAGTTCCTTAATACCTTGGAGTGGAGAGTTAGGAGGGCATCCTCAGTTCCTCAATACTTTGGGGTAGGAGGGCACCCTCAGTTTCTCAATACTTTGGGGTAGAGGGGTAGGAGGGCATCCTCAGTGCCTTGATACTCTAACGTGATGAGGTAGGAGGGCATTCTCAGTTCCTTAATACCTTGGAGTGGAGAGTTAGGAGGGCATCCTAAGTTCCTCAATACTTTGGGGTTGAGGGGTAGGACGGCTTCCATAGTGCCGTATTATTTGGGGTGGATAGGTAGGAGGACATCCTCAGTTCCTTAATACCTTGGGGTAGAGAGTTAGGAGGGCATCCTCAGTGCCTCAATACTTTGGGGTAGGATGGCACCCTCAGTTTCTCAATACTTTGGGGTAGAGGGGTAGGAGGGCATCCTCAGTGCCTTGATACTTTAACGTGGAGTGGTAGGAGGGCATTCTCAGTTCCTTAATACTTTGGAGTGGAGAGTTAGGAGGGCATCCTCAGTTCCTCAATACTTTGGGGTAGGAGGGCACCCTCAGTTTCTCAATACTTTGGGGTAGAGGGGTAGGAGGGCATCCTCAGTGCCTTGATACCTTAGCGTGGAGAGGTAGGAGGACATTCTCAGTTCCTTAATACCTTGGAGTGGAGCGTTAGGAGGGCATTCTCAGTGCCTCAATACTTTGGCGTGGAGGGGTAGGAGGGCATCCTCAGTGCCTCGATACTTTGGGGTAGGAGGGCACCCTCAGTTTCTCAATACTTTGGTGTAGAGGGGTAGGAGGGCATCCTCAGTGCCTTGATACTTTAACGTGGAGAGGTAGGAGGGCACTCTCAGTTCCTTAATACCTTGGAGTTGAGAGTTAGGAGGGCATCCTCAGTTCCTCAATACTTTGGGGTAGGAGGGCACCCTCAGTTTCTCAATACTTTGGGGTAGAGGGGTAGGAGGGCATCCTCAGTGCCTTGATACTTTAACGTGGAGAGGTAGGAGGGAATTCTCAGTTCCTTAATACTTTGGAGTGGAGAGTTAGGAGGGCATCCTCAGTTCCTCAATACTTTGGGGTTGAGGGGTAGGACGGCTTCCATAGTGCCGTATTATTTGGGGTGGATAGGTAGGAGGACATCCTCAGTTCCTTAATACCTTGGGGTAGAGAGTTAGGAGGGCTTCCTCAGTGCCTCAATACTTTGGGGTAGGAGGGCACCCTCAGTTTCTCAATACTTTGGGGTAGAGGGGTAGGAGGGCATCCTCAGTGCCTTGATACTTTAACGTGGAGAGGTAGGAGGGCATTCTCAGTTCCTTAATACCTTGGAGTGGAGAGTTAGTAGGGCATCCTCAGTTCCTCAATACTTTGGGGTTGAGGGGTAGGACGGCTTCCATAGTGCCGTATTATTTGGGGTGGATAGGTAGGAGGACATCCTCAGTTCCTTAATACCTTGGGGTAGAAAGTTAGGAGGGCTTCCTCAGTGCCTCAATACTTTGGGGTAGGAGGGCACCCTCAGTTTCTCAATACTTTTGGGTAGAGGGGTAGGAGGGCATCCTCAGTGCCTTGATACTTTAATGTGGAGAGGTAGAAGGGCATTCTCAGTTCCTTAATACCTTGGAGTGGAGAGTTAGGAGGGCATCCTCAGTTCCTCAATACTTTGGGGTAGGAGGGCACCCTCAGTTTCTCAATACTTGGAGATGTAGGAGGGCATTCTCAGTTCCTTAATACCTTGGAGTGGAGAGTTAGGAGGGCATCCTCAGTTCCTCAATACTTTGGGGTTGAGGGGTAGGACGGCTTCCATATTCCCGTATTATTTTGGGTGGATAGGTAGGAGGACATTCTCAGTTCCTTAATACCTTGGGGTAGAGAGTTAGGAGGGCTTCCTCAGTGCCTCAATACTTTGGGGTAGGAGGGCACCCTCAGTTTGTCAATACTTTTGGGTAGAGGGGTAGGAGGGCATCCTCAGTGCCTTGATACTTTAACGTGGAGAGGTAGGAGGGCATTCTCAGTTCCTTAATACCTTGGAGTGGAGATTTAGGAGGGCATCCTCAGCTCCTCAATACTTTGCGGTAGGAGGGCACCCTCAGTTTCTCAATACTTTGGGGTAGGAGGGCATCCTCAGTGCCTTGATACCTTAGCGTGGAGAGGTAGGAGGACATCCTCAGTTCCTAAATACCTTGGAGTGGAGCGTTAGGAGGGCATTCTCAGTGCCTCAATACTTTGGCGTGGAGGGGTAGGAGGGCATCCTCAGTGCCTCGATACATTAGCGTGGAGAGGTAGGAGGACATCCTCAGTTCCTTAATACCTTGGAGTGGAGAGTTAGGAGGGCATCCTCAGTGCCTCAATACTTTGGGGTAGTAGGGCACCCTCAGTTTCTCAATACTTTGGGGTAGAGGGGTAGGAGGGCATCCTCAGTGCCTTGATACTTTAACGTGGAGAGGTAGGAGGGCATTCTCAGTTCCTTAATACCTTGGAGTGGAGAGTTAGGAGGGCATCCTCAGTTCCTCAATACTTTGGGGTAGGAGGGCACCCTCAGTTTCTCAATACTTTGGGGTAGAGGGGTAGGAGGGCATCCTCAGTGCCTTGATACTTTAACGTGGAGATGTAGGAGGGCATTCTCAGTTCCTTAATACCTTGGAGTGGAGAGTTAGGAGGGCATCCTCAGTTCCTCAATACTTTGGGGTTGAGGGGTAGGACGGCTTCCATAGTGCCGTATTATTTGGGGTGGATAGGTAGGAGGACATCCTCAGTTCCTTAATACCTTGGGGTAGAGAGTTAGGAGGGCTTCCTCAGTGCCTCAATACTTTGGGGTAGGAGGGCACCCTCAGTTTCTCAATACTTTTGGGTAGAGGGGTAGGAGGGCATCCTCAGTGCCTTGATACTTTAACGTGGAGAGGTAGGAGGGCATTCTCAGTTCCTTAATACCTTGGAGTGGAGAGTTAGGAGGGCATCCTCAGTTCCTCAATACTTTGGGGTAGGAGGGCACCCTCAGTTTCTCAATACTTTGGGGTAGGAGGGCATCCTCAGTGCCTTGATACCTTAGCGTGGAGAGGTAGGAGGACATCCTCAGTTCCTTAATACCTTGGAGTGGAGAGTTAGGAGGGCATACTCAGTGCCTCAATACTTTGGGGTAGGAGGGCACCCTCAGTTTCTGAATCCTTTGGGGTAGAGGGGTAGGAGGGCATCCTCAGTGCCTTGATACCTTAGCGTGGAGAGGTAGGAGGACATTCTCAGTTCCTTAATACCTTGGAGTAGAGCGTTAGGAGGGCATTCTCAGTGCCTCAATACTTTGGCGTGGAGGGGTAGGAGGGCATCCTCAGTGCCTCGATACATTAGCGTGGAGAGGTAGGAGGACATCCTCAGTTCCTTAATACCTTGGAGTGGAGAGTTAGGAGGGCATCCTCAGTGCCTCAATACTTTGGGGTAGGAGGGGCACCCTCAGTTTCTCAATACTTTGGGGTAGAGGGGTAGGAGGGCATCCTCAGTGCCTTGATACTTTAACGTAGAGAGGTAGGAGGGCATTCTTAGTTCCTTAATACCTTGGAGTGGAGAGTTCGGAGGGCATCCTCAGTTCCTCAATACTTTGGGGTAGGAGGGCACCCTCAGTTTCTCAATACTTTGGGGTAGAGGGGTAGGAGGGCATCCTCAGTGCCTTGATACTTTAATGTGGAGAGGTAGGAGGGCATTCTCAGTTCCTTAATACCTTGGAGTGGAGAGTTAGGAGGGCATCCTCAGTGCCTCAATACTTTTTGGTAGGAGGGCACCCTCAGTTTCTCAATACTTTGGGGTAGAGGGGTAGGAGGGCATCCTCAGTGCCTTGATACTTTAACGTGGAGAGGTAGGAGGGCATTCTCAGTTCCTTAATACCTTGGAGTGGAGCGTTAGGAGGGCATTCTCAGTGCCTCAATACTTTGGCGTGGAGGGGTAGGAGGGCATCCTCAGTGCCTCGATACATTAGCGTGGAGAGGTAGGAGGACATCCTCAGTTCCTTAATACCTTGGAGTAGAGAGTTAGGAGGGCATCCTGAGTGCCTCAATACTTTGGGGTAGGAGGGCACCCTCAGTTTCTCAATACTTTGGGGTAGAGGGGTAGGAGGGCATCCTCAGTGCCTTGATACTTTAACGTGGAGAGGTAGGAGGGCATTCTCAGTTCCTTAATACCTTGGAGTGGAGAGTTAGGAGGGCATCCTCAGTTCCTCAATACTTTGGGGTAGGAGGGCACCCTCAGTTTCTCAATACTTTGGGGTAGAGGGGTAGAAGGGCATCCTCAGTGCCTTGATACCTTAGCGTGTAGAGGTAGGAGGGCATCCTCAGTTCCTTAATACCTTGGAGTAGAGAATTAGGAGGGCATCCTCAGTGCCTCAATACTTTGGGGTAGTAGGGCACCCTCAGTTTCTCAATACTTTGGGGTAGAGGGGTAGGAGGGCATCCTCAGTGATTTGATACTTTAACGTAGAGAGGTAGGGGGGCATTCTCAGTTCCTTAATACCTTGGAGTGGAGAGTTAGGAGGGCATCCTCAGTTCCTCAATACTTTGGGGTAGGAGGGCACCCTCAGTTTCTCAATACTTTGGGGTAAAGGGGTAGGAGAGCATCCTCAGTGCCTTGATACTTTAACGTGGAGAGGTAGGAGGGCATTCTCAGTTCCTTAATACCTTGGAGTGGAGCGTTAGGAGGGCATTCTCAGTGCCTCAATACTTTGGCGTGGAGGAGTAGGAGGGCATCCTCAGTGCCTCGATACATTAGCGTGGAGAGGTAGGAGGGCATCCTCAGTTCCTTAATACCTTGGAGTAGAGAGTTAGGAGGGCATCCTCAGTGCCTCAATACTTTGGGGTAGGAGGGCACCCTCAGTTTCTCAATACTTTGGGGTAGAGGGGTAGGAGGGCATCCTCAGTGCCTTGATACTTTAACGTGGAGAGGTAGGAGGGCATTCTCAGTTCCTTAATACCTTGGAGTGGAGAGTTAGGAGGGCATCCTCAGTTCCTGAATACTTTGGGGTAGGAGGGCACCCTCAGTTTCTCAATACTTTGGGGTAGAGGGGTAGAAGGGCATCCTCAGTGCCTTGATACCTTAGCGTGTAGAGGTAGGAGGGCATCCTCAGTTCCTTAATACCTTTGAGTAGAGAGTTAGGAGGGCATCCTCAGTGCCTCAATACTTTGGGGTAGGAGGGCACCCTCAGTTTCTCAATACTTTGGGGTAGAGGGGTAGGAGGGCATCCTCAGTGCCTTGATACTTTAACGTGGAGAGGTAGGAGGGCATTCTCAGTTCCTTAATACCTTGGAGTGGAGAGTTAGGAGGGCATCCTCAGTTCCTCAATACTTTGGGGTAGGAGGGCACCCTCAGTTTCTCAATACTTTGGGGTAGAGGGGTAGGAGGGCATCCTCAGTGCCTTGATACTTTAACGTGGGGAGGTAGGAGGGCATTCTCAGTTTCTTAATACCTTGGAGTGGAGCGTTAGGAGGGCATTCTCAGTGCCTCAATACTTTGGGGTAGAGGGGTAGAAGGGCATCCTCAGTGCCTAGATACCTTAGCGTGTAGATGTAGGAGGGCATCCTCAGTTCCTTAATACCTTGGAGTAGAGAGTTAGGAGGGCATCCTCAGTGCCTCAATACTTTGGGGTAGGAGGGCACCCTCAGTTTCTCAATACTGTGGGGTAGAGGGGTAGGAGGGCATCCTCAGTGCCTTGATACTTTAACGTGGAGAGGTAGGAGGGCATTCTCAGTTCCTTAATACCTTGGAGTGGAGAGTTAGGAGGGCATCCTCAGTTCCCTAATACCCTGGGGTAGAGAGTTAGGAGGGCTTCCTTAGTGCCTCGATACCTTCGGGTGGAGAGGTAGGAGGGCATCCTCAGTTCCTTAATACCTTGGAGTAGAGAGTTAGGAGGGCATCCTCAGTGCCTCAATACTTTGGGGTAGGAGGGCACCCTCAGTTTCTTAATACCTTGGAGTGGAGCGTTAGGAGGGCATTCTCAGTGCCTCAATACTTTGGGGTTGAGGGGTAGGACGGCTACCATAGTGCCGTATTATTTGGGGTGGATAGGTAGGAGTACATCCTCAGTTCCTTAATACCCTGGGGTAGAGAGTTAGGAGGGCTTCCTTAGTGCCTCGATACCTTCGGGTGGAGAGGTAGGAGGGCATCCTCAGTTCCTTAATACCTTGGAGTAGAGAGTTAGGAGGGCATCCTCAGTGCCTCAATACTTTGGGGTAGGAGGGCATTCTCAGTTTCTTAATACCTTGGAGTGGAGCGTTAGGAGGGCATTCTCAGTGCCTCAATACTTTGGGGTAGAGGGGTAGAAGGGCATCCTCAGTGCCTCGATACCTTAGCGTGTAGATGTAGGAGGGCATCCTCAGTTCCTTAATACCTTGGAGTAGAGAGTTAGGAGGGCATCTTCAGTGCCTCAATACTTTGGGGTAGGAGGGCACCCTCAGTTTCTCAATACTGTGGGGTAGAGGGGTAGGAGGGCATCCTCAGTGCCTTGATACTTTAACGTGGAGAGGTAGGAGGGCATTCTCAGTTCCTTAATACCTTGGAGTGGAGAGTTAGGAGGGCATTCTCAGTTCCTCAATACTTTGGGGTAGGAGGGCACCCTCAGTTTCTCAATACTTTGGGGTAGAGGGGTAGGAGGGCATCCTCAGTGCCTTAATACTTTAACGTGGAGAGGTAGGAGGGCATTCTCAGTTCCTTAATACCTTGGAGTGGAGCGTTAGGAGGGCATTCTCAGTGCCTCAATACTTTGGCATGGAGGGGTAGGAGGGCATCCTCAGTGCCTCGATACATTAGCGTGGAGAGGTAGGAGGGCATCCTCAGTTCCTTAATACCTTGGAGTAGAGAGTTAGGAGGGCATCCTCAGTGCCTCAATACTTTGGGGTAGGAGGGCACCCTCAGTTTCTCAATACTTTGGGGTAGAGGGGTAGGAGGGCATCCTCAGTGCCTTGATACTTTAACGTGGAGAGGTAGGAGGGCATTCTCAGTTCCTTAATACCTTGGAGTGGAGAGTTAGGAGGGCATCCTCAGTTCCTCAATACTTTGGGGTTGAGGGGTAGGACGGCTTCCATAGTGCCGTATTATTTGGGGTGGATAGGTAGGAGGACATCCTCAGTTCCTTAATACCCTGGGGTAGAGAGTTAGGAGGGCTTCCTTAGTGCCTCGATACCTTCGGGTGGAGAGGTAGGAGGGCATCCTCAGTTCCTTAATACCTTGGAGTAGAGAGTTAGGAGGGCATCCTCAGTGCCTCAATACTTTGGGGTAGGAGGGCACCCTCAGTTTCTCAATACTTTGGGGTAGAGGGGTAGGAGGGCATCCTCAGTGCCTTGATACTTTAACGTGGAGAGGTAGGAGGGCATTCTCAGTTCCTTAATACCCTGGAGTGGAGAGTTAGGAGGGCATCCTCAGTTCCTCAATACTTTGGGGTAGGAGGGCACCCTCAGTTTCTCAATACTTTGGGGTAGAGGGGTGTTAGGGAAATAATTCACCATCTCAGACCGTCCTCGGGCATCAAGGTACCGTAATATTTATTGCATATGCAAGAGAAATGAATAGCATTACATCTTCATGCTGTCATCGTCATTTCTAAGGAAAATACTGTGGTACATGTCTTTTTTATAAGCCCTGGACACCCCCCTTTCCTGTCTTAAAACATGCCCAGTCTCATGTATTTTCAACTTTATTCTGGATGTAACAGGAAAGGTGGAAGTGTCTGTTACAGACTGTTATCTTCATCTAACAATGGTTACAGGATACTGACTTGAAAACTCCCCAAGTCAACACAAAAATACAGGATATATGCAAAACTGCAGATCTAAGCATTTTATATTACTGAGTCTACATATTGTTTATTTCTAGGCCATGATAAACAAAATGGCGTCTTTCATAACTGACATTTAAAGTATAATTTCTCTAACATCTCCCCCCTTTTATACTCATAATGTCAATACTTCAAATATCCAGGTTATTTTATTTTACCAGGTATTATCATTTAGACAGATGAGTCCTTAGCGAGAGTTGTAAATTCATCATCAGGTTCCGAGTATAGTTCCGTGTCGCTCTGGAGGAGCATAGTTTTTGTTAAAGATGTGTCAATCAGTCTTTGAAGAATTCCCCTAATACAGGGAATGCAGCAACATCCACACAATGTAAGAACTGCGGCTACCATGACAATAGAGATAAGCAAACTTTTTGCAAGATCACCCCATTTACCAAACCATTTTTCGAAAAGTCCTGTCAGGGGGTTCTCTACACCAGAGTTCTCAGCTAATTCTTCGGATAGCATTTGTAGGCCTTGTAAGGCTTTGGTGATACTTCCATCAGGTGCCGTATTGTTTGGAATAAAAGTGCAGCAGAAGGTGCCGAACATTTTGCATACCCCGCGCCTTTCTGCCAGCAACATATCCAACGCTATACGGTTCTGCCACGCTGTCAAAGAGGTGGCGTCCAATTGTGCTGCTATACCTTTGATAGCATCTCTGGTGTAATTCACAAACCTCTGCTGGTTGTAGTAGATGTAGTTTATCCAGTTGACGTTCTTGTTGGGCTGGACCCATATGAAGAGTGAGGTGAGTCCTGCTGTTATTTGATTCTGCGCTTTAATTCCATCTGGAACTCCTCGTGGAACGCCTATTTCGTCTATATAAACTCGGTTGTCAAATGATCCTTGTGGTGTTTCTCGCTTAATTCCTTTAAAAAAAAGTATTTACCTGGTAGTTTCATTGATTTATCACTCATAGGAACTATATAAAAGGGAAGCAGCAATCGGGTAAGGGCACAACTACCCTCCCATCTAGGTGGCAGTCTGGGCCTTAGTCTCTTATCTCCACACAGACACCAAACATCAGCCAATTGCTGTTTTTGTTCCTGAAACCATTTTAGTTCATACTTAATGTCTGTAGTACGTGTTGTAGTTGCACAGTATTCGGGGGATAGGGTGCCAACATTTGTACCATTACTGTCATTGTTAGAAAAACAAGTAAAATTTCCTGGTAATGCTTGTACTGATGGGGGTATACTTTGCATTTTAGACTTAGGGTAACTCTTTTTCTCATTTACACATTCTGACCCAGTTATATTTTATGAAAACATTCTTATTATACAAGTCAAGTCTCTTTCCTCTTTAGGGAGAGGAACGGTGGCTAGTTGTGGAATATAACAAGGTTTACCATACAGCATTTCATACGGTGTTAGTCCTTTAGCAGTAGGGGTAATTCTTATACTCAACAATGCCATTGGCAAACACTAAACCCATTTATTTTTCCCTGTTTCTTTCAACAATTTTCTTAGTTTACTCTTTAAGGTACCATTGTGTCTCTCCACTGTGCCCACAGATTGTGGGTGGTAGACACAGTGGTTTTTTAGGTCAATATTGTACCATTTACCAATTTGTTGTATTGTTCGGTTTACAAAATGGGAGCCATTGTCACTATAAATCACAGAGGGGATCCCATGAAATGGAATCACCTCTTTGATTAGTACTTTGGCTACTGACTGTCCATTTGGGTGTGTCAGGAAAAGCTTCCACCCACTTTATAAACAACAATAATCATAAAATCCATGCATATCGTGTGAAAGGGATAAGAGGGTTGTGGGAAATGACCTCTTAAGGGTCTTAGGGCACCTTGAGCATGGTATCTGTTACAAAGCGGACATGTGAGGCAAAAGTTTCTAGAGTCGTTCGTAAACCTATATGTTGTGAACACCTTATTGATCACCTGCACCATCCCTCCTTTTGAGATATGGGCTTGCCCATGGCTCAATAACGCAGCATATCTAAATAGTGATGTAGGTAAGATGGGTTTACCTTCTGTACTTGTGTATATACCATTGACCAGCGTTGCCCCTTTAGATAGCCACTTTTGTTTTTCACCTGCCGGTGATGTTTTCTGCATTTCTGATAACCATGTTTTATCAATAGCTTTCCGTACCTCATCATTTTCTTGGGGACCTGTATAGTATATGTGTGTTTTTTGCTGTCCTGTAGCAGCTTCCCTTGCGGTCTTGTCTGCTAGTGCATTCCCTAGAGCAGTGGCGTCTCCAGCTTTCATATTTAGGGGGGGCACATGGGGGGACAGGGACAAAAATAGGGGGGCAATATAAAATGCAAATATATATATATATATATATATCTATATATCTATATTATATATAATATATATATATATAATATATATATATATATATATATATATATATATATATATTTTATCTATCCTGGGGCCCTTTACCCCTTTACTACGATCCCACAACGGCCCTTTCACATGTTCTGCAGTGAGCTCCCTTCCTACTGTATTGCCCCCCCCCCCAGGGTGACAGAAAACAAGAGATATATATGTCACCAGCATACCAAGAAAATATAAGGATCCAAAGCAGTGGGAGAACTTTCAGGGTTGCAAAGGTTGTCTTGCCCCCGGGCCCTGGTGTTCTGTCACTGTGGGGTTCCCCAGCCTCCTCTTGCTGTCCTGCCCCTGCTATTGACAGCGCTGGTCTGGCATTTCTTGGAATTTACAGGCTGGTTCTCCTGTCCTAAGAACGGGAGAAATCAGTCTGTTTTTTCAGTAACTGAGAGTCCTGGTGGAGTCTTTCCTGCAACTCACTCTTCTCCCTGCCAATGAGGATGCAGGGGAAGGAGCAGATCGTGCGGCCGTGGTTGTGTGAGAGCGCTCGCATTATGCAGTGTCAGCGAGCAGAGGGAGGGGGGAGGAATCACCCGCAGGAGCTGACTGGGGACGTTCTCCCTCTCAATAGAGACTGTGTTACCCCAGCGGTGGCCCGAGTAGGATGCGGCACATCCGATATGAATACAAACAAAAAGAAATTGCCTTTTTGTCAAAAAAAAAAAAAATTAAAAAAAAAAAAAAAAAATTTTTTTTGGGGGGGCACATGGTGGGGCCCAGCATAATGTTGGGGGGGTCAGGGCCCCCTCTGGCCCCCCCTAGGGTCGCCATTGCCCTAGAGTAATTGGATCTGTTCCCTTTCTGTGTGCTGTACATTTACAAATAGCCACTTGTGTTGGTTTCTGTACATTTTGTAGAAGGGCCAGGATAAGATCTCTGTGTGAGATTGGTTTACCTGTGGACGTAATCATACCCCTATTTTTCCATTGCTGGGCAAATATGTGTATAGTAGAAAAAGCTTATTGGCTGTCTGTATAAATATTTATTTTCTTCCCTTCCCCTAGACTACAGGCCCTGAATAGGGCAATAATTTCAGCTTGTTGTGTAGAGTAGGAACTGGGAAGGGGTCTGGCTTCAATGACCTGGTCTTGTGTTACTATAGCGTATGCCTTTGATTTACCCCTTTATCGTCCTTTTTACAAGACCCATCAACACAAAAGGTAATGTCAGCATCTAGAAGGGGAACATCAGTGAGAACCCACAATGAGGTGCTTTACCTTCGCAAATGCATCCTCTGCTTGCACATTCCACTGAATGGAATCTTTTGCAGCCATTAGTGAACCATAGATGAGATCAGAAAGAGGCGCCACCTCCATAGCATAATTTGCTATCCATGCTCTACAGACATTTGCCATGCCAAGAAATGACATCATTTATTTTTTGGTATGTGATTTGGGGACTTGAAGGATGGCCTCTTTTTGGATCTCATGCAAAAAGTCTACCTTCTTGAGATAAAATGTAACCCAGGTATTTCACCTTTTCTTTCCACAGATGTAATTAGTCTTTGCTGACCTTTTGACCTTGGTCTGCGAGGAAATGCATTAGAACCATGGTAATTTTACATACATTACTACCAGAATGTCATCCACATACAAGAGAATTTAACTCCCACTGGGAGGTACAAACCGAGACAAATTATTGGACATTCTTTGTGAGAAGGTAGTTGGACTTTCACAATATCCCTGGGATAACTTAGTGTATGTGTACCTTTTTTTTTTTTTTCCCGTGTACATAAATGCAACCCAGAACTGACTGTCTTTGTGTAAGGGAATGGGAAAGAAGGATTACTGTTATTGATAACAGAAAATACCTTGTTCTCTGGGTAGAGCTCGTTCAGGAGGACATGCATGTCTGGGACCACCGGGGCCCTCGGTAATACGGCCCTATTGACTGCCTGTAAATCCTGCACGAGTCTCCACCCATCTTTCTCTCCCTTATGCCTCCTATACCTCTGAATCCCTCTGGATTTTAGTTTCTTATCTGTCAGTTGGACCCAGTTTGTGATAAGTTCTCCTAGCTCATACCATGATACCTTGGGATTCTGGGTGACCGAAACACAAGGTACAGTATCCTGCCTGTATATTTGCAGAATAGGCTGTGGTAGGAGACAAGTAGCCACACTTTTTCCCCTCTTATCACAGTACAAACATTTTAAGAGAACTTCAGTGTTAGTGAGACTCATTAACTAGGACTTATCAGGCCCAGAGGTCTTTCTGTAGTACATGGTGCAATAGAGGTTTGTCTGGACCTTTTTACCTGTCTGTGGATCTTCCACAGTAAGACCTTCAGACATGACCTCCTGGTGCATCAACCCATTTTGCAGATTTTACATATACTACACCTTTTTCTTTACCGTTTTCATATCCAGCGGGTGTATTAGGGTCCTACAAGCCCCAGTATCACGGAGAAATGTTAGCCATCTACCCTTCACAACCAAGGTTATTTCTGGTTTGACTTCAGCATGCAAACAAGTTTCAACAGCGCACACATCCAAAATTTCAGATTCTTTCTCATCATTTTCTTCTGTATCTCTCTCTGCAGACAAACCCACATCTAGTCATGCTTCTTCCTCTCTGTTTGACCTACATTCTTTTGCCAAGTGACCTCTTTTACCTCACAGGAAACACTCCCCTCTCTTTTTTTATTTTTTTTCATAGTCCTGAATGCAGGGCCTTGTTCAGGTGTTTCCCATCCTTCTGTTCTCCTTCTCAATGACATACACATCATTACCTTCACCTACATAAGCACTTTCCCTTTCTTTACTCTCTTTTTTGATTGGAAGTGCCGTTCAGCATGCCTCGCATACTCAATAAGCTCCTGAAGTCTGCAGATCCTATGGTTGATCATGTGTTTGGTAACAAACTTGATATAGGGCAAGCAGCCCCTTCAAGATTGCCATCTTTAACTGTTGCTCATATGGGCTATCGTTTACTTGATTTACTAGGACTTCTATTCCTGAGTGATTATTGAAAATCTCCCTCATCCTAACAATGAAATTGTCCACTGTTTCCTCTTCTCCCTGCACACACTGATTTATAATGGACCAGTCGGCTCGACATATCCATCTATGCTCTATCCTTGTTATAAGAGCATTTCTCCTGTTTTCTAGTGCTGCATCATCATGAGGCAACACAACTCCCTGATTGTTTAATCCACTCCAATCTCCCACTACATGATGCCAGTCGGGACCCAGGATCTCTCTGGTGACCTGCTCTATTTCCCTCCCATTGAGATGATAGCTAGCAATCATTCCCATGATACCATCCCTGATTTGAGCTATGTTCACCTTGGGATGTGGTACCCCTTCAGTAGTTTTTTTAACATCCTCGGGGGTCCAGGGGCGAAATACCATCATAGTGTTGGGGACTACTATATCTCCTACATTTTGTCCTGCCCTAGGGTTGGGAACTTCAATTAGTGGAAATTCTTCCTCTCCACATTCTGTTTGTTCCCCTGCTGAGGGGGATATCAATTGGTTCACCAGGTCCCCGAAAAATTTTGTAACAGTTGCTGTAAGGGGCGTCCCTTGTGGACTCCTCTGGACAGCAAGAGTCATCTTGAGAGGGGGTTTAGCTGCAGCCATAGGAGAATCGGTTGCATCTGCGGGTGACCCAGGTGACCACGGGGGAACAACAAACAGTGGAGAGTCAGGTTGCATTTGGTTTGTTACGTTTTGTTCAGTCAATACTTGCTGAACTAAACTTCAGAGGACAGTCATATTATTGTCCTCCCCTTTGTTCAAAAACATAGTCTTTTTATGGTTTTCTGAATTTAACCTATGGTTAGCCTCCTCAAGCCATTTCTTTGCCTGGGGAAGGCCTAATTTCTTCTGTTTTCTTATTTTTGTGCCGGCATAATTTTTAAGCTTTCTACACAGTATTACACAATAATCCTTATTTAAAAATGCATCAAAATCATACTTTGTTTTCAAACATTTTAGGAAATGTCACATTCTCTTTGTCTAGACTACACATATACTTAACATGTTCAATTATACCAACAGATTTTCCATGGATCATACCTACTTTGTTTATCGTGCACACGGAGCTCTTTTTTTGTTAATGTCTTCTCACAATGACACAACACACGCACACAGTATCTTATCACTTGCAATCACTCACAGACTTTCTAGTCATGATATATCACTTGTAGATTACTGATCTTGTGTATTGCTAAAACACTGGTGTCTTAGAGAATTACAGAATTACGAGGAGACTGAATTCTCCCGACTGTTCTTTCATAGTTACTTATAACTTCACTAACTTGTAGAGAGCATTTACAGAATTATGAGGAGACTGAATTCTCCCGACTGTTCTTTCATCCTATCAAAACATTTAATATTTCAGTCCTTGATCCAAGGGTATTTATGTGCCTGCTCAGGATTAATACAACATATGAGGCTGGCATGAACACTGCGGTCCGCCAAATGTCCTCTGTTTGTTACCTGGAAATCTATCAGGCCACACCCTTGTATCAGGGGGGGTTCTTTATCTGGAAATATTTTTGATCCAAGGGTATTTATATGCCTGGAAAGCTATCAGGCCACACCCTTGTATCAACGGGGGGTTCTTTATCTGGAAGTATTTTTGATCCAAGGGTATTTATATGCCTGAAAAGCTATCAGGCCACACCCTTGTATCAACGGGGGGTTCTTTATCTGGAAGTATTTTTGATCCAAGGGTATTTATATGCCTAGAAATCTATCAGGCCACACCCTTGTATCAACAGGGGGTTCTTTAGGTTTTGATCTAGGAGTATTTATGTGTCCCCAAGGGATTTTCTGCAGTTTACAAGGCTGTCTGGATCTAAGATCCAATCGACAAATTTCCTTTATCTGCACCCGGATATTAGTATGGGACCATACCCCTATATCAAATGACAATTAACCAGAAGAAACAAATAAGAACACACAAGAGAGAACACCCGCAGTGCTCAACTGCCGCCAGGTTGCCCTGAGCGCGTCTTCCCAAAACGCGGGCTAGTCACTAGGTCTGCCCATCCAGGATGGCCACAGACGGATCTATACGGGGAATACGTGACCACTTATTTCCCCTCAACAAGAGTAAAGCAGATAGGACAGAAACAGATAAACATTCGATCAATCTCTATATTGTATGTATGCATTCAGATCCCTTATTCATCAAATTCCTAATCAAGTCTAACACAAAAGGTTAATAATAAAATAAAAATAAAAATCTTACCTTGTCCCGAGAGCGGTCTCTTGTGCTGATCCGGTAAGTCGCTGCCCGGGAGGCACTAGTTCAGCGGACCGGCCTCTTTTTAACATCTAATTTAAGAAGGAGGACTTACAGTTTTGCCGTACGGTCATCGGTCACTGAGTTGGACCAGTGCGTCTCGGAGAAAACGGACTCCCGGCATTTCGAAGGACCAAATTGTTAGGGAAATAATTCACCATCTCAGACCGTCCTCTGGCATCAAGGTAATATTTATTGCATATGCAAGAGAAATGAATAGCATTACATCTTCATGCTGTCATCGTCATTTCTAAGGAAAATACTGTGGTACATGTCTTTTTTATAAGCCCTGGACACCCCCTTTCCTGTCTTAAAACATGCCCAGTCTCATGTATTTTCAACTTTATTCTGGACGTAACAGGAAAGGTGGAAGTGTCTGTTACAGACTGTTATCTTCATCTAACAATGGTTACAGGATACTGGCTTGAAAACTCCCCAAGTCAACACAAAAATACAGGATATATGCAAAACTGCAGATCTCAGCATTTTATATTACTGAGTCTACATATTGCTGACTCCATATTATCTATAGTTTATTTCTAGGCCATGATAAACAAAATGGCGTCTTTCATAACTGACATTTAAAGTATAATTTCTCTAACAAGGGGTAGAAGGGCATCCTCAGTGCCTTGATTCCTCAGTTCCTTAATACCTTGGAGTAGAGAGTTAGGAGGGCATCCTCAGTGCCTCAATACTTTGGGGTAGGAGGGCACCCTCAGTTTCTCAATACTTTGGGGTAGAGGGGTAGGAGGGCATCCTCAGTGCCTTGATACTTTAACGTGGAGAGGTAGGAGGGCATTCTCAGTTCCTTAATACCTTGGAGTGGAGAGTTAGGAGGGCATCCTCAGTTCCTCAATACTTTGGGGTAGGAGGGCACCCTCAGTTTCTCAATACTTTGGGGTAGAGGGGTAGGAGGGCATCCTCAGTGCCTTGATACCTTAGCGTGGAGAGGTAGGAGGACATCCTCAGTTCCTTAATACCTTGGAGTGGAGCGTTAGGAGGGCATTCTCAGTGCCTCAATACTTTGGCGTGGAGGGGTAGGAGGGCATCCTCAGTGCCTCGATACATTAGCGTGGAGAGGTAGGAGGGCATCCTCAGTTCCTTAATACCTTGGAGTAGAGAGTTAGGAGGGCATCCTCAGTGCCTCAATACTTTGGGGTAGGAGGGCACCCTCAGTTTCTCAATACTTTGGGGTAGAGGGGTAGGAGGGCATCCTCAGTGCCTTGATACTTTAACGTGGAGAGGTAGGAGGGCATTCTCAGTTCCTTAATACCTTGGAGTGGAGAGTTAGGAGGGCATCCTCAGTGCCTCAATACTTTGGGGTAGGAGGGCACCCTCAGTTTCTCAATACTTTGGGGTAGAGGGGTAGGAGGGCATCCTCAGTGCCTTGATACTTTAACGTGGAGAGGTAGGAGGGCATTCTCAGTTCCTTAATACCTTGGAGTGGAGAGTTAGGAGGGCATCCTCGGTGCCTCAATACTTTGGGGTAGGAGGGCACCCTCAGTTTCTCAAAACTTTTCGATGTAGAGGGGTAGGAGGGCATCCTCAGTGCCTCGATACTTTAACGTAGAGAGGTAGGAGGGCATCCTCAGTTCCTTAATACCTTGGAGTGAAGAGTTAGGAGGGAATCCTATGTGCCTCAATTCTTTGGGGTTGAGGGGTAGGAAGGCTTCCTTAGTGCCGTATTATTTGGGGTGGATAGGTAGGAGGACATCCTCAGTTCCTTATTACCTTGGGGTGGAGAGTTAGGAGGGCTTCCTTAGTGCCTCGATACCTTTGGGTGGAGAGGTAGGAGGGCATCCTCAGTTCCTTAATACCTTCGAGTAGAGAGTTAGGAGGGCATCCTCAGTGCCTCAATACTTTGGGGTAGGAGGGCACCCTCAGTTTCTCAATACTTTGGGGTAGAGGGGTAGGAGGGCATCCTCAGTGCCTTGATACTTTAACGTGGAGAGGTAGGAGGGCATTCTCAGTTCCTTAATACCTTGGAGTGGAGAGTTAGGAGGGCATCCTCAGTTCCTCAATACTTTGGGGTAGGAGGGCACCCTCAGTTTCTCAATACTTTGGGGTAGAGGGGTAGGAGGGCATACTCAGTGCCTTGATACTTTAACGTGGAGAGGTAGGAGGGCATTCTCAGTTCCTTAATACCTTGGAGTGGAGCGTTAGGAGGGCATTCTCAGTGCCTCAATACTTTGGCGTGGAGGGGTAGGAGGGCATCCTCAGTGCCTCGATACATTAGTGTGGAGAGGTAGGAGGGCATCCTCAGTTCCTTAATACCTTGGAGTAGAGAGTTAGGAGGGCATCCTCAGTGCCTCAATACTTTGGGGTAGGAGGGCACCCTCAGTTTCTCAATACTTTGGGGTAGAGGGGTAGGAGGGCATCCTCAGTGCCTTAATACTTTGGGGTGGGAGGGCACCCTCAGTTTCTCAATACTTTGGGGAAGAGGGTTAGGAGGGCATTCTCAGTGCCTTAATACCTTAGCGTGGAGAGGTAGGAGGACATCCTCAGTTTCTTAATACTTTGGAGTGGAGAATTAGGAGGGCATTCTCAGTGCCTCAATACTTTGGGGTAGAGGGGTAGGAGGGTATCCTCAGTGCCTCGATACATTAGTGTGGAGAGGTAGGAGGGCATCCTCAGTTCCTTAATACCTTTGAGTGGAGAGTTAGGAGGGCATCCTCAGTGCCTCAATACTTTGGGGTAGGAGGGCACCCTCAGTTTCTCAATACTTTGGGGTAGAGGGGTAGGAGGGCATCCTCAGTGCCTCAATACTTTAATGTGGAGAGGTAGGAGGGCATTCTCAGTTCCTTAATACTTTGGAGTGGAGAGTTAGGAGGGCATCCTCAGTGCCTGAATACTTTGGGGTAGGAGGGCACCCTCAGTTTCTCAATACTTTGGGGTAGAGGGGTAGGAGGGCATCCTCAGTGCCTTGATACCTTAGCGTGGAGAGGTAGGAGGACATCCTCAGTTCCTTAATACCTTGGAGTGGAGAGTTAGGAGGGCATTCTCAGTGCCTCAATACTTTAGGGGTGGAGGGGTAGGACGGCATCCTCAGTGCCTTATTACTTTGGGGTGAACAGTTATGAGGGCATTCTCAGTGCCTTAATACTTTGGGGTGGAAGGGTAGGAGGGCATCCTCAGTGCATCAATACTTTGGGGTAGATGGGTAGGAGGGCATCCTCAGACCCTCGATACTTTAACGTGGAGAGGTAGGAGGGCATCCTCAGTTCCTTAATACCTTGGAGTGGAGAGTTAGGAGGGCATTCTCAGTGCCTCAATACTTTGGTGTGGAGGAGTAGGAGGGCATCCTCAGTGCCTCAATCCTTTGGGGTGGAGGGGTAGGAAGCACCCTCAGTTCCTCAATACTTTGGGGTGGAGGTGTAGGAGGGCATCCTCAGTGCCTCGATACATTAGCGTGGAGAGGTAGGACGACTTCCTCAGTTCCTTAATACCTTGGAGTGGAGAGTTAGGAGGGCATCCTCAGTGCCTCAATACTTTGGGGTAGGAGGGGTAGGAGGGCATCCTCAGTGCCTCAATCCTTTGGGGTGGAGGGGTAGGAAGCACCCTCAGTTTCTCAATACTTTGGGGTAGAGGGGTAGGAGGGCATCCTCAGTGCCTTGATACCTTAGCGTGGAGAGGTAGGAGAACATCCTCAGTTCCTTAATACCTTGGAGTGGAGAGTTAGGAGGGCATTCTCAGTGCCTCAATACTTTGGGGTGGAGGGGTAGGAAGGCATCCTCAGTGCCTTATTACTTTGGGGTGAAAAGTTATGAGGGCATTCTCAGTGCCTTAATACTTCGGGGTGGAAGGGTAGGAGGGCATCCTCAGTGCCTCAGTACTTTGGGGTAGAGGGGTAAGAGGGCATCCTCAGTGCCTCGATACTTTAACGTGGAGAGGTAGGAGGGCATCCTCAGTTCCTTAATACCTTGGAGTGGAGAGTTAGGAGGGAATCCTCAGTGCCTCAATTCTTTGGGCTTGAGGGGTAGGACGGCTTCCTTAGTGCCGTATTGTTTGGGGTGGATAAGTAGGAGGACATCCTCAGTTCCTTAATACCTTGGGGTAGAGAGTTAGAAGGGCTTCCTTAGTGCCGCGATACCTTTGGGTGGAGAGGTAGGAGGGCATCCTCAGTTCCTTAATACCTTGGGGTGAAGAGTTAGGAGGGCATCCTCAGTGCCTCAATACTGTGGGGTAGGAGGGCACCCTCAGTTTCTCAATACTTTGGGGTAGGAGGGCATCCTCAGTGCTTTGATACCTTAGCGTGGAGAGGTAGGAGGACATCCTCAGTTCCTTAATAGCTTGGAGTGTAGAGTTAGGAGGGCATTCTCAGTGCCTCAATACTTTGGGGTGGAGGGGTAGGACGGCATCCTCAGTGCCTTATTACTTTGGGGTGAACAGTTATGAGGGCATTCTCAGTGCCTTAATACTTTGAGGTGGAAGGGTAGGTGTTCATCCTCAGTGCCTCAATACTTTGGGGTAGAGGGGTAGGAGGGCATCCTCAGTGCCTCGACACTTTAACGTGGAGAGGTAGGAGGGTATCCTCAGTTCCTTAATACCTTGGAGTGGAGAGATAGGAGGGAATCCTCAGTGCCTCAATTCTTTGGGGTTGAGGGGTAGGACGGCTTCCTTAGTGCCGTATTATTTGAGGTGGATAGGTAGGAGGACATCCTTAGTTCCTTAATACCTTGGGGTGGAGAGTTAGGAAGGCATCCTCAGTGCCTCAATGCTTTGGGGGGGAGGAGTAGGAGGCACCTTCAGTTCCTCAATACTTTGGGGTGGAGGTGTAGGAGGGCATCCTCAGTGCCTCGATACATTAGTGTGGAGAGGTAGGAGGGTATCCTCAGTTCCTTAATACCTTGGAGTGGAGAGTTAGGAGGGCATCTTCAGTGCCTCAAAACTTTGGGGTGGTGGGGTAGGAGGACACCCTCAGTTCCTCAATACTTTGGGGTGGAGGGGTAGGAGTGCATCCTCAGTGCCTTGATACCTTAGCGTGGAGAGGTAGGAGGGCATCCTCACTTCCTTAATACCTTGGGGTGGAGAGTTAGGAAGGCATCCTCACTTCCTTAATACCTTGGGGTGGAGGGGTAAAAGGCACCTTCAGTTCCTCAATACTTTGGGGTGGAGGTGTAGGAGGGCATCCTCAGTGCCTCGATACATTAGCGTGGAGAGGTAGAAGGGCATCCTCAGTTCCTTAATACCTTGGAGTGGAGAGTTAGGAGGGCATCCTCAGTGCCTCAAAACTTTGGGGTGGTGGGGTAGGAGGGCACCCTCAGTTCCTCAATACTTTGGGGTGGCGGGGTAGGAGGGCATCCTCAGTGCCTTGATACCTTAGCATGGAGAGGTAGGAGGGCATCCTCAGTTCCTCAATACCTTGGAGTGGAGAGTTAGGAGGGCATTCTCAGTGCCTCAATACTTTGGGGTGGAGGGGTAGGAGGGCATCCTCAGTGCCTCAATACTTTGAGGTAGAGGGGTAGGAGGGCATCCTCAGTGCCTCGATACATTAGCGTGGAGAGGTAGGAGGGCATCCTCAGTTCCTTAATACCTTGGAGTGGAGAGTTAGGAGGGCATCCTCAGTGCCTCAATACTTTGGGGTAGGAGGGGTAGGAGGGCATCCTCAGTGCCTCAATCCTTTGGGGTGGAGGGGTAGGAAGCACCCTCAGTTTCTCAATACTTTGGGGTGGAGGGGTAGGAGGGCATCCTCAGTGCCTTGATACCTTAGCGTGGAGAGGTAGGAGGGCATCCTTAGTTCTTTAATACCTTGGAGTGGAGAGTTAGGAGGGCATTCTCAGTGCCTCAATACTTTGGGGTGGAGGGGTAGGAGGGCATCCTCAGTGCTTTATTACTTTGGGGTGAACAGTTATGAGGGCATTCTCAGTGCCTCAATACTTTGGGGTGGAAGGGTAGCAGGGCATCCTCAGTGCCTCAATACTTTGGGGTAGAGGGGTAGGAGGGCATCCTCAGTGCCTCAATACTTTAACGTGGAGAGGTAGGAGGGCATACTCAGTTCCTTAATACCTTGGAGTGGAGAATTAGGAGGGAATCCTCAGTGCCTCAATTCTTTGGGGTTGAGGGGTAGGATGGGTTAAATAGTGCCGTATTATTTGGCGTGGATAGGTAGTAGGACATCCTCAGTTTCTTAATACCTTGGGGTGGAGAGTTAGAAAGGCATCCTCAGTGCCCCAATCCTTTGGGGTGGAGGGGTAGGAGGCACCCTCAGATCCTCAATACTTTGGGGTGGAGGTGTAGGAGGGCATCCTCAGTGCCTCGATACATTAGCGTGGAGAGATAGGAGGGCTTCCTCAGCTTCTCAATACTTTGGGGTAGAGGGGTAGGAGGGCATCCTCAGTGCCTTGATACCTTAGCGTGGAGAGGTAGGAGGACATCCTCAGTTCCTTAATACCTTGGAGTGGAGAGTTAGGAGGGCATTCTCAGTGCCTCAATTCTTTGGGGTGGAGGGGTAGGAGGGCATCCTCAGTGCTTTATTACATTGGGGTGAACAGTTATGAGGGCATTCTCAGTGCCTTAATACTGTGTCGTGGAAGGGTAGGAGGGCATCCTCAGTGCCTCAATACTTTGGGGTAGAGGGGTAGGAGGGCATCCTCAGTGCCTCAATACTTTAACGTGAAGAGGTAGGAGGGCATCCTCAGTTCCTTAATACCTTGGAGTGGAGAGTTAGGAGGGAATCCTCAGTGCCTCAATTCTTTGGGGTTGAGGGGTAGGACTGCTTCCTTAGTGCCGTATTATTTGAGGTGGATAGGTAGGAGGACATCCTCAGTTCCTTAATACCTTGGGGTAGAGAGTTAGGAGGGCTTCCTTAGTGCCTCGATACCTTCGGGTGGAGAGGTAGGAGGGCATCCTCAGTTCCTTAATACCTTGGGGTGGAGAGTTAGGAGGGCATCCTCAGTGCCTCAATCCTTTGGGGTGGAGGGAGTAGGAGGCACCCTCAGTTCCTTAATACTTTGGGGTGGAGGTGTAGGAGGGCATCCTCAGTGCCTTGATACCTTAGCGTGGAGAGGTAGGATCACATCCTTAGTTCCTTAATACCTTGGAGTGGAGAGTTATGAGGGCATTCTCAGTGCCTTAATACTTTGGGTTGGAGGGGTAGGAGGGCATCCTCAGTGCCTTATTACTTTTGGGGTGAACAGTTATGAGGGCATTCTCAGTGCCTTAATACTTTTTAGGTGGAAGGGTAGGAGGGCATCCTCAGTGCCTCAATACCTTGGAGTGGAGAGTTAGGACGGCATTCTCAGTTCCTCAATACTTTGGGGTGGAAGGGTAGGAGGGCATCCTCAGTGCCTCAATACTTTGGGGTAGAGGGGTAGGAGGGCATCCTCAGTGCCTCGATACTTTAACGTGGAGAGGTAGGAGGGCATCCTCAGTTCCTTAATACCTTGGAGTGGAGAGTTATGAGGGCATTCTCAGTGCCTTAATACTTTGGGGTGGAGGGGTAGGAGGGCATCCTCAGTGCCTTATTACTTTGGGGTGAACAATTAAGAGGGAATCCTCAGTGCCTCAATTCTTAGGGGTTGAGGGGTAGGACAGCTTCCTTGGTGCCGTATTATTTAGGGTGGATAGGTAGGAGGACATCCTCAGTTTATTAATACCTTGGGGTAAGAGAGTTAGGAGGGCTTCCTTAGTGCCTCGATACCTTCGGATGGAGAGGTAGGAGGGCATCCTCAGTTCCTTTATACCTTGGGGTGAAGAGTTAGGAAGGCATCCTCAGTGCCTCAATCCTTTTGATGTGGAGGGGTAGGAGGCACCCTCAGTTCCTCAATACTTTGGGGTGGAGGTGTAGGAGGGCATCCTCTGTGCCTCGATACATTAGCGTGGAGAGGTAGGAGGGCATCCTCAGTTCCTTAATACCTTGGAGTGGAGAGTTAGGAGGGCATCCTCAGTGCCTCAATACTTTGGGGTGGTGGGGTAGAAGGGCACCCTCAGTTCCTCAATACTTAGGGGTGGAGGGGTAGGAGGGCATCCTCAGTGCCTTGATACCTTAGCGTGGAGAGGTAGGAGGGCATCCTCAGTTCCTTAATACCTTGGAGTGGAGAGTTAGGAGGGCATCCTCAGTGCCTCAATACTTTGGGGTGGTGGGGTAGGAGGGCACCCTCAGTTCCTCAATACTTTGGGGTGGAGGGGTAGGAGGGCATCCTCAGTGCCTTGATACCTTAGCGTGGAGAGGTAGGAGGGCACTACATACAGAGTGTGCACACTGCATAGAGAGTGCAGGGCGTGCACACTACATACAGAGTGCAGGGCGTGCACACTACATACAGAGTGCAGGGCGTGCACACTACATACAGAGTGCAGGGCGTCCACACTACATACAGAGTGCAGGGCGTGCACACTACATACAGAGTGCAGGGCATGCACACTACATAAGAACAAGCCAGATCACTGACCTGTGTACAGAGCCCTGTGTGTTTGTAAACACAGATTTCTGTGCTTTTATTGGCAACAGCCGATCAGCAGGTCTCAGCCATATATCATTGGCTGGGACCTGCTGACAAAATTCCGCTGTAGCCAGCGTCAGCGTGGACCAACAGGAAGAGACAACATGCGCACCCCTAACCTGGAACAGGCTGGGATGATGTACATGTATTTTATCCAGCCTGCTCATGCCAGGGCGCACTACATACAGAGTGCAGGGTTCAGGGCTCACTACATACAGAGTGCAGTGCGCACTACATACAGCCTGCAGGGCGTGCACACTACATACAGAGTGCAGGGTTCAGGGCTCACTACATACAGAGAGCAGTGCGCACTACATACAGCCTGCAGGGCGTGCACACTACATACAGAGTGAGCGTACTACATACAGAGTGCAGGGTGTGCGCACTACATACAGCGTTGAGGGCGTGGGCACTACATACAGCGTGCAGGTCGTGGGCACTACATACAGCGTGCAGGTCGTGGGCACTACATACAGCATGCTGGGTTCAGTTCTCTTCCACTACTCCCTTCTTTCCACTGCATTCTCATTCACATGATACCCCATCCACCCCTCCTCAGCTCTGAGAAATGTTCTCACCCTTCACTTTTACAAGCTCCACCATCGTGCCCATGCCTCTCCCTTGTACTAACATGAAGTACCCGGCTGGCTCTACCACAGACATCCCCCACACTGCCAGCGATGCATCTCTGCAGCCAGATGATGAGGGGGGGAAGGGGGCATCCAGGATCATAGAAGGTGCAGCACACTTCTCCCCCATGACAGTACTCCCTGATCGTAGGATACCTTTAGCTGACCGGCTGGGACTGATATTGTGTCTGGATTAGGGTGACCACATTTCCAAACTGACATTCAGGGACACCCCCCCCCCCCCCCCCCCCCAAAAAAAGATGATTTTTGACACATTTTTTTGCCGATTTTTGGGGCAGGGCATACGAAATCAGCGAGCCCGTGTGCAAGATCAAAAGTGGGCCCTAGGCATCAAGAACAACAACAATATGGTGCGCAAAGTGTGTCGTAATGAACTGTGGACATGTCTTAAATTGCACTAAATATTGGCTTAAAGGGGGTGTTCTTAAAGAGAGTCTGAGATGACTTGTATAGTGCAGAATGTGGTAATGTTAAATAGGGAATGCAGAGTGTATGGAGGGGGGTAATATGTACAGGAGAGGAGTGCGGAGTGTATGGCGGTGGGTAATATGTACAGGAGAGGAGTGCGGAATGTATGGCGGTGGGTAATATGTACAGGAGAGGAGTGCGGAATGTATGGCAGTGGGTAATATGTACAGGAGAGGAGTGCGGAATGTATGGTGGTGGGTAATATGTACAGGAGAGGAGTATGGAGTGTATGGCGGGGGGTAATATGTACAGGAGAGGAGTGCGGAATGTATAATGGTGGGTAATATGTACAGGAGAGGAGTATGGAGTGTATGGCGGGGGGTAATATGTACAGGAGAGGAGTGCGGAATGTATGGTGGTGGGTAATATGTACAGGAGAGGAGTATGGAGTGTATGGCGGGGGGTAATATGTACAGGAGAGGAGTGCGGAATGTATAATGGTGGGTAATATGTACAGGAGAGGAGTATGGAGTGTATGGCGGGGGGTAGTTAGTGGAGAGAGGAGGAAGAGGAGTGCAATATCACCTCCTGATAGTCTGTCAGCCACTGCTAATCCACTTTGGTGGTGGGGCACTCCGAAGGATGTAAGGGGGCACCCTGGAGGATGTAAGGGGGGATGTAATGGGGCACTCTGGAGGTTGTAAGGGGGGATGTAAGGGGGCACCCTGGAGGTTGTAAGGGGGGATGTAATGGGGCACTCTGGCGGTACTAACTTAGTCAGAGCCCCCTTACGTCCTCCGGGGTGCCCCCTTAGTGCCTCCTTACATCCTCCTCCAGAATTGCCCTGAATCTCTAGCAAAGTTCCCAGGATTCCAGACGGTACAATTGTCCCCTCAATAGCAGCCAGTTTGTCTTTGAAGATGGGGAAGGGGGCAAGTTGTCAAAGAAGAATACTTGCGGTGATTTTGGGGGATAAGAGCATGCTGTATGTGCTAGGGGGCACACTTTAGGAGGGGAGAGAAATTGTGCTGGAAGGGGGGTTAAATAAAAAATCTGACCCCCCCAGCACAATATATCTCCCCTCCTAAAGTGCCCCCTAGCACATACAGCATGCTCTTATCCCCCAAAATCACTGCAAGTATTATTTTTTGACAACTTGCCCCCTGTCTCTGTGTCTCTTCTCCTGCAAGTGCCAAGTTTTAATATTGTGTACTAACCTCAGATCAGCACATCCCGTCCTGTTGAGTCCTGTGTCCATTCACCTCCCCCTCCTTCTCCTGTCTGTGACATCCGAGCCGAGGAAAAGGGGGAGGGGACTTCAGTCCGTGTGTTAGTGTGAGGTGGGCAGGAGGGGGGAGGAAGAGAGAGATGCCGTACACACTGTAATTGCAGGCAGCCTGTGGGAACAGAAAAACCCCACACAAGCTGCAGGCCAGTCACTGGAGCCAAGTGCGGAGCTGAAAGAACCAGCAGTGACTCCCAGCAGCACTAGCGCGGAGGAGGAAGTGAAATCTTCCTCCACTTTCAACGCTGGGCAGTGACGTCACTGGTTGCCTGATGCCAGGCGGCTATAGCAACCAGTGATCAGGAGGAGGTGGAAGCGGAGCCAGAGCCAGCGCTATGGCGGCTCGGTCCGCCCCTGTTCCCAGATTGTCAGTTTCATTCCGGGACACTGTATTGTCCCGGAATGAAGCTGCCCGGGACCGGGGACAAAGATGTCAATTACGGGATAATCCCGGGCAATCCGGGACGCGTGGGCACCCTAGTCTGGATTCCAGGTGAACAGAAACCCGGGTACGAGTGTCACAACCCGTGCTGGTGGCAACCAGAGGCAGCTCTAGGCTTTCTGAAGCCTTAGGCAAATCTTAGACATGAGGCCCCTGTTGGGGTACACTTGGTTGGATGACAGGATGGCAGAATTGGGGTGAGAGGCTTATCTCCCCTATAATAATAGGGGTATGGTTGTATGATGCCAGAGGTGGGGTAGAGAGGGATGATGGGGTTGTTGATGACAATGGGTGGGGTGGTAGGAAGCTGGCAGATGGGTATCGGGGGGATGAAGATGACAGGTGTGGGGTGGTAGGAAGCTGGCAGAGGGGTATCGGGGGGATGAAGATGACAGGTGTGGGGTGGTAGGAAGCTGGCAGATGGGTATCGGGGGGATGAAGATGACAGGTGTGGGGTGGTAGGAAGCTGGCAGAGGGGTGTCGGGGGGATGAAGATGACAGGTGTGGGGTGGTAGGAAGCTGGCAGAGGGGTACCGGGGGGATGAAGATGACAGGTGTGGGGTGGTAGGAAGCTGGCAGAGGGGTACCGGGGGGATGAAGATGACAGGTGTGGGGTGGTAGGAAGCTGGCAGAGGAGTGCAGGGGGATGAGGATGACAGGAGGTAGGGTGGTGGGATGCCAGGCACAGGGAGATGATTAGGATAATAATGACAGGGGGTCAGTAGATGGCCTCATATGCCGGATGGCATACATATCATCAGGGCTGTGTGTGTGTGGGGGGCTGACAGTATTGATTTTTTGGGGCGCCCTCCTCAGTCAGGGGGTGAAGTCTGTACCTTGAGGCTCTGGCAGACAGGCTCCCTGATGATCACCAGGCGCCAGCTCTGGCAAGTCCTCTTCTGCAGACGGTCCATCCTGGAGAGCGGATCGGAGAGCAGCGCGGCCGCTGCAGGCATTATCCGAGCTCCCAGCTCTGCACATGGCAGGAGATCAGAGCAGAGCCCAGCAGAAGGGGAGGAGCTGGGGGAGGGAAGTACACAGAGACATCCACTGACCCTGAAAGCTCGGAAAGTGCAGTGCTGAAGTAGTCAGTCTGCTACTGGCAGGGGAAAACTAGTTCAGTACATTTATGAGATCAGGCACAGATGTTGGACGAGAAGGCCTAGCTCGCAGTCTCCATTCTAATTTATCCCAAAGGTGTTCTATCGGGTTGAGGTCAGGACTCTGTGCAGGCCTGTTAAGTTCCTCCACCCCAAACTCGCTCATCCATGTCTTTATGAACCTTGCTTTGTGCAATGGTCCAAATCATTTGGTGGAGGGGGGAATATGGTGTGGGGTTGTTTTTCAGGGGTTGGGTTTGGCCCCCTAGTTCCAGTGAAGGGAACTCTTAAGGCGCCAGCATAAAAACGCATTTTGGACAATTTCATTCGCTCAACTTTTTAGGAACAATTTGGGGATGGCCCCTTCCTGTTTCAACATGACTGCGCACTAGTGCACAAAGCAAGGTCCATAAGTACATGGATGAGCGAGTTTGGGATGGAACTGAACTGACCTGCACAAAGTCCTGGCCTCAACCTGATAGAACACCTTTGGGATGAATTAGAATGGAGACTGCGAGCCAGGTCTTCTCGTCCAACATCAGTGCCTGATCTCACAAATGCGCTTTTGGAAGAATGGTCAAACATTCCCATAGACACACTCCTAAACCTTGTGGACAGCCTTCCCAGAAGAGTTGAAGCTTTTATAGCTGCAAAGGGCGGGCCAACTCAATATTCAACCCTACGGACTAAGACTGGGATGCCATTAAAGTTCATGTGCGTGGAAAGGCAGGTGCCCCAATACTTTTGACAATATAGTGTATATAACAAAGTGCAGCGCATGTGTCACAAAAAAATGAAATAAATACAAGGAAAAGTCTAAAATAATCTGCAGTATGAGTCTGATGTTCACCAATCAGTGCTCGATCTCAGCACCAAGGTACAAATCAGCCTCTCACCTTACGAATCTGACCCATGAACAAACAGGAAAGTCATACAAAGCCTTCCCCTCTGGGAAAAAAATCCAGACAGGCCACTGCCGAACTCAGCTCCAGGTGTAGTGCTTCAATATCAGACTTGGTGGGCATAAATAATCAGAAAAACATACTGATAATGCTCTTTGTTTTAACCACTTGAGCCCCGGACCATTATGCTGCCTAAGGACCAGAGGTCTTTTTCCAATTTGGCACTGCGTCGCTTTAACTGCTAATTGCGCAGTCATGCAATGCTGTACCCAAACGAAATTTGCATCCTTTTCTTCCCACAAATAGAGCTTTCTTTTGATGGTATTTGATCACCTCTGCGGTTTTTATTTTTTGCGCTATAAATGGAAAAAGACCGAAAATTTTGAAAAAAAATGATATTTTCTACTTTTTGTTATAAAAAAAATCCAATAAACTCAATTTTAGTCATACATTTAGGCCAAAATGTATTCGGCCACATGTTTTTGGTAAAAAAAATGTCAATAAGCGTATATTTATTGGTTTGCGCAAAAGTTATAGCGTCTACAAACTAGGGTACATTTTCTGTAATTTACACAGCTTTTAGTTTATGACTGCCTATGTCATTTCTTGAGGTGCTAAAATGGCAGGGCAGTACAAAACCCCCCCAAATGACCCCATTGTGGAAAGTAGACACCCCAAGGAAATTGCTGAGAGGCATGTTGAACCCATTGAATATTTATTTTTTTTGTCCCAAGTGATTGAATAATGACAAAAAAAAAAAAAAATATTTACAAAAAGTTGTCACTAAATGATATATTGCTCACACAGGCCATGGGCCTATGTGGAATTGCACCCCAAAATACATTCTGCTGCTTCTCCTGAATATGGGGATACCACATGTGTGGGACTTTTTGGGAGCCTAGCCGCGTACGGGGCCCCGAAATCCAATCACCGCCTTCAGGATTTCTAAGGGCGTAAATTTATGATTTCACTCTTTACTGCCTATCACAGTTTCGGAGGCCATGGAATGCCCAGGTGGCACAAAACCCCCCCAAATGACCCCATTTTGGAAAGTAGACACCCCAAGCTATTTCCAGAGAGGCATATTGAGTCCATGGAATATTTTATATTTTGACACAAGTTGCGGGAAAGTGACACATTTTTTTTTTTTTTTTTGCACAAAGTTGTCACTAAATGATATATTGCTCACACAGGCCATGGGCATATGTGGAATTGCACCCCAAAATACATTTAGCTACTTCTCCTGAGTACGGGGATACCACATGTGTGGGGCTTTTTGGGAGCCTAGCCGTGTACGGGACCCCGAAAACCAATCACCGCCTTCATGATTTCTAAGGGTGAAAATTTTTGATTTCACTCTTCACTGCCTATCACAGTTTCGGAGGCCATGGAATGCCCAGGTGGCACAAAACCCCCCCAAATGACCCCATTTTGGAAAGTAGACACCCCAAGCTATTTGCTGAGAGGCATGGTGAGTATTTTGCAGCTCTCATTTGTTTTTGAAAATGAAGAAAGACAAGAAAAAACTTTTTTTTTTTTCTTTTTTCAATTTTCAAAACTTTGTGACAAAAAGTGAGGTCTGCAAAATACTCACTATACCTCTCATCAAATAGCTTGGGGTGTCTACTTTCCAAAATGGGGTCATTTGGGGGGGGGTTTGTGCCACCTGGGCATTCCATGGTCTCCGAAACTGTGATAAGCAGTCAAGAGAGAAATCAAAAATTCACGCCCTTAGAAAGCCTGAAGGCGGTGCTTGGTTTTCGGGGTTCCGTACGCGGCTAGGCTCCCAAAAAGTCTCACACATGTGGTATCCCCGTACTCAGGAGAAGCAGCAGAATGTATTTTGGGGTATAATTTCACATATTCCCATGGCATGTTTGAGCAATATATCATTTAGTGACAATTTTGTGCAAAAAAAAAAAAAAATTGTCTCTTTCCCGCAACTTGTGTCGCAATATAAAATATTCCATGGACTCGACATGCCTCTCAGCAAATAGCTTGGGGTGTCTACTTTCCAAAATGGGGTCATTTGGGGGGGTTTTGAACTATCCTGGCATTTTATGCACAACATTTAGAAGCTTATGTCACACATCACCCACTCTTCTAACCACTTGAAGACAAAGCCCTTTCTGACACTTATTGTTTACATGAAAAAGTTTTTTTTTTTTGCAAGAAAATTACTTTGAACCCCCAAACATTATATATTTTTTTAAAGCAAATGCCCTACAGATTAAAATGGTGGGTGTTTCATTTTTTTTTTTTCACACAGTATTTGCGCAGCGATTTTTCAAACGCATTTTTTGGGGAAAAAACACACTTTTTTAAATTTTAATGCACTAAAACACACTATATTGCCCAAATGTTTGATGAAATAAAAAAGATGATCTTAGGCCGAGTACATGGATACCAAACATGACATGTGGAGCGTTAGGAGGGCATTCTCAGTGCCTCAATACTTTGGCGTGGAGGGGTAGGAGGGCATCCTCATTGCCTCGATACATTAGCGTGGAGAGGTAGGAGGACATCCTCAGTTCCTTAATACCTTGGAGTGGAGAGTTAGGAGGGCATCCTCAGTGCCTCAATACTTTGGGGTAGGAGGGCACCCTCAGTTTCTCAATACTTTGGGGTAGAGGGGTAGGAGGGCATCCTCAGTGCCTTGATACTTTAACGTGGAGAGGTAGGAGGGCATTCTCAGTTCCTTAATACCTTGGAGTAGAGAGTTAGGAGGGCATCCTCAGTTCCTCAATACTTTGGGGTAGGAGGGCACCCTCAGTTTCTCAATACTTTTGGGTAGGAGGGCATCCTCAGTGCCTTGATACCTTAGCATGGAGAGGTAGGAGGACATCCTCAGTTCCTAAATACCTTGGAGTGGAGCGTTAGGAGGGCATTCTCAGTGCCTCAATACTTTGGCGTGGAGGGGTAGGAGGGCATCCTCATTGCCTCGATACATTAGCGTGGAGAGGTAGGAGGACATCCTCAGTTCCTTAATACCTTGGAGTGGAGAGTTAGGAGGGCATCCTCAGTGCCTCAATACTTTGGGGTAGGAGGGCACCCTCAGTTTCTCAATACTTTGGGGTAGAGGGGTAGGAGGGCATCCTCAGTGCCTTGATACTTTAACGTGGAGAGGTAGGAGGGCATTCTCAGTTCCTTAATACCTTGGAGTGGAGAGTTAGGAGGGCATCCTCAGTGCCTCAATACTTTGGGGTAGGAGGGCACCCTCAGTTTCTCAATACTTTGGGGTAGAGGGGTAGGAGGGCATCCTCAGTGCCTTGATACTTTAACGTGGAGTGGTAGGAGGGCATTCTCAGTTCCTTAATACCTTGGAGTGGAGAGTTAGGAGGGCATCCTCAGTTCCTCAATACTTTGGGGTTGAGGGGTAGGACGGCTTCCATAGTGCCGTATTATTTGGGGTGGATAGGTAGGAGGACATCCTCAGTTCCTTAATACCTTGGGGTAGAGAGTTAGGAGGGCTTCCTCAGTGCCTCAATACTTTGGGGTAGGAGGGCACCCTCAGTTTCTCAATACTTTGGGGTAGAGGGGTAGGAGGGCATCCTCAGTGCCTTGATACTTTAACGTGGAGTGGTAGGAGGGCATTCTCAGTTCCTTAATACCTTGGAGTGGAGAGTTAGGAGGGCATCCTCAGTTCCTCAATACTTTGGGGTTGAGGGGTAGGACGGCTTCCATAGTGCCGTATTATTTGGGGTGGATAGGTAGGAGGACATCCTCAGTTCCTTAATACCTTGGGGTAGAGAGTTAGGAGGGCTTCCTCAGTGCCTCAATACTTTGGGGTAGGAGGGCACCCTCAGTTTCTCAATACTTTGGGGTAGAGGGGTAGGAGGGCATCCTCAGTGCCTTGATACTTTAACGTGGAGAGGTAGGAGGGCATTCTCAGTTCCTTAATACCTTGGAGTGGAGAGTTAGGAGGGCATCCTCAGTTCCTCAATACTTTGGGGTAGGAGGGCACCCTCAGTTTCTCAATACTTTGGGGTAGAGGGGTAGGAGGGCATCCTCAGTGCCTTGATACTTTAACGTGGGGAGGTAGGAGGGCATTCTCAGTTTCTTAATACCTTGGAGTGGAGCGTTAGGAGGGCATTCTCAGTGCCTCAATACTTTGGGGTAGAGGGGTAGAAGGGCATCCTCAGTGCCTAGATACCTTAGCGTGTAGATGTAGGAGGGCATCCTCAGTTCCTTAATACCTTGGAGTAGAGAGTTAGGAGGGCATCCTCAGTGCCTCAATACTTTGGGGTAGGAGGGCACCCTCAGTTTCTCAATACTGTGGGGTAGAGGGGTAGGAGGGCATCCTCAGTGCCTTGATACTTTAACGTGGAGAGGTAGGAGGGCATTCTCAGTTCCTTAATACCTTGGAGTGGAGAGTTAGGAGGGCATCCTCAGTTCCCTAATACCCTGGGGTAGAGAGTTAGGAGGGCTTCCTTAGTGCCTCGATACCTTCGGGTGGAGAGGTAGGAGGGCATCCTCAGTTCCTTAATACCTTGGAGTAGAGAGTTAGGAGGGCATCCTCAGTGCCTCAATACTTTGGGGTAGGAGGGCACCCTCAGTTTCTTAATACCTTGGAGTGGAGCGTTAGGAGGGCATTCTCAGTGCCTCAATACTTTGGGGTTGAGGGGTAGGACGGCTACCATAGTGCCGTATTATTTGGGGTGGATAGGTAGGAGTACATCCTCAGTTCCTTAATACCCTGGGGTAGAGAGTTAGGAGGGCTTCCTTAGTGCCTCGATACCTTCGGGTGGAGAGGTAGGAGGGCATCCTCAGTTCCTTAATACCTTGGAGTAGAGAGTTAGGAGGGCATCCTCAGTGCCTCAATACTTTGGGGTAGGAGGGCATTCTCAGTTTCTTAATACCTTGGAGTGGAGCGTTAGGAGGGCATTCTCAGTGCCTCAATACTTTGGGGTAGAGGGGTAGAAGGGCATCCTCAGTGCCTCGATACCTTAGCGTGTAGATGTAGGAGGGCATCCTCAGTTCCTTAATACCTTGGAGTAGAGAGTTAGGAGGGCATCCTCAGTGCCTCAATACTTTGGGGTAGGAGGGCACCCTCAGTTTCTCAATACTGTGGGGTAGAGGGGTAGGAGGGCATCCTCAGTGCCTTGATACTTTAACGTGGAGAGGTAGGAGGGCATTCTCAGTTCCTTAATACCTTGGAGTGGAGAGTTAGGAGGGCATTCTCAGTTCCTCAATACTTTGGGGTAGGAGGGCACCCTCAGTTTCTCAATACTTTGGGGTAGAGGGGTAGGAGGGCATCCTCAGTGCCTTAATACTTTAACGTGGAGAGGTAGGAGGGCATTCTCAGTTCCTTAATACCTTGGAGTGGAGCGTTAGGAGGGCATTCTCAGTGCCTCAATACTTTGGCATGGAGGGGTAGGAGGGCATCCTCAGTGCCTCGATACATTAGCGTGGAGAGGTAGGAGGGCATCCTCAGTTCCTTAATACCTTGGAGTAGAGAGTTAGGAGGGCATCCTCAGTGCCTCAAT